>JBAMAX010001685.1:0-600000 GCA_037043745.1 Chymomyza amoena | reverse complement strand
GAAACAAAAAAGCCCGTTTCACTGTTATGAAAAATATAATAGATCTACCATTTTTAAAATTGATACATTCGAAAAACCCTACGTGGCTCACTTGCTTTTGGTCCATAGATTAAGACGAACATTTTTTTCTATTTTTCAGATCAATCGTGACATCATAGAAATTAGTTATGTAATCGTAGCTCTCTACATGCGTCTTTTTAAATTAAATTTTGAAGTTCAAAGTATGTGTAATATCGTCAACTATTCTACTGTGCCCAAAAACTAGGTGGAATTTTTCGATTTAAATTACGCGGGTACATATTTTCCCTCAATTTTCTTTTTTTAAGTTGCTACAACTGTTACTGACTTCCATGCCATATTATATGACAAAATATTCATTTGTGTTTGAGTTACACTTGATTTTGTGCGACACAAAAAGTGAATTTGGCGATTTTTACAATATCTGAATCTATTCAAGAAGACCTTTTGGCATGCTTTGGAGGGGTCTATTTTGAAGGGGAAGAATAAATAAATTTGGAAGAATAAATAAAAATTTTTAATTAAAATAATTCCTACTAGTTTTTGGACACAGTAGTATTTAAATATAAAATAAAATTGACTTAAAAAAAATTTTTAAATTACCTTAAAAAACCATACTCCACAGGTGTTACTCCTTAATGTTTAGTATGGTTTTAAGAACAAGAGCTCTTAACGAAACACTTTAGCTTAGACCATTTTAGGCCCATCTTGTTTTGAGCAAATTTTGAACTTAAAATTGTACGCGCTTTTTTCAAGAGTTTTTACTATTTCGGCTGTCAAGAAAATGTTAATCCCGCCATTGGCATTACAGCTAAATGAAAGTCATCGTAATCATGTTGATATAAAGATCAACATTTGTTCCTATTCTTTGTGGAGATGCACACTAACTGAACATACCCTTGGACTCAATGTATAGGGTATTAGAACAACAGACAACAATAACAATAACAGGACCAGTCACTACTAGGAGTAGGAGGAGTAGGAGATGTTAGGCAAAGGAAAGTTGTGCGTAGCAGCGGTAACAACCACTCATTAAATTGTGGCACTGGCAACGGAAGCGGCACGACTAGGACAGCGGAAACGGGGGAAGCTAACCAGCAACTGTAGAGATTTAGTGTTTGAGCTGTGGATGTTGTTGTTACAATGTATGTGTGTGGTGCGCGCTAGCCCAGAAGACAAACAGATAAACAAACACCCAAAGCTTAGGCTAAAAACTCCTAGAGTACATTATACGTCGAAAGCAGCTTTAAAAAGCCATCAGGGTTAATTGTTTGACTACTACAACAACAACTACAACAGGGCACAGAGCTCTGCGAGGTCCTTGCGAGCGGTCTAATAGTGCTAGCTAGGAACTGCTGCATTATTAAACAATTGCTGGAATGCACCTCGTTTGACTTTTAATTACACTTGCCGCCACAATTGAAATACTAGAAGATTAATGATGGAATTAAAAACCAAAGCGACCCAGGCCCAGTCCACAACGACGTGCATACATATTTAGAGAGAATAGGGTATTTAGTCAGGCGTGTGGACGACCATGGCATTGCACTTAATTAAAAATGTTTGCTTAAATTATGTACAGACAATTAGAGTGGCAACAATGCTGGCTGGCACTGCGTCCTCCACTCAAGTGTTCGCGTTTGAATGTATGGTAGTAACCAAGCCGGTCTCTTGTACAACTTGTGGCGACTCCAAAATGCTGCCTCTGAGCTCCAAGCATGCAAGTTAATATTTCACATTTCATTCGAGTGCCTTTTTTTACCCTCATTGTTAAGACATCGTTGGCTCGTTGGCAGCTGACTTGGTGGGTCTTGCTTGGTCTTGGCTCAAGTTGGCGATGTTGCTCATAATTAGCATTAAGAGCGCTTCATGCCACATTTTTGTGTGTGTGAGTCAGCTACGCCAAAGGGACCGACTGCATTGTTGCTGAAGTTTGAAGTTGTCGACAATTTGTCGTTGGTTTTTGTCCAACAGCTTCATTGTGGAAGCTTAATTCAAGCAGCGTTTATTAATTGCTGTGTTGTGCCATCTGCCTGACAACTGCTATAAAAACTCATTTCAAATGCACTGCAACGTGGCGTTTTATAAGCGTTTTATGCGCACGCTGCGTATACTTAATATGCACAATGCGCACCCCAAAAACTCACTGCCAAATTGTTTCCACGCACTTACAAGTGTCACAATTTATATTTTGTTTGCTAGGGACATGAATGCCGCATAAATGTTGCAAGTAGAGCCACAGAAAGCTTGTTGCAATAATTGTGCACCATTTACCATGACAATGCCCAAAATGAGCAACCCAAATATTTATCTACTTATTTAGCAGTATGTAAGAGTGACGTCAGCAGAGCAGAGCCAGAGCGCATAAATAGAAAATGCGCCACGCTGCCATATAGTGGACCACGCACACGCACACAAATGCAAATATGTGGTAGATACATATATACATACCAATATTAGTTTAGTTTTTGTATAAACGTATTTTGATATGAAAATGTTGAGAAACAACAGCTAAAATTGTAATTAAGATTATCTCACTTCTGACAGCCATCATGACCCAATGCGGTATGGGCTTTTCTGGGGATCGCTCGAACATATAATTAAATGTCAGAAAGAATGTTAAGCAAGTAATTGTGTGTAAAATTTATTATCGACATGACGTCACCTTTTTCTGGTACTATAAGTACTGATATGAATACCTTCCTGAAACTTAATAGATTAATTAACCACTATCAAGCAAAACTAAAGATAATATTTTTAAAGCGCTGGCAACGTTGGCCTTCGGCTAAACTCTTGGAATTTTATAGTGTTATTTTTTAAGGGTCGATCGTTTATTGTAAAATAAAAAAGTTATAAATTTTCAAAATAAATTTTTATTTTTTTTTTTGGAATAGCTAGAAATCGCACGCTTTCTAATCAATTGTATAGAGTTAGTTGCGGAACAACGTTTGTAAATTTTTGGAGTAGAGCATCCAAAGATGAAATGAAGTTGGAGATGGTGAGACTAAGCCGGTTTTTTGCCTATATTTTTTGGCATGACTAAAATTTAATTAATTTCCATATACCACCAAGATGTCCCAACATGGTAAGCGCGGATTACTACTTCTACCTATTTTAATGTACCTATTTTTTAACTCCTAAAAAAAAAATATGGCATTTCGACCCTGTACAACGATCTCAATCTGGCGATTGTAAGCATCCAAATAAACAATCTTAATCAGGCAAAAATACAGACTAGCAAATAATAACCCAGTAAAGAGATTAAAAAGATCTAAAGATAAAAAAATAGAATAAATTATAATAATATAAAGGCCTAATTTATCCTTAAGGCAGTTCATGTCCAAAGATGGCTCCAGCTCTGCCATAGATTTGACAAAAATAGTTACGATAAATGCATTTTATATGAAAAATACATTTTTGGGTACACTTACTTCTGTTTTTATAAGGATACGTTCTAGGAAAACTGCGTAAAAAAGAATTAAAGTAAATCATTGAGATGTTTTGAAATTAAATAAGAAAGTGGAATATCACAACTAAATTCATAAAAGACTATGCCAATATACATATTTTTTAAGATTTCAATCAAATAGCTTCTTTTAATGCTGCTTAATCGAATAAAAATTCAAACAATTTCTTCTAGACCGTGACATTTGAAAACTGTGTGAAAAAAATAATTAATTAAAATAAAAAATCTAAAAAAATTTCCACCAATTATGCAACTCAAAATTATAAATAAGATTCTTAATAAGTTGACCTAAATCTGGGTTCGTAAGAACTATAAGAAAATACTTTTTTTTGTTTTAATTCTTGTTATAAATGTGGCCAAAAAAACATAAGATTAGATCATCTTCCATTTTTTTATATTGCTCATAAGCTCACGCTTTTGTACGATGCTCTTTAAAAAGAGAAAGACTTAAAACTCTGGTGCAGACGAGCTTAATACTCAAAACATAAATAAATAACTAAACCGATATCAATTAAATGCGGTTACAATATCTTCAAGAAACACTAAGCCCAATTTTTTTAATTGATTAGTATTTTATCTAATCTGGGTTTGCTAATATTATAAAAACAAAATTTTTAATAATGAAAAAGAAAACATTTTTTTTTTAAAAATGTGGCCAATATATAAATCGCGTGCAGGCGACTTTTAGATGCCCTGTACAATCAAAACGCATAAATTAATAAATGAACCGATATGAGGTTACGATATTTTTAGAATCAAATGGATTATATTCTGAAAACGTTTTTTTGCCCTATCGTCAAAACTAAAAAGGCATACAAAATGTTTAACGTCTTATGAGTTCTTCCATATTTTCTCCTAATTGCACCAATACAAACTTAACCTGCTACTTTAAGTGTAGTAAAACAAAAAAAAAATGGGCTGTGCCTGACCAGATAAGAAGCCCAAATCTTAAATTCAAGATAGACAGGCAGGCATGATATACGTATAAAAGCTGCATCGCTTTTTCCTTCCCGTCTGACCATATTGACGGTCTTCTTCTGTATATTATTCACTTATTTAAAATATTTTATAAGTTTATAAGTTGAGGGAATACGAAGTTAGGAAAGTAGACTCCAAAGGCAAATTTTCAAGAGACCACAAACATTTTTTGCACCCGCCAAAAGTAGAACGATATACCTTTTTTTGGATTCTGATTCTACCCAACAAATTACTTCGAAAATGACTCTTAGCTTTCCAACAACTAAAGCATGTTGACCTGTGATATTGACGTAGCTTAATGGTTAGGATTGAAGTGAAATTTTTACATCTTTGGCTATTACTTTTACTGTATTCGTCCGATTCTAATAGGTAGAATCAAAACATTATCCGACCCATATCATCTTAACATATAAAAATAATAAAAAAAACTAAGAGTAGACAGCCGAGTTGCATTTCTAACTAAAGAAACTGACAAGTCTCTTACTACCTGCTTTACAAATATAGAACTAGCCTAATCTTCTAGCTATAGCTTAAGCCACTGGAAATTAAAAAACGCTTATTTGCCGTAGCATATTCAAAAGAAAATTTTTTATTCAGAAGATATCTAATTCAAATAAAAGCAACATAATCGATAAACTTAGTAAACTGCCATAAGAACGATCGATGGAACTTAGAAGATAACTAAACGTATAATAAAACGCATTTCAAATTTTTTTTGTTCGGGGTCCGGATCGTGTTGAGTGCTTCAATTACTTGGCCTTGGTGGTGCAGCAGTCCTTGGTTTCGGTCTTACAGACACATTTGCAGTCCTGACTGCAGTTGCAGGTATCACCGCACTTGGTGGCAGTGCATTTGCAGTCTAACAAAAGATACCAAAGTTTAAGTTAATCCAAAAATTAAAGATTGATCTCAGCCAATTACTTACTTGTTCCACATCCCTTGCACACCATTTTTATAAGATATTTTGAGGTTTTTCTTTAAACGTTGAACTGGTAATGTTTTAATGCAACACTTGTTTTTGGTTTGTTATCATGCTACGTGGTGGTCCCAGTATTTATAGGTGTTGAAACAAGCCCTCTAATGTTGCACACGGTATGGCAAGGGGCACTTGCAGCAGAACGTAGTAAACAAAATCGTGTGCAAAGTAAACAACAACGTGTGCAGTGAGTTGGTCAGACCTGCTGGGATAGCCTAGCTCGCCCAGCTTATCAGTGATGAGGCAATTACGATGATAAGATAACGATAGGCTAGCTAGGCTAACTGGCGACGGGGGAATGAGTCATTGAGTGCGCAGTGAAGCGTGCTTTTCATGGTGTTTGACAAGCTTTCTTAGACTTGCGAAGCTTCAATTACGTCTTAATTGTGGGTAACTCCAATGGCTAGCTATCCAGCTGCCAAACTGCCTCTAAATATCGTATTTTGGGGCACTTGCCAACGTTCGGAGTCGTCTGCGTTGGCGAGTAACTTGAAGTGAAATTACCGCAAATTGCAAAAGTTTTTAATTGTTTATCTTTGCCAGCCGCATGGCAAACATTACCGCAACATGGCCCAATCTCGGGAAACTCGGGCAGCTGCCATTTCCTTGTTGTGCTGCTCGTTGTTGTCGCACTCAGTGTCTTCTCTACAATCAACAAACAAAAATCTTTCTTTGCGGCTGCTCCAAGCGCCCGAGCGCCTATCCAACAAACCAACCACCCTACGGCGGATGCAAAAATTAGCCGAATGACTTGCGAGGTCCAACATTGTCCGAGTTGCGAGTAGTTGCGCTGGCATTGCGAGAGTTGCCACAGTTGCCATTTGCCAGGATGAGGTCAAATTATTAATTTAATATGCATCCGTCCTGCCGAGAGCTCGGACTTCCGGTGCCGCATTTGGACCGCACTCTCTTCCTTCTTTTGTTGGCTGTAATTTTTGTTTGAAAAGTTTCAGCCCATCGTCATGGCCATTCCAAAAGAGCAGCAAAAAGCTTTGACCAGAAATTCCGAGGCCGTAGGTTGCTTGTTTTGGCCACTTCCGTGCTTTGCCTGATTAACGTTTAAACTCATTAAGATAACGCAATTTTTGGTGCTTGGCTTAATTTTACTTTCCAGCTGCCAACTTAGGTCAGGTCTTGGGTTTAAGGTCAAAAAGTCACCAAGTCGCCAAGTTAAAATCTGTTGCCATTGTCTGCCGCTTGTAATTGCTTTGTAAACAATTTCGCTACGCTTTGACAATTTTCTCAGCCATTTTGTTTTAACTAATTGCGGAATTTGTTCTGCATTGCGGCATCTTATTAAAATTAAAGTGCTCTTAAATCGTTTCCAGCTTCTTCTCCTCCATCGTTTAGTATCTTTGAGCTTATGCTCAATTAGATTTGTGGATTTTGTAAAAACTGCTGATTTTGTTGGTTCCGCCCCAGGCTTGGCCATTTTCGTGTGTTTACATGGCAATCAATTCAATTTTCGATTTGTTTACAAGCCCAAATAGCCCGTAGCTTTTGTTTAATTGCATAAATATTTTTATAGCTGGCACATACGATACGAAAATACGGCTTACACACAAATTAAAACTTATTACAGTGACTTTAAGCCATAGGAACCTGCATTAAATGGTAACAGTCGTATTTCAAAAATTTACAAATAGAATTCACAGCTGGACTAGCGAGGGATTAAGTGTGGATCCGGGTGCCGAGTACCCACAACTGTGACAACATTGAGGATGAGAACGTCATGTGGTCAAACAACCAACAAAAGCTGCCTGCAACAACAACAGCAACTTTAGACAAGCCCCAAAAGCGAAAAAGGCAAAAACACATGGAACTACAACAGAACCCAAAAACGCATTGAAACAGCTGCTGCGGTTGCAGTCCGTATTTCGAAGCCCCCATCCGTCCACAGTCCACTAACCGAAACCGAGTGTAGGCCGCACGGCCGTGCAAGTCCCAAAAATGTTCTGCAATATGCGTCGAGTGGAAAAATCATCATAAATTCCATGCGACAACATGAAAGACAAACTTTTCATATGCTCTTCAAAGTGTCGTGTCGGGGATCAACGGGGAGCCAATGCGACGAATACTCTCTGGGAGCTGTTGCTGATTTTTATTTTATTATTGTTGCAACAGTCTCGACACGTCTCTGATGTTACTGTCGTATATATATACGCTACGCATACATAGATATAAAAATGTGATATAGTCAAGGCGATACCCGCCAGCGTAATACCCTGTACTAAAAACTTTCCAATTGAATTTAGAGATTACGGGTTAAGTTTCAAGTGTATATGTTCAGGGGTGTGGGAAAAGCTATTGACATATTTCAACAAAATTCATATTTCGAGTCTCTAGCTCTTAAAGTCTCAATCGCTATGACAAGCATTATAAGGGACTTGAGTTCTGATACACCTTCTTCTGTCCGTTACAAGCATTGTGCGAATGCGAAGTATACCCTTTGTACTTATTTTCAGAGGGTATACTTACTGCAGTATATGCCATTTATATGTATTTTTCAACTTGAAATTTATCAGACAAATGACATTAACTACCAGTTTATAGTGTTGGCCAGTTTTACTTATATTATAAAATGGTTTCTCCCGAGAACACTGCTCGTTTACTGCAATAAAAAAAATACTTCTTATAGTTTATAGATATATATTATATATATTTTTTTAAAACCCATGTTCTCATACGCTCATAGCTCTCCCCAGACGTCATTTGTTTTTTTATAACTTTAAAAAAATTAATTTTTGTAGCTCAGAATATGAATAATATCGTCAGCAGATAGATTGAGGATTTTAAATATAAAATACAATTTAAAAAAAAAAAATAAATTTAAATTAGCTATAAAAATCATGCTCCAAATTCCAATATAAAAAATACAGAGAATGGTTTTTTTTTAAGCTTATGCCATATTTTTACAATTTATATTGTATTTTTATTGAAAGCCTATGTACGCATATGCAATACTTTTTTGTTGTTAAAAAAATATGAATAATATCGTCATCAATTAGGTGAAACATTTTAAATATAAAAGAAAATTTCTTTGAAAAAATTCCAAAAATTACCGTACCAAATCATGATTCACGCAAGTGTTAATTACCCCCTTAATTTGTTGCCAATTTAAATAAAACAGAGAATACCGAATCTTAAAATACTGTCAAAACAAAATATTTCCAATTTACAAATTACAGGAACTTCCGAAAAAATAGCTCTTCAATCGAAAAGCTGACATGGTATTTTTTTTTTCAAAGTTTGCACTAAAAATTACAAAATTTAAAAACAATGTAATTGCAAAATATTCGACTACTTCAAAAATTAAATTATTTAAACTCAATACTTTAAATTTATAGACATGAGCTCTTTGAAGTATGATAAAAAGCAGTAAATAAAACTGCGATTGTTTATTAAGAAAATTATTTAACTTTCCTTAAGATAAACCTGGAATCAGAGCTTAAAGTTTGGCATATAATAGTTATCCGCGTAGTAAGATCAAGCAACCAAAAAAAAATCACCCTTTCTATTGAGAGAATGTAAGGAAATATTGAAATTGCCGCGAAGCTCATTTTTTATTTCTTTTGTTTTTTAATTTGTTGTTTGGTTATTTTATTCTTTAAATGATTTTTTTTTAAACAGTCGAAAATTTGCGTTTAGTTTTGTCGAATAATGTTTTCAATTAAAAAAAATAAATAAATAAATTTAAAACATATTCTTTTATTGTTGTTTTGTATCTTATAAATCCATTGATTTTTCTATTTATCAAATCCCTAACTAAGTGAAAACGATGAGCAACCAACTCAAAGAAATTTTATTAACTTAACTTGGCAATGCAAAAAACTTTTTTGGTTTCAAGTTATTAAGTTTACACAGTAACCGCAAAGTTAACACTCCATAAAGCTTTCTTCTAAGCCCGGAATGGGTGTTAAAATGTCGTTTACAATTACAACTATGCTTCAAATCCAAGTGAAGCTGAACAAGATGGAGACTTTTACGACACTTTTGGACAATGTTTTGTGCTGTTTTACCGTCAGTTCAGACAAGAGATCCGGCATAATTGCATTTCCCTTTTTCTCACTTATTCTTAAGGAACTTACTTTAAGAATGTCAGGCTAAGGCTTCCCAGCCAACCCTTGGCTGCGTCATCAAGTGCCATCAATGAAAATTGCATAACATCAAAAGTTATAAGATTTCATTACGACTAACGCTAAAGGCAATGGCGCTGGCAAAGTTCAATATGGCGTTGCAACGTCATTACGCCAACTAATACATCAACAAAGCGGCAGCCATCTCACATTGGCACACTCTCACACGGACACACACAGATACAGCTGCAGCAAAAGTTTGTCAATGTTATTGAGAAGGTGTCGGGGTCGTTGCAGTTGCCAGCAAATGACATGCATCGACGCGCCCATAAAAGTATGCAACACTTGACGACAGCGACACAGACACAGACACAGACACAGTGCCTGCGGCAAGGGAGAGGACGGCGCCCTGGTGGCACATGACAGACGCACTGCCTCCGCAGTGACGTGCCAATGTCACAATTATTTAGAGCCCACGTGACACATTGGCGGCGGGCAGGACGTGGCTTATGAAAATGATGCTGCTGCATGTGGCAAAGGCAGCCGTTGCAACTGCAGTTGCAGCTTTGATAGCAGCGGGGTGCGCCATTTCCGTGCGCACACTATGACGGAAATCACTTGAGCAACTTTTTTAATGGAATCAAATCAAATTGTTTGGAAGCTGCAAAAAGCGATTGCACGGAAGTGTTTTGAGTTGTTGACGACAACGTGCAGGAGGCTCCTTGACAAGGGAGAAGCAGCAAAAACGCCTTTTCTAACCGCCAACAGTCGTCGAGGTGCAAACAACGTGAACAAAGTTGGCAAAGTAACAAAGCGACACACAGAGGGGCTAGGATGCAGTAGAAAAATAAGAAGAAAAAAATGTCATAAGTACACACTTGAGAGTTGGCAACGACTGTCGTCAATAGAGCGTCAAGTGCGCTGCTTGTAGGTATGGGGCATACCCTTTCCAACCCAACACAAAGCTTGGGTTTTTGTAATTGGGCGAAATCTTGGCAAAAATTGCAAACTAAAGTGCAATAGCTTGCTCTAGTTCTTGTCGCAACTTTGCCTGCTCTCATTTTATATGACACATGAGCAAAAGTTATATGGCCATAAAAATCACAAGTTGTTTGCCATAAAGTGTTGGCCAAGCTTAAGCTGCTTTAACGCGTCCCAAACAAGGCCGTTAATCAATGTGCCAGCAAACAAACAAACAAACCAACTAATAATTCTTGTTGACACCATATAAGTTATGCCCAATGAACTTGAGCAAACCACAAATTAAGCCAATCAATTCATTAACACTACCCCCGGACACACTCACAGACGCAAGACCACCTGAAAGCGGCGTCTCAGTATTAAATTGTCTGCCAGTTACAAACATTTACATTGACATACAAATTTTGGCCAAAATGCAAGCCAAATTGCAACAGACAGCAGCCAAGCCATACCGCCCTACGTATACGTAATATCTAAAGAGCTCCAGTTAGGGTGATTCTCATACGAATTACATTTATCTTGGTTGCTGGCGACCAGATTAATTGCCAATGAGTGTGTACAAGTTACGGCTAAAAGTTTTTTAGCTTTTATATGCTCTCTTTTATTCCATTATGTTGGCACCCTTCCCTAGCCATGTGCACTTTATCTTTGCAGCCAACAACGCTCAACACAATTCGAGGTTTTTGAGGTGAAACAAATTTCCGGTGACATAAACTTAATTAGCTTTTGTTCGGGCTTTTGTTTTATGGTTTGCGGGTGCAAGTGCCTTTGCCTTTGCCTTTGCCTCCGGCTACAACTCCAGCTCCGGCTACGGCTCTGTCTGCGTGTGCTATTGTTTATATATGGCGGCAGTCAGCGGCATTTAGTTTTGATTTAATTGTGGCAGTTAACAGATGTATCTTTAAGATACCCCTTATGTTTGCCGTGTATTCACTCTATACAAGTTTCTAAACTTTTCGGAATTGTTTAATTAATAACACAAACACCCAATGACTAACTGAAGTTAGAACTTATGACCAAGTTGGGATAACTCGAAGCTGGCTGCTTTGCTGGTGCACAAGTTCCAACTTTTCAATTCCACACGGGCATCAAATTGAATGCCTTAATAGTATTTGGCTTTTATTATTGTTTGACTTTGTTATTGTTGTTTGACTGGAAATTTAATAAAAGAGATAATACATATTTGCTGATAATATCCACAGAGTAAGACAAACTCTCGTAAATGCCGCAAACAAAAGCACAACAAATAACAACAACAACAGAAATAAGAATAACAGAAATACAAGAGAGAGAAATTACCGTAAGAATAACCAGCATGGGCAAAAATAATGAAATTGAAAACTGAGTTGAGTTGGATCTCTAAACCTGGCTGGGATAAGCAAGCAAAAACTCTCAGAACACAACAAAAAACTTAACCGTAAGGCAAACAAAAGTCATCGGGACTTGGTGCTGGCTGAGAAAACTCTCTGGAAAGCAAAACTACGCACAAGGAAATTGCAAAAAGCTTTAAGTGAAAACAAAGGGGGGAGGGGGGCTGAGAGAGAGCCAGAAGACCCTTAGGATTGCAAAAGACGCATTGAGTGCAAAGTTTATAAGCACTTTTCAATAAAACTAATACAAATAAATACCTATGCATATATGTGCGTGGGTGTGCGAGTGTTCGTGTAGGTGTGACCGTCCGTACACCCGACAAAATAAAACAATTCGATATAAAAAAAATTAAACCGAAATTTTACATGACTGCTATGTTATTTCAAAATATTTTTGATGCCTTCAAAATAGATTTTATAGAAAGTTCTCGGGTTTAAGTTGCGTTAAATATGTGCCAGTGGTTGTGGTTAGTTTCGTAACATCCAAATACCAAGTTTTCCGAGTCACTGGACTATCTGAAATCCCTATGAAATATAGATAAATAAGTAAAAATTGTGACACACAAAATGTTACTTTCGGTGCGTTTGTTGAGATTATTCTCTTCTAAGTTAATACTGCAAGGCTTCGGTTCTTTGTTGTTAAAAAAAATTTACTTAAAAAATATTAAAACGAAAAACATGTTTTTTTTTTCACATAAAGCCGTAACGTGGTAAATATAAAAACTGAAATTTAGCGAAACATTTATTTTTACAATATGCATTGAACAACATAAAAAGTTTTCAAAAATCGCTGGGAGCAGTTTCAAGTACCCTATCTAGCTAGCCCTTTGTACTATAAACACTGAAAAATAACTCTTGTTTTGCAATTTTTAAATATAAACTTTTAATTTAACAAAAAAAGAGTTATTTTTCAATATTATTAACTACAACCATATTATTATATATGTAAATTGAAGATAAGAGTAATTAAAAAATAATTTTGTTTTAAATTGAAAAAAAAATGTCGCTTATAAATATCTTTCAAACAATCCGCAATAAATCCTTGAAGTATCAAGTGCCTTGCACTTTCATTCTATGCACTTTGAGATTTATTAACCCCATAACTCGTTTTTGCGATATATGATATTCAAAAAAGTTATTTCATATAAAATAATACAAAAGTGTTTAATTTTTTCTTAATTATAAAGCTAAATGGTAAGCCGTTTCTTGAGTAAGCGATTTATTTTCGGTCATGTTTTCATAAAGGGAAAATTCCAATTGCAAAAATAAATGATTATGAGCAGGGCAACGACAAGATAAATATTGTTTCAGTTACTAAAGATATTTAAAATATTTAACGATCATGAAAAATGTTGTTTGATATAAAATTTCAAATTATTATAAAGTTTTCAAACTGATTTACTTTGAAACTTTTGTCGGTTTTTTAGCTTCACAACGAAAGCTATGTTCTAAGTTAAGTGGAAAGCTACCAAGTCTAAAGCAGGCTAACACACACGTGCTCATAAATAGTTCATCAGTCAGCTCCACACATACTAGGCTGGCACCATTTGCGGTGAAGAGGGGCTTAAGGGCTAGTTTGTAGAAACTTTGAGCACTGTTCATGTGGCGCATAGGCAAACTGACGATATAATGATCTCCCCAGGGTGTCAAGGTAGCAGCACCAACAACGAGCTCACCAACATCGACTACACTGATTAGGAGGACGCCACAACCTAATTCACAGACTGCATTGGAATTCCTGCGGCATTGCTGAGCATCACCTTAATCGGCTGCCAAAGTTGCTTACCATGCCGCAATGCCTCATGCCCAATGGGCGCCGACACAAAACAATACGTAGCAGTAGTAACCAGGTCGACCGAACTGCCTGATTCTGTTAGTAGTCAGCAGGACTGCCGCTCATGCCGCTGCTCTCCTTGGGTAATATTAACAGGAAGTGAAATCAAAAGGTTGCCTTTTACTTGATTTTCCCAATTCAACTTGGCCGCTTACCGACTCACCCACTCACCGAAATCCAGCGCTCCCTTCAAACCGCTTTATCATCGTATTGTTTGTGTGGCTTGTAGCTTAACTTCATCATCTTCACTTGGTGGTCTACAAGTTGCTTAGCTCGACTGAGACTGTAGTCTCCGGCAACGCTATTTTCATTCGTCATGAGTAAAGCTATCTGTGTGTGTGTAGCTGTGTGTGTACCTTGTCTAGGTCGTGCTTGTCCTTGCTGACTTCCTGTGCGTGCTGTTGTTGCTGTATAAGCAGCTCATCTGCGGCTGAGCGCATTTTATTTGTTTCAAATTGAGTTATGCCTAATGAAAATCAAATAAGCCGCAATCGAGCCGGAAATGTGTGTTAGTGGAGTCGCAGTCGAAGACACTCAGAGACTGTTGAAGATTCTGGGAAACTAGGAAAGGCATTCAGCAGCCACTTGTCATTTGGTATTCCTGAGCATTGTCGACTATTGTCGTTCGACATTAGTCTCATTTTCACATTATTCACGCCTATATTGTGTAAATATTTTCTTTCCCTGATTGCCCCTTTAGCTGCTTTTTCTATAATGCTTTTCTTTGTCTATTTGTCTTCAGTTTAAACGATAGAATGAAAGTGTTGTTGAAATTAGCTTAAAATCAATTATGTTGCGTATACGCCATGACGTCCTATTTAGGCATCAACTTAATAGCCATAAATATTTCATATTTTTGTTGCTGTCTGCAGCAATCGCACTCTATAAAAACTAAACCAAACTAGTATCTAAGGCATCCTGTCAAAAACACATACACTTACACTTCACATCACTTACAATTCACACACACTTTACACAGTTTTGTTTATTTATCAAATTGCTTTCTCACTCATTACTCATTATCCGTGAGGTGGCGGATTAAGAATATCCACCTCAGTGTTCCTCTGCTTGTCGTAAAAGGCGACTAAATGGGAAATTGAGATCGGTTCAACCGATCATACATAATATACCGCTTCGTGCACCCCCTCTCATATATACCGCGTCAAGCACCCCCTCATACACCCTCTGATGGTAACCCCCACACTCTGAGGTTTAGAACCGTAAAGGTTGGCAACCAAATAGGGGGGGGGTTTTTAGTCGGTAGGCGCAGAATGCGAATCCGACACTACCCTCCCGAGGTGTCTTTCTGAAGATTTCCCCCCCTCCTACTATCCAATAAAAAAAAAAAAAAACTCATTACTCACACCTAAATGCGCACCTAGACGCGCCACCAACATACGCTCACAAGGCCGTGCCCCGGCTTTTAGCCATATGTATGTGTCTGTCTCTGTGTGCATGGGTTTCAGAAGCACCCCAAGCAAGTCCCAACTACAAGTGCAAGTGTAAGTGTGGAAAATTATTTAATGACTTTTCTGAATTTGAAACGGAATATGTAAGTGAGCTATGCCTTGTTAGTGTATTAGTGTAGCGTCGTATCCTGCCAAAGCTGTTGATAACTATGATGATGGGAACGTAGGATATGATGATGATGCCAAATATTTGC
This sequence comes from Chymomyza amoena, assembly GCA_037043745.1. Taxonomy (NCBI): domain Eukaryota; kingdom Metazoa; phylum Arthropoda; class Insecta; order Diptera; family Drosophilidae; genus Chymomyza; species Chymomyza amoena. The sequence continues at coordinate 584,638 of JBAMAX010001685.1, read as the reverse complement.
ATACGCCAACATGGCACCCAAATGGTCGAGTTGTTTGCCTCAGCTTTTTAGCTGCCAACAGTTTTAAATGCCAAGTGCCAGTAATTTTGCTCTAAAGGCATCCCATGTGCTTCAGTGTGAGTGTAAGCGTGTGAGTGTGTGTGTGTATGCGTCCACTCTTGCAACTTAACTACAATTTTATTAATTATTTAAACGCCTAACGCCAGGCTTTGAAGTGCAAGAGGCGTTGCCCACTTGAAAGCTACGCCCTGAGCTTCTTATTTCTGGGCTCCCGGTTGGGCGCTTAATGACGTCGCCGCTCTTGAGCCAACCATAGCGTCAACATTAATTTGTACATGCGACACTCACAAGACAGCTGACAGCTATGTCGCCTCCATTACACTCCTCCACTCCATTCTGCTCACCTCAGCATCGAATTCTTACTCAGACGCAGTCACAGCCGCATAATTTGTAATTAATGACCAGTTAAAAAGCAGCTAGAGTAGCGCCTTTTTAGGCAAGGAGTTGGTGGCGCCTCCTTTGACACTCCAACGTGAACGTGCAACTTGAATTAGGCTTGGCAAACGTCTGACAGCCAAACTCTGATTTATGACCAGAGACCGCAAAATTTATATGCCATCAGCAACGCGCGTCCGTCGTTCTCTCCGTCCTCCGTTCTCCTACCACCTGCCAATCTGGTTTGTTCCCTCCCCTTGTGTCTCTGCTACATTCAATCCATATTCAATTTTTTGCGTTTGTCGCACTATTTGGGTATTTGAAACGTCAGCAGCATTTCGACACGACTAGGCTTTAGAAGCTTAAAAAAAAAAAAAGCTAAAGTCGGGCCAGACCGACTTTCTTATACAAGATACCACCTTAACTAATGTACAAACTTTTATCCAGCTACATTTGAATTCAAAATTTCAATTATTTCTGAGCGTACATTAATAACATATTTCGAAAAAAGATTCAAAATCTCAGATTAATATTATCCAAAAGATACAGCTTCCAATTTTTAAAAACAAATGGTTTCAAAGATATATTAATATGATTAGTTTTCTTTACGGAATTATAAAAAAATTATGTAAAAAAATCCAAATTACATTTTTTTTAAAGAGAGAGTCCCTTGTGACATAAATGCGGGCAAACTTAATATACTCTACTTGCGTTTGAGCAACGGGTATACAAACGAAAAAAAAGAAAATGGCGGCTGACTGTGTCTCTGTTTCATTTTGCAGCTTCTTTGGCCATAGATCCTCGACAGAGTGCAATTTGTCTTGTGCCAGCGTCGACAGTCAATGCCGACGACGACGACAACGACGACAAGCTACATGGCATATCTTTCTTTTGTTATTGTAGCTGCAGCCCGTTCTATGGAACAGACTTATAGATGAGCTAGCAGGAGAGTCTGTTTTGCATGTTTTGACTTTGTCTGCGGCTGTTGTCACTCGACTGACTTAGCCTCTTCAAGTTGGCTTGGGCTAAGCCCAAGGCTAGAGAGTTGAGTTGAGCCGTAGCTCTATCTCTGAGTAGTTATCAGAGCCATTCAAATTGTAATTCCTCAATTACAAAAATGTCCTCCCTAGTGCCTTGCATTCGCAGCTATATCAAAATAAAAATTCGAAAAATAAAAAAGAGTATTCCTATATATTTTCATACGCACTGTGAGCCAGAGCCACTCTGCTGCCATTCAACTTTGATTAATGGCATCCAAATGGTGTAAAATCAGTTTAAAGCGTTTGGTTAACATTTTATTTACAAGGCACAAATCCCAGCTTTTGCTCCATTTAAGCGGAATCATTTAGCTGCCTGAGATAACAGCAGCAAAACATTTTATAGTTTTTTCCCTGCTACATGTTTTGTGTTTATTCAAATGCAACTTTTAGCTAAGTGCAAAACAATTTACCCAAATACACAGATACACACTCATACACAGTTAATTGTTCCCCCGACTATACCACTCTGTTTTGTTATATTTCTTGGTTGTTTTTGTTCATGGTGTTTGTGCAATCTGCCAAAGCTGCAAAAATGTTGCCCAACCCTTTCTGCATCGTACTACACTATTTTGAAAGCCTAGTACACTATAGTTAAGAGCTATACATTCTTTTATACTTAAAAGTAAAAAGCATTCAGCTGTAATCTGAAATACTTTTGAAGATTATAACTAAATAACCCGTTCATTCGATTTGAAAATTATATTATGAAAACTATAATAAATTCATGACGACAACGAAAGAAAATTAACCCTCAGCCCATTTTAACAAAACTCCTTTATTTTTGAAGGCAGTCAATTCCTTAAGACTATATAGATACTTTATATTTGAAATATTTTATATTTATTTACATACAGATATAGAGTTGGTATAAATAATTAAGTCCAAATGATTTTGATAGCAAAAGGGATTTTGGACGGAGAGAAAAAAAATGTCCTACATTTGACTTCCATGCTTTTCTTCAGCCTGACAGTATTGTTACTTAAATCTCTATTTAAACAATTCTGGGCTAATGTAAATGGTTTGATTGGAGCTGAAATCTAAAATCTTTGCCAGAATTACCAGGATTCGGTACCTTTTTCATAGTGCTTTCCCTCTCAACTAAAAACACTTCAGCTCTTACCATAAGTGCTAGTCGATAAACATGGTTCTAATTCTCTCCCTGGGTGTTTGAATTATCAAAACATTTAAAGATTTTTTTTAAATGGTCATAGGCGATGTCGCCAACATCGTTCGCAAGAATTACAACTTGAATGCGGATCTGAATTTACAAGAAGCCACCGTATCAGTATCAGCGTTTTTACTGTTTAAGTGGATGGAAGTACTGCCAGATGAGTTTTCGTCAGAAAAAGTCATCGAAAATTCCAAAGTTCGCATACGAGCCATTTGGGTTTTATTATTTTAAAAGTTTAAAAAGTATTTTGCATTTGAAATACCCATTTGCCCAATTTTATTGAAAAAATATACGAATAGAATGCAATTAACAAACAGATGGACCACCCTATTCAATACCTTCTTAAAAATAAATTATTTTATGCATAAAATATAAAAAATACTTTTGTATCATATTTTTCTGAATTTTTCAAACTAAACTATCTTTAAAATGCCCAAAAAAATATCTTGAACAGAAATTATATATAGTACATATATTTCAAAAATTCATAAGGTATTTAGTGTAAGTAAATGCCAACTATAGCCATACAACTTGTTTCATTTTTTTTCTATCTTGCTTTATTTTTTATTATGGTAATGTAGCCACCAACGCGAAAGTAAAAACGAAACCACAGAAACCACCCGAAAACCCCAAAAGCCCCACTGTGCAAGTAAATGCACGTGTGTTTTTGATTCACGCTTGACTGATGTATTTACAAGCATGTGTATGTGTGTATATGTGTGTACAAGTGTGTGTATTTAACAGAAAAGCGCACAACAAAGGGGCGTGGCAACAACAATAACAATGTGCAACAACAAACAATGTACAACCCACTCTACTCTTCTCATCTCATCCTCAACACGAAAGTATGCCAACAGTGTTGTCAAACGCAATGCATTTGTTTAATGCTTTTTAAGTAGCATTAAACTAAGCCAAATGCAACCCTCCTTGGTAATCGGGAGTAAGGGATGGTTGCATCCTCTGACTGCTTTTCAACCTGACTTGGTCAGATGCAAAATTTAAAATTTTAAAATAATAAATACTGCGAATATGAGAAAATTAATAAGCAGAGATTTTTATCAGGTCGTTGCCTGAGAACTTCAGCAGACTGTAAAGTAAAATAATTACGAACGAGACAAAATGGCGTCTACTTGGCAAAGTCTGCGCCCATAATGAGACATTCCATGTCGCCTAGACACGAGCAACATAGAAGGCAATCACATACAATTAACACAATTTAAAACAAATATTTATAAAATGTAAATTTTAATTGGATCGATAAACATGATGCCAAAGAGGGACCAAAATAAATGTACGGCACAGTGAGGGCGATACCCAACAATGCTGTTTATTGTTGGTAATACAAGATCACAAGTAAGCAGTTCGACAAGCAGTGCAGCAATTTGACAAATATTTATAATTTTCATTCTATTACATCCTATTATCGTAAATTAAAAATGTTTTTTTATAGTTCAGATTAAAATCAACTTGGATATAATAAGCATTAATTGGTAAAATTCTTTTATCAACACACAAAAGTGCTGGCCAGCGTTTTATCTACATTTTTTTTAATTTTATTGATGAAATTTGAATATTACTTGGCAACTCGAACCAATGCCAAATATGGCTGCAATACGACTATATTTAATTCTAAAAATTTCCAAAAGCTAAACTTGGTTACATTGCTTTCATGAACAAACAATTCAGGACCATAAAGTGCAGCTTTTTTTGGATGTGCAATTTAATGCCGTGCCAGGAGCTATAGTCATATTTATGAAAAATACTTTATAAAAACCTCAAGGCGACATTTTGGTTCATCAGTTGTTAGATTTATAGTACCTCGAAAAAACCAAACCGGAAATCAAATATTTTTTTTTATCGATATTTCGATTTTTTTCCGATATTCTCCTGTTGTGTTGGCTCAAATTATTTCGGCAGATATCGTAACCAAACTTAGTATTCGGAAGTTTTTTAGAGATCCCCAGCACTCAGCCAAGTTGGATCAAAATCGATTAACTATATCATATAGCCACCATTGCACCAATCGACTAAAAAACGTGTTTCGTATAAAATTCGAGTCTTTTTTTGTTTATGAAATACAAATTCCTAAACCAAATTTGACAACATTTAGGGTTCGTAAGCAATATAGTGGATTTGATTACAATGTATGCTAATATTATAAGTAGTGCCGAAGGCCTTTGCAGCCAGTGCATAGTAATTAGTTAAGTTAGTTATTAAATTTACTTAACATTATTAAATAAATAAATTACAACGTGCTGGTACAGAGTATCCCAAAGTCGTCCGCTTCCGTTTTAACGTACACCACATTTTATTCTGCCTTTTAAATAAAATTACACAAAAATACTATGTTTATTAAAATTAAACACGACTTTGCTATTTTTGAGTTACAAGTGGTAAATGTGTATTGTATGTCCATTTCTAAACACAAAAAAATTTGTTTTGGGTTGTGCATGCTATTTTTTGTGTTATGAAAAATATGTATTGCATAAATATAATCTAAGTATATCAACGAATTTTTCAAAAATTAGCTCAGTATAAAATTTTTAGTTTTTTAAAATTATTTTGGTGATTTCTTTTCTTTCCTCTTGCAGCGCAACATTCGGTTTCAAACGGAATAAAAATTCGTATTGGGAACGCAGCCTAATAAAATGTTCAGATTCGTTTTCCCGAGCATGGAACTAAAATAAAGTTTTTTAAATTCTGAATAAGTCTGTTGTTTTTACTTAAATTTCGAAACATTACTTTTTAATTGCATAAGCTTATTTTAGAAATGAAGCAAATCTTACGAAACATCTGAAATCTGGCGACCATTTTCGAATTAAGTACTTTCTTTAATCTTTAAGGCAGCTACAGAATTGAATTAAAGACAATTCAAAACAGGCTATATTTGCATACCCATCAAATATGGCAACCAGTACCATCACCAACTATACATATATTTATATGTAAAGTGTAAGGCAAAGTTTTAAGCATTTGGCCCAAAAGTTCGCTTTAGATGATTGTCTACATATTAAGTAATTCAATTTAGGAGTTCACTGGAGAGGTGAACGGCCCAATAGATGAACAGAATCCAGAACAGCTAACAGCTGGCCATGGCCATAATTTATCCTATCTGTGCGCTGTCGTCTGGCTGCAAGTGCCAAGTGGCAAGTGGCACGTGGCATGTTTTATCAGAGCGCGTAAATTTTGTGTCGCAAGTTGCCTGGCTGCCTGAGAGCTGGGTGCAGATTTATTTCATTTACACGGCGCGCTTTCCATATAATTTCAATTATCGCCTGTTGGCTGCACCATAAATTCACCTGAAATCTGAGACGTTGCAGTTGCAGCTGAGCGCAGCAGGAGTTGATTGCAGCTGTGGAGGAGCTCTTTCGGGGTTTTTCGGGCTGATGCTTTTAATTAAGTGCAAATTTCATTATATGTTAAACTTATAAAGTTGTCGGTAGTGAATTGAGATGACATAAAAGCACGGATTGCACTAAAGGTAAACTGCCAAAAAGTTGCCACAAGCAGAATCAGAACCAGGAAAGGGCATACAAAGAGTTCCCTTTAGTTGGACGCACAATTTGTTGACAGTTGAGTGGCCACTTTGCTTGCACTTTGCACTATAACGTTAAAAATATGAAACAGTCTTAGCGGTGCGCGACAGTGGGATACCCTTCTTCTTTTCTCAATTTTAAAGTTGTCCTAATTGTAATTCAAAATATCGTTAAAAAGTTTGATAAATGGTGTGGGCCGAAAAGCAGTAAGTCGATTATACGTTTGTTATAGTTTACGGACGACAGGGGTTCAATTTGGATGCCTATTTCAGATCAAAATATTCGAACTCAATAAAAAACAACGTAACCTTAAGAGGTTTAATGCGTCTATCTTAGCTATCTAGCTCTGATGGCCTTCGAGTTATTACCAATTTGAGGAACTTAAGCCTTCTACTGGCTTTTGCGTAAACCAAGTGTACTTTTAGGCCAATGGTTGAAGAGTATAAAAATTCATATTGTTGTCAACGGCAACGTGCAACAAACAGCAGTCAACAGTCAACAGCCAAAATGTGAAAAGCCGTAAAAAAAAGTTTTGGCAACATCCTAAAATGTTGACAACAACCACAAGTTAAACCGACAAACGGAAACAAACAGCTGCATTAGCAAAAGCAAATCAGCACAAACAACAACAGCAACAACAGGTTGCAACAATAACAACAGCTACTTGGTACTTGCAACAACAACAAAGTTGAGCAGAGAGTTGAGTTACTCACTTAAAAATTCCAAACACAAAACGGAAATATGCAAAAGCTTGGGCAAAAACGGAAATGATGCAGCCGCCATATTTGCTCTGCATTTTTGTGTGTGTGCGTTTGTGTGAGTGTTCTGGCCGCTAACGAATCGTTCAGTTTAAGTTGGAGTCAGGATCGAGGAAGGAAACTCGATTCCGTACTGCTTTCATACAACAGATATAAATTAATCCGTCCCATTAAAAGTATTCATACTTTCTTACTACTCTTTCAGTTCTATAGAAAACTCTCTTAAACTCTAAGGAGATCTACAATTATCTTGAGAATATTTCCGACCCACCACAAGATTTCAACTTTGATTCCATCGCTAGTTTAAGTCAGTGCAAAAGATCAATCATTCAATCCATTTCGACATACGTACACCAACCATGAGATGCACTCTATATGGGGCCTCAATCGCTCAGCCTTGAAGCTGCTTCAAATTAGTTATAATGAATAATTTCCGAGCAGTAATTAAGTGCATCATTAAAAAGTAATTGCCAAGCTGCAACTCTTGCAACACTTTATACCACTTGCCATACTCCGCCAGCTGCCAAAGGCAAAGAGTTTCAACTCATTTCGCTGTGCCTCCTACTCGGACCCAGCTCTAAACGGTTTACCAATTATGTGAACCAGCAAAGTCAAGCCCAAAAGTCAGTTTCAGTTTGCATATCCGTAGCCAACCAAGTGCCCAACCCATCAATAGAAGCGGCATACGTAAACAACGTCATTACGATTAGCAGTGTGCCGGATACCAAGCATCACAACTGTTGCAATATGAGGGCACCCAGTGGCAGTGGTTGCCACTGAAATGGAAATGGCTGCATTTTGCACTTAACCCTTTGGCCGTTCGATTTGCCCAAAATGTTTGGCAACAGTTCAAAAATGGCCAACACAATGCCAAAGGGCGACAGTTGAGGGTGCAGTCAACCAATATTTGCTGTCAAATTTAAGCCAGCAGCAGACTGCGTGTGTGTGTGGATGTGGATGAGGATGAGAAATGGTAGGGTATTGGGATGGCTACGGGAATCCTAATGATGCACAACGCTGGCAAAACCAAAATTAGCTGCGATTTCAGTTGCGGTGTGGTCCACGCAGCAGCAGCACTTGGGCAGCCAGCAAGCACTCCAGCAGCAACATGACGCTGGCAATGATTAGGCCGAAACCCAGCACAAATACTGCGCCCGAAATGTTCTGCATATCCAAAGGCTTGGGGCCCTGCTTATGCGTATGTCCACTTTCCAAATTCAGCAGTATCTCACCCGTTTTCTTATCCAGTAATTTAGCAATATACTAAGAAGCTCAATGCTAGTGAAAGTATCTACAAAGTGGCATGCAACTTACCTCTCTTTCCCAGTGCACATACAGTCCTGACTCCGAACAACGGCGTATATGTCTATTCAAAGCTGGCATCAAGCTCCAGCCTCGTATGGATATAGCACGTGTCCAATCAAAGTAAAGATCATCTTGCAACACCTGCAAAATACAAAAGATTACTATCTTTCGGTTTTCCCAAAAAAAAAAAAATATGTTTATTATGTACAATGCGATTCTCCACCGCCGAACTGGTTACATAATTGCCAAAGCTGAAGGCTCCAGATGTCAAGCGCTCTATGCCCAGGCCATAGTTGGGACTTAAGCTGGCATTGTACAGAAAATCATAGTCCCGCACTTCAAAGTTACGTGCCAGTATTTGCTCCTTGAGCAAATTTGAATTCTCCACCGTATGAACCCATATAATTGATGGTGCTGCCCACTTCCAATCTTGGTTTGCCCATTTTGTAATGCTATCCACAGGTGCACTGTAGAAGGGCACGGTAAGCAGCGACTTAAGCTGACCACTGTAGATGTTCTCCAGCGTTATGGTTGCACACAGCAAGCTGGCCAGAAAAATGCGTCCAGCAAAGCGATTAAATCTAAGAAATAAGAATCGTTTATTTCAACTGTTAAGAACTGGTTATTAATCTCTTACGTAGTTGGAGCCGATGGTTGCTGTATGAAGAGCGCAAATATATCCAGCACGGACTTCTCAAGAGTTGGTATATGATAGAAACTTGACTTTTTGGAATGTTGCCGATTCAGCGCATAAGAAGAGTATCTTAAGACATAGAGCAACAAGCTGCAGAATAAAACTGTGGAGAAGAGTAGCAACCAAGTCGGTCCATCGAATGGCAATATGTTGGTACGCCAGGCGGGCACAAGTCTGAAAGAGTAGCAAAGAGTAAGTTCGCATAAAACAAATAAAAAAGCAGGTAAGGATCCAGGATTTGGCCTGAAAACTGCTCAACTTGCACTTACGCTGGCGCTGGTCCCAAAATGGTAACTGCAGATCTGGCTATAGTGTGCGAGGTTTCGGTTATTCCATCATACCAATTGTATATGCAACCAATTGCCAACTCCACACGCTGCATATAAATGTCACCCAACATGCCGTCTCCTGTTTCGTTGTCGTAAATGCTGCCCCAGTTGTCGGCTCCATCTGTAAATAGTACTTGAGCAGGGTATTTTAGTGGATACGGCAATTTCCATTTGCCCTTACAAGCCTCCACCCGCAAGTGGCAATTGCGTAGCTCACAGAAGGTCTTCATGATGTTTGCTTCGGAACCATAATAGGATATCGAATGATTGGAGCTATGCGGATTAATTGGGTCTTCATTACCTTCACCGGCAGCCTGTTAGATGATGATGAAGTGAGCAAGCACAATATAAAAGAGAAGGACTGAAGTTTATCGAGCATTGTTAAGCAATAGCCTTTGGATTGCAATTGTCTATGTTCATTTATTTAATGGCATACTAATAGTTCCACAATGCACAAGGAATGAAAAAGTTGTTGGGCACGGGAGTGCGCCATAGAGACACCACAGTGGGTGCCAATTAAATAGAAACACGTAATTTAAATCAATGTTGTTCCAAAGCTAAGCCGTAAACAAAGCCACATGGACACGCTTGCGGCTGGGCATTATCCCTGCCATGTGTGCGTACAACAATTTTTTTTTTTTTTGCAACTGTTCTGTATCTGTGTGTTTGTGTTGGTATTTGTTTACAAATGTGCAAATGTCCTTAAGGCAAACAATTGAGTGCGAACAAAACTTTCTCCAAATGACAACAAAGAAGTTTTTTGCTAACGTTTTTTGCCTGTGTGAGGCAGTGGCGTAGATAAAACGGGGGCTAGCATATCATTTTTAACTGACTTATGTTTATAGTATTTGAAAGTAAAACAAAAATTATTATAACCATAGACCAGTACAACTTCAAAGTTAAGAAATATCTTGGTTCCTACATTAACTCCACAAAAGAATGCTAAAGTGATACTAGAGAAAGAATTAAATCTGCGAACTCAACATATTTCTCGCCTATACTATACAATACTAACGAACGGATGTGACACGTGGACTTTGAGGAAATCAGATTTAGGAAAATTTTTACGAAGAATTCTTAGTCTAATAAGGATTGATCCAGTAATCACCACGTTCGCGCCAAAGTAGAGCTACAGATATTTAACGGAACAAGTCTACATGCCTATGTCAGGTCACAAAGACTTAGGTGGACCGTACAAAACTCAATTTTGAAAAAAGAAAACCTGCTTCAATGACCCCGTCCATGTTGTATAAGTGGAGTGAAAAATTATATTGAAAAATTGAATGTCCAATAAATAATGTATTTTAAAAACTCTGATGTATTTATTTTTCTTTGTAAAAAAAAAATTTTATATATTTTTATGTAATATAGTACATATAAAAATAATTCCAAACATAGATTGGACATCATCAAACAAAAGCAATCTTCCTTAAAAAGAAGTTCTTAAACGAGATGTCCCAACCACTCTCTTTTGGAAAGGCCATACTCTGGGTCCTATATAGAGCTTTGAAAACTTTAGAGAAATCATAGAAAAGCCATTTTAATTCGTGATTTTTCAACAATTTGAGAAGATTATTGTTACATTTTGTTCTTTGTATAATTTACAAACTTTCTGATTTCCGATAAATATACCTCCTATTTTTCACATTCGGTCGATTCACGAAATCGACCAAGGTTTCGATCGATTTCTCCTAAACTTAAAATTTAAATTCCAAAAAAAGTTACCTTCAGGATTCTTTCATTAGAAAAATATTTGACTTTTGTTTACTTGTTATCTAGTCATTATTTTAGATGTCAAAGAGTATTTACCTCTTAGACCCCCCGTTTAACGCCACCGGTACGAGTTTTACTTTATGGATATGTGAGCCCGTATCAAACTTGGAACAGTGGTCAAATTTGAGCAAATTTAAGGTTTTTGGTGGGTTAAATTAACATTTTATGCGCCCAGAAAATTTCCGTCGATGTTTTGTCCCCAGTAACTTTGTCCCAAACTAAGTAGATGACAGCTTGACAACTCGGGAGACTAAAGCGCCCAAAAACATGGACCACAACATGTGTTTACATTTTAGTTACCGAAGCCGTTGCCCACAACAACAAGAGCAAATAACTGCACATACACACATTCACGCAAACACACAGATACAAGACACACCCACACTTATACACAAATAGCGTCAACTGACAAAACAAAGAACTAACCGCTTGCCATTTGTTCAAGGACCCCCGGTACCGTGGCACTTAATGCCAGGACGACCAATTGGCTTTGCCCAATGTCAACGTGCAAATCTCTTACTGAGCTCGGTGGGCAAGAGCGCTGGGTGCCGGGTACGCCAGCACGACAACAACTAGTACAACAACGATAAATATAAACTTAACTGGCAATTACTTACCACATAATTAGTAACTGTATATGGCACATAAGTAACGGAACCCATGCGCAGTGTGCGTCTCTTCAAATCGAGCAGTTTGTTCGGATAAAGTTCGACTGCCCCATTGGTTTTGGCATTCCGGGCGAAAGTTTCGTTCGGCAAGTACACGTCCAGTAGGACAGCATCCAAATTACCAACAGCACCGACAAACTTTTGTGTCCATAGCTCCAAATTGATGTCGCGATGTGGCTCAGTGGCTGCAGTTACAGGACTTAGCAGCTCCTTGTTTACTGCGACCTCTTGTCCTGGGCGTATCATCAAATGGTGTGGGTAAACTGAGTACAAACAAACAAACAAACATATAAGGCATTACAACAATTGGCCATGTTAGACAAGTTTTAAAATAAAAAAATAAAATTTATAAAAACCATCAAGTGAAAGAATAAAATTAAGTCACAGCACAAAAGTTTACAACAGGGAAGAGGACAGAGTACGGAATACGGAGATTATTGGCTAGTGGCAAAGTTGATCAAACTCGGTCGCACTTTGGCGGTTCTTGTTCATGCCCATAAAATGTTTCGCCAAGTTTAAGTTTTTGTTTTGTCGTCGTTGTCGTCGTCGTAGACCCTGAAGGCATTAGAAGTCGCATTGGATTGTTGGATAATAAATTGAAGATAAATAAAAGCTTCAAAAAAAGCTTACCTAAAACAGTTAAAGTACCAATATTTAATCAAAAGCTTCCAAGGTTAATTAATTGAAAGTGTGTCTATGTGGGATATAAGCTCATTATTATATAGCCTCTTCGAATTTCGAAATTAATGTAAGATATTATTATATATTTGCACTGTGCCTACAGATAGACCTAGATTTCATAGATTGGAATAGCTAGAGGGTCGGACTCGGTCAAAAATCAAATACCACAACTGAAACGATTTGAATGAATAGATAGAGAATAGAGTTTAAGTAGTCGGAAAAACTTTTGATGCCGATTTTGATTGCGATATCTTCATGCTCTAAAATCTTTTATTTTTTAATTGTGGAATTCTTAATAGTTTCCGGTTACCAAAAGTGGTGAGATATCTGAAAAAATATAATCCTAACTTAAAAAAATGGCGGACGTAAAGTCGGGCGCGGACGACTTTAGGATACCCTGTACCACTAGCTTGTAATAAAGTCCGATTTCTTCACAAAAAACCAAAAACAGAAAAATTTTTAAGCAAAAATTTTTTTTTTGACCGATCGTTCCTATGGGAGCTATATGATATAGTCAACCGATTTCAATAAAATTTGACACAGTGCTTAAATACCTTAAAAAGATATGAATGCCAAATTTAGTTCAAATATCTTTACAAAAAAACGAAACACATCGAATTTTGTATAAAAAACGTGTTTTTGGACCGATTGGTCCTATGGGAGCTATATGAACTAGTCAACCGATTTTAATTAAATTTAGTATAGTGCTTAGGAACTATAAAAAACTTAAGAATGTCAAATTTGGTCTCAATATCTTAACAAACAAACGAAACACAACAAATTTTGTTAAAAAATCGATTTTTTGGAAGATCGGACCTATGGGAGCTATATGATATAGTCAACCGATTTTGTTCAAATTTGGCACATTGCTTAAGTGCTCTAAAAAATTTCCAAACGCCAAATCTGGTTACGATATATAGCGAACTTTTCTTTAAAAAAGTTATTTTGGCCGATCGGTCCTATGGGAGCTATATGATATAGTCAACCGATTTTGATCAAATTTGGTACAGTGATTGGGAACTATAAAAAACTTTCGAATACCAAATTTGGTTACGATATCTTTATAAACAAACGAATAAATTCATCTAAAACGCTTTTTTTTGTCGAGGTCGTCTCAAACACCCCTATGGGAGCTATATAATTTAACCCCGATATCAAAAAAATAAAATAAACTTGCCTCCTATGGAATAATATGGGATCTAATGTGAAAGTTTGGTAACTCTAGCTCTTACCATCTCTGAGATCTAGGCGTTCACACGGACGGACGGACGGACAGACGGACAGACGGACGGACGGACAGACGGGCAGACGGACATGGGTATATCGACTTCTCTATTCACCCTGATCATATTTTAGGTAACTTTGGGATGTCTCCGACGTCTCCTTCTATATGTTACATACATTTTCGGCTTGCACAAACTTAATATACCCTTGGACCATACGGTACAGGGTATAAAAAGTACTTCTTGTAAGTTGCTAAAATATTTCTCTTTTGCAATGGGCAGAGATTGATGTCATTAATATCTGGGCCCGCAGTATCCTTCACAAGAGAATCTCCAGCGCCTTTCTGTGGTATTGGTCGCATTTCGTCCGCGATTAAGACCATAGCAAACAAATGGGCTGGCAGGAGAACATAGAAGATACCAGCTCTCCTTATCAGAACTGCGATAAGCAAAAGCGCTTCTCAAATATCTGGATATGATCAAGACAAAAGGTCTTACTAAAACTCCTGGCACATACCTATCTAGGCACTACAATGCACAATACCATCTACAGAAAATGGGCCTATCGGACACTGTCTCGAGGACAATAATTCCACCAGTGATACTGTCTGTGACTGCCCAGCGCTAGTTTGTGACAGACCTTGTCACATGGGAAAGGAACGGAAATCTTAGTTCAATACCAACACCGCACCTCATGCGGTAATTCCAATAACAAAAAAAAGAAAAAAGTGCTGCCAGTTAGTTGCATCTTTCTGCCTGTTTGGTTAAGCTTTGTTGCAATCTGTTGGATTTGCATACATGTCCGGAGTACATGATAAATATTTGGAGCAGCAAGAAAAATGGAAGCCAAAAGAAATCCGCTTTTGGTCGGCGTTAAGCTGGACAATTAGTTATAGCATCTGATAAATGACTGCATACCAAAAGACACTTACATTGCAGTATTTTCCATGGCCAGTAAATCCTTGGGGGACTCATGTTCACACAAAAACAGATACAATTTATCCTTAAGTCTCACATTGGCATTGCGGGTGGCAAAGTATCGAGCGTGGAGGAACTTCGTCGTGTTCGTCAGAACTGTTATGAAACCCTAGGACAAAGGATTATGTTTACCACATTTCGGGTTGTACGCCAGCTTACCTCTACAACGGTAGTGTTTACAGCATGTAGCACTTGCCATTCGAGCGACATGTCTTGTTCCTCTTGCCATTTGGCCACGTTCAGCCACTGCAGCAGAAGGAGGCGTTTACCAACACTTACTCTAAGCAGCGAGCGCTCCAAAGTCTGCAGATACTCTAACTGCAATTGGCTCACACTTCCCGAATCGTAGACAATAAGAACAGAGGATAACCGAGCAAAGTATTGACCAACTAAAAGCTCGGTATGATTGGATGCCAAGTAAGAAACATTGAAATCTTACCAATAATATGCAATAGTGTGGATACATGCGTAAGCAGCGGTGGCAACAACATGTTGCAAGAAATTGATAAGTTACCCTTAAGGTACATGGTTTTATATGCCTTTTTGAATGCAGCTAGCAAATTGATTCCTAATTGAATTTAATGAGCTGCAATGGGGCACATGTAATGGATAAATTTGTTTATTCAAGCATTAGCTTAATTAAAGATACATACAGCTCAATATTAAATATAACATACTTAGGTTAATTCCAAGCAAACAAATTAGGCAAATAGTAAGCCTAACCTCCAGCCAAGCAAAGCAAAACGTAGCCTATAGCCTGTAATTCCAATTTTATAACTGAGTGGGTCTTTGTATACTCTATAGTAACTCCTTAAAACCTTCAAAACTAGCTAATGTGTGAACCAACACTATCAACTAAGCCAAACGGAAGGTAAATACTGATAAAGTGCTTCAATTTCAATAACCTGTAAGTGGTTTGGCACGCCAGTCCTGCGTTTCCATTAATTTATTGAGTGTTCATCGAACTGAGAATTCTACAGTCGTGCCTGCCTGACTCTTAATTAAACTTTTCAAGCAAAGGTCGAACAGTTGGGTTGCACTCCAATAGTCGAACAAGTAGGAGGAGACTAAACCGTGAAACACTCCTACTGGTGATCGGAACAAGACATCGTCTTGAATCAGCAAATATAGTCTGCCTGCAGAAAGGCACATATTTTAGATATACAAGGTGCTCGGCGTATCTTAAAGACTCCACGATCATTTTGTTCATCCGGACGTGCAGACAGACGCATTCAAAGACAATGCAGGTCATCATTGAAGTCATTTAACAGATACTGAGTGATACTCATGCAAAGGTTCTTCCGACCAAAATTAAGAAGCATACGGAATACGTCTAGCCTTCCTCTCACAAATAAACTAAAAATTATAGTTCAAACTGAGAACATACATATGTTCCGTAAAAGTCCCTTCCATTCGGCTGTCCATACTTGAAAGAGAAACCAAGGACACATGCAAAAATGCTTTCTTTTGTAAAGACAAGCAAAACAGAAATAAAAAATTGTTCATCCCAGATTTCAGACCTGACTGAAATACAAAGAAAGGCACATCTTTCAGATATACAAGGTGCTCTGCGTATCTTAAAAACTCCACGATCATTTTGTTCATCCGGACGAGCAGACAGACACACTCAAAGACAATGCAGGTCATCATTTAAGTCATTTAACTGATACTGAGTGATACTCATGCAAAGGTTCTTCCGACCAAAATTAAGACGCATACGGAATACGTCTAGCCTTCCTCTCACAAATAAACTAAAAATTATAGTTCAAACTGAGAACATATGTTCCGTAAAAGTCCCTTCCATTCGGCTGTCCATACTTGAAAGAGAAACCAAGGACACATACAAAAAATGATTTCTTTTGTAAAGACAAGCAAAACAGAAATAAAAAATTTTTCATTCCAGATTTCAGACCTGACTGAAATACAAATTAGCACTGAAGTCTTGTCCGGTATTTAAAAAATTTCCTCAATAAATATTTATTATTGCTAAGTTGATTAAAATCGATGTGGATATCGATTTTGCTATGTGTCTCCACCTCTCAATCTGACCATCAGGTCCGAAAATTATAAAAGGTACACAAAAAAAATAGTTTGCTAATCCGCCTCAATTCTTAAACGCAAATAATTGCGTATGTACTCTCCTTTACCGAGCATGTTTCGAATATGTAAAATTGGTTGGATGAAAAGTTTAAATGCATAGCAATTTCATACTTCGTTTCTATAAACTATTTCAAAATTTGATTTTTTGCTGGAGCCAGCAATTTTGGTAAGTAGACTCGTGTAATCTTAACAAATGAAAAAAATGTTGATTGTGAAATGAGATTTCCAGAATAGGACTTATTTTACCAAAGAGAGTTCTCAGTGTGGAACTGAAAAAGCTTAGCTTTCTTTAATAAATAAACTTTATCTAATCTTTAACTCAACTTAAGGTTAACTTGAAAGTATAATCTCAAAAAGAAGATACCGGAATAAAGCCACTATCCCGCCAATTTGCTATTATATGATTGGGCACTCAATTTGTAGACTTCAAAGGATGCGACAAACTGCATCATGAACTTTAATTATTGAAGCAATGGAATGCAAACGATACTCCAGCGAGAACGCAGCAAGCAAAAGGCAGTCCAAGAGGCATTCAAAACAATTGAAACAATTGAATTGGTCGGTGAATGCCGTCGGCTGAACACTCCGTGTGAACTCACTCTCTGTATCTGTATCTCTCTGTGCAAGTGCTTAACCATTCGGTTACGAGTATTTGAAATTGAAAGACAGCTTAAAGGATTTACCACAGGCGCTTAAAAAAGTACACACACACGCCAAAGTGGCACAGAGAGAGAGAGAAAGCAAGATAGAGCTGTCATGCTGGCCATTTCATTTGTGGCGCTGCATGGTGCCCAGCAGGCAAAGATTTTATTGCCTGATAACCTGCTGCGTCCAACACACGTGCACACACACACACACCCCTCCATTTGGGCTGAGGAAGCGGAAGCTTCACTCTGCACATGGCGGCAATTAAGCTCTTCAACAGCTTTTAATGCCAAAAAGTCAAGTGTAGTACGTTGCTTGGCCCAGCAACAGCTAGTAGCATATCACAAAATGGCTACAAGCATTAGGCAGCCTGCCAAATGTTGGCCAAAAGTCAAGCTGCAACCAAATAATGTCAAAAATTAACTGCCAAGATTTAGTTGCAAGCTGCCCCATAAGTAGGGAATGCTTATCTATTTTGGCTGCTTTATGCATACACATATTCAGAAGTTAGTATTCGTATTTGGATGCGTGTCAATGTGCTCTTAACTATGGAATTTACACACCTCGCACACACACATGCAAATATCAAGTTACAAGCCGGCACCGCAGGCTGACCAACAAACCGACCACATGGAGGAGCAGCGGGAGGATTGCCCTGCGGTTCGGTTCGCAATGCCGCAACATATGGCAAACCAGAAACTCGGCAAACCGAGAGATGCCACATTGTTTGCATGTGTGTGTGCGTGTCTATATGCTTGTATGTTTCAGTATGTGTGAGTATGCGAGTGTTTGAGTACGTGCGCATTTTTAGAAAGTTTCTAAATTCTTCTTGTCTTTGCTTTAGGTTAACGTTTTTATACCCTGTACTCCTGGCTACAAGAGGTATACAAAGTGGGTCTAAAAAAATTGTTTTTCTTTAACATCTAGAAAGAAGCTAATATGGCTCCACAACTTATATGCCAAAATAATCAATTATGGTCCGGAAATCGAATCCGAATCATTTTATTCGGTTTCGTTTGGTGCTCCCAATTTCACAAAAGCGAATTTTTCAGGTTGTTTGAAACCAAATATTTTGTTGCAAAAGAATTAAAGCCAGTGGGCGAAATATTAATACACTAAAATCAGTGCACATCACATTTGCCACCAGAAGAGGGGACTGCCCTGAGGTCACACTGGGATCTCCGATACCAAGAGCCACCAAAGTAAAATATCTGGGAGTCACATTTGACAGACGACTGCCATACGGCCCACACATCACTCAGACAGTCAAAAGCTGTAAATTAAAGTTAGAAAAATTTGACTGGATGCTGAAAAGTTCCAGCAAATTGTCGCTTCGTAGCAAAAGAACAATTTACAATGCTATTGTAGCACTAGTCTTCACATACGCAATACCGCTCTGGGGAACTGCTACGAGGACCCATATAAAACGACTGCAAACGATGCAAAACAAGGCCCTGAGAAGATGGACTGGAGCAGAATGGTTTGTTAGAAACGAAGTATTGCATAATGACCTCAACATCCCTACCATAGCTGAACTAATCGGACGACACAGCTCAAGATACAGGGATAGGCTTACTAATCATCCAAATCAACTTGCAACATCCCTAGCCACAAATACAAATAGGCGAAGGCTCAAAAGACGGCACCCTTTAGATTCTCGCAATGATTTAATCCTTTAAAAACTTTAAATTGTAATTGTAAATAGTCATAAATGTGAAGTTATAGATAAGTTTGATACTTATAGTTACAAGGGCTGTCCGCCAATTCATTGTTAAGGTTCTAAGTTATAAATGCGCTATAGAGTCAGAAGACAAAAAGCTGCATAAAATAAATAAAATTTAAAAAAAAAAAAAGTGGGCGAAATAAAGGGTGTTGTTTATTTGAGGTTGTTAATCAATCTTTGTCATCTACTTATTCAAGACTACTTCATGTAAATGTTGACTGCGATTACGCTTCAAGTGGTTCATCCGTTAGGTAAAATTTTGGTATTCTTTTTCCAACATATTGACTGGTATCTCAAGCAGATAAAAATGATAGATGATAAAAATGCCAAAGATAATTGAATATTTTTGACTTTGATATATACCATGAATCAAGCTTGAAATGTCAGATCAAAGAGGTTGAAAAACCAAACAGCAAAAAAATTTGAAATTGATCTGTAAATCAGACGGACACTTTGAAATAATTTTAAGAAATTGAGAAAAGTACAGAGTAAATTCTATTCGAAATGCCCCTACCGATCCAATCGTTTCTTTTTTTTTTGCTACTTCTTGGATACACTTTTTTCAGCCGCTGGCGGCCAATTTGGTTGGCACAAAATGCAGCTGAAGTTGCAGTTGGCAGCACATTTTATGACGTTAGTAAATGTTAAGTGCAACTAGGACGACAAAAACAAAGTCTGTCTTTTGAAAACTTTAAATTACCAACCGAACGAATGTCCTTTTAAAGTTCTCATGGGGGTCTACTCGCTTTTTGTTTGTTCTCTAAGTTTAAACTATAAATAATAGTAATAAAACATAAATACGAGTAATCAACTGCTCTGCATTAATGAATACCAAACAATGTGAACGTCCTTGAAATTTGCAAAGCTAAACAATGGTGGCAAGAACCTTCAGCACAAATTGTGCCACTTCATTATGAGCAACGGCTGTTGTTGCAACACAACAACAACAACAACTGCAACACAAACAACAACAACAGTAATAGCCACAACAACTGCAGCGCGTGTTATTAACTGCAATAAGTTACCAACTACAACAACAATGGCAAATACGGGCACGCGACAATAGAGCTGCTTTTCATGGAAATGAGTTTTCCCTTCAACTTTCACTGCCTGCTGCCTCACTTGGCAGACGGAAAGCTGGCTAAGGACACAAGCCTCCCAACTCATTGGTAAAACTCAGTTAAGCGGATCTAGAGGTTTCAAGCTTTAAACTGATAAACTGAAACAAATAAATGCTTTCATAATCTCCATAGCGGCGATGGGTCTGTAATTGGATTGGATTTTTTTTGTGATCCCAAAATTTCAATGTCTTACGAAAATGCTGCTGAGATCTTAACGTTATTTTTTCTTTTTTTCTTTTTATTATTATTTACTAGTGGGCCCGGCAGACGTTGTCTAATCCAAACTTTTTGGATACTCTTAAAGTGTATAAACAACGTACGATTCTCTAGTTAGCTTATCTAGACAATCCTACGATTTTTGGATTAGTTGACTTTCATGACTGTCTAAAAAGCCGTATGGACGATCTTAAGTATTCTTAAGAGAGCTCGCATCTCCAATAAATTCATGCCCACAGAAACTACACTTAATGTCCAATACCCGGTGTTGACCAATTTTCTACTACGCTATATTCACGATATTCACAAAAATGCGTATATCTCACGAACCAATCCACACAAACACATCGCTTAAAATCTCCGTATTGACAACTTCTAACACACGCAAAAATCATATTTGAAATTCTTCAACGAGTTCATGAGAACACGCGTAACACGTAAAACATTAGGATAAGTTAATCCGACAATGTACACAATGCCACACAAAAAAAAAATTTTTTTAAATTTGTCGAAAAATTAAAAAAAATGTTAGGGGTGGCAACCTCCTCCTTACACATTACTCAAACCTTTTTGTTCTACACACTATAACAAACAAAATAAAAAAAATGGCGGACGTAAAGTCGGGCGCGGACGACTTTAGGATACCCTGTACCACTAGCTTGTAATAAAGTCCGATTTCTTCACAAAAAACCAAAAACAAGAATTTTTAGCAAACATTTTTTTTTGACCGATCGTTCCTATGGGAGCTTTATGATATAGTCAACCGATTTCAATAAAATTTGACACAGTGCTTAAATACCTTAAAAAAGATATGAATGTCAAATTTATTTCCAATATCTTTACAAACAAACAAAACACATCGAATTTTGTATAAAAAACGTGTTTTTGGACCGATTGGTCCTATGGGAGCTATATGATCTAGTCAAACGATTTGGATTAAATTTAGTACAGTGCTTAGGAACTATAAAATACTCACGAATGTCAAACTTGGTCCCAATATTTTAACAAACAAACGAAACACAACAAATTTAGTTAAAAAATCGATTTTTTGGAAGATCGGACCTATGGGAGCTATATGATATAGTCAACCGATTTTGTTCAAATTTGGCACATTGCTTAAGTGGTCTAAAAAATTTCCAAACGCCAAATCTGGTTAGGATATCTTTATTAAAAAACGAAATATAGCGAATTTTTCATTAAAAAAGTTATTTTGGCCGATCGGTCCTATGGGAGCTATATGATATAGTCAACCGATTTCGATCAAATTTGGTACAGTGATTGGGAACTATAAAAAACTTTCGAATACTAAATTTGGTTATGATATCTTCATAAACAAACGAATAATTTATCTAAAACGCTTTTTTTTTGTCGAGGTCGTCTCAAACACCCCCATGGGAGCTATATATATGATATCCCCGATATCAAAAAAATAAAATAAACTTGCCTCCTATGGAATAATATGGGATCTAATGTGAAAGTTTGGTAACTCTAGCTCTTACCGTCTCTGAGATCTAGGCGTTCACACGGACGGACGGACAGACGGACATGGGTATATCGACTTCTCTATTCACCCTGATCATATTTTAGGTAACTTTGGGGTGTCTCCGACGTCTCCTTCTATATGTTACATACATTTTCGGCTTGCACAAACTTAATATACCCTTGGTACCATACGGTACAGGGTATAAAAATTAAGCAAATTCATAAACGTACAGCATTTCATTTTTATATATATAGATACAAAAAATTTAAAATATGCTTTATAATATTAATAATAATTCTGGTAGAGAAGAAGTCTCCAATTTGCTTGTATTGGAGTTCTTGAAAATAATCTGCACCTCACTCTGCTAAAATACCATATAAATTTACATAGCAGCCGGATCGTGAACAGGCTGATAAGGCAAATAAATACTCGGATAGTTGTGCTGGAAGAAAACCTTTCAATATGGCGACTGAAAATGGCCTATCAACATACCCAAAATCGCATATTTTTAGAATTTCAAAAAGTTTGTCGTAAAGCAAATTTCAGGAAATATTAAAACTTTGTTCAACTTAACTAAAAAACAATATTAATAAGCCTTCAGAAAGATTTTGAGTTCGACCGCACCAAAGTATTTTAAACTGAACCGATAAACTGCATGAAAAATTCACTAAACGAAGGCTTCACTGTGTTACATGTAAATAATTTTGTTTAACAGCAGCTCACGATTATTGAATAAAAGTTGTTATTTGTCAAATGTTGCTAGCTCAACGCATGGGCCCACTGTGCGTATAATTTATCCAAGTTGACAGATTACAGATTTATGATATGACAAGCTTATTGCAAAAATTACACACTTTCGCACAAACACACTCACCCAAACATGCTTACACAGATACACTTGTAAATATTTACATAGCAATTAGCCAACATGTCAATTTCGCCTACAGATCTCAGGGACAATTGTCAGATAGATATATACATATGTCCTTGAAATGCAACATTAAGCGTGTCTCTGTGTGTATGTTTGTGTGTGGCACATAAGTAGTGCAACAAACTAACTGTTAGGTATTTTACTATAATATTTGCCGCACAATTATGCAGATTGCCGCAGAGAGACAGCGCGAGAGGGAGGCAGAGTTGCTCTCGCAATGGCTATGCCAACATGGCGTATGCATAATATGCCAAAATATTTGCTAGCTTCAATGCCTTCGAGTGCCTCTTAGTACCTTGATGACTTTTTGACTCCAAGGTACTACTACGTAAATTTTATTTGCGTTGCAAAGTATGCTATAGGGATTTTGTGAATGTTGTTGTTGTTTATATTTTTTTCTGGTTTGTATACTTCGCTATTTTTGGCAATATTTAAACAGCATTGCAAATTGCATTTTTTGCCATGATTTGTAAACAAACTTGAACTGCGTTGTTTCTGTTTCTGTTATTTTTGCTGTTGTTGTTGTGGTTGTTCTTGCAGTGTTGTTGGTCGTGTTGTTGGCGACCCCGACAAACACTCGAGCGTGTAAATGCAAGCAAAAAAAAAATAAATTTTTATCAATTTATATCGCTACTCGACATTGCTATGCTCTTCAACCACTTTAGGCAAAAATAATTTTATTACTTGCAACATAGATCTAACTTTTTAAGGAACATCGTCTTTTTCTTTTTTTTTTGGCTTAATTGGTAGATGTCAAATATAATGTCCCGAAATGATTTTTTAAAAAAACGTTTTGCGCCGCTCGAGCCTTTAAACGCGTTTTTCTCATAACCACTTTTTCCAAATTTCCGATTCTAAATTTTAACGCAATCTATATATGATTATTTTCTAGTGTAAATTATTACTTTTTCATTATTATTTTAATCATTACTATTATTTTTAAAATAATAAAAACTTTTTATTTCACAGCTCATTTTTCAAAGTTTTTTTTAACGAAAAGAATTTTTTATCTTAAACTTATGACACTTTTTTCAAAAATATCACCCCACGTGGTTCACTTAGTTTTGGTCCAAAGATTAGGAGGAACCAATTTCGTTTTGTTTCAGATCAATGGCGAGGTCAAAAAGTTGCAGCCGTGGGTTACTCTCCGAAAACTTATCATGCACTCATAGCTTTCTACAAGCGTCATTACCTATTTTCATTTTGGTGTTACCCTTAATTGAGACCCAATTATATTTCTAAATTTATTTTTTGTAGTTGTGTATTTTATTATCAGGGCTTAGTAAAAAAATTATTCTTTTTTGAAACTTTCGTTATATCACTTTTTTACATAGTGCTAGTATTAACCACATCGATTTGCTGCAAAAAGAATTTGTATTTAATAATATACATAAAATTAGGGATCGCAAATAAGAGTTATGGGGCTGAAAAAGAGCTTAAAATTCCAATGCGAGCATAGTATACTTTTTAAACTTTTTATTACATCAAAACAATAAACAAACTCATAAAATGTGTTCGCACCCTCTATAAGTAGCCAGTATTTCAGATTTTTTCTTGATTCTACCTTGTTTTCATACCATTTTGCGAAGTCAAGGCGGGATGCAATTCGAGGAAATTCACTTTTTGAAAATGTTTTACTTTCATTGAACAGGTGTGTTAGAGAGGCATTAAGAAAATAAGAATTATTTGATGATTTTTATTCAAAAGAGAGTCCTTAAAAAAATATATGATGTAGTTCTCCCAAACGTTTATTAACGAGCTGATTGAAAATTTTAAGATTTGCAAAAATATTTTATGCACATAAACATAAGTAGAATATATAATTATTTACATATGTATTAAGTGTCTTTATACAAAAATAATAATTATGTACTTCAGAGTATTACTGCAAAATTGGCAAAAATAGCAAAGGTTTGTAAAACACAAAAAATTAAACATTTCAATTAAAATCCTTATTCTCTACATATTCCAACAACTGATCGGGTATCTCTAGCTAATATGGTATTTGAGGATCTGGGTGTTCATACGGACGGGCATAGTTTAATCGGTACCCGAAATTAGAGGAAGCTCCGCCACGCCTCTTTCGGCCATTAGGTACATAACACAAAACTAGTACACTCTTGAGAGGGTATAAAAACCCAAATAAAACTAAAATAGAAACACATTTCATTTCCGTAAGACCTAGCAGAGTGGAAACGGAAATACAGGCACACACAAACACACACGCATACATACATACTAAGGTAAAGCGGCGCACTCACATAAAACAAAAACAAAACTAAAAAAAAATAAAGTAATCGAGAGAACAGTTTGCAACTAGCGAAGCAAACAACAAGAAAGTGGAAATAAACTTGGCGATAAACTAACGAAATCGATTGGAAATATTTTAACGAAATTGCAGCTTAAAGTGTCAAGGCAGTATGTTGCAACAGCGAGGGGAATGAGGGCACGAGAGAGGGAGGGGGAGGATGAAATGAGAGGGGGTTTTGAGTGGCAAACAAGCGTTGCAAGGTGGTGGCATTCCTGGGGCTGACGTTCATGAGCTCGTTTGACGCAGCCACACTCTACTGCTGCTGTTGCTGTCAATGATTATGATGCAGCCAACGGCTGGACTCCTGTGCCAAATGTGGCATTTACTTCTTGTTCTCTCGTTCTTGTATTTAGATAATGCCTTGTAAGCCTTGCCTCTCTGCTCTCAAGTGTGCAATCGAAATGAAGCGCAACAGCAAGCCAGTTTAAATGCTAACAATACCCGGCGTTTCATGCCTCAAGACCCGGGAAGCCTTGGACCGTTACCGACCGGGGTCGGTCAAGTGTTTTGCGCCGGAAACGAAGTGTAATGAAAGCGTGTAAAGTGCAAATCGAAAAAGCAATACAAAATGCCAGCAAGCAGGCATTTATTTTCCTTGTGCTTGTTTTGCTTGTTGTTATACCCTATATCCATTGTATCAGGGGTATACTATATTCTTGCGAAGTATAGATAGAAGAAGTCGTGGCAAGTCAAAATCTTTTCATTATTTCGGATAGCAATCTCGACGACACCCTCTAATCTCTCTAACACTATTTGGCACGGTATTACGTATTGGTACTAAGAATAAAAAGCTGCAAAAATTTTCAGATCGGATGAAGCCATAACGTTTTGCAAGTAGAGAGTAGGTATGTGAGACTAATAAGTAAAACAAACTTAAATCCGTAAACACTTTCCCTCACTTTTTTTTTCAAATGTTAGTACAGTGCATTCCTTAGTCGTACAATGTCCCGACTGATTCACATTATTTTTTTTCGTTTCACTCTGTATGTCGGCGATAAGGTGAGTGCGCTGCACATCCTAGAAGTACTTGCAGCAGTTGCAAGGTGAAAACTGGAATCAAAATGCAGGAAATGTTTTGTAATGAAACTTTTCTTCATTTTTTTTTTTTTGTTTTTTGGCTGTCTAAATGAGTGTAAGTGAAATTATTTCTTTAATTAAAAGTATTTTATTTTAATGTTGCCTTGCTGCCACTTGGCTCTTGCCTTCTTAATACGCTCAGGTTGCACTCTAATCGCTTAAAGTTGCCAAATATCTGATACTAAATGCAAATTGAAACAATATTAACATTAGTCTCATCCTATAACTGGCTGCTCCTTTGGGTATTTACTAATTGTTTTGTGCATGTGTTTATGAATATATACACACACACACACACACACAGAGGCGCTATCTAAACCGCATTTCTATTTATTATTAACAATTGCATTTATGCTACTAAAACCGCCGACGCATTAAATATTGATAATTGTTTTTCCAAATCGATTTAACTGCACAAATACAACTAGATACACACACACACACACATAGAGTGCATATATACTTTTAAATACTATATACATTTATGCTCATGTATTCATAAAGATTTAATCCACTACGTACAACGGCAACTGCATGCTAGATATTTGAATACCATTTTAGCAAATTTATTGCAAATTTTTTTATAAAATTAGCTCCATGTCAGCACGCCTGGGAATGCATAGAGCATAGCTCTGGTACGCGCTTAACATCCCATGGAATTGAACTGAATCAAAATGAATTTAAATGAAGGGAAACATTTGGCAGCCTTTAATGCGCCAACAAAATTTCAATTAACCACGAAAAACTACCGCAAAAACAAACTACAATAGAAAAAAATAAAAAAGCAAATCAAAACAAGAAACTAAACTGATGTCCAACGACGTTTATATACACTTGCCAGTTCATCGAATTGCTGATTTCACTTCAGTAGGTGCCAAGCCTTGTATTGGGCGAGAAAATTTTCTCAAAAATATAATCGGATAGAAATTGTAAACGGTTGTCATTTTCGTGTTTTTCGACTTAAAATTACCTTAAAAATACGAAGGTTCACTTTTCGTTTAAACTACTGTTTTTGATAAGTTTTCGCTATTCTTACTTTATTCCAGCAATCGCATCGTTCCATTTGCTCCTTGGTCTAAATCTCGATTTTATTCTCTTTCACTTTTTGCTAAAAAATTATGTTTCAATTTTATGACTAACGCAAGCTCTACAAACACGAGGTGCATAGGAAATAGTATTCTTTCAGGACGAATGACATTCCATAGCGGCACTTAAGTTCCCTCATTGCTGAAGGCCAA
The DNA here is from genome assembly GCA_037043745.1 of Chymomyza amoena. Taxonomy (NCBI): domain Eukaryota; kingdom Metazoa; phylum Arthropoda; class Insecta; order Diptera; family Drosophilidae; genus Chymomyza; species Chymomyza amoena. The sequence goes on along the minus strand of JBAMAX010001685.1, from coordinate 557,202 downwards.
GAAAGATACTTCTATGCATTATGTTTGGAGCTCCCAACTCCTCTCCCTCACACAGCATTTATAATCTCCTCTCGCCATACTCGCTTATTACTTATCCTGTCTTTTTAAAATATGCCTTACTATGGGTCACAAGGTCCCCGGGTGATTAATACTTCATTATCTGCATAGGTATAAACTGCTACCGAGGTCCAAAAACTTGTACAAAAACATAAAATTAAAGGTAGAAAAGGCGATATCATTATTGGAATTGGATTAACTTTGCGGAGCGCATGTACGCGATCCATGTCGATTGATTATATCTCTTCAATAGTAGACTCACCAGGCCTAGAGCCTTCGTTAAATCAACTTCAATACTTAAAAAGATAGAATCGATGATACTAGGCTGTCACGTTGTCATGTACATTAAGGTTCCAAACGTTTTTACTAAAAATGCCGCAATCTTTTCTGAGGCCATATCACACCAATTCCGCATGAATATCAAATGAAGACTATGCTGAATAAATACGATATCTCAAAATCGGACGGTACCAAATAGGCATAAATATGTTTTTTTTTTATGATATGACCAGGTGAGGATCCTGTATTTGGTATTTTGGGGGTACAACACTTCGAACAGGTGCGGATCTAGGATTTTAAAACTGTATATATATATAAGAGCTCGCCAAAGACTTTCAACCCATTTTGCCAACTTTTTTGACCAGACCTGAAGCAAAGGAGCTTTGCTGATTTTGCCATTTTAAAATAATCAACTTTAGAGTTCTTGTAAATGCTATCTCTCTGATAGTAGTTGTAAACTTAGTGGCTCTTTTTTAGTATTAAGCGTAGCTATCTACAATTAGGTTGCACTCACTTAGGACTATCAGTATCATAGTTCTTGCGTCCTTGGACTCTCAAACAGCCCGCTGGTTGAGGAATACCATGTTACTACTCTGTTTGTGGATATCATAGTTTCCAACTACCTTTAAATTGAAATTCTATGTACTCCTTGTTAGAACATAAAAATTGTGAAAAATCTTTGCAAATTGTGACCATTTGGTCTATACTATATGCATGTGTTTGTTTGAACAATTTTTAATTTGACTTTTTTGCATACGTGTATGTATGTATGCGTGCTTTTATGTTGTTGGCCGTACAAAAAGTCTTTGCGTCTGTGTCTGTGTGTGGGCCACGAATTTTTGTTTTATGGCACAAAGCGAAAAGCCTTTTGTTTAAGAGCGCGCTTCGCAACAATTAAATGCGAACCATTGCATTGATGTTTGCATGCAAGAGTGCACGTGCTTGTATGTGTGTGTATGAGTGTCTCTCCGCATGTATACGAGTAAGTTTGTGTGGGTAACAAGTGAAAAGTCAACCAACAGCAGCGGCAAACAAACATATGTTCATATACTGAAGTTGTGAGTGAGCACTGTATTTGTATGTGTATCTGTGACTGTGGCAGTATCTGTGTGAGTGGATGGATGAACCTCTGCCATGTGTGACACACAGAAATGCCATTCATTTATTCATTGAAGATTGGCTTTGGCAATCAATTGACCATTTCCATGCGCTGGCCGAGATTTTCCGCAGCAAATCAACGCACACCGCGGTCAGTGTTTTTGTATGTATGCGAGTATCTGTGTGTCGGCTGCGCGTGATTGAAACCAACAAAATCAATGCGAATTATTTGGTTTTCCAATTCGTTACACTTCACTTTGGTGCACAGTTAATTAATGCGCCATTTTTTTTTTCTGTATTGCTCTTTTTTATTTTTAACTTCCGCCCTATCTCAGTTGTAGTGCTCTATTCTATGCAAATTTTACATTTGTTTATTTTATTTTATAAATATTCATCGATTTGTATGCATTTGCAATTGTTATAATAAATAATTTTTGTTGCACATTTTATGCATGCCACAAAGAAAACTTATTTTATGCCACCGCATGTGCCGCATCCATAGCTCATTTGTAGCCACGTTAACCGCCAATTTGGCAGTGTGGTTGCATCCCGCACACTCGCATGACATACGGCTGGAACATCATTATTATCAATGTAAAAACCACTACTAAAAACCATTGAGTATTTGTTGTGTTGTGAGCCGCTTGATTTCATATGCAATTGATGGGTAAAATGCACAACCACACACACGCACACACACACACACTCACAACTAATACATACACCCAGACATAGAGATAGAGCCACATTCATTATTTAAGTACTAAATATATATATACATATATGGCATTTTGAGAGGCTTGTAAAACATGCGGCATAAAAATAAACCAACCTTATCGCACTTTAATTTCTCAATATAAGCCGAAATACACGACCTTTTTATAGAAGAGCTGCTGCAGGGGGGCGTGCCGGGTGGCCGGGTCTCAATGGTTTTTTGAGCTTTGCCGAGAACGTAAATAAAAATTTATGCGCACAAAAGTATGCTATACAAACATGCACATAAAATGATTATGACGATTATGTAGCTGCTGCTGATATTACAACAAAGATGAAACGACAAGAGCAACAGCCACCAAACGGCACACAAGCACACAGTGGCGTAGACAGGGGGCCAATGTGTCATAAATGCAATGAATTGGTTCATCAATTATGGTTCATACTGTAATTATAAATTTCAAAACGGTTGAACGGGTTAAATTTTGTCTAGTGCTACCAGTTTTTTAAGTTCATTGTTGTTTTTAATTATTGTACAATTTAAAAAAAAAAGCAACTGTTTGATGTCGTTAATCCATCCCCGACAACTGAAATTATTTAAAGTACATCAATAGAAGTAACCTATCCTAAGTCTAGTTTTGGTGAAACGAGTGAGCCTTGAAATGAAGTGTTTTTTAGGACAATTTTCGATACAGAAACACGAATATTAAATATGTAATGTCCATCTGTCCGTATGAACGCCTAGATTTCAGAAATGGTAAGAGCTAAACTTTCGCATTAGATCCCTCATTATTCCACAGGAGACAAGTTCATTTTACTTTTTGGATATCGGGGTTATATTAAATAGCTCCCATAGGGGTGTGTCAGACGACCGTAAGGTACAAAGGGTATATTAAGTTTGTGCAAGCCAAAAATGTATGTAACATATAGAAGGAGTCGTTGGGGACACGCCAAAGTTACCTTAAATATGATCAGAGTGACTAGAGACGTCGATATACCCATGTCCGTCTGACCGTCTGTCCGTTTAAACGCCTAAATCTCAGAGATGGTAAGAGCTAGAGCAACCAAACTATCACATTAGATCCCATATTATTCCATTGGAGCCAAGTTTATTTTATTTCTTTAATATCGGGGTTAAATTATGTAGCTCCCATAGGGGTTATTCAGACGACCTCGAAAAAAAAAGTTTTTGATGGATAATTCTTTTGTTTATGAAGATATCGTAACCAAATTTGGCATTCAAAAGTTTTTTATAGTTCCCAAGCACTATACCAAATTTTATCAAAATCGGTTGACTTTATTATATACCTCCCATCGGTAAAAAAAAAAAAATTATTGCTTAAAAATTCTTCTGATGTTGGTTGTTTACGAAGAAACCTAATTTGGCAATCAAATGCCTTTGGTGTTCTTAAGCAATATACTGGATTTTATTGCAAGCTAGTGGTAAACGGTATCCCAAAGTCGTCCGCGCCCGACTTTACGTACGCCATTTTTTTAAAGTATCTTTTGTAGGCTTATTAGAGGATTGACCCCCTAAACACCCCCTTCTCAATGCTTTGCCAACACACATGCAATTCTAAACGCTTTCACACTCACACTTGCAAACACACATTCATGTATGTACACATTTATTGACACAAATTGCTTTTTCAAAATGCTGCCACACGCTGTTGGCATTTGCCAGCTGCCTTCTTGTACTGCTCCTTTCCTTTTTCTTGTTCCTTTTTTTTTATTAAAGCAATAATAAAATATTCATAAAGATTTCATACATGCCAATGCGACAACACCCTCACACATGCACACATAGTGATACCCATATCAATGACTCATATTTTACAATATAATTCTTAAGCAATTGGGCTAGGAGGCGGGATTGGCTCCCTACAGATGGAAGTGTTGGAAGATTTTTGATGCAAAAGCGCATCTAATGAGTTGTTATCGTAGTTTATTAGCGCTTAATGTTTGAATTATTGTATCTATGTGTGCGATGATTTTAAAAGGCCCAACTCAATAACTTCATCCCGATTGCGATGAGTACAAGCTGTGACATACAATCGTGTCAAGAATTCAATATAAAACGCGCGCGCAGCTGCCACTGATGACATCGACGCCAACAACGACGTCAACGTCGCTGCTGTCAACACTGAGCCATTGATGAACTGGCTTGTTGTGTTTTTTAAAGTTAGGGGGGGAAAGGCGAAATATATATGTATATATATATATATAGATGTGTGTGTGTGTTTATTATGCGTTGTTGGAGGTCGCGTTTTGATTACGAATATGAAGCATGTCTACACATAGACATACATATATACACAAATACACCGATGGCCAAAAGTTTACATCCTCAAATTTACTTCTTTTGTTTTTTTTTTGTCAAGTTCTGTTTTTTTGCTGTTTTTATTTCTTAATAAAAATTATCCGAAGTATTAAACGTTGTTCCCTAACTGGACGGTGAAATTAAAAGTTTAATACAAAATACCATAAAAGCAAAAGACTAGATTTTACTGGAATAAATTTTAAAAAAAGTTCGTGATGCTTGATTAAATAAATATTTCTTGCTGTTCAATATGAGAGAATGCATTGAAACTCTAAACTACGGACAGACTGCTTTATTAACGAGATTTTGTTTAAGTGTCCGCAATCTTTTTACTGACAGTGTACATAAATGTTAAAATACTGAGTGCCACCAACTGTTACATCTATTTTCTTTCACACACACATGTATATGCGAGTCCTGTCGCATCATCAATTGCGTGCGTATGGAGTGCACTTAATGATGTTTCAAAACTCAATGAAGGCAAATACTCGCATTGAGGCGACTCTCAATGTGGCGCAAGTCAAGTTTATAATAAGCCAACATCAACCATTTTGTGGCACAAGGACATATTTATACAAACCTATTAACATATGCATTTTTTATACAATGTACATATTTACATATCTATAATCACTTGTACCTATGCATACATGAGCCGAAATACTGTCGGGACCTAGTTGAATGAGTCTGGATTTAGCCAACTCAAAAAAGTGTTAAAACGCACATAATAATTGTATAGAAATACATTTATACAGCTACTTCATGTACTATATACACTAGGTTATATATATACTTATTTAGTATCAATCTTTTGTATCCCTAGCTAGATGCAGTCCTAAATACATCTGCATCTTTCCTAGTCTCTTAAAAATTGCTTATAATTATGTCTCCCAATACTATAGAATGGCTCTGTCCCTTTTAAGTTACGATAGGTTGGGAAAGGTGTCCGACATTGGTAGAGAAATTTGTAAATTTTTAGGCATACATTATTATCTGTTCTAAAAGACATCCGAAGGCCAAACTTGGATTTTTTTATCCATCGGTCCTATGGAATCTGCCTATCACTGTCTCTTATAGAATAATATGAGTGCTTATCTGAATGTTTGGTTGCTCTAGCTCCTAAAAATTGGGAGAACTGTGCGTTCATACGGACAATCAGACGGGTGGTCAAGACAGACTTACACTTACAGACTGACAGACAGGTCATCGGTATATGAACTTCTTGGTCACCCAGATCATACTTTAGTTGACTTTTGCGGGGCTCGGACGTCTCCTTCAGTGTGTTACATGCATTTTCGGCTTGCGTAAGCTTAATATACTCTTTTGACCATTGCGTTCATTCTACGATATAATGTCCGGATACTTATTTCTTAAAGATACCTTAGATTATAGCGATTGAAATTGAAAAAGTTACTTTGCTACAGTTCGTTCATTCATGGACTTATTCTTTACCAATGAAACAGGAAGCCTTACCTTTGTCTCAACTGACAGGCGTTTTTGAACGATGATAATGCCTAAGTGGTATATTTCATTTGACCTGGGTATCTGGTAATGTGCCAGTAACCGCGTTCGGTGGAAAAAACAATAGCTGTTTTAATTGCCGCTAAGGTCATCCATAAGCAAAATTACGCTCAGTATATTGCCAAGATATATTTACCAGAAGAGAAAACTGCAACAAATTGTGTGTCTATCAATATTTCCATGCCATCAAAATGTGTGTGTTTAAGTTGCTGCATCTGTTTTCTTAATGCACTTGAACATTTGCCAACAGACAAAGTTGACATGTTAACACCAACGTCAAGTCAGAAACGTGCTCCCAGGCTTTTACACCGCACTCTTACACTGTATCTTCTATTTAGTGTTTGTGTGTGTTCTCAATTGTGGCTCGATGCTCAGTGCTTGGTTTTAATTAGTGCAACCGAGTTGCACTAGTTGGCTGCGAGCTCGGTGCTACCTACTATTTTCTATTGACCAATTTACCGCAGGAGCTTCATCACCCAAAAAGTGTGTGGGTGTGTGGGTGTATGTGTATGGGATAGATTGTGCGTCATTAAGTTGATGCAGTGGCACACAAACGGCAGTTAGAATGGCCGCAACAAACGCCCGCAATCCTCTGCTACTGCTGGTTGTTGTTGCAGCTAGAAAGTATAGTATGTATGTCTGTTTTCAATTGAAAACAGACAAGGGACTCAGCTGGCATTTAACCTTTGTTGGCGCATTGCTTTTTGTACGTCGGAAACGTAGCAGAGGAAGTGAATCAGTTGCTGCGGTTTATGCAATGCTACAAGCCGAGAAGCAAACGACACTAATGCTTCACAAATGACGCTTGAATAATTGAAAGCCGCCAATGAACCAATTGAAATGGGTCGAAATTGCATCCTTCCATTGTTTCTTCCATTAATCCATCAAAAGATACTAAACATATACATTTTATATTGCACTTAGAAGCATAAATTATAATGGATACCTTAAATTAGGTATGTTTTGAATCTTTCTTTTCGGCATTATCTGGTTTCGATTTTTTCTCTTTGTCCATGGGCGTTTTATTGCTCCCCGCGCTCACTAATTTTTCACGTTCGGTCTTAATTAGCTGCTGTAGTTCGTCGTGCCAACCCAAAGCTTCGGCCAACGCCAACACGCCATCATCGCAATTGCCCAGATACGCTACATCACGCGTATTATTGGGCTTACCATACAATAGCTGGCTTCCGGTAGCGTCCATCCAAGGCACAAAACTGCCTTGACCAACGGAATCTCTGTTGATCAAAAGACGCATGCAGCGCGGGTTTGCACGTTGTACTAGTGAAGCAAACGGCTGCACCTCCAATGAAGTTCCCATGATGATCACCAAATCACAGTCCTTGAAATCCACCTCAGGGCAGGTGTAGAACGTAGCAGGCAGACTTTCGCCAAAAAATACAATATCAGGCTTGACAACGCCTTTGCAACTCTCGCATTTTGGCAATCTGTCAGAAAATATTTCATGCTTCATCCAGGCCATATCGTATTCCTTGCGGCACTTTGTACAATGGTTGGTATAAAAGCTGCCGTGTGCCTCCACGAGTTTCTTCTGAGCTATGCCAGCAAGTCTGTCAAGTGTGTCTATGTTTTGTGTATAATGGCGCTGCAACAGTCCTTTATCTTGCAACAGCCGCACAAAGTAGTGCGCTGGTGTTGGCTCAAATGAACCCGGATAAAGTTCTTTAGCCAGTGCAAAAAATGGTGCTGGGTTTTTCTCAAAGTAGTCCAAGTCAAAAATAGCCGTAGGATGTGGTAATTTGTATTTCTTAAGATTATGGTATAAGCCTGAGCCGGGTGAACGAAAGTCCGGTATGCCAGCAGCTAAACAATATAATTTTCAACAAAAGGATTTTCGTATATAGACTGTGCTTTACTTACAAGTTGAAATTCCAGCGCCCACCATTGTTACAATTTTCTTAAAGCCATTTTTCCGCCAGTGCGTCGATAATCCCTCGAACGTTAAATCCGAAATAACCTAAAATAAAATGACCATGAGTCTGTAGCTAAAATCAAGTATTTAAACTACCTTGTCCACGGCTGCGCCAGACGAACTGTTGCCCATACCAAAGGTTTGTGAGAAAAACCGCCGTATCATGTCCATTGTTTCTGCGTCTGTGTAGTGAATATATTTATATTATAATTATAAAAGTTTATAGAAAAGCCTATTGAAGTATTAATATACGGTATGCATACCTTCGCCCTCATCACTGTCGGATGGATCCCGTGCAGTGGCTGATGGTTTTGTTGACGCTGAATCTTCAGCTTCAGTATCAATTTTAGTTTGCTTGTTGTCGTCGCTCATGTTGCTTATATCAAAAGTATTATGTAGTTTTGTTTGTTGTAAATAATGCCTTAACACATTAAGGCATGTTTTGCGAACATTTATAAAAATTAAAGCCGTCTTGTTTATATTTTGGTTTGGCCCACGAGTAAAATTTTGCTGCGCAACGATACTTGATATACGTTTATCGATAACTTCTTATAGTCCCCATTGCAACACTGGTTGTGCTGCAGCCCTGAAAAACCACGCCAAAGAAATGTCATTTTTGTTTTGATAAGTTGACAGTTGAGCCACGCAAGGATAAAAAAAAAGAAAATTTTGGAAAATTTTGCACAAACTCACACGAAAAGCGCTATTAGAAACTGCAAAAAGCGTGCAAAGTGTGTGTAACATTGTGTCGTGCAATCTGTTTATGTTTTTACGCATATTTAGCATACGTGGAACCAACGTGCAAGCCACACCGCGCTCGCAGCCGCCACCAAAGCAGGCCGCAGCAGCAGACAGCTAAAATAACAAATCGACGGTGTGTGTGGTGTACCCTAGCAAATGGCTGCAAATTTTCAACTTGTTTGTTTAACGCTTGCATCTTAAATGTGCAGACAATAAATCGAGCGCAATCGATTTTCTCGAATACCTCGGCAAAGGCAGTAATAGAAAAAAAGAATTTATTAAAAAATGCATCTGAACCATGCTACTGCGAGTGCAGCAATGGCCAACTACCAGCAGCACTATGCACCCTCACAGCTTACCACGCATGGTGGTGGTGGCGGCGGCGGAGGTGGATCTAATTCATTGCAGCAACCCACCACAATTGCCGGACTGCAGCAAAGCCCCTTTGCGCTGCATCAACTTACCGCTGTGCAGGCCATACAGCATCCCACGCATCAAGCTATGCTGCATCCACAGCATCCATTGGTGCACCTGCTCGATATATCCACTACAACAACGAATAGTGCGGGAAACCACACGCCCATATCGCCCATGAAGCAGGAGGCGCAGAGCGTGGTTAGTGAAGAGGAGACTGTAGTGGACGATCCGCGCAAGAAAAAGCAGTGCCACGTGTGCAAAAACAAGTTCCGACAGCTCACCACGTTACGCAATCATATGAAAATCCATACTGATGAACGGCCGTATAAGTGTAAACACTGCGATAAGGCCTTTCGGCAAATATCCACGCTGACCAACCATGTGAAGATACACACCGGCGAGAAACCATTCACCTGCAATATCTGCGCTAAGGACTTTCGCCAGCAGAGCACGCTCATTAATCACATCAAGACGCATAAGGGTAAGTGAGCGCGCGCTGTGGCGACACCATTTAAATCCACAAATCCCCCATTTGTTCCTCACAGCGGCAGAGTCAAGTACACCCACATCGCTGCTTAACTATCAACCACAGACAGCGACGCCCCAGTCTGGCAAACACAGTCGGAAGTCGCAAAACCAGATGCAAAATGCCTACCAGCAGCAGCATCAGCAGCGTGTACAAATCTCAAAGACTCTATACTCGGGTAGCTACAGTTCGCCCCAGGCCGAGGAGCTAGTGAAACCGTACCAGTGCAACGTGTGCAAGCGGCGTTTCCCGCAGCTGAGCACGCTGCACAATCACGAGCGGACGCACATCGACCCCAAGCCGTACAAATGTGAGACGTGTGACAAATCCTTCAGCCAATTGGCCACGTTGGCCAACCACAAAAAGATCCATACTGGTGACAAGCCCTACACCTGTTCCTACTGTCATATGCAGTTCCGGCAGCAGAGCACGCTTACCAACCACATGAAGACGCACACGCACCTCGCGCAGCCAGCCACAGCCACAGGTGAGCCGCTTGTGTGTTCGCCCTACAACTGAAGCGCTTGTTGTTATCACTGTGTGCATTGAATATTAACGCTCTTCCCTAACGAAGCTTTTATTTAAATTTTGTACGCATGCAAACCAACCAACCAATTGTTACGACAACCAATCAACACCAACTACCATCTACAACAATTGTACGCGCAGTGGATCACTCAATGCCAGCACCAGCCGCCCCAGGCCTGTTGCCGAACAACCTGCACAGCACAACACCCAACATCATACAGCTGGACCACCATCCGTTGCTGCACTTCCTTGATGGCACCACCACGGTTAGCTCTGTGATGGCATCCAATGCGACGACAGCCAACACGAAGATGGAACAATACCAGGCTTCGCAAAGCGGCCGTATGAGCGTGGGCAACATCAACATGCTAAAGGGTGACAACCCGGATCGGCCGTTCGGATGCAGCGTCTGTCGTCGTTTCTTCTCACAGCAAAGCACTCTGGTCAACCACATCAAGACGCACACGGGTGAGAAGCCGTACAAGTGTAAAATCTGCGATGTTAACTTTCGGCAGGTTGCCACACTTAATAATCATATGAAGATACACACAGGGGAAAAGCCCTACAACTGTTCCTACTGTCCCAAGCAGTTCCGGCAAAAAAGCACACTGCAGAATCACCTGCGCGTGCACACTTGCTAGGCAGCGTCTTAACAGACAGCATCCCCAAGCAGCCATTGAGGAATAGTGCAATATGCATAGCTATTCACCGACAACCCCCCCAAATCCCCACATAAAACATATATAGTATATGTACTAATTATATATATAAATCTATATACTCAACATGTTATTTACCTGCTGTGCAGAGCGCAATTGTAACTATAGTAGAGCTGATCCACATGCGTGTCCAACTGTAAATTAAGGCTAGGCGTACATATACATACTATTCGTGTATACACATAATACAGGGTGTTTAAACCTACTCAGCCGGATTTGATGCAATGCGAAATCTATATTTTCCATCTATTCTACATTTATATAAATGAAAAAGTCTTTTATATTTCTTTAAAGCCATAACGAGGGTGACATGATCGAGGAACTTGCCTCGGGCGCAAAAGTGTGTTGGCTTCATTCCGTTCCAATCAATGTGTAAAGGGAGAAACTTTTTGATTGGGTGGAAATTATTTTCAAGTTTATTTTTCTCATTCTACAAGATATGGAGACTTTAAAAAGTTAAATTATTTATTAAATTTAATTTCAAAAACAAGATGGTAGTCAAAAGTGTCACAAGGAATGGCAGCCAACCCAGACACAATATCATCTGCCCAAAAGTTGATCTTCTTTCTCGATGTCTGGTACCTGATGTTGAGAAAACTGATTCATTCAAAATAATATTCCCTTGTTTTTAGCAGTTAGCTAGCGTCTGTTGCTTACTTTGAAGTGGCCCCTGCCAAACATATAATTTCCCAGGGCTGTTTATGCTTTCCTTTATGCCAAAAGGAAACCTTAGTAAGCTATATCTTGCATAACTTAATAAGAAACTTTAGAATCCGACCACCTTTAGTCTGCTATATAAAAAAAATTAAAGCTTAGTAATATGCTCTCCTATCTAGTAAATTTTTTGCTGCTGCCAAATCCGACTGAGTATATACATACTAAACTATACTACTAATACTACTCCCCTTAAGCCCTACTCCCCCTAACTACTACTTATTAGCTTCACTGTTGTCATTAAATATAGAACCCCGCCCATTTTAGTTGCAGGTCCCCGAGATTTGGCTTCTAAGCGTCGTCGTGTTAAATGTTAAGCGAAAAGTAAAACTAGTTATTGCTATACTGTGTATCCCCCCCGGCGTACATTTCGCGTATGCTTTTTTAAGTGTAAGACGTAATCAGAAACTATTTATGTAAGTGTACTCTTAGCGCGTATTAGCAGCATCTTTTACTCACATAACTAAAGCAGTGCAAACGTCGCAAAAATAATAACAATATAACAAAGAAAAAAAAACCTGCAAGTCTAATCGAAAACTAGGTTTGCTTAGAACAAAACTTAAAAATTAAACTAAGAGACAAAAGTCCCAACTTAAACGTAAAATAAAAAATATTGCTAATAATTGGAAAGATCTTAAACGTTGTAGAGAATATATATAAATATATATATATACGCATAAACAGTTTGTAAATGTAAGCAAAGCGATGAGCGAAACAATAAAAACAAATTTAAAAAAATAATTTTATTGTTCATTCGAATCAATTATAAAACCCTTATACGTCAGAGTACTGTAATATCCATATTTACATAACTCACCCCTATATAATTTATGGCTCCTTGTATCGCTATAGAAGCACTTACCTTTAATATAAAGCAACCCCAAAGACGGGCATTTTTTTTTTCCTGATTTCTACGTCTAAATCAAAAACACTTAACTGAATCATTTTTATTATTTAAATTCAAAATTTAAAAAGTTTACAGGTTGTCAGAAATAGTTTTAAATAGAGTTTCTAATTTTTGGATACAAGTGCTATACATTTTTTTTAATATGTAATTTAAAGCTCTGCATGAGTGAAACTTTAAACGGGTACCATATCAGCACTTACAGCTCGCAAATATTCTCTATGATTCAAAAGAGAGAACTTGTTCAAACTAAAAAGAACATATCAATTGGGCGTTAAATCATTGAGACCAAAACGACGTAAATCGTCCATTGGGGTTTCTGGTTTACTAATAAAATATATTACTCAAGCAGAGCTCCTAATTGTGTCTAAAATGAAAAGCCTCTAGATGTCTCAGACTAATCAATCAAATTGTTTAAATTACAAAGCAAAAGTTAAATTAGTGTTGCCGACTTGGAATTATAGTTGTATATGGTGCAATTAAAACTAATAAACCTAAAGAGTAAAAAGATGCTTCGTCTGATTTGGGATCTAAACATAATAATGGACTTGCGTGTAAAAAGGACTTTCGATTTAATTCAATTAGATTTTAATTTGTAACTTGAGTTCCATAATAAATTTTAGCTATGCACTAACTACTAGCACGCATCACAGGGCCAGAGAGTGACCGAGGATTGGGTGCGGTGCAAAGGCATTTTAAATAGAGCTACAATATTTGTAGTTAAGAGTTTTGCATATAATAACAATCGAGTCCACATACACTCTCTGTATACGTCTAGTTTGAATTTAGCTTACAAACTATCTGACTTGCACACGCCCACCGAGTCCTTAGCCGATCACTTCAAAATCCAGCGTACCAAAATGCTGATAACCAAAGCCATTGCACCATAAGCGAGGCCCTTAATCACGCTCCTCTGTGAGACGCCACCACTCAATAAATGTTCACTTCTTATTGAGCCATATGAGCTACCGGGCGGTGCATATTGCATTCGCTCTAGCCTCTGGCTAATGTCTTGTAACTGTTTTGAATGGGCTGCTAAGGCGGTATTTATCTGTTCCATAGCCAACGCAATTCTGAAAGCGATTTAAGTTTAATTTAAAGCGAAGACTTCCCCAAGATTAACTTACTGTCTGATAGTACGGCTGGTAGAAACTCGTTTCTGCGCACCCTGCGGTGATTGACTCGAATCTGAATTAGTATCGCGAGGTGCCAGCACCAGAGCTTTATTCTTTGCCTTGAGCGCTGACGATTGTCCTTTATGACGCCCTGTCGTCTCCTGAGGGCCTCGGATAGGGTGTATAATTTCGGTGCCATGCACGATGGGCACAGACTTGTGCCGCGTCTGAGTTAACACCTTGTAGTTGCATTCGTATTGGCGCACATCGCTGCGGACATCCCAGGGACGCAGATCTGCATACTTGTAAATCCACTGACCGGAGCTATCCTGCGTAAAATAGTTTGGCATCCAGATGGTGTCTGTTGAAGCACGGCTCTTAGTGTTTTGCCGCTGTTGCTCCTCGAGCACGGTCTTTTCTTCAGTGGCTGCTACTTGATCTTCCCGCTCGATGGCTTCTGAAACGAGGCGCCAAAGACGCTCCGATTCCGTGGGTAGCTGTGATTCAAGTGGTACTAGAAAGCGAGTAAGTCTGCGCGCACGCATTTCGGCGTCAGTACTCATGAGCACGCTTTCTTCCCCTGTTTTGGAATCCTTAATGCGGCACTCTTTATCCCAGTGGCCCTGTATACTAGCCAGAGTCTCTTTGCCTAGCTTAATCTTACCCGTCACTATATTGGTGGAATCTGAGCCACCGAGGAATGGTTTCAGCTTGAACTCGAGTTCCGTCTTGTAACCGGTGTTCTCGCATTCAATGTTAACTTTACCACCCAATTCCATGGACAATGTGCCCATCAGAATGCCTTTGCAGTGGGCGTAGGGCGATGTCAGTGTGTAACATTCGCCGCGTGGTAATAGCGTCATCGTGGCCGTGCCCTCAAGCACGGCGGATGTGCTATTGCCGTAGAACTTCGATTTGGCCAAAATGGAACAGGTAATGCTGAAACCATCCTCGCGATTTGTTACATAAAAAGCCGATACCGGCGGGTGATGCGAGACCTGCTCAGCAATATAGAAGGTACGGCTGCCATTTGGATGTTGCCAATAGCAACGAAATGTTTCGCCCAATATCGGATTGTAAGGTTTCTTCAATCCTTTGGGTTTCTTATAGAAAGATGACAGGTACCATTGCACTATGTACTTCATACGTGTAAAGGCATCGTCCTCGTGCACGGCCCTGTGACGTTGTAAAAGTAAAGAATTTACAAATAAAGCGAAAAGTCGAAAACCTACTTGGAGAGTATATCTGCATGATAATAGCCATCCGAAAGCTTGTCCAGAAATGAACGTGGCTCTAAAATAAATGTAGGCAAGACCACTTTGCTCAAGTCCATACCGGGCCGCACCTGCTTGACTATACACCAGATGAGACTTTTGTTCTCGTCAGCCAGCTCCTCCACTTGTTCGCCTTGCTGAAAACATAACCCAGTAACAACTTGCTCTTTTCACTTGTAAATTCTACTCACTACGCCAAATTCCTCTTCAGGACGGGGCTCGTACTTGGTTTCTTCACATTCCAATGGGTCGGCGACTTCATTCTGTTCTGCATCTAGCCCATCAGATTCCGTTTCTGATTCAAGACCCGACATAGTCGCATGGACAGCCTCATTTTGACTGTCTGCATCTAGATCTGAGTGCAAACGAAAAGACAAAACAAACTTTTATTAATATGCCTCAGCAGAAAAAACTTTTTACCACTGACTTTTGTCTAGCACTTTTACCCTACGAAATATATATTTATTAAAAGTCGACTGACTGATCATTTACAGCATTCAATGGATATTCTACAAGCGAAATGTTTACCATAGATGAAATCTATTGTCCAATTCACAACATTTGAAATTTTGTTAAGTGTCAACCAAGATTATTTTGAAATAAATGAAATGACAGACGACAAGCTGGGCTACGTTCAATAAGCAAAGTGCAGCAGTAACTAGAACATGAACAACTTAAACCCTTGACGTTGACGCGGAATTTCGGATGCACGAGGCAGTCAGGCGGAGCACTGACGGGACGGGAGGTAGCTCCTGTTGCACATATAATACTATTGAGCTCGTCTTCATCGTCATCGCTAGAGGTGCTTACACGCAGAACTGCACCTAGTGACATGGACTTGGTAATGGGACTAAGCCGTCGGCGCTTCATTTGAAGCGACTGCAGTTGCTGCTGGGGAGAGTATTCAATACTGGAAGCATCGCTTAGTATGGCATCGCCAAAGGAAGCCTTGCGATGCGACTGATGGGACTGTTTGCTGCGAAGTCTTGGTAATCTTTTAGTGCGCTCCCAATTGCTTACGGCACTGCTGTACAGCTGCTGCAAAAGCGGCGTCTGCGCACGCGAGGGTAAACTGTTATCAGAGCGAGAAGTTTCCGTGTCGGGCAGTGCCAAATACTGCGCTTGGCAACGCTGCAGACTGCTTAGCAGCAGTTCTGATTCGCGTGCATTGATGGGTTTTTAAGATTAGAAACGTAAGCTTAACTAGGTGAAACCCCCATGTTACAACCACACTTACCATGCTCATTAAAATGCTTCTCATAGTCAGCCTCTGACCATTGCGTCTCATGTGAGACTGGGACCACTTCACTGACATAGGCGTTGCTGGATGCAGCGCCAGTGCTGCTATTGGTGCGTAGCAGCAGAGCGGAGCAACGCAGTGAGAGCTCGAGTGCATCCATCCAACATTTACCAGCCGCCTGACTTGGGGCGCGGAAAATCAAATATGCAGTTGGTAAGGGTTGGACAACTGCTCCAATGGTCTCTTTGTCAGGGCCACGAGGTGCCCAAATAGATTGCTCCATTGGGTGAAATAGCTTAAAGCAGAAGCCATCTTTCTTGCTTGGTCTTTCAATTACCTGGCAGGCGGTCAGCATAACGGTGCCTACCCAGTGGCTGCTTTTGGTCTTTTGACTTTTGTAGATAAGTAACAGGCCAGGTTTGAGCACACACCACAGCTTGGTCCATGACTTGAGCGTACCACGTACCTACATCAAAGCAAAAGCGTTATTTTGAGACAAATCAACTAAATGCTGTCTTCTCAATTTACCTTAAGCCAATCGGCTAGTACTATGACCGCAGGGTCTTGAAGAGAGTTCATCAGCTCACTGGCCACACGTTTCTTTTCACGTCGATAGTTCTTGCGCTGTGCCTTGTACGACTCCTTGCGGTTAAGCTTGGCAGCATCTCCTGGAGACTGTGGGCGAAATATATATTTTTATACTTAGTATTAAGACCATAGAGTATTATTTGACACCTTAACGCAGCATAGAAGAATTTTAAAAAAGTTTATTTGCATTAAACTATGATTGAACACCTGCGCTCAGGGCCAATGTTTAACTTGGTTTGAATTCATTCATATGGAGTGTGACAAAAATCAAAGTTGCGCCGCTAATTTAATTAGCGTTGACAACATTTCCAGCCAAAATTCTTGTACGACAAGGAACAGAATGGTTTATGAAATATCAAAAATTGATTTAGTGTTTACGCATACAATTCATACAATAAGACTGTGAGTGACTCACATGACCTCCCATCGATTAGAGCGAAATTAGACAACGGACCCTTATCAGTGACGGGGCTTTGAAAGCAAAATGCCTCTACATATTCACTATTCTTGCCAAGTATACAAATAACTTGACCCACATTGAAAACGTTTCATATTTTGAAAAGTGAAAACAATTACATAAATTACACGCATAAACAAATACTCTTCGTAGTGCTGCTTGGTTAGGATACGACTATAGGTAGGAACTTGCCTTATCCGCCTGATTGCCATCACGATTGTCTGTGGCCCAATTGGCGATTCCTGTAATACAAAAATGTTTGCATTAATATAAAAAGTAGAAAAGTATCTTTGGGCTATTAAAAAAACATTTTAAATGATTCAAAAAGATTTCAATTTAAATGCCCTTAGTTACCGCTTAGACTAGGCATGGAAATAACTTATTCACTAGCCGGCCCGTTGTGTTTTTATGTATTTATTATTATGACCAAGACCAAACAAAATACTACTATATAATTCTGTCGACTCGGGGATGATGGGACTGGGACTGATCGAGTGCTGGCTGGCTGGCTGGCCCAAGAGATGAAAAGCAAATAAAAACAAAAACACAGCTAGCGGCCTAGTAAAATCAACAATGTCTCAAGGTATATACGATGCCTTTTATTTACTCGAATTTAAATTTTCTGTTTTAATTTATTTTGCAAAACTCACACACACACGCAACCGCACACGTACGTGGGCAGTTCTCAATAAAGTGCGTTAAAAATGTTTGCAAAATTCTTAAAGATTTGTCTAGCAGACATTTTGATGCACTTTAATTATTGGCCTCTGCTTTATTATTATTGTATATGCTGTCTAAAAATAAGACAAAATATTATTTAGCATCTTCTATAATAAATACTCAAGCATATGCGCTCTTTTGGCGCCAATGGCCGTAGGTGCCATAAATATACATAAATAAAAAAATGCAAAATAAATAAAAATGTTTAAACTAATTGGCCTGGGGGCGTGCTCTCGATAAAGCTGTTAATGTTAATAATGATGTTGATGACGATGTCTGGCTGCATTGTTGATGATGATGATAAGTGTTTGGACACTTGCTTTGTAGTAGATTCATATGGCCGGCCACTCGAACTTTCAGTTGTTTTGCTGAGCTCAGAGCTCAGGAATTCGACACTGTTATGTTTGGTTAAAGTCTTTTTGTCTACTTGTAAAACTATTATATGCAAACATATTTAATATTTTATTAAGTTGCACACCATGGCGTATAAGTAATGTGTATTTAAAAGATAAAAGAAAAGCGTGTAAACTATGTATAACTGTAACTAAAACTGTTGCTGCAACTGCGTATCTAACTGCGTGTTAGATGCCGTCCGCGGACTCTCGCAGACTGAATCGAGATATAAAACGCTCACGATGTATCGTGTTTTGACTAAAGCAGCGAAAACTCAGCAGTAGCCAGCGGCGCCGACGTCAACAACTTAAAACCCCCAAAGCAGGGCCCAGCAGCGGCAGAGGCAGCGACTGCGACTGCGACGACGCCAATGCCAAAAACGCTCTACACAATGATGACGCGGACGCTGCCGCCCATAGTACGAGTATAATAATAATGAAAACTACAACAAAAACAAAAGCCGAGCGGCACGGGCTCCCATCATTTCGCATATGCATATATCAAAGCACACATACCACAATCCCTACATACGCGTACTGCCTGCTAGTTGTCTATAGATTCTTATACTATGAGCAGCACGCTCGCCAAATCCAAAAAAAAAAAACAAATTTAATTTGATAAAGACGTGGCGTTGCTTGGCGGAGGGATACCCTATAAATTAGTTAGCTACAATAAATTTGGCATGCCTATAGGGCAATAGAGTAGTGAATGTAGTGAAAATGTAACATTTCGTTGATTATTAGGCTCATAGAAGTTATTAAACATTTTGGTACGTCTGGCAATCTAGCCTGTAACTCCATTCTTGTGCAGGGTATTTCTTTACAGTATACATATCTCTTTTAGTATACAAGTTAAAAATGTTCAGCTCAACTGCAACTTTCTGGTAAGTACATGCTTTCATAGATATGAAATGATATGATATCAGTTCTGCCAGCCGGCTACGTGTTATCAGCAACGCTTTCTGCGCTGCGTTTTTTGATCTATCAATATTACCTCATGCGGTCTATTGTTGGTTTGGGTGCGACCATGCCGTTATGAACATGTGTCCATTGCTATGGCATGCTTAATTGTTTTATAGAAGCATTTTGAGATAATCGAGCGGCGGAACTGTCTTTGAAGATTCACCAGATGTTTTTTTTTGCCGGCAATTCGCGCGTGTTTTTCTTTGCTCAACAGATACACATTAGTCTATTGGCTTGGGAACAGGTGTTTAACCCATTAATCATAGTCGAAAGTCTAGACTTTAGAACCTAAAAGCATTTGAGTCATCGCTTATCGGACTTTATCATAAAGTTTACTTGGTCAGAAAGATAGCAGCGACAACACTTTAAAAATTTTCTATCATTTACTTTCACTAATCAACATTGATTCCGCTTATCACAGGCAGGCGGCGATAAGCATAGTCTTCCTGCGCTTATTTTATCCACGACATAACTGTCAATAGTCAAAGTTATACAATAATAATAGAACGTAAAAAATAAAATGGCATTTAAAATTCAAAATGGCTGCTATGTGCGTCAAGAGAACTACGACGATATGGTGGTTATGGATTTTGGCTTGGCAGTTGCATACAAATGCGCGCTTTTCAGTTATCCGATTGATCTGATGCGTGTGTTGTAGTTGTGTTTGTGCTCAATTTGGAAACTTCACCTGGCGATGATGGCGCTGGGCTGTTGCTCAAACTATCCGTAGAGGGCAGTTTCGTTAAGAGCACTTTCAGCGAGGGTCGCCTTTTGAATTTGAAATCAAAAACTGCTGATTATGTGATGATTGGAGCAGGGAGCAGCAAATGCAGCAGGGCGAGAGAGAGATAGAGAAAAATTTCGAGCAAAAGTTTTGTATTAAGTTAATTAACATAATGTTTATACACTTATACACAGACACATACATATATGTACATATATACAATTACGACATTGACACGGTTTACAACAAATAACTAAGTCGAGCGTCCGATGTGGTTTAAGATAAGTATAGGAAAAAAAAAGCAGATAATTAAGAAAATAAAACTTGCACGAACACACTTACACATACACACAGCTATATACTAGCTAGGTACTCCTACAACCCTCTACCCCTATTAAGTGGTTCATTTTCAACTAAGTGGCTTTATCAATTTACTACCATCTGCACAGCACGTTAGCCAAGTTAAGCATAGTAGTCCTTGCCTTTGTAGGTCGGACTAGGCGCCAATGGGCTGCTTGCATGCGGCGTAATTAAGATGACGATAAGAAACGACATCGTGCTGCATTGATTGATTTTGAGTAATACGCTTCTTGGACCAACCAATTACGCAATTAGAACACGCCCAGGCCATCTTTGAGCCAAGCAGCACAATAGTGGAAAAGTTCAAAGTTTGGCTCTAAATGCTTGGCACGCTATGCCAAGCTAGCAATGCCATTTGCACTTTTTATAGGGCGTTAAAACCGCAGCAGCAGCAGCAACAACAACAATGCCATACCAGACAAGTGGACGACGACGTCGCGCCATTAAAAATCGATTTCGCGCTTGTTGCAAGGCATGACATGAGAATCAATGCCAATGCACTTTTACTTTCGACTCAAGAGAGTTGTTGGTCAGCAATACGCCATAGTCGTTGCATGACGTCACTGGGGTCGCTGGATCGTTTTGGGTTGCTTGCTTTTTATGTAATCAAATTACATAGTAGTATATCAAGTCCTTTTATGCAGGTAAACGTATTCATATGGAAAATAGTGGTAGGTTGGTCTGGGTCTGGTCTGGCAGATACACCTGCTGCTCATTAGTTATGCAGGCTAGCAATCAATATAGAAGCATACACATGGATGGAGTTGCACGGTCTTAGTTTATCGCAAGGTAAGTCATTTAGGCTATAAAATATTCAACACTTGTGCGATGTAGAAATGATGGCAGAAGCCCTTCGATATATGGTACACTCCCGCTATATATGCTAATAAATTCAATTGCAAACAGGTACTGGAGAGCGTAAGCTTGCCAAGCAGTAACCTTGTGCAAAGTGCGTCAAGAGTTCATGTTGCAATTCTTATATTTGACCTTTAGAGCTGACAAAAATCAAGCCGAAATAAAAATAGCGCATACAAGGCTGTCAAGAAATGTAGTGCAGTTAGGCCTGAGGGGGGGCCGTCATATCGCTCCAGGCAGATTGCAGTGGACAACGCAGTGGCAAGTAGTTTGGAATAAACAGTTGAACCGACACACCAAGACGCAAAGCCCCACATCGATTTTTTTTATAGGGTGGATACAAAAAAATATGTAGGAAGGGCCCAAAAGGTGGGCGCCCATTTCTTTTTACCTCTACTTGTGTTTCCGCCGCAATAACTGCGAATGGGCCGTAAATTGCGAGCGAGTGCACAGATGTCTCACATTGAAAATAAGTAGTATACTAAGTAGTGCCAAAGGTTGCCCTCGCATCTTTGATAAAACTAATTAAACCAGCTTTATGACAATTGCATACAATAAACACAAATCTAAGGTACAAACAACAAAGCCATATCAAAATGTGTGCGTGTTTAATGCCATACAAAGTGCAAATTAGGTTTCTGACATTGATTAGTTGCTCTACACTGTTGTAGGGAGGGGTGTTAAGAATAAAATGTATGTGCCTTATGCCAGTATAAATCAGTAGAAAAATAAAGCTAAGCGATCGTACCGGACGATGGCTTTAAAATATCATCGATAATTTATGGTAAAAATTAGATGGAAGCAACATTTAAAAAGAAACAATTTTAACCTTCAATCAAAAAGTTTTATTTTAGGATTGTAGGCAAATCTTTCTTATTCTCAACCTCTTTTGGTTACCGTCAAGTGTACATACATACAGCAGTCGAGCTGACCCACTTGAATAGAGGTAGAGGGCGCATAAAGTTTTGGAAGTTATGAAAATCTGGTTCTTGTTACGCTGCTTGCAATACAAACATTAAATATACATACACATTTCTGATTAGGAAAACAAAACAAGTTCATTTACTATATCCTTACTATGGCAACGTCTAATCCAGGCATGCTCATGAATCTGCTTTAATGATGGGTATTCGTTCGGCGCATACCAATCCTACACCAAGTTATCAATGTTTAATAGTAAACTAGAAGGCGACAGCCGTAACATGCACTAATTATTTATGGTCGTGCGACACAAACAATTGACACGAAATATTTGGGCGACTAGCGGTTGGTTCCAAGCGGTTTTATGGCAAGGTCTGGCTTGCACTGAGCACTGTAAGAACTATTGCAAAGTTCAAAATACTCGCTGACTAATTGCAATTTTAGAACGTGCCTTGGGTTAAGCCTCATCAACGCCTACAACAACAGCAAGCCAACAAGGCGCAACTAAATCAATTAACAGTACAACACACAAAAACAACAACAAAAGCCATGAAATGAAAATATGGACAAATGAGTGACCACTAAGTGACAGAGCGGAAGTGTTTTAAGCGTCGAACAATTCAAAGTGTTAGGCTATAATCTCACTTCGTCACGTTGTGCATGATGGGATGGCGAGATGGAAAGATGAACGGAAGTGAAACCACTTTGCAACATGACTAAATAAAACAGGAAAGGCTTGTAGATTCTGGTAAAGAGTGTGCTGTGTGATTATAACACAAAAACTAAACTATAAGCAGGCACGGAAAACAGAAACAAAAAAAATAGTAAATAACAAATCAGCTGGTATAATCATCATAGACGACCAAAGTTATCGCAAACGAAATTCGAAAATTAATCAACGACAATTTCAAAGTGTAATTATAACAACATGGATTGAGCTACCTATTGGATTGAGTCACTTACCTGCTGCCTGACGTAGTCCGGCGCTATTAGGTGGCGTTATACTAATGCCGCTGACGCTGCTGCCAGCACCGACGCTGACGCCTAGCGATTGATTTGAGGCGCCTATGGATAGGGCAGCGGGTGTTCCAGTGCCTGGCGTTTGCAGCTGCAAGTGACTGCCAGTGACTGTTGGCACGCTACTGGACTGCTGATGCGGTGTGCCGGGCACAGATTGCGAAGATGACGCAGCACTGACTGCAGCTGGTGGTGCCAACGAGTCTCCACCGGCAGCTGACGCATGTTTGGCGCTGCCTATGCGTATGGGCGTGCTGCTGGCGGTGAAATTTGGAGCTGTTGGTAGAGCTGGCGATGCAGATGCGTTAATGGGTGTATGGCTGCCACTGGCGCTGCCACCGGGACTAGGCGCTGCAGCTGCATTTGTGGATTGCTGCATGGTAGCGGCTTGGAAGCTAGTTTTGCGTAATTTTCTTTTTTACTTTCGTTGTCTGTTTACTACTTTATTTACGGCGAGAATTCAATCAGCTTGACAATAGCATTGTTGTTGCTATTGCTTCTCCAATTGTTTTGCAAACATTCACAAGCACACAGGTACACGCAATTATTGATTTTCGTCTCCTAGAAGCAACGCACGCGATGCCTTGATTTGCCTTGATTGCAAAAAATAAATATGTACAATTTAATTTGTTTTTGCCAAAAATTGGAGTCACAAGTGTTGGAAAGTGCCAAAGTATGTGTCCTGCGTTAAAGTTTTGCTATGTTTTTGGACACGCTACACTCAGCTGTTGAGTAGCTAATTAATTAATGCTTTAAATAAATTGCCCCGGCCACGTAACACAAAGTGCTTCTTACTGACCGACCGACCGGACCAATTAGTAGTGGACAGCAAAAATAATAAAAAAAAAAAAAACGCTGCCGTTTGTAGTATTATTCTTACAAACACACACAATCACACACACGCACACAAATACACACACTAGTCACATTCGTTCGCTTTGTATATAATATTTCGATTTTGCGCGCAGTGGTTGTTTCGCCGTCGTTCGCCGTTTCACGATTGAAGCTGGGTCTGTTTGTTGGGCTCCTCCACTGCAGTGACAGCACAACACTGCGCCAATATTTCTATTCCATTCCAAAAAGCAAAACTTGTTTCTTTTTGTATGAGCTCATCCATCGCATGCGCCTCACCGCTGCCCCATCTCTGCCCCACACCTAGAAGCATACAAACGGCGGCCGGCCTCGTTTGCCAAGATTATGACGACGACGACGGCGACGATGCTGACACTGGAAAGTCGATAGCGATAGCAAACAGCTGTGCGTTTGTTTGATTTATGGCAACTCTGGTCTTTCCAGCAGACACAGCTTAAACAGGGCTGTTATGCTTGCTGTGTAAGCGGTTTAATTTTCAAATGATTGTGTACTTTAATTGGAACACACTCATGCCTCAAATCCTTTTGATTTAAGAGTTTTAGCTCATTAATCTAGCTAGAGAAAGATTCTTGTTTCTACTGCAAATGATAGCTTTTGATATAATATATGCATTCGATTTTATTTCATATTATTGTCATATGAAACACTTTGTGCATTAAACTTAAATTTACAAAACAAACGCTTATTTTCTATATTAACTTGGTTTTTGAATGCTTATGAAACCGTGCGCACTAAAATCCGTTTCTGCGCCCCTGCTTAGCAAGACCGTTTCGACACGCAAGGGCATAGTGCTATAAAGATATTCAATTTGATCCACCAGCTTCTGATCGCTATGCCAGACGTTGTAAAGTGCGGCACGGAATTGTTCGACGTTTTGTGGTGCTTGCGTTTGTAGTTTTGGTGCTAAAATGTTCATGAGCTGTTCCAGTAAATTTAGATCGCTGCATTGTGCTGGATCGGGTCCAACCAGTGTGTCCATGTATATTTCCTTGGGATCAGCATCAAAGCAGTTGGTGTCGTCCATATTTAGTATATTACGCCAATCACGTGCAGTCCAGTTCTTGTGTGCTATTGCCCAATCCATACGTCGCTGCTTGGCTGCTGCACTCAGTGTGTCCGTAGTCGTTGACTCCAATTGCTCCGACTGATGCAGCACTGGACGCACTTCGCTTATGCGCCGCTGCAGAGTGCGTTGGCTTACAGCTATGCCGTATTGCTCTTCCAGCATACGCTTTAGTTCCACTGAGCCAAAATTTGGATGCTCCTTGAGCATCTGCATTACCAGCTTACGTTTCTCACGCACCTTCGAGTGGCCGTTGTGCTTAAATAGCTTTTCCGGCTGTGGCTTTAATTTTGATTTTTTGTCTTCCATATGCTCGAATTCATTTATGGTCACCACACATTCTACGCCGCAATCAATTATTTCAGCAGCTTCCTCATCGTGTTGATCCGCTGCAAATGATTTTTCCACGTTGCGCGCTTCCGTTGTTAGCACCATGTCTGGTTCTTGAAGTGCTACTTGTTGCAGGTTCCTGAGCAGCAGCTTCCTGCCAAATGAGACGTACATAATTTGAGTACAGATTTTATATGCAAGACAGGTAAAAATCAAAACACCAAGTGCCTAAAAAGGGCAATTTGCAAGCTGCATTTTTTTCCACCTACCTGATGAGCTTCATTATTTTCCTTTTGCGACCCTCGTGACAATTTTTTTTAATAGCAACGCGTGGATTTGAATTCCGTTATTCATGATGCTGCCAACGTATTTGACTAACATTGATATTGGCAGCACTAAGGTTATTTTGAGTAGGGTGGCCCAAGGCAATTTAGTAAACAGAAAAAAAAACATCTCGTCAACGCGAGATATTATGGCCTTAAAGTTAAAAGGTGTATTTTTATAGTTATTTATGTGTATTTTGAAAAAAAATAAAAATAAATGAAAATCAATTGGTTGTAATGTTTTAATTTGATAATTATTGTAAAAGGGGTCATTCTCGCTTTGCAGTTGGTGCAGTTTTTGAATAAAAAGTAGCCTGTGTATGTAAAAATTTAATTTATTTTTGGAAAGGTAACTTTATTTTTACATTTTTGTAGAAAAATTGAAATGCAAGAAATTACGTTAAAGGCAAATAACATTTTTGAGTATGAAGCCACTGTTACAATGCAACAAAGGCACACATAAACTTTTTTGATATTTATTCAAACTTTATTCTGATCAAAATTCAGCTCTGCAGCTGTATAACCTTCATTCGAAACTGAATTATGGCCATGTGATAACTACAAGCAGTGTGCGGCAAATCTGTTTTAGATGAACAGCATGTAGTGTTTGATACAAGATATGCCATAGTGGAAAATTTTTCAAAAAAATATACAAAATTTAGGAAATTACCATCGTTTTGCCATGTATCCAAATATTCCATAACCCACCCAGATTGAAAATACAATTGTTTCACTTAGATTTTATGAACATGCATTATAATTGTCTCATCTCATTCCAAATATTTTATGGAATTACAAAAATAAATATAAAAAACTTGTACATAAGTTTGTTAGTTGTTTCTAAGACTGAAAATGCGCAATACTATGTTAATTTTAAAAAAATATATAGTTCAGATTTTGTCTTTTATACGTTTTTCATTCAGGAAATCTATTAAGATACAGTTACGACTATTTTGTGTATCCCCAAGGACACGAACGCCTGTTTGTGTTGTTGTAAAGTGCCTTTTAAGTGGGTAAATAAACTACTTACATAAGGGCCAACCAGCAGGGCGCATTTGTTAGAAGATATATTAATTAGTTATTAGGTTTTAAGATAAAAGGCAACTGAAAGAGCTCGCTGCATTTACTAAAGTCCCTTATGCCATTTAAATAGTAGGTACAGGGTTAGGGAACTTGAGAAAATTCGTACAATTAAATAAATAACGCTATTTAAAGTATGCCTAATTGGGTTACATCCATGTGCTAAATTTTGATTCGTTTTTGTTGAGTTCTTAGGCGTAACCAATTGCCAAGCAGCTAGTGTACTTTAAGTTTGTGTTTTTGTATGTTTGTGCGATGTAGGGTATGGGTGTCAGTTAGTCATCTAGATCAATATCGGAATCATCTGAATCATAACCACCTCGTATGGTCTTCTTTGCGCGATTAATATATGGTTTTCGCTTTGTATCTGGGGGCTGAGTAAGATCGCCTTTGTAGTCAATTACTCCAGACTGAGCTATGCGCCATTCGAGTATCTCTGTGGAAAAGTCATCGCAGTTGCCCAAATCGGTGAATCCCACAATAAAATCTTTCGTTTTGCTATCCTTGACCAATGCTATGGTTGGTATCACCTTAATGCGCAGACGTTGCGTGAGGAAGGGCGACTTTTCGGCATTCACCTTGCAAAATTTGGCTTCGATATGTTTGCCAGCAAGAATTTTCAAGTGCATGTCCACAATGCGACAGCGCTCGGTACTGTCTCTGTAAAAGTGGCATACAATATTGGGTGATTTTTTGGATACCTCGAAGAATTCTTTTTCGTCTGCAAGTTCGGAATAGTTGCCGTGTCCCTATTGAATAAGCAAAAGTTGCAATACACACACATACATATATATTTCGATATAATAATCATTGCCGCTTACATTTCTTAGCCATTCCTGCTTTTTATTATTAAGCTCCTTCATCTCGCGAAGGCGTTGCTCGCGTATTGTCTTTAAATCATCGGTGTCCAAGTTCTCCAATCGATCCAACTGTTGGTCTAGTTGCTTCTCAATCGTTTGAGCTGCTGTCATCAACTGAGTGGCCATTAACTGCTCCATGTCTTTTACTTTTGGGATAAATAGCTATGGTCCAACTTGTGGCAATGATTTTTGTATAGTTCTGGCTCTGTGTGTGTGTTTTGTTGGCTATATCGTTTAAAAAGCATTGCGTATGTGTGTGTGTCCGGCACAAATGGTAGGCGTAGCCATGGAGCCGCAGATGCGTCATGTTTTGTGGAATATACAATAAAGTAGCCAATGTTAGTTAATAAGAATATTCGAGCGAGTATATGGTTTATATAAATCGTCTTTTTAAATCACTCAATAGAATACTTACGCTTAATTGGAATATATATAATTATTTTTCTTATTAATTTAACGCACTGTAGCCATATATAGTGAGGCCGTAGACGGATAACGCAAAATCCATAAACCAATCGATTAGAGACTAAAACAAATCGAGTGGAAATTCAGAGCCTGGTTTTACTTTAAACTAATTTAAATGAACTGATTTACTGAGCAATGAAGCATGTGCTAAAACATAAATTAATTTATTTTACGTTGTACTCAAGCATACTTTTTAATAATTTCTGTTTTTCTGTTGTTATGAGACTGCATATTTTTCTTCTATATTGTAAATCGGTCAAAAAACGCAGATTAATTATTTTCCTATGCTTCTTTTCATTCTTCAAATTTACTTATTTAATCTGTGAACAAATAAATATATTTGTGCAGTTTAAATAAATAGATAGCAAATTTAAACTTGTTAGTATAGCTTCAAAATAATACTAAAATTAGTTTTACAGTATTATGTGTCTTTTGGACACGGTATTTTTTAATGCCCGCTCGGTCATATTTAATTTACAATTTTCGGTCATACTGTTCGACCGCCGCGTTATTTAATTTTTTCGTAGCAAAACGGCGGCAGCGTTTGGTGGCATTTGTTTTGTGGTAGCGTTGTATTTGGTGTTATATATTTGTTTCGAAAATTAAAAATCGGTTTAATTTAAGTGGTGTCTACTCGTATAAAGTGATAAAAGGTTGGTGTTGATTTCAAGCTAAAGTTTTTTTTATGCTTATGGAAATAAATACATGAATATTGTTGCAGTTCTTGTTGTGGTAGGATTGCAATTTAGTATACATAAAGAAATTTGAGCTTGCAGTTTTTTTTACCGGTGTGTGTTAATTGCGAGGAAAAGTTTTCAAATATTGTTTTTCATTGTGTAGTTTTTGCAGCTGAAAAGTGTTTTTTTCTTATTTAATTTGACCGTATTTTGTTCGGCACTGCTAAATTGCACAAATATTTTTTTCATCGCTGCAGCAGCCGCGACGCCATTTTGAAAACAAACCCCATATCATTGAGCCTCGCACAGAATTGCCTGTCTGTGTCACAGTAGCGTCCAAGCATAAATGGTTATCTGCAAATAATTTATAAGCAAAAAGTGTTTTTGCAGTCTTTTTTTTTATTAAATATAAATTTAATTTTATATATCAAAGCTAACTCAATAGTTTGTCCATTGCAAAAATCATAATTTGACTTCTACAACTATACACTATAATTTTGGCGCGTACTGTAGACCGCCTTTATGCTGCGCGTGTTTGTGTATGTGTTTGCTTGATTGTGATTTCGCTTTGGGTTTCAGTTGGCTGTACGATCAAGAAAAAGGAAACGAGGCGAAATGACCACTTAAAGTTTATTTATCTTTTTTTATTATGCTTTGCTGATCTTCAATTCATTCTCTCGCACAGCTCTCAGAGCGAGGAATAGCAATGTAAGCATTCAATTAAATTAACCCATACTTGCAGTGCATACACATGTTTGTACTATATGCATGCATATACACATGCATATATTTTCTCATATACATATGCTTATGCCTTCCACGCTTATGCTCTATGTTTTGGTTGTGGCAGAGTGTAATAAACTTTGCTGCTATGTAGTATTTATATAAAAACGCCAAAACAAAACAGAATTGTTACAATGACAAAGACAGAGGGCTTGGCGCATAACTGCGCTCAACTGCATGTCTGTATGTATGCGCATACAGTCGGAGAAAAAGTTATTCGAACACTCGTTGCCATTGCATATGCTAGCGACAGCTTCGTAGTCTTTTAAAATATTGAAGAAGTGAAGTCAAAGCTTATGCCAATTTTGACATTTAACAATATTGAAAGAGCATTTGAAAATGAAAGCTTTCGGGAGATGGGCCTAATGGTTTTGCCAAAAAAAACTTGATTGGTAAGGTATGTACGAATAATTTGCTCTCGGACTGTACTGCATGTGTGTTCATAAGTGCATGTGAATATGCACTTGATTGTCGTCTCCTCAGGGCCACAGGGCGACTACACTACAACAGACTCTCCCTCGCCTAGCTTCGTTTGAATCGAATTAAGAAAAATTGTGCTATTTATCTGACTATTTCTGCTTTGCTTTTTTGCACTTTCTAAAAAAAATCATCGCTGCAATTTCTAAACATCACCAAAGACCTCTCGCCCCTCTAAGAATGCTTAGGCCTATGCATTGAACTTGTTTTTCCTTTTGCATTTTTGCAGCAAAGACTTTCATTGCATTTATCTAGCATCGGCCTGTCTGCTTTTGCAGTTTTCTTGTTCGCCTTCGCTCGGTTCTTCTTGTTTTTCTTTGCTCGCCCCAGCGCGTTCTTTGGCTACACTGCAGTTTGTCTTGTGTCTTGTCTTCTTTCATTTGGCCCACTTGGTTTGTAACCAATCTTGTTAGTACGTTCTTTCGCGTGTTGTTGCAACAAGCGCTGGGCTTGTGTCAAAAAACTTTGAAAAAATGTAACCAGAAGCTTATTTTTTGTTTTGCTTAGGTTAGGCTGTGTTCAACGGAAATACAATGTACAATTCGAGGGTGATACGCATTCAAGCTGAACCAGTAATGCATAAACGAATAATCGAGGGGCTACCTAATTTTCTGTTGGTCTTTCGTTAGGTTAATTTTTTTTACAATCCTAGAACGGTTCCTTTACGACTTAGTAATCGTTGATCCGTTTTATTGACGATTCCCGCGAAATAGTTGTTACACACTTTCTGCACGTAGACAAATGTTAGCCATAAACCAATCGTTTTTGCAGCTGTCGCAGGTAGGTGCGGCTCTTCAGCATCGTTCATCCCATATGGGCCCGGATTCGTACTTAAACGGTGCATAAATCCCATAGCATCAAAGTCAAACTTCAGTCACAGCCTCGTCAACACGTGTGAGAAAACGCTTAGCGTATGCGATTCGCAAAAAAAAAACTAACCAGATTAATAGCAACTGTGATTACAAAGTACAAGTTTTTAAAAGTCTACAGCTGCAGACATTGTGGTGAGTGCAACGGGGAGCCGGTTTTGCAAATTCTAGGAATGTGCCAGTGTGCTTATTGTTGGGTGTCGGAAAACTGTAGCTGTTTTTAGCGTTAATGCGACCACAACAAAAATGTAAACAAACCGCAACGAGTTGGTTAAAGTTACAATTTTCGCCTTGATTAGCCGGCATTTTTAGTATTATTTTAGTTTAGGTAATGGGAGAAATATTTGTCGTAGTTTTATAAGTTTTAGGTTTATTTAAGATCATACTCTAGATCATCCAATTTTTATCGTGTTTTCCACGTTCATTACTTACAGACCACCCCTCATACAACACGGCAAAAAAAAAAGTCATCTGTAGAATCCGAAATGCTTAGCAAGATGGCGCAACCAAATAGCTCTGGAGGAAGTGGTACCGGAGGGCCCGGCAGAGGGCGAGCCCCGCTTTCTCTCGGTGCAGGTAACGCTGTGGCCCGAGTTCAACAACAGCAATCGAGTAGCAGCAATGGTCGGTCCAATAGTCCACAGAATTCTAATCTTCATGTAAACATCAAAGATATAAAAAAAACAAACGTGCAGCAGCAGCCGCAGGCGTCGGTTGCGTTATCATCAAGTGATGAGAAAAAAAATCAAAACGGAGTTGCCAAGCCTGGAAATGGCAAGGAAAAATCATCACAGAATGGTAACGCTAATGCTGTCAAGGAAGTCGTTGAGAAGAAAGAAACAAAAACTGAGAAAAAGGAGCCAAAAGTTGAAGTTGCACGCAAAGATACAGAGGAGAGTGCCTCCAAAGCTAAAAAAGATGAAAAGGAACCGGCTACCAGCAAAAAGGCAGTTGCAACTGCCGCCGCTTTAACAGACAAACCCAAGAAAACTGAAAAAATTGAAAGTGCAACTGGTAAAAACGATGACGTCATTGTAATAGAAAAAGATGCGGCGCAGTCTACGTCTGCAACAGTGACATCCGAGCGCATGTCAACACGTAAGGCAAGTAACCAGCAACAAAAATCTCCAAGCAGCAAGCAAAGCTCCTTGCCAGCTCAAAAGAAACAATCGCAATCTGTTACAGCGGAAGCTCCAGCTGCAACTTCCAAACCACCAGAAGACGTTGATATGGAGCCCTTGACTGTTGATGCCTCACCCATCAAAAAAATAGAGAGCGCTACCAGTGTTTCCACTACACAGCCTGCCGCTACATCCACACCTGGGCGTAGCAGCTTTTTCGGCTTCAAAGGCAATAGCAAGCAGGCTAGCGAGGTGGAATTGGCAGCACAGCTTTCTAATTCTCCGGTAGCCGCACTGCCACGCAGTTATAACCAGATCACTGGACGGCGCAGCATTCGACCGCTTCCATCTCTTAGTGTGTCTAAGGTGGGCAGCTACAGATGCGTTACCAGTGACCTGGACACATCCAGCTGCACAAATGCTAGTATGAACGCAACTGTGGGCTCAGAAATACCCAACAGTTCATCATTTTCGTTTTCATTTTTCGGCCGTAGCCGTAAACGTGAGCGCACACCGCCGACCATGTCTGGATCTCAGTCAGCTACAGACCTGGCTCATGATATCGATATGTCACCCCCAAAGCGCGCACGTTTTGAAATTTTGAACAGCTTGGCCACGCCGTTTACAATGTTGCGCTCCCGGTTCTCTAAGGCTAGCATTAGTACACCAGCACGTTTGCGTTTGGAGCAGACACCACCTGCTGGTGATGAAGAGGGCGAAGTGCAAAATGTGTCAGGCATTGTCATTGAAGAGGAGCAGTTAAACACATCGTCGCAACCCAATGTGAATGAGCTGACTGTGGGCCAAGAGGCGGGTCTAGAGACGCCCAAAAAGAGTGGCTCACCAGCAAAGGATGATAAGAATGATGCAGTAACTGAGGAATCAACTCAAGAAGAGGGCGCTGACCGATCACGATGTGCCATCATGTGAACCGGCAATACCATCACGTACTTCCTTATTTTCATATCATTTATTTTTAACCATTTTCATTTTCGTATTCATTATCGCAGTAAAGGTGCACTCTTTTGTAATTTGTGGCTTCAAAAATTACACATTAAGAGTAAGCAGCTAGTTGGGCCAAAAGCTACGCGTGTTCTCATGTTAGCTGCAGTTTTGAAATTAATAAGATTTGAGTTTTATACTAGACAAGACATCCCTCACTTAAATTTCTCGTATAAAATTCTCGCTGCATGCCTGTGATTCTTTTAATAATGTATTGAGCGCAGGCATCCACCGACAAGTTTTACGTTTCATGTATAATATAAAAGATATCAGTAAAATACAGTACAATTTCATAACCATTAAACAATGTACATGTATGTAGAAAATACACAAATCAATAAGTTTTATGTTTTACTTATTATTATCGAGTATTGTCCTTTTGTATTTTCGTGAAAATATTTGCTGATAATTGTAATTGATTAAAGCATAATACAAATATACATAAATTTAAGTACCATTAGAGTAAGAAATCCAAGAAATGTAACGCATATTTTATAAATAAAGTACATTTTTAATAAATCTAGTTTCTGACAAGACAGTGGGGTTTTAAAAGCATTTGTTTAATGCCTTTTTGTATATCTCATGAATCAATTGAATATTGATGTTTTCAGGGTTGAATAAATAATAACATTCTTTGGCAATTATTGAAAGGAGTTCAAGTAATAAATGTGCGAAATTAAATGAAAAATATCAGCAGTCCAAGTTTAATTTTGTTAAAATGTAATTAATTTTAAAATAGGTAATAAAACGATCGTCGCGGGCATTATTGAGCCGACCTTGAATTTACGTCCTTTGTCAATGTATCTTTTTATACTCTGGAACGTATGTAGCATACAGAAGGAGTTGCCATGAGTATGATCAGGGTGATTAGAGAAGTCGATATGTCCATGTTCTTATATTAGTCTGTCCGTCAGGCAAACTTTTAGATTATATCCCTTATTATTATTTTATAGGAAACAAGTTTATTTTGTTTCAGAGGAAATCGACAAAAAAGTTTTAAATGGATTGATTGTTTATGAAGTTTTTTATAGTTCTCATCAAAATCGGCTGACTATCTCATATCTCTACATAGCTCCCATAGGAACGATCGGTCGAAAAACATTTTTGGTTCAAAATTCGTCTATTTATGGTTGCTTATGAAGTTTTCGTAACTTTATTTGGCAATCAAATATCTTTTGGTGCTCTTAAGCAGAATATCGGATTTTATTGCAATCTAAACGTACAAGATGTTCCAAAGTCGTTCACGCCCGACTTTAATGAGCGTTATCGTTTATTTTCTATGTCAACTGAAAAGTATTTATTTGCTTGATCAGCTGTCGAAGCCGTCATGGTTGGCATATCGGCAGTTAAATTTTTTGGGTTTTAGGTTTTCATAGAAAACATTTTCTAACAAATGGCGATACAACTAGGGAGCGTTAGAGGTACTTTTCAAGCTGCCGCTTATTCTTTATCCATTTTTAATACCTCTTTTAATAATGATAGGCTAAATGGCTGTCAATATGCGATTACCGTCCTTCAGCTAAAGAGAAAACAAATCAGAAAATTGTCGTTTACCATAACATACATTAATACTGGGATTGTCGCCTTTACGACTTAATGACCTGTTTCGATAGCAAGTACCAAGAGAGAGGATGTCTAAGGCTTGTACATTAAGTAGAAGTATGTTTCATTGCTGGCAATATGGTTCAAGCACAAGGGTACGATATGAGTACACTGAAATGATGAGTTATTTTTTGGAATTGGAAAAAAACGATTTTTGATTTCAGCTTGCGTGGTGCACAATAAACAGAAAAGTACATATAAACAAAAAGATTAATTTAACTCCAATACTTAGTGGTAAACTTTGAGCAAAATTATTGTGTGTACATTAGTGTAGTAAATAAATAAAAATTATTCGTTAAATACAAATTACTGTTTAAATGACAACTGAAAATATTATCGATAAATAGACAGAGTTGCTATTGACGGCTCTGCAGCGCCATCTGTACTGCATTTACTGTACTATTTTGTCTGGACGCTGTAAGCATATTTTTAATTTCGTTGTGTTAAATAAATTTAGAATTTAAAGGCGTAGATAGCTAGTAATAATTCAGAAACATGACTGAAGTAATTTTTGTGTGATATATGAAAAGATAAAAAAGAATTTGTGCATATGTGTAATATAGTGTGTGCAAAAGATTAAAAACAAGATTTGGCGGCAATCACATAGGAAAGAAAATTTATACTAATATGGAAAATACTTCGCATTCTGAGCAGAAAATTGACTTCGAGACTCCAAAGAAATCGAATTCCTTGATAGATAGCGAGCAATTATTGAAAAAAATAAACATTTTAACAACTAAACCGGAAAATCACTCTCATAATGCAAAGGTAACTGGATAACACGTCCGCGTGTGTGTGTGTGCTGTGTGATTGTAGCTGTGGAATCAAAATGTTTCTGTACCCAGATCACTTACTGTTATAACGCACACACAGTAGCGCTACCGTTAGGATTGGTTTTATTTAATCAAACTTCTATCTCTTATTAAGCTGCCAACGATCAAAGACTTTGTCATCATCAAGCCCATCAGCCGTGGAGCCTTTGGTAAAGTGTTCTTGGGCTATAAGAACAGCGATTCAAATAAACTGTATGCGATCAAGGTAATGCGCAAATCGGAGATGATAAACAAAAATATGGCCTCCCAGGTGATAACCGAACGGAACGCGCTGGCGCTCTCGCGCTCGCCCTTCTGTGTGAGTCTGTTTTACTCACTCCAGTCAGTGTCCAGCGTCTATCTGGTCATGGAGTACATGGTGGGCGGAGATCTTAAGTCTCTGCTAGCCATGTATGGCTATTTTGACGAACCGGCTGCGCGCTTTTACGTAGCAGAAATGGCTATGGCCTTGCAGTATCTACATCAGCATGGCATTGTGCATCGCGATATAAAGCCCGATAACATGCTTATTTCGGCCAGCGGACACGTAAAGTTAACTGACTTTGGCCTTAGCAAAATCGAGATGCGTCGCGACTTAGAAATATCCGATTTGATTAACTGTTCACCCAATCTAAATGCACGCACGCCTGGCCAGTTGCTCTCTCTCACTTCGCACTTGTCTTTTGGTTCGGAAAAAAAACTGCTTGATTCTACTCCAGCAGGAACAAAAACGATAGCTGTTACGGGCACCTCGCATTTTCTTCAAATTCATAAGCAAAGTTTGGTTATGGATATATCGGATAGCGAAGCGGACACTTCGCTCAATGATACGGAGAAGACAAGTGACAGCAAAATCTCTGGAGTCTCTCCCTTCTTCTCTGCTGAAGACATAAATCTCTCCACTACACACACCTGCACAACAAACGTAGCTAAAATGAGAATTAAATACTCTTATGATTTTCATTCACGTTTTATTTTTTAGCTCGCAGAAGGCAGCTTTTCCTCGTATCACACTTGCACCTCCGGCGAGATTAGCAAAGCCTCCCCACCCGTCGATATAGTTACAACGAAAACAACCAAAATTAACACATCCAGCAATCGACGCGTGGAATTTGCTTTAGATAACGCACGTGACGGTTGTCAGGTGAGATATAGACTATTAGATGGTAGCTTTAGCTTAGCGAAACATTATGTACATATTTCAATAAATGATTGATTCTAAAAGGGCTGCAAATTGGCCGAGCAGGACAACAACAACATTGCTTCCATTAAAAATGTAGAAAAATTGGATAACACGAGCGAAGGCTCCTTTGAGCTTTCGATGGTGCGCAGACGGTCGCTTGATGAGGTGCGTTGTATGTCTGTGATTGTATGTTTGCCCTCTAGGCCTTATAATTTAAGCAGGTCATACTGCTTAAGAACGACTTATATCAATTTCTGGAAACACAAAAAATCAATTATATTTACATATGTCAAACTAATAACCGTACTCCTTTTATCCTCCTTGAATGTTAAAGCGCAATCGCATATTAAAGCAACATGAAGACTCCGGCGTCTCCAGTCGCAAGGGCGATGATAACTCTAGTTGCAATCTGAACTTGAACAGTGAGAGCATAGCTTCTTCCATTGAAAAAACTACTGATAATTTAAGTCACTCTAAGGAGGATTACAGTTGTTTCGATTACTCGCGAAGGTAAATAATTACTCTTAAAAATATGTAACGTCGTCGCAAGTCTAATAAATTTCTTTGTTAGCTATAATGTGACCAATGGTAATGAATTAAGCGGCATACGCATGAACTCGCCTTTCCGGAACCTGTCCAAACATTTTAAGCGGCCGGATTTTATGCGCGGTATGAAAAGAAAAATCAATCTGGTAAATCGTTCTGAAACCGCATCTAGCAATGATGCTGATGGCCTAGGCACCAGCAGCACTGGTTTAACACAAGAGATAGAGATACTCAATATTGGCAGCAGCACGCCTAAGAAGCGCAAAGCACGTTCCTCGCCTATTCGTGGTGTACTGAAAGTACGTTCGTTATCCGATGATGAAATGCCTATGCAACATTTGCTGGGCCCTCAGGCCAATGTGGCCAACGTTGTTTTTTCCACACCAGTGTCATCCCAGAAACCGGCGCGACGCGATGGTGGTTTACTTGGAAAACTGAAGGCCACCCGATTTGCTCTACCGCTGTCAATAGAAAACAAGAAATTTGGAGAGGCTGTGGTGACAGAAAAGCGATCGGGCGTGCAATACCATTTAAAGATGGCTGATGATCCGACCATGTCCCCCATCAATCATGGCGAGGGATCTGCTCCAAAAACACCCAAAAACAAAATAAATACTCCATTTCGAACGCCGAAATCAGTGCGACGTGGAAATCGCGTGTCGAACGAGCGCATACTGGGCACTCCTGATTATCTGGCGCCGGAATTGCTACTGAAAAAAGGCCATGGACCTGCTGTCGATTGGTGGGCTTTAGGAGTGTGCTTCTATGAATTCATTACCGGCATTCCTCCATTTAATGACGAAACGCCGCAGAAGGTCTTTGACAACATTCTCAATAAGAGTAAGTACTTATTATTATCTATATTTCATTCAGAATCAAAAGTAACGTAAATTTAATGGCTCAGATATTGAATGGCCAGAAGGTGATGAGGCCTTGTCGCCGGAATCTATGGAAGCAGTTGAAATGTTACTCACAATGGATCCTACAGAAAGACCAGCAGCCAAGGAAGTACAGCAAATGCGCTTCTTTGTCTGCTTAGATTGGGAGAACATAGGCACGCAGAAACCACCGTTTGTGCCTGCACCCGATAATCCGACAGACACGGGTTATTTTGAGGCGCGTAATAACTTACAGCACCTAAAATTATCTAACTTTGCTCTAGAAGAATAAGAAAGTGGAGCCGGCCTGCCTCCTATACACTAAAAGTAATTGATACATATATATTTTTTTTAAATTGTAATTGTTAAATGTTCCATTGTTATTGCTCGCTTAGAATAATATGTATTTTAATTGCATGTTTGTTTTATAAATAATTCGTTAAGTGATTATGATTATCGGCTCGATTTAGTTTACGCAACTACGCTTAGAAATAGCTTCATGTATTAAACCGTCTGAAATTCTATATAAAACAAAATTATGTAGTCATCGGATTATTAATATTTTGTGCAAAAAGTAAGCAAGCAACACAGAAAACTTTCGAATAAAATTATTGCAAATGTTCATAGCTATAATATAAAATATGATTTGCTGCGTTTACATTGAATACTCAATTACTAAAATTTGACTTTACTTTACTACTTGCTCTCTAACTTAAACCATTTTGTTTTGGATAGTATTTTATTTTTGGACAGAACAAAGACATTAAGCAACTTAGTGAATAAAAGTAACCCTTCTGTCAGTTTCACCAAAGGCACCTTTTCCCAAAACCTTGCCGGGGCCAGGGTCCGGGGAACCTTTTTGTAACGAAAAAGTTAAAAATTTTTTAAATCTACAAAAAATAAGTAACCTCATTTAACAAAATGAAAAAAAAGTCAATCACTCAACCACTAACATAACTAAGTAACGCGCAATTTCGCGTTAATAATTACAATAATAATAACTTAAATTTTCCAATAGAAAATAATTTGTAAATCATATTTGTTTATTGATAACGGTATAAAAATATTTCAGTTAAGTAGCTTTAAGCTTAAAGTCAAAGTCCCAGACTTCTGGAATTGTTGTGAGATAGCTTTGCTCATAGAAGACGTCAATTAAACGGCAGATCATATGTGGAACGGCGCGTGGCTCGGGCATTGCCTGCTCCTTAAGAATACCTACGGCCTTAACAATCAAATGTTTTACGTCTGTAAACTTTTTATTTGCTAAAAGCATTGATAACTCTCTCATAGAACTTTCGTACTCCTCGCTGGGCAAACGCAGATTTTGACTGGCTGGGAATAGTGAAAATATCACACAAGCGAGGCAACGGGTTAACACTTTTCGTCTGTCGCAAAAAAATATTAAGGAAATTAACAAAGGTTCATCAAAACCATTAATACAATAACAAGCACCTGTTAGTAATTATCTCGGACTTAAGTCCGATGACACTCAAAAGTCCATCGCCCCAGCTCTCAGCTTTCGTTGAGGCGATTTGCAGAGATCGTGCCAGTAATAACAGTGGTTTCCTTACATGCTCTGAGACGCATAAGAGCTGGCACCCACGTGATATAATTAAGCCCCAAACTAAAGCCAAGCGTGGCTCCGTTTGAGGATTCGTCTTAAAGCTTTCCATTAGTTGTACAAGGTCCTGTAAGAAAGTAACCTTCTCTCCATTATTCTCCATTTCCTCTAACTTGTAGAGCACAAAAACATGCAGTGAAAAAAAGTAGCCGCCACTCATGACTGGCATAAGTTCCAGTTTCGGCAGAGACATCTCGAGAGCGTTAAAAAGACCCTGCCAGGTAGGCGCATGCCAATCTACAGCAACGGACGTACGGAAGTAGCTTTCAATACTGGCCTCTAGCAACGAGTAGATGCAGCTGATATACGTGTTCAGATGTCCAATAGCATAGAGTGTAGCACACATGACCAGATTGGCTGGCTCGCACTGTTGCTGCCAGCGCACAAGAGTCTCAACGTGTATACTGGAAGGGAATGTCGTTTTGTATGTATAAATATACATTCGATTTTCTACAAACTTACTTAGAGATCTCTTCGCTCTGCGATTGTGTTGGGGCAATAATCTCCAACATCAAGTTAAGCGCTTCACGTCGTCTTTCCTCTGGGGTACGTTGCTCTATATCGAGGCAAATGGCGTGATCGATGCATTGTAACAACTCCAGGAAAGAAGTAGAAAATGAGCGCGCACCCTCCTTGGTGTCTAGCAGCTTTTTATGCTTACTACCACATATGCGGTACATGCGCATCAGGCAGCGTGTATACAATATACGCTTGGCTGGAGCTTGGTGAATCGATTGCGGGGCTGCCCGCTCTGGCAGCATAGCGCAGCTCAGGCGAAGTAGTCTAAAGGGGTTTGTAGTGATTAGATCGAGCCACTCGTTTAACTTAAACTTACTCTAGGACAGCACGGTCAGCGTAATTGCTTTCCGTGGGCAGCTTAAGCACAATGGCGGGTTCTACGTTGCTTACAAACCATTTCATCAACTGCTCCAGCTCATTGTACTCCACCAAATGCCAAGGGTATTGAATGGCTTCCTCTAGTATCTTGCTTGTGTTCGGATGCATATGGATGTTAGGCTCAAAGGCAATCTTAACAAAAATGCCGAATAGTCGGGATAGGGTGGGTGGTTGCACTGCTTGCTCGACAAACCAATTATTCCAATCAATGCGTATAAAAATGTGTCCCAACATAGCGTGCGATTCAGGCAAAAACTTTTGCAGACTATCGTACAGCAAATCAATATGCAAGGTCTGGGGCCGAAAACGCTGCCATGGTAGCATCGCCAGACCCTCATGGATGGGCGCCAGAATATGGGCAGGCATGTTGGGCTGTACAAAATGGTGCACATACCATGCAAACACGTGCTCCAGAATTTTATGGGAGGCCGGTAAATACTCTAGCACGTACTGCACAGTAAATATAAAGGATGAAATCATGATTTTGCAATTGGATACGTGTTGTTCGCTCCAGGGCGCCATCATTTTTCCTTGCCCGGTCAGCTGACGTATCCAATTAGCAGCGGCTCCCTGTTGAGTGGCGGTCCGATCTGTGTATGTTATCAGCCAGGGAGCATACATTTCGATCATAGATCCAAAGACGATATCGCTGACTAAAATTTTAAAAAAAATATAAATAATCTTACACGCACATAAAAGAATTTTATTTACTTTGATCTGCCAGCAGTTCCTGGTAGGTGCATATAGCCGCAGCGAGAACAACATGGCCAAAGCAAGTAAACCACATGGCCAAAGGCTTGCAGTAAGTCTCGTGCTTCGGATACAACCCGTGGAGGCCATGATGTAGACGTTCCTTTTGAAAATGACGCGCAAGTAGTGAACATGTATCCGTGGCGGCCTTGAGCGTAAATAGCTTCTGGCGCCGAGCAAAGTCCAATGCAACATCATTCAATTGCGCGTCTTGGGTTTCCGGCGAAAGAGTACTGGTGTTAGAACGCGCGAGCAATGCGTTTAATAATTCTAGTAAAACCAATGGCATCAGCTTTTGATCCGATATGCGATCTAACACTAGCTGCATGACTTCGCCGAAATGCTGCGGAAAGTCATAGTCATAAATATGCACCAGCTGCCGACGAAACAGTGCCTGCAACAAATTGCTGTCTGGCTGCGACCATGCCTCCAAGCCCTGTAGTACTAAATGTAGCAGCTGATTTATTTCGCTTAACTTTGGTTGGAATGTTTCGAGCCAGCTGACTAAATCGAACTTGGAAAACAGGACAAAGAGAATTTTTGGATCGCATCGTTTCAGATGTGATTCAATAAGAAATTGATACATTTCTATAAAATGATTGGGAGCGGTGCTCGATGGCACAAACACGCCAGCAAGCATTTCCAGCAAGTCTGCACGATTAAGTGCAAGCTTTAGAACCTTTAATCCCTGTTGCTCCTGATTGATTTGCATGAAAATCTGTTGCAAACAAACATTTTTTAGTAAACAAGTAATAATTAATCGCTAAATTTACAAAAATCTTTACTCACGCCAAGTTCGTTCAGTGCAGTTGAGTACAGGTCGTGGGTGGGTTGGAATTGCAACGTAACAGAGGTCAATTGCTCCACAATGTGATAGAATGCTTCTACTCCCATGGCTACGACTATCTTTTGGTGCTTGTCTGTTAGCATAAGTCTTATACTTTCTTTTAAATCCTCAACGCCGAGCACAAAGCTGTCCACATTAAGTACCAGCATTCCATCAACAATTTTATCATGACGCTCTCTATAGCTGTCGATCTTGCGAGTGACTTCCTGGTTGCGGCGTATATGCTCCGGAGTCAACTTAATCTGGGCTGGACTTGAGCACTTCCGATTAAAAAGTAACGAGTCGCAAAATTTACTGCGAATTTCGTTATAAGGCACCATTTGGTAAAGTTGCGGCACTGTATCCAAATAGTTACGGTTAAGAGAGTTTATTTCGGCTGTATTGTAGTGAAATTTACTGCAAGTCGAAATAGTAAAGTAAATGTCAGTGGAAGATAGATTTTTAGTGCGCTTACTTCGCCATGCTATTCAGCTTGTTAGTAATACGCTCTAGTTCCTTTAGCGCTATACGCCGCTCCTGTACCTTTTCCGGGCGACTATAAGGTGGCGGTGCACACCGCTTATCGTACGAACTTAGATGGCTTTTGATGCGCTGTACAGGCGTGCTCCATGGCTTGGGCTGCAAAGGACTTCGTTGGGGTTTTTTCAGTTGCAATCGATAGCATGTCCGGGCCCATAGCTCTGACTGCTGTTTTTGCTCCTTCCGAATTGCAGCAGGGTTAAGAAACTCTGTCCAGTGTGCCATGTGACCGCTAAGTAACTCTCGCAGTTTTTCGCCATTGTATTGATTGGGTACATGCTCTACATCCTTAGAGTACTTGTTAATACTTGTGTCCTCCAACCATAGTGCAAAGGTTTTCATAAGCATTGCGCAACTGCGATAGAAGTAACCAGTCGCATCATCGTTGGCACACTGGGTGGCATTGTTGTTGTAATAAACTTCAGCAGCCTTTAGCTGTGCTTTGATTCGCTTCATTAGGGCTACATTGTTCTCGTAAAACTTGTCTGATACTCCGAAATTGTTGTTAAAGCTGTGCTCACTAAACTCAAGCGGCACGCGCCAAAGGTAAAGTTCAAAGAACTTTTGATTGACTATGGGAAACAGCGCGTGTTTTACATCCATGCTAGCAATCACATTTGCGTATTTGTATAGCACCAACATTTGGGTTGAAAATGTTGGAATTTTCTTAAGGCCCAAGGTTTTTTTAAGTGTGGCTTCCAATTGGTTGCTACCTGCAGTGGTTACCATTTGATGCAACAGTTCCGGCCAAAATTGCGTGTCCTGCAAGCGAAACTCAATCTCAAGCAAAACCAGATTCAGCCAGCAAAAGCGATGTGAAAGAACTGGTATTTTAGAGGCAACCGATCCGCCAAATAGTGCTTTTAAAGTGGAAGGCTTTGAGGCAGTCTTCCAATCTGTACAGTCCTAATAAAAGTAATATAAAGCCAATCACTTTTAAATATGCTACTTTATAAAAATTTACCCTGAAGTGGTTGTAAAAAAATTCAGTAGACTGTGCGCGGCAATCCGAAAATTGATATGCAATGCGAAGCATTTGATCAAGCAAATACAGAACCTGCATGTTCATGGGCCAGTAAGGCAACGTGGTTAATGCATTTAACCATACATTAAGGATATTGAGCGGGGAGCTAAGGCCAAAGCTGCATAAGATTAAAAAAAGTTAAGTGAGTTCTGAAATCATTAAAGTTATTACTTGCCTAGTGTATGATAATATTTGATGATGCAGCATGTCATTAAATAGCTCCACAACTGGACCAACCGGATTTTCATGGATAATGTCTTTGGCCATCTTAAGATAGGTTCTATCGGCGTCCAACAATGCAAGCAGCACCTTTTGAAAGCTGTCGGTAATAAAAAGTGTAATTGATCCGTTTAAGTGAAATTACTTTAATACACGGAGCGGAAGACACCAGTCTAATACTTTAATATATACATATAAAGACTTCAGAACGACCTCTTAACTTTCGAGAAACTACAAAGTAGACTATGCTTATATTAAAATGCTTACTATAAGTCACTTTTCGGTAA
Source organism: Chymomyza amoena (assembly GCA_037043745.1). Lineage (NCBI taxonomy): Eukaryota > Metazoa > Arthropoda > Insecta > Diptera > Drosophilidae > Chymomyza > Chymomyza amoena. Next base: position 513,000 of record JBAMAX010001685.1, on the reverse strand, counting down.
TCTGTTCAAATTAAATGTTAATCTAATACTAAAAACCTATTTATATTTGCTTTCGCTTTTCCGCCTTTCCTTCTAATAGTCAACATTAACAGATAAGTTTCCTTAGTAATTTAATGGAAGACTAATTACCATAGGAAAAACATATGTGACGGTAGTATGCCGCAGATTTCTTAGCTTACCTCTGGCAGTTTGCTAATGTATCTGGCGCTTCGAAAAAGAGCGGAACAATTAGCTCCAGACAGCGTATGACAGCCGCATGACGGTAGTCGTTTAAAAGCTTTTGTAGCAGATCAAAACCGTGTTGACAAATTAACGGTATGGAATGACCATGTAAGCTTACCAGCACGCCCACAAATAATGCTAGCGGGCGTTGCTCCTTAACCCCCTGGTGAATTAAATCAATGCGTTCCAATTCGGCCACATAAAGCAGCGGTTCTGTGGGGTTTTGCAATGTGCTTTTTACTGACTCTAGGCACTGATCCATCAAATGTAATCGCAGTATGGAAGCCATTGACCAGCACCAGTGGGCAAATTGTTCCTTGGTGGATTGCGAAAAGTCAATAAGCGCCGAGACTTGTCGTACGCTTTCCGAAATTCCCGAGTACCCAAGAGTCTCCGGAGCATGCTTGTTCAGCGCCTCAGTTATTAGACAGGCCATGCGAACATGAATGTTGTGGGGCAAAAACAGACGCCCATTATAATCGAAGCCCCAATTTAGATTTGTTATAATAAGACGCGCCAGCGAATTTTCCTGCGTCTTAAAGTCGAAGTGCAGCAGCCAATGCGATAGCACCTCAAAGCTGTCCATGCTTGGTTTCCAGTTTTCTAATGGCAGCGACTTGTAAAGATACATGACATGCTCAATATTGGCAAAGCATAGTTTTACTTGCAACAATAAGCAAGCCATGAGGTCCTCGTAAGCTAGGGTTATATTAACAAGCATGTCTCGAGCTGTCTTGTAGGAGAAGTCCCGCGTCGGTTTGTTAATGAAACCAATCTATGCATGGGGATACATACAAAAATTAATGCAAATGCATACATTAAAAATTTACTTACATAAAATATATGAAGGCATATGGCCTTAATAAGATCCCAATCCTTAGCGCTATCCCGCTCATTAGCCATCTCAAAAAAAGCCTGTAACAAATAGTACATGTCCTCGGGTGCTACATCCGCGTTGCTAACATTGAAGAGGCTCCAAAACTCTGGAGCTTCATAAGACGAGACAGAATTCGCGACCAGCTTCTTTGGAAAATCGTTAGGGAAGCCAACGTTGAGATAGTAAAAAATATGCCAAATTATGTCAGCATTCATTTTGGCATATGGTAACGACGAGAAGTACTGCCATGTAGCCAAGTTCCGAGTGCGATAAATGTAACTGCAGGCGCGTATAAGTAAACCATTTAGTTCTATCTCAATACGTTCGCAGAGTTCAGGCGGCTTGCTGATATTGTTTTGTCTAAATAATAATACAGAGAGAGAGATGAAAGAATCTCTTACTTTTCGGTATGCACGTGTGTTCTTACGTAAACAATTCATGGTAGTCGGAGACATATTGCAACGAATGCCTAACTAAACGTCCCAATCGCTTTGCCAACTGCTTGTATCGTTCGTTATTGTACGTCAGCATGCCTTCACCCAAGATCTCAATTAACTGCGCAAAGAAAGCTACTACCACAAGCATTTGCTGAGGCATTATAATATCCGGCTCGATGATGTAGTCGTCCAAAAACTTCTCAATGGACAAGGCAGAGCTGCAAAATAGGGTAGTTGGGCATAATTTCGAAATAGTGGAAAATAAAGCTTCAAGTTACCTAAAGAGTCTTTCAAATGGCAACTGATTCAAGAGAGCGATTAAATCGCTTTCTTTTAGACCAACGCAATCACCTGATGATGTCTGCGTATCTTCGCCATCTGAGTCCACAACTGTCCAACGCTCCTCGGCAGCTGCGCCCGATACGTCTTTGTGTGCTTGCACGTAATTCCTAAGGTATTCATTGCGTTTCTTAACTGGTAACAGCAGAATTTGCAATACGGCAATGCAATGATTTAACTCTGGAGCATTTAAAGCTAACGGCAGCTCGGACTGCCTGCCTTCAGTACCGCCTGCTGTTATATCCATGCCAGGCAGCTGGATGAATTCTGCAGACCAAGCACCTACGCCACTGGGACAACGCAAAATGTTAAAAAGTAAAAACCAATGATCCTCTTTTGTAGCCACAATCAGTTGGAGTGAGATCAGCTTTCGTAGCCATAGCTTTAAATCTGCATCAAATTGCTGCAAAGATTACTGGTTAGTGATGTTAATTAATTTTATTTGGCCTACTTACTGAATTGGGGCTCAGCTTGCGTACAAAGGTAAAGACAATTGATATTGCACGGCGAAGTTGCGCTACGCAGTGCAATGTTGCGTCGTCAAGTTGCGTGTGCAGCACAAGCGTTGACATGGCATCGATTTTTGGGCATGATATAAGCAGTTTGTCAATAATATTGTCAATTTTTACTTTGGTGCTCTTGGTTGCGATAAGATTCGTAATGTACGTGTGACAGACCAGATCATACAAACCGGCTAAGGCGGAACTGGCAGCCTCTAGTTTGATGGGATCCACTTTGATTCGGCTGTTATAAGAAGGCAGCTTTAGTAATAACTCGATTCTTATATATTTCAACTTACTCATAGGTGATGCTCTCGCGTAATGTGACTTTATCGCCACAATTTGCGCTAAAGGTGCGTGTAACTGACTCTCGCGTCCATATAACTTCCTGTGTGTCCTGGCAAGCCTTACGACACTTCTTAATATCATACAAGTTAGACGAGAGTTTGCACTGTAGGTTATAGTACTCCAAAAGAGCCACAAAGAGCGGATCCGTTTCTCCTGATTCGAGCAGCGAATTCATAAGAAATTCCTGTTCAAATTGTTTGGCCAGATTGAGATCCGTACATCGATACACTTGCTTAAGTTGTTCGGCGGTGAAGGGCTGGAGCAGGCTGTGCGTAAGAGTAACACCTGGCGAGCTGCATTGTTTGGGCTGCTTGTAGACAATCTTTGAAATATGCTCCTCTGCAATGTCTTCAGCTAACTGCATGGCACCCAAGCTGGGATACTGTACCAAATGTGCTAATGAACTTGTCTTAGCTGCAGGCGGTGCACTGGCTTGAGTTTCATCTGACAATGTGTCTGTATTGTGTACAACCATATCCGAAATTCCGCAATCATGACTCACAATCGCTAATTCACTGCGGCTGCCGGTCAGTGAAGCTATACGGTCAAGCTCCTCCAGCAGCGCATTGTTCTCTGATTGTTTTGTTTGGATTTCTTGGCTACGAGCTGTCGCAATCGCTATTTCCTCTAGAACTTTACTTGTTGATATATCAGCATTTTCTTCTTCTTCCTCTTGATTTTCTTCTATGGACTCCCTTTGCTGTTGTTTATTTTTCTTTGTTTTCTGCAAACCAAGTCGCAATTATTTTAAAATAGAACGACAGCTAAAATTTGATGTATTTTTGTTGTTACCCCTTTTTTTGGTTTCGCAATAGTCGCCATCTTTATAAGTAAGATTTATTATATATTGTATTAACGCTTGTAAAACAAATAATAAAATTGCAATGTTCTTAACTTTTCCGCCTGTAGCAAATGTTCCGCAAACTATAAAATCCCCTTTGAATTGTGTTTTTGTATTGTGTTGCACAAACAGCTGTTTGTAAGATGTATGGGCAGCACTTTTGTTACGAAGCAGGTGGACAGCGCTTTATGTTGGGCTGCACTTTATTCAACCGCGTTATTTAAATTATTTTTTTGGAAAACTGATAGAAAAATACGAAAAAAATAGGTCCTTAAAAAAGAAAAATGAAAATATGGACATATTTTTAGCCTCAGGCGCTCATTATTGTAGTAACAAAACTAAAGGTATTACATACAAGGAGATTGGGCAACTGACTATCCAAAGAACGTAAAAAATGTAATACAGTCGAGACGGAACCCGACAGTGCAATACCCTGTATTTGTCCGTCTGTATGAACAACCAGATGTTGGAGATTACAAAAGCTAGACATACGAAACTTTACCACCTGATGCGCGTATTTCCTAAGAAGATGAAGTTTCTCCGCCAGTACATATGGAAGCATGAGACCATAACGCATAGCGCCGATAAAATTTAAATCGAAATATAAAACGGTGTTGTTATAAACGGTAAAAAAGCGGACGGACAGACAGATATGGCTCAATCGCTACCCGACGTTATGATAAACATTTTAGTATAAAGGACTTAGGGTCCTTCCTTCTGTCCATTACATACATTCCACAAAATATCGTAACCAAATTTGGCTTTTAGAATCTTTTTAGAGTTCCCTAGCACTTCACCAAATTTATTTAAAATCGGTTGTCTACATCATATTGCTATAGAAGCGATCCGTCAAAGAATGGTTTTTTGTTCAAAATTCGTTGCGTGTAGTTTGTTTATGAAGATATCGTAATAAGATTTGGCATTTGGAAGTTTTTTTATAGTTAATACATATTCAAATGTTTCCATGTAACAATCTATCAATTTGCATAATCCATAACATTTTTTTTAAACATTTTTATTTTATTTTCATTGATACACTTATGTTCTGCTTTTCTAAATATTAGTTTTTACTATGTGCATTTCTATTATTAGTACATAGCATATTAATCTATTAGTTTAAATATTGCTTAACAATATTACGTACATATATGATATATATTTATATGTATATGTATATGTACTATACTTGTACAATAATCACAGCATCTTTAATGACCTAATAATCTGCATATAAAGTTCAATCTAAGCATTCATATAGCATATCATAGATACATAAAGTATAGTAAATATATACAGTTTAGTTAATTATTTAATTTGGCTATTGCTTAATTCTAACTTAACATATCTATAATACAAACTATTTAATTTTTGTGTGTTGTATCAGCTAGTATGTATAGTACAATAGTAGTTTCAAGATCTCAAAGTGCTACTTTGGGATTAATAGGTCGATAGATGCCCTGTTCGCCACCGGGCACTGCATCCAGTTGCATTTTGTTATCGCTGCTTAACGACTTCTGGCCCTCGCTCTCTAAGCTGCCATTGGTAAACACCACATCCAAGGGTTTGCTCTTTTCTTTTTCATTGTGCAAGTGCATCTCGCCATGTGACTCATAGGCGTGGTTAATTTTTTCCTCCTTGCCCGTTACGATGGTTGATGAGTTGCTGCTGCTGCCATTGCGCCCATTAAGGCCCGACTCCTCTTCGTTTTTAATATAATAGGGCTTGGGACCACCGAGTCGGTTGTAACATCTGAAGACAAACGGATGCAATAGCTTGGCATCATACGCGTCATCGGGATGCTGGGTTAGCAAGCTTATAAGTGTACCAATGATGACTGTCAGCGCTGTGCCAATCAAACTGTAGTACATAAAGCTGATCGAATAGAATGTCTCAATTGGAGTTCTAAAAAAAGATTGGATAATCAAGGCATTGTTTTGTAGAATTATTACAACAATTTTACCGCTCATGAGCAACACTGGGCGTGGGCTGAATAAAGCTTTGATTGTGGCCGTCAATTGGTGTATGAGTCAGCAACCAGGGTAGGCCTTCCATATCAGCGTTGGGCTTACCAATTGACTCGGAGAAAGTAAAGTTTGAGCAGCCCTATGACGAAAAAACAACATAATTTAGAAGGCTTCAATATTACTATGAAATTAATAATGGCTTACATCCGTGGAAGTGGACAGCATTACTGAAGCCTTGTCAACTGTCATGCTGCCGCCAATAATCCAAAGCACAAACGCGCAGGCCGTTATCATGCCCGCAGAGGTGCCTTTCCAGTTGGCAATGGGCACTAACATGGCCAGCACAAAGCAGCCTAGCAGTGGGCCAGATGTGGCAGAGAAGACAAGCAGCGAAGACTCAATAACACCAGAAAGCAGTCCAACGCCAAAGGCAACGCACATGATGAGGAGTCCAAATATCACTGTAGTGATTTTAATAATGCTCAACTGTTGCTTGTCATTAAGGCCCTTGAAGCGGGGCAGCAGCGATAGAAAATCTTCCCAGCAAACAGTTGCCAAAGAGTTGAGGTTGGACACCATCATGCTGAGGAATGCCATTGGATGTTGTTAAGTTATGAGCGTCACTTATATACTGCTGATATACACACCATAGAGCGCTATTGAATAACGTAGCCATGAAAATACCAACAAAGCCTGGCAGGAAGCCGAGCTGATCTTCCACGAAGAATGGTAAAATCTCATCAGGTTTCTGTATGTAACCCTCTGCCAAGGGATCGCAATTAATATAGGTGGAGTAGATGACCATTCCTGATACCCAGGACAGCGAAAAGAAAAAGAATACCAGCGGTACGTTGGTCAGCATGACGCTGCAAATATTCAAATTGATTTTGTTAAAATTCGAAGCAGGAATTAACATCTCACAACTTACCGACGCACATCCTTAAGCGATTTTAGGCTGACATAGCGCTGCATAAAGTTCTGCTGGCAACCAATTTGTGAGACCGACATGAACAGTTGGCCCATCCAAGCTGAGGCAGTGTCTACGCGAGTAGTCATGTCGCCGCTAAAGTTCCAGAAACTCAAGCGACCTGTTTTGGAAAAGAGAATTAAAAAAGGAGAAAAGGAGCGTGTTAGCCAGTTTTGACATATTCCACGAGCTGCATAGTGCACATAATGCAAAGACAGTGATTGATTAAATTTATGTTGATGTACTATTTGTAGGTATTTCTTATTAGTCCTTAATTCTCTAACTTCTTACAGCTCTACCTTCTTATTTTTATCGATGTTGCAGATCAACATCGATTAGATATTGATATTAAGCTGTAATAGACTTACATCGATATCTAACATTTACATATACAAATTTAGTAAAAGTATTGGTAAACTACAAGCTTCATATATTTTTTTTACTAGTTTCTTGTGCACATTTGACAATGATTTTTTGAACTTTAAGTCGGCAGAATGGTTTAACCTCGTTAAATATACCTGAAGTCAAGCCTTCGGTCTGTAGCTTGGATGCCCCGGGCGGCGGTTCGGTTCGCGCGCGTAACACTCTGGCATGCTCTTCATGCACACATTTGTTGTGTCAGTTTGCTCATTGAATTGTTGTTGCTGTTGCTGGCAATTTAGTTGCCACTGCCATTTGATGCCGCTTTTATCATCATCATTTATGCGTATAATGGACGACGCACACAGTAGTGGCAACAACATTTCAGTTACAACAATAGCAATGGGAATAACAGTGGATAACATTTTAATAGTCATCATTCGTCAGCATAAATGAGGCATATCCAAGGTATACACACACGCACATGATTATATGACAGCTGCGCTAATAAGACAAGCCATGCTCAAAGGCTGCAATGGAAGCTACTCCACGTCAACTCAACCTCACAACTAACACTTCGTATATACACTGATTGACTAAAGCGACTTACCATTGTCACGATTTAAATCGTAAACCCGTTTGGGTCCTCCAGTGGAAATAGTACCCTGAATGCAGACTGCAACAGTTACTACCAAAATGGTGAGTGTTTGTATGACATCCGCATTGATAGCCGCCTTAAGTCCACCCTGTTGATAATATGCCATGGACTAAGTATGCGCCACAAAAGTTTTTGTTTTTATCTATAAACTCACCAGTATTGTAAAAAATATGCATATGGCGGACATGCCCATAATGGACGCCCAGTAGGGTATGCCAATCACTGTGGACAGCGCCACGCTGGGCGTATACGTGGTAATGCCCAGGGAGCAAATCTGCCGTACCATGTAAGTGGCCGAGGCAAGGCAACGCACGGTGCGGCTCTTGAATCTGAAAAGAATGTAATGGAGGGCAGTTAGTGCAAGTTGGCCACATTAATTGTTCGAGCTGGGTTTCCACTCGATTTTCAGTTTATTTGCGGGTGTAATTAAGTGATATCGCCTTTCATTTACGAGCGGTCATAGAGTATACAATATTTCATTAGCTGCGTTTATTAAAGTTTTTTAATGGCTGTACACCTTTTTATGCGCAGCTTATTTTTTTTGCGTTTTTCACGATTAAATGTTGCTAGAGTTTTCAGCTGGGTAAGGTGTGTGTACTTTGGAACTGCGTTTATGCAGCAATAGTTTATGATAATTTTTGTATCATAATCCATAATCGAACAATTCTGATACTAAACTTTTAAGTTAAAAGACTTTTTTTTTATAAAAAACTCAATATCTTAACAAAATGTATAATACATATTTATGACTCAACTCGAATTTATGGAGGTCAGCTCATAACTTATTATAAAATAAAAACAATCAATAAAGTCGATGAAGTTAAAATTTTAAAAGTGACTCCAGTTAGTCCCGAAAAATCAGAAAATGATTAAAATCTTTTCAACATGATTTACAAATATTGGCAAGCTGCTATGAAAATTAGATGCCCTTAAGGACGCCATCTGGCTGTGCCAGTGTGAATCGCACATAAGACATTTGCAAGTGTTAATAGATAGTTACAGAAGGCTTTACTGTGGCAACACCAACGCAAATCACGATTGAAAACTAAAGCTTTTGGCATAAACTTGCTATGTATGTGTTTGAACACCATAAAGCTACCCAAAAATAGGGAAACAATGGCCACCATTACAGTTCTTGTTGCGGCCGCGCAAAATTTACGACGAAAAAAGGCTTCCAATGCGGACTACACAAACAACAACAGGCCAAACGATATCACAAAATTTAGAGCTTGTACCTTGGTTTGATTGTTTTTATAGTTTTGTGGGTTTATGGCAGCAGCCGCACAGCAGTGTCTTGGGTTGCTCTCGAGCTTGGTGTGGTTGGAACAATTTCTGTGTTAATGTGTTGTAAAATGAGTATGTGTGGAGTGAGGTTGGGGGGAGGAGCCGTCTCCCATATCGGGCAACCTAATGATCGTTTAGTATGCGTTTGTGTGTGAGTATGCATGGATGTAAACATCATTAAAGTAAAGTGCCACGCACACAGAGCTAAAACGGAGCAGAGCCACGACACAGACTAACTTCATTTTGTTTTTTATATTTCCAAACGAGCGCTGTAAGTGAGTGTGTGTGACATTTCGCATAAAATTATATTCAAGTGACTCGTTGACTTTGCATTTGAGTTGAGTATAAGAATTTTATAGCATACATTTGAGCGCAAATTCTGTAGCACTTTATTTGTACCCTCTACTGTGTTGGCATTCAATGGCGCACTTTTGGCTTAGAAGTTAGTTTAGTTCGAAATTCTCAGAAAATCGGACAATTCTTTACATGCTGCGTATATTGATGAATCACAAGATGATTAATTATCAAAAAGGCATATTTATCAGTCTGAGCTGTCAACAGGCTGTAGCTTATCTGCATGTTGTGCATTGAATGATGGGACAGCTCTCTGCTGTAGATGTAGCAGGTGATGCATACGGCACATAAATTAAGTTGGAAGTGACATGCAATGGCCAAGTTGATCTGCTTGGCTTTATTTGGTCCAGACACACATGAGCCAGTAGATGCCTTTGACAAAAGAAAAGCCTTTGTAATCGCTTGCACATATACCATATATTGACATAATTTAAAAAGTGCTGCTTGCATGCAAACGCCTTACCATTATTAATATTAAAAATCACGCATACGCCATATCGATTCCATGTAAATTACAAGTTGCGTAAATCAATAAGTATTGTAAATACACTCACAAACACTCGAAATACTTACACACTGCCATTATACACACATGCAAGAACATATTTGCACTTTTCATTGTGTGGCCAGACCCTCATGCTCATTTGGTCTCACATTACAAACGCCTCAATATATTCTTCACCATATATGTACATACATATATACATATTTTCTCTGTTTGATATTTCAATATTGAATCGTGTGGCCAGCATCTGTATAATGAGCTGGCACTTTACCACTGACTGCTCTGCTGAGGTTCTGAAGGTGACATGCGTCACCTTAACATTGTCGTGCAACACATCCTGGCATAACTCAGGCAGCCAGGACGCAGTTGTTCAATTACAATGCTATGAGGTAAAATAAGGTAATATACTTTGAGGCAATCGAGCGCACAGATTCGTTTGTGGGAAGTAATGATTGGCATGGGCAAAGTACATCAGTGTGGTGGAGATTGACTTGATGGCAATGAGGACACTTTGATTGGCGTCTCTGGCATCTCTGGCTGTCCATAAACTGTTTGGGCGGGGCGGCACAAACACAAAACATACTCTTGTTCTTGTATAAATATAAGTATGGCATATAAAGCACCCAAACCAATAAGAAACTCAGAGTGGGGCTAAGGGCTAAGAGCAACAGCAGTGTATAACATTTATTTTGGCATTTGCACATTCCCGTTGTTATTTTGCTGTTGTTTTTTCAAGTTGTTGCTGTGCTTGTAACGGAAATTGATAAAGAAATGTTATTCCTAGTGCCTTAATAAACATGACCTATCTCCCTCTGCTATACGCACGCTATAAATATGTTTATGCAGTCCGCGAATTTCGTGATAACATATTGCAAAAGCTACATGTATGTAATTGTATAAAAAAAAAAACGTTTGACAAAGAATTGGTTTATGTTAATAAGCGAGTAAGTTTAGTAGAATTAAGTAAGGTCAAGATCTGGGGAATTTAGGACTGGCGCTCTATAGGCTGTCTTGATGTCATTTTGTAGAGAGAAAAAAACTTGGACGATGATTAAGTCGATAACATTAAATATTAGTGGACAGCTACCTTTAATTGCAGACAAAGTAAAATGGTCAAAATGGAGCGGCCATTTCAGAAATAGTTCACAAAATAAACTAAGACTATTACAGTCATCGGTAGTAATTGATTATAGGTTATTCAGCTTCACAAAAAAATTCTGCTTGACATTTGTTTAATATCATTTTATAGGAAATAACTAATACAAATACAAAAAAAACGAACAGGATTATACTAGGTACAGGACTCAAAGCCTATCCAATCTATTAAAGTCGGCTCCATAATTTATTTCCATATCAAAAGCTAAAAAAAGTAAAAAAATTGGATCCCATGCTCCACAACGGGGCGACTGAGAATATAGTCAGTATAATTATAATAATAATTATAGTTATTTATAATAGTCAGAAATTATTATTATAGTTTATTGTCATCGGTGATTTGAAAATTTGCCATTCTAGCGACGGCCACTCTATTGTAGATAAAAAAGGAGCATGTTCCCCACCAATCCAACAATCAAATACAAGCTATGTGGTGCCCGAAAGCACAACTTTTTGTCAATTGGGGACCAGGTTCTATTTAATAAACTTTCAAAATGTTTTAGTAACAAGCATCCACTATTCTTCTCCCCCAAAGTTCAAGATATTGCCGTCTAGACCCAAACAATAATAGAAAATTACTGTCTTCGGACTGTAGGTTTTGATGATGGGCCACAGGGCACTTTTTACGACTCCAGTGAAAACGCGACTTTATGCTGACAACTGCTGCATATAAACATGCATACACGCACATACAAATATTTGTGTTGACAATGTATGAGTGCTGCTGCTCCTGATGACCAAGTGGCCGGCATTTGCTTGCGGTCAATTTTAGCTTGATATGTCAATTTAATATGATTTATGGGATTTATTGTTTTCGTTTTTGTTTCTGTTTTGGGCTTTGGATTTTATTTTGCTTTTGCCTGCATTTCATTTTATTTCTACTGTATGGAGCATTTGTTTCTCTCTCATTCAGCCTGTTAACATTGTGTTCATCGCAATAAGTGCGATGTCTTTGTATGTGCCAGTGTGTATCTGTGTATATGTGTGTGTGTGTGAGTAATGACCTAAGGCTGACGCTTATGTCAATTGATTGAGCGCATGGCTGTGGCTTTGCCTTTGCGTTACTCTTTTCCCTCTAGCCATTGTTTTAATTTAATTGATTTACTAGTTCGCCAGTCAGCTATGTCCGCCCTTGCAATACTCTACAGCACAATGGGTACATTAAGTTAGTGCAAAAAAGTGTAGTTAACAGTATATAGCAGAAAACGTGTAAAAGAAAGAATTTATCGGGAATAATCCAAAGACTATATTAGAAGTAGCATCATAAGCTTTAGTTTAACATGGTGATCTGTTTGTGGATTGTTTTAAAAATATGACGTTAGTCAATTATTGGTGCAGCTTGTAGGAAATGGAGTTCTTTCATATGATTTTCTTTAAGATAGTTTTAAAATCAATTTAAAAGTGCTACATTTCGAGTGTCTTCAATTTCTTTGGACTTAAAAAAACATGGCATTATAGCTCGGCTTCGCATAATTTCCGAGATTTCCAGAGTTTATACACCAGTTTTTTAATTTATTTTCAAAATATAAGTAAATCCGTGTAGCGAGTTGATAAAAGTGTATATTATAATCGGTCTTACACAACTATTGCTGCCCCCCGCCATTTGTTTTTGCAGTCTTTGTTGGTTTTGTCGTTGTTGCAGCATAGTCTATTAAGTGTCACACAATGGTATCCACCAGTTGACTTGGTTTAACTTGGTCTTCGTCCTCGCGCACTGCGTTTAATAACTTCAAATTAAATGTAAGTGCCTCAAAGTATGCAATAATTGCAGTGCCGCAATGCCAGCAGGCAACAAGCAGTTTGAACGAAGGTCAAGTCAGTCAAGTATAGCGTCAACGACCAACAGTTTTAGAGCCAGACCCGATTCCAGACCCAGACCCTGCCACGCCTACGTAGCTGCCCCTAAGCCATTATTAAGTACAGAGACATTTCGCTGCATTGGCTGACACTGGCCATTGTCATTCGTCGTGACATTGACTGGCTACAGTGGGCGTTTAATAGGGATTGTCTGCTCTGCTAATTCACGGGTCCGCACATCATTTATCATAACGTGTATATAAAGTTGTGCGTGTGTGTGTATGTGTGTTCCGCACACATAAATCATAAATTCTCAGGCTGATTGAAATAAAACAAAAGGCGACCAAATTAGTGGCTAATTTAATACTATAAAACAAAGCGTGTATTTTGTCGCCGGACTGAAGTCACCCTGCTTCTAATCGTTGCAGTGGGATTTCGCAGCGAAGCATTGGGCCAAGTTAATTTCGTTATCAAAGGACGCCCACTAGGCGTACCAGACCGAACAGCGTCCTTTGATTGGCATAAATAAACATAATCAGACCCGGTGACAAAGGTATGAGTTGTAAGGTGAAGTGAGCAATAAAATCGAGCTCTATATGCAGCTACAAACTGACTAAAAGGTTGCCAACTCCTCTACTTGACACATGCCACCAAGCCACCAACTTGAATCAGTTTTTCATGGAACACTTTGGCAGCGGGGTAGCGACGCTGCTTGTGCCAAAAACGTGTTTCTCTTAACAACTTTGTTGTCTTTGAATTGCAAATCACGCTGCCACTCAGTCCGCTCAACCCCCGAACCAGCATTTCCCCAACCACTTCACGTATTTGTGTTTACTTTGCCACCATGTGAGGGCGTCTTTATTTATGCGTGCATGTTGCCCTTTTTTTCGGTTTTTTTTTTTTGCTTTTTATTTATTTGCCCAGTCACCCAGTGGCGCACCCTCCCAATCCCATTTGCTAGCACTTCGACTGGCTCTTGTACTCGTAAATATTGTAGCAGAAATTTAAATGCACTTACAAGTGCGCGCACTTTCGGCTAAAACCCGCTGACGACGCTTTCTTTGTATATTGGTAACATGTCGTTAAGTGCAAATAGTTGTCACCACTTGCAGCAGGTAAGTAAGCTGGTAACATGTTTTAGCCGGGTTCATGGTAAACATATCAATTTGGATTTAATTGCTTTTTGTTTGCCTTCTATTTATATATCCTTCTAACCTTAATTGGCTTCGACATGAGGCGCTTCGAATTGCTATCACTTTTGTTAGCCGCTGGAAGCTAGCGTCTGATTTGACCATTGAACTTGGCCTGAACAACGCCCCTGAAGCTAACTCAGTGCACCCGTATAACCCGTAAAGGCCAAAATGTGTCCGAATGGCAAATCAAAAAGAAAGCCAGCAAATTTTTATGAGCTAAGGGTGCACATAAAACAGATAACACTTGAACCACGGCACTGTGGGAAAATAATGAAAATTGCTTGATGAATTTCGAAAGTGTAAAGCTGTCGAAAATGTCGAAAAGCAGACGTTGCGAAGAAGTAAAGTATATATATATACACCAATATTTATGACGATTAGTTTGGCCATGTAAATCAGCCTTATTTTCTAAAAAAGTGTCATCGCTGACGGTTGTAACACAAACCTGGTAAAAAGTTACCATTATGCAATATAGTATTAAAAAAATTATCGTAGATTTTTTTTCGATATTGTATTTAGGTACATATTATTATAAAAAAAGGAAACAAATTTGGGTGGTTGGAACAGAGTCAAAAAGTCGTCAGATGTTTGCTAGTTCGGCATTAAAGCTGTTGTGAAAAAATGCAAAGTTGGTTGAATATCTAATACTAATGGAACACATTTATAGTTAATCGTCAGTGAACTTATAATTTTTTCTTTCAATATGAAAATCTTTAAAAATTAATAAAAAGACAACTATCAAAATTCTCATTTACATATGAAGAAAAAACTTCATACATAAGGTTTTATGATAGGAGTCCCAAATCCCTTTCAAGATTTTCTGGTTCATCCCTGGTTTGATTGCATTTGGCTTAAAATCGTCACACACGTTGATTGTTCGCCTATTTTGGGTCGTGAACACGCGACTTCAGTTAGCTACAACTTTTGTGCACACATAATATATGCGAAAAAATAAAATTTTAGACAGTTTCGTGACCACCCTCGCTTAACAGATTAAATAATAGCACTCTGGATGGGCTTTGTTTTTTATGGAATTTTCAAAAGCCTATTTCTGTATTTCCCATAGTGAGTGTTCGTGTTCGTGTCTAAGTGAATGTTTGTGAATGAGTGTTGAATGGCAAACGTCAGTTGCGACAGTCAAGCGACCAATGCTTTCAGTGTGACAAGTGTGTGTCTATACGAGTGTGTGTGTGTGTGATGTATCTGTGTGTGGACTTTTGTTTTGCAACTTTTGGGATATAGAGAGTGTGTCGCCCCGCCGCGTCGCGTGATGGCTGACAGCAACAACACGCGCTATTTATAAACATTATGACACAAACGAATTGTCATACAATTTGTCAACAGTCTGTTTCTGAGCGTGTTGGAAGCTGT
The DNA here is from genome assembly GCA_037043745.1 of Chymomyza amoena. Classification (NCBI taxonomy): domain Eukaryota; kingdom Metazoa; phylum Arthropoda; class Insecta; order Diptera; family Drosophilidae; genus Chymomyza; species Chymomyza amoena. Next base: position 497,828 of record JBAMAX010001685.1, on the reverse strand, counting down.
ACATATTTGTGTGACTGTGAGTGTGTGTGTCAATGTGTCAGGGTGTGTGAACATCTTTTGTTTTTCATGAATTCTCTTCTATGTTGACTTTGTGTCAAGGATTTGTCGTCTGCACTCATCCTCAAATAACGACGCTGCGTATACGTAATAATTTTTGGTATTCTTCTTGTTTTTGGCCACATGTCGTGCCCTGTTTATGGTAGATTCACTTATTGGCCGTGCTGCTACCCCCGCCTCCCACGTCAAGCGATTTTGATAAAGTTGTATGCATAAACATGTCGCGAGTGCCAGTTGTGATGACAAGCAACAATGAGGCTTAAAATTTGTACAATTTTTAGCTACTTGGTTGACATGGGTGCTCAGATCAAGCTGGGGTGCAAACTTTTTATCTCAAACCACAAGCCCTTATGATGCGCATGTATTTGTTGTCTTTTGTTTGCCATTTAACTAAATCGCAAATGAAATTGCCATTGCTGTTTATGTTCTTGTTGTTGTCGTTGTTGTTTCTGTTGCATATGTTTACGACTTGTAGGAAATCGCAACAAAGTCTTGTAGCCGTGACTAAGATTGATGGCTGACTGGTTGAAAAACAGCAACTGGCTAGAACTGTCCGAACGGAAACTGAACGACTGGCCACTGACACCCGCAGCCTTATTCAATTAGCTTAAGTGCTGAATGTGTAGCATGAGAGCAGCGTGTGGCAGTCAATGAATCGTATTTCTTTGCAACACCAAAAGGCTTAAGAGAGTGTCTGTTAAGTATGCGTAAAATATGGAAATTGGCCAAAGTCCTGAGGCGCCTAAGGTTGTGGCACTGCTTGACTAGCGCCCAAATGTAGGCAACATTATTTTATAAGCTGGCCATAATGACAAGCTCATTTCAATTACGTCGCATACGAAATTAAAATAATTTCTCAATTTGACACAGCTTCAGTTGCCCAACCCAGCACATGCCAATTAAATTTGAATCAAATTATGTCCAAGACTCGCGCCACACCAGCTCCTCTGCTGAACAGCTTGCTTCCCCCCCTCCACAGACTGTGTGCTGCGCATTTGTCAGTTTTTGCAATTAATTGAATTTTGTCGTTGAATCTGCAAACATTTGATAACAAATTTGTTAACTAATTTCGAACTTAAAAAACAATTAGGCTTTGCCTGCGACAAGGCGGCAACTTGCGCGGCGGCATCGAGTTGATTCCACTTCAGGCAACTGGCTCTAAATGGAGCTGGCTGACAAGTTTATATATACACGCGTATATATATATACTATTGTACTATATATATAGATTATTTGTTTTGTTTCTGCTTTGGCTGTTACATTTATTTCTACTTTGCTTTGTTGCTGACTTGTTCATTTTTTTTTTATTCGTACTTAAAATGTAATTCAAATTTATTTGGCCAAGGAGCAGCTCATGCCAGGAGCTGTGCACGTTGCCCGTAGCTTGACTTAGTCTCATTTGGCTTTCTTAATGAAGAATAAAATTGTGTGCACAGGAAGTGACAAGAGAAGTTACAATTCGCTGAGACAAACTTGCAGAATTAAAAAAAATGCTGAGCAACAAAAGTTTTTAATTTGACTTTTTTTTTGGTTTTAAAGCCTTGCAAAATTTTAGGTTTCAGTGTTTAAAGAGATGAGGTGAAAAGATTTTACATGCAGTTTGAATGATCAGCCTTTATATAGCTGGAAAATATTTACTACAATTTTAGCATTGCTTTCAGATCAATTAAAAAGAATTAAGACAATCAAACCGCTCTAATTAAGAATGCCTGAGCGTTTCAAATACTTTTAATATATCGAATCCGTCTGAACCCGTCGTCAAAATCAGTCTGTTATATTGGATCCATCAAATTGCATTTAAAAGGCATGGTATATGTCTAACCATCGACAGTAACATTTCTGGTACCTCTTTTTCTTTTGTTCCTTATTGACAGAACCTTTTTAAGTTTTGTACATTGAAACTACCGAGCTAGACCTTCCAGACAATTATATTTATTACTTTGGCACTGTTGTGATTGCTATATCTTACTTAAATAGTTTGGCCGAATTTCCACTTACCTGAGATCGATGTATTGGTAGACAGAAGTAACACCCAGATTAAAATAGACTGGTACAAAAATAAAGCACACTATGGGATAGGCGGTCATCATGCCATAAATGATCTCCCACATAGCTGAGCCACGATAGTACAGCTCACTGGGATAACCTGTTTAAGCCAATATGATTTTCTCACTAAGCTCAAATTATATGCCAAATTTGCTACTCACCAAGAACAGAGCGCACGCCGAGTGTGCCACGTGCTATGGATATCATGACGGCCACAATTGAAACACCGCCGGTGGCGAATACGTAATCTGCCTTACTGCGTTCCTTACGCTTGCCAAAAATACGGGTCCAAAGTGGTCCCAAGACGGTTATTGCTATGAATAACACGAACATTAGGTAATCCCAGCCGAGCGTGCTTAGATCCTTGGCCATGTTGTTGTGTTTGTAGTAACTGTTGTTGCTGCAATGAGAAAATGCAAAAATCAAATGGCAAGTTGAAGGAAAACTTTGCAAGTTGCGGCGAACAACTTTAAAGCAGCAACTAGCACTAGCTAGGGGGCGGGGGGAGTTTTCACAAATCGTTTTCTAGCATAGTTGAACATGTGCATGTTAGTCACGCCCGGCGAGCATAATGTCGCTGTTGGCAACAATGTTGCATATCCTCAGGCTACCGGGTTATGTGTGTTTGTGTGTCTGTGTGAGTGCAAGCAATCCATGTAAAAATTTTGCAACTACACCGAAGTTAACTAGTTTAAAATAGGTTTAAAAGGGAATGGACGGGAGTGTGACTTCGGCTGGCTAAAATGTTTTGGTTTTGTACTTCTGTGCTATAGTTTTTTTTTATTTTCTGTTTTATTTATAAATCAAATATTTTGTATTTTATGCTGATTAAAATATTTTAAAAATAAACTTTATTTTTGTTACAAAAACAGTTTAAATTGGTATAATTTATAAGCAGCATGCAGTGGCTTGCTATCGCTGCTGAACTAGTTTGCTACTAGTTCGGAATTATACCCAAATCCCATAAGAAATTTAAAAAGAAGTTTCTTCAGGCATGACTCGGGAATCTATAGGGCATAACCCATAATTTCCAGACTCTTACTCTGTCCATATCTGTCACTAGTTACACGATTGGTGTGCTTGGTAACCAATTCAGAACAAAAGTTTTCCTGCAGGGAAGTGAGTGTTTGTGTGTGTATGTGTGTGGGGGGTCATCATAACACATACTATAACAGAGATAGAGCAAATGAGTAAAAACAAAGCAAAATGTTGGCACTTCTTTGTAACTGACTTTTGTTGCAAAATTTATGGACTGTGTCCTCTGCTCCGGCTTTGGCCCAACATTACCATGTTTCCATGTTTGTTGCCACACTGTATTGGAGTCTCTGTCTCACTTGTGCTCCATAATTCCTATGTGTGCTCATGTTCGAGTGTGTGTGCGGGTTGTGGTCTTAGGAGTGACAACATTGAGTGGCCCACAAAGCGCGGAGCTTAAGTGCGCTTGGTCTGTGGTCCCATTTCTTTTTTTTCCGTTTTTTTTTTTTTAGTTTGTTTTTGTTGCTGGTAAACAAACTGTTGAGCATTTAGTTGCAAGGCCATCAGATAATACTACATATTACTACTATGTTGTTGGATAAGTGGTTACTCTTTAAAGCTTTATCCGAACACATTAGTCATAAGCCCAATTAAATAGCCAACACTTTTTCTGTGCTGCCCATTAAAATAATGTCTTGTCACTCGATCATCATCACTTTTTATGTCTAACTAATTGACAACATTTAGTATGCACTTTTTACTACATCCAAAAACACGTACTCTTGAAACACTTTTACACATGTGACATATCGTCACAATTTAGTTTAAAATACCCTATAATCAGGTAGCTCGGCCTTGTAGAAATAATTGAAACAGAGAGCGAAATGTTATTCTGTGCAGTTGAGCATTTGAAGTTTAAATGTTTACAAGGCGATTTTCGGGAATTTCGGAAGGTATAGATTTTAACAAAACCAAGAAATTGTGATGGCTTGCTAATATCTTTCTTTTATATATTGCTAGAGAGACAAGATGTTTCCTTTGATACTAAAGAGGATTCAATTGTAGTGAGCTAACAATCCGAACAAGCAGCTGATGAATTCCTGCGAGCTATGGAATTTTAAACCTTCTATGAAAACTGGGTAAAGGGTATTCCTCAATCGTTGTTTCCACAATTGCTTTATGTTATTTTGTTTTACAAACTGTTGGTCATGAATTTTCTCTCTTTCTTTATGTGTTATTTTTTGGTAACACATTTCGAGCATTTACTGCTGGAAGCTGCTCCTCTTGCTGCTGCGTCACTGGGCTGACAGCAGTACCCAAACTGTCAGACAGCCGTTTGTCAGTCAGTGCGGGTTTTCTCGTTGATTTTTTTTTGTGTTTTGGGTGCCCTGTGATAAGGCATAGCCGTGGGTCCTTAGTCCGTAGTCCACCCGCCCAGTTGCCATTGTGCGTGTGAACTTGCGCGCAAAATGTTATTTTCTGCTTTCTGAGCTTAAGCAAATTACCCGTGTTACCTGCTGGCTTTAGAGCTACCGGTTGCTGGCTCCCGGCTAGTGGCAGATGATCTTGCTAAGTCCTTGCCATTCATTGTGCTCGCTCTCTATGTTTTTGTGCGAGCTTTGCGAGGCTTGCGCCACGGCTTTTTACCCGCGCAGCAGTGCATGCCACATACTACACGAAGTATTCAATGGGCAGGACTGACAATTTATAAACACTTTTTGCATCAAGTATGCAAAATCTTGCCAAATACTTCAACGCAGGCAGAACTAACATAACCTACACGTATGCATAAGTAAGCAGGCGCATAAGATGTCTCGAATAAGGAAAACTGGCAGCACACAGATACAAGAATGTTGCCAAAGTCGGCGGAAAATTGTCGAGCCCCGAGCACGAAGCTTGAAAGTTTCACATGTCACATACTAAAAATGCGGACACGGTCTAGAGACGGAGATGATGGCGGCAGATGCCGTAGATGATGCTCCTTTCATAAGATGCAAAGCAGCCAAAAGCCACTTGCAGTTAATATTCATGCACTTGGAAGGCACAGCTTGGAAATTATACACAACTTCCGACTAACATGCTGGACAAGTTGTCGAAGTCACATATAAGGGTCATAAATTATGTAACAGCATGTAAAGCACTAAAGATTCAAATCTAAATAGACAGTACTTCAGGATCAAAAAAAAAATAGAAGAGGAAAATTTTCAAAATTTCAAGGTGTATTTTACTTTTTTTTGAAAAATTTTTTAGTCAATCTATTTTTTAGTTTCTTACTACCTTTAAAAAATTATGTGCAAGTCATCTTTTGAATTTACTTTTGTCTAATACTATGTGTTCTTGGATATGAAACTGCTTTTGAGTCGTCTGTCTTGTAATTGACTTAATGAAGAAACATTTAAATGCCGGCAGAATTTAATTTATAATCATTATTATGAACATGTTGAAGAGATTGTAAAGTGCACTCTAATATTCGGGAGCTCACTTGCGCCACCTAGCGGCCACGGTACTCAGCGTATATGCGCGTATGACGACATCATTTATTTTTTAAAATAAAATTAGCTTAAAAACCATGAGCTAGCTTTTGTCCAATAGCCTTTGTATTATCAAGTAGCCTAATATTGCATATAAAAAGTTTTTTGCTGGAAATGATACGTTTTTCAGCAGATTAGTCAATTTAGTTTTGCAATTTGGGAGCTCATTGCCAATTTTTAGTAAACTTATTGTTCTTAAAGTGATTTTAAAACTAAAACTTATAAACGCTTCAGTTGGCAGAATAATTCTACTTCGATGTACCTCATTCTAACGTAACTGCTTGAACTGCATCGTAATGAAAAATTTTGTTACCAATGTTCTTTAGAGTAGTTCTCCGCCTGCGGCACTTACTCCCAACTTTCATTGGACACATACACACATCCAAGAGTTAATAATATGGCCAGTGCAATGAAAATGTATCAGAATTGCATTTACGTGTCGCGAAACTTAATTTGCCGCTGGCTCCATAGTTTGGACCTAGGCTGATGGACATTCAGCTCTGCAAGTAGTCCGTGGAGATAGTTGAGGCCGTTTCCGCTCGCACTGACAAATTGAAAATGTAATTTGGCCAAAGTGCAACATTGCATTGCATTACATGGCAGTATCTTTTGGTTCTTGGCTACTGGCCAAATAGTGGTAGCCACCTTTAATGTGACGTCAAAACGTATGAAAAAACGGTGAACTTTTTACCTTTGTACGGAGACCAAAGAGCAAACGGAAAGACACATGCATGATTTTGCATTTTTGGCAAGCTAACCAGAGGCAGAAGTAAGTCAGAGAGAGAGAGAGGAAACAAGGAAATCAACGAGGTGTGGCCAATTGTGGGTCTTGAAATTACTCCGTGCCTGCTTTTGGCTATGGCCGGACTTGCCTTGGCACATTCAATATGGCCAATAGCCGTATCTTGATCAATTTTTATAGCTCTGTAGCTGATGGTAATGGTAATGGCCAAGAAGTAGACGACAGCGACAAAGTAATTATGGTAATTGTCTTGTTAGCTCTTGGAAATTACGTACACGAAGCAGTCGCACCCTCTGCAGTACTTATGCTCTATTAATGCACGGCGGGAAAAAACTCGCTCAGAAATTGACAAATCCGTTCGAAAACTGCGAGATGCATGTTGTTTTATTCTGAAAAGTATTATTATTATTATATCTTAAATCGAACGTATAATACGAATAATAACACTGTCCTACAGAATTGAAAAAAATCAAAGAACTTTTCAAGTGACCTAGTGTACGTTGTAGGTCTTGACGAGTAGATCACGATAGCGTTTTTCAAAATTGTCTAACACCCCCAAAATCGGAAGTTATCGCTTAAAAACCGTTTTTCGGGTACTGCGATCACTCCCACTATCACAACGTCGCCATTTTTCAACCGATTTTCGATTGCTTTACGGGTTTGGAAAGAAGAAGATTCAATCTTTAAGATGATATACATTTGTTTATACTTCATATAAAGCAACTACGCGATTTTTCTAAAAGATATCTAAGATTTACAATTTTTTTTTCGTTTTTCACACTTTGAAGTCATTTTTATATAACATTTTGTTAAAACACCTTTACTTTTTTTTGTTTAATCTTAAAGAAATATTAATTCCGAGTAAGAAAAGTTTTGGTTTATTAAAATCGGTCGATAAATGCTTAAGTTACGACGCTTATTGTAAACAAGAAAATTCAATTTTCATCGACAAAAAAAAATGTTTTAGATGGATAATTCGTTTGTTCATAAAGATATCGTAACCAAATTTGGTATAATGCTTAAGAACAATAAAAAACTTACAAGTGCCAAATTTGGTCGCAATATTTTAAAAAACAAACGAAATACAACAAATTTTGTTAAAAACCGATTTTTTGACCGATAATTCCTATGGGAGCTATATGATATAGTCTACCGATTTTGTTGAAATTTGGCACATTGCCTAAGTGCTCTAAAAAATTTCAAATCGCCAAATTTTAACAAAATCGGTTGACTATATCATATAGCTCCCATAGGAATTATCGGTCAAAAAATCGATTTTTTAACAAAATTTGTTGTATTTCGTTTGTTTTTTAAAATATTGCGACCAAATTTGGCACTTGTAAGTTTTTTATTGTTCTTAAGCATTATACCAAATTTGGTTACGATATCTTTATGAACAAACGAATTATCCATCTAAAACATTTTTTTTTTGTCGATGAAAATTGAATTTTCTTGTTTACAATAAGCGTCGTAACTTAAGCATTTATCGACCGATTTTAATAAACCAAAACTTTTCTTACTCGGAATTAATATTTCTTTAAGATTAAACAAAAAAAAGTAAAGGTGTTTTAACAAAATGTTATATAAAAATGACTTCAAAGTGTGAAAAACGAAAAAAAAATTGTAAATCTTAGATATCTTTTAGAAAAATCGCGTAGTTGCTTTATATGAAGTATAAACAAATGTATATCATCTTAAAGATTGAATCTTCTTCTTTCCAAACCCGTAAAGCAATCGAAAATCGGTTGAAAAATGGCGACGTTGTGATAGTGGGAGTGATCGCAGTACCCGAAAAACGGTTTTTAAGCGATAACTTCCGATTTTGGGGGTGTTAGACAATTTTGAAAAACGCTATCGTGATCTACTCGTCAAGACCTACAACGTACACTAGGTCACTTGAAAAGTTCTTTTTCACTGTTGGACAGTGTAATAATAACCCTCTGCAGTACTTATGCTCTATTAATACACGGCGGGAAAAAACTCGCTCGGAAATTGACAAATCCGTTCGGAAACTGCGAGATACATTTTGATTTATTCTGAGAAGTATTATTATAATATCTTAAATGGAACGTATAATACGAATAATTTCAGTGAATTTCCTTGTTGAAGTTTCCTCAACAGTGCTCGGTTTTTTCTCTCGGTGTATGATTTTTATTGCATACTTATGGCCAAGTGCGAAAGCAGCTGGTCAAGTCAAGCCAAGTCAAGTCAATTAATTAAAAGCCTTTTAAAGTAACAAACAACTAACAAAGTTTTCCACATTGTATGCTTTCCATTTTAATCCATTCCATTATAAAGCCCGGAAAAACGAAAAACTTTTACCGTCGCTTGCATTTTCAAGTTCATTTTGGCAACGCTAATTAAGCCCAATCAAAAATGCATGGAAATATGTAAAGTTTTGCCTTTTGGTTATTTATTATTATTTCATGAGCAAATAACTTGTTTGGCTTACTTTGGGCCTGAGTTCCAACGGGCTCCACTCAGCTGTTGTCATTTTCTTCTTCCTCCCACAACAGTGTGGGAAAGTGCATTTAAGTCAAGTGTTGCAAGTTACTGCTGTGGTTGTTGAATACTTATTTCATTGTTTTCTTTTCCGTGTTTTTTCTGCTTTTTTTTGTGCTATTATTTTTAAGAAAGTTTCGTTTGTACGAGTTTTGCTGCTGTTCAAAGTTGTTAAATACAAAAGTTTGCCACTTAATACCAGTTCGAGTAATGAAATACGAGTGATACTGAGTTACCTTCTCTGCCCATTTGTGAGAACTGTTGCAAATTGCAGTGGCAGTCTTTGCTGCTGCTGTTGTTGTTGTTGTTATTGTTGTTGAAGTCAAAGTCAATGCGGCTTGCCACAAAAAATGAGGGGCAAAAAACTTTTGCTTTACGAACATGCAACTGTTTGGCAGTTTACTTTTTTTAAGAACTTATAGTAAGCTCTGGTTCTTTACACATGTTTAGCCATAGTTATAGTTTGTTGGTTGCATTTCTTTGGCGTTTTTCGAACACTGTGCAACTTAATGGGAAAAGTCATTGAGGCGTGTCGTTTGGAATTGTAGGCGGTTTCCTGAAGCCATTTATCAAAAAAAAGCTTTGCCATGTTATAAACACTACTACGACTTGTTTATTTGTTCAACTTAAATGATATAAGATCATTTTTCAACTGTCTGCTAAGGGTTAAACTTTCAATTGAACTCATTTGTAACGCGACACAGTTGCACAGTTGCAGTTATAGCTTGGTCGCCATTTTGTTGCACTGTCACTCGTTCGCTATTGCTACAGCTTAGTTTTGCTAGAAAATATTGTCAGCGCACATTTTATAAAATTTATTTGCTGCATGACTTTTATAAAATGTCCAACAACAAAAATCCCCATTCTCTGCAGTTTTCGCCAAATTCGGAAAAGTTTTAAGCGCGCGACAATTGTTGCTGTCCCGAGAACATCCAGAACTACAACAACACAGTGTTGTAAAGTTTGCGTTTAACAAGTTGTCCTGTCAAGCAATTAGGCATCTGCAGTCAGCAGCAGCGGCAGCATCCTTGCTGCTTAAGCAATTTGCTCAGCTGACTAAAAGTATGCAATAGAAAATACAAAATGGCAGCGGGCAGCTATTAAAGCGCAGCCACTAGATGGCGCCACATAGCCACATGCTCTTAATTTGATCAACTTCGCTGCTCGTGCTGCTGCGTAGTTGGCCCTATCTGGCAATTTAGTGGTCACTCACAAGCCAAGCTTCCTTTGCTGTCTCCAAACCCCATACTGTGCCATTTGGCACCCCTGCCGCTCTAGGCTAATTCCCGGGTTTTACATTGCAAGCGTGCTCAACTAATTTCACGTTGTCGCCACGTCCTTGCGCTGTTGCACACTCTATACACTTTACACCATTGAGTGCTACTCAGTTTGCACTATCGTGCCGACAGTTTTTCCTTCGTTTTTCACGCTTTGCACTCCTACCTGCCGCTACCCTGCCCAGCCGCTACCCTGCCCAGCTGGACTTTTCTTTTTTGCCGCTACTGTTGCAATTTCTGCTTTGTGCAGTTCACTTTGGTGTAACAAAGTTTTCATTACGCGTGCCACATTCACCTGCCTGTTGGCAGACAATGGGGGATTGTGGTTTTGTGCCATGTCGCTTGGTAGCCACATCTTCCACAAGATAATTAGGTTAGTTACAACGGAACGATGTAGCCGACAGTTGCAGATACAGAGACAGAGACAGTGGTCTGACAGTTTTTCCTATTGGACATATTAGCGTGTTTTGTGGTGAGGTTACTCAACAGGAATAACAGGAATAGAGGAATAAGTTTAATAAAGCTGGCATTGGATGCCACAACATAAAACTGATCAATTTGCACTCTTTTTGAGATCTGTTCTAAAAAAAAAAAAAATATTTATCAGTTGGCCATAGCTCATTCAGTCATTAAATATTTAATTTGTCAACTTCGTTCTCCGTCTCCGACTAACCTTTCTTCAACTTTGTATACCCAACAATTGTTAAGCGCAAGTTTATAATTTCCCAGCGGTCACTTGTAGTTTATCATCAACTGTATGTATCTCTCTTAAGTAGCCATCATCATGGTACATTGTTAGTTTGCTTTGCTTTGGACTCAGCTCCAGACCCAACATTCACTACCCCAATGCTGCCAATCATCATAAATTTGCATTTTATTGCTGGCTAGGGCTAAAGTAAACCAGATTTGTCTTGTATTTCACTTGGTAGGATTCTATTTACCCTGCAGCTGACATTAAAGCCACTAATCATCGTTTAAAAAGCTGCCTCAGTCTCCGCTTCTGTTCTTACAACCAACCCTCTAGCAGCTTTGCTTGGGTGTCATCTATTGTGCACCTGGTCACTTATAGTGCCCAACGTTCAGTGGCTACCAGGCCAACCGACTCGGCAACTAATTGAACTAATGAAATGTTTTGCTATGGCCAACCGCCCCAATGCTTCTCTTCTTGTTTTGCCTTTCCTTACCTAGCTCCCGAGACCCACTTCTCGTACGCCTCGGACTCCTTCGACTATGGGTAAGCAAATAAAAAACCTCTTTGCTTTCTGTTGTTGTTCTTCTTCGTCTCGTTATTGTTGTTGTTGGTAGCACAAAGGCTGTTGATAATAAATTAAACTTGCAACATTTTGTCACCATGGAATTGCTTGAAATGAATATTTATGGTTGGTCCGTCTGGCTGGGCAGCAACACGTGCAGACCATAGCCTGGCCAGAGTTGGATCTGTTATCTTTGTTACTCGTATCAGCATAGTCTGGTTCTCGTGATGCAATTAACTTTAATAGCAAAGCTGTAATGTTTTGTCTTTAAGGGCGGGACAAATGGGCTTACGTCTCGTGAAATAATAAAATGAGATCTAGGATAAGCTGCGTATTTTTAATTTAAGAAAATCAGATAAAGTCAGGAGCTATATTGTTTTAAAATCCTTTATGCACTTGCGGGTGTCGTCAACTTTAGTGTGATACGTCTTTGAATCTTTTTCTAGGGTTTTCATGGGTGGGTCTAAACGCTATGCATTATGAGCCATTTTTCAGAACTACAATCGTAGTTTACACCGTTTATGGTATGCAACCAAATGCTACTCATGGGGTACCAAACTGTTATGATATACGCATAAAAAAAAACCATATATCCTAAAGCTAAGGGGGTAGAAACTTGTAAATAACGAGCATATCGGTACCCCATTGCTGACTAACTTTGGTTATCAGAGCTTAGGCGGCAAGAGAATAGGACACGTTCGGTTGTCGTATCTTCCGAGCACTCTGGCAAGGGTCCATCCAAAACAAATATCTGAGCTCCTGTGATTTCATAAAAACAGGATCAGGATGTTAGCAGGAGTCGTAAAGGGGTTCTTCACCATAGGCCTTATGGTTAAGAGGCTGCTGTTGGTGTCCGACACGAGTTGAACAGGAGATGGAAAGTATCTAAAACCTGCTATGTAATTGTTCAGCACTTCTCAGGAAATGAGCCGTCTGGCAAATATACACCAAGTAGACCTGACTACATCACCTTCGATCTTCGAAGCAATCAAGATTACTCGCACCCCCTTTTATTACCCATGCCAATTTTTATGGTTTCTTCTCTATCTCCACCATGGTATTCGGGAGATCACGGCATAATTGAGCAGCCTAACCTAAACTAACCTAACCTTCATAAAAACTGCAATTATTCGTATAAAATATACGAGTCTTTTAATTAAAAACCTGCTTAACTCACTCTGAGTTATCCATTCTCCATTTAAATATATACTATTTTTAAACTTTACAACACTCTTTTAAACAGTTTCTACTTGCTGGTAACGACTTTTCACGTCAATCCACTAAAGTTTATCTTAAGACCAACTAATTTGTTCTACTCGCAGCAATTAAAGTGAATGCAAGTTGGCCAAATTGGGTTTGCTACTGTTTTTGGCAGCGTCATGTCAGCTGACTGGCGTTTAAAAAGCTTAAACTGAAACTATTTAAAAAGATAAACAGGGTGAGAGAGGGAGAGAGAGGGAGAGCGCTTGCAGGTTTGTTGGAGGTTGGAGGGTATAAAGTTTTCAGTAATTAAGTTGGCTGCCAAAGGGCTGCAAAATGCTTTGCCAAAAGGCTGCAAGTTAACTTGGCTTGTTGCCCCATATAGGAGTAGAGCATGATATGGAATGGGGGATAGTATAGTTCTATATGCATGTCGTTAGATTTTCAATTAACTTTTACAAGGCTGCTGCCGTGGCAGTTGGCGATCTTTGACATTGCCAGCGACCCACCTGGTTGGTTACCTAGTTACCCGGTTGAGTGTCGTACTCTGCTAGTTATTAAAACTTTAATTCACTTAACTTGATAAAAATTAGTTGGTTCAACGTTTTTCGTGTCATCAGTTGGTTGCTAGCATGGAAAAATGTCCAATATAAAACCAAGTGGGGCAGGTCCAACCGGCTACCAGCTACTAGCTGATGTGGTAGCTACATCTAGAGATAAGCGGCAACAATATCTATAGTGGCTTTAGGTCAGGTACAAGTAAAGTACTAACCGCCTCTCACTTGCTCGATTGATCCTGTGTCCTGTATCCTTAGCAAGTGTGTGTGGGTGTGTGACAGCTGCACAAATTGTTGGCTGGCAGCATTTGTTGCAACAAAAAGTTGTCCCAACAATGTAATTTATGTAATTCTAGTCTGTGCTCCTACGTCGTTGGGGGACAGTTGAGACTGAAATTGGCTACAGTTGTTGTTAGTTGTTAAACAGTGTTACCAGTGACAGCAATCCCTCGTACTTCGTCCCTGTCCCCCCCACCAACCAACTAACCTTCCATGGCTTCAGTGCGGCGCTGATTTTATGCTAAATTGTCAGATGAAATTTTGGTGTCATCCTTTTGGCTTGAGGTCGCGTTTTTGAACGCATTTGTTGTAGCTGACGTGCTTATGGGGCTTTCAGCTAAATTATAATTTCAAATTATTGTGCAAATTATTTGCGTACAATCAGTTGTAATTTGCATGTTTAATGACAATATAAATATTCATGAGTGCCAGCAGCACTCACTCACTTGCTCACTCACTCAGATACACTCAGACACAGATACACACTCACACAATTACACACACAATGCATTTAACAGTAACAAAGTGTTGACAGCATTTAGCCAAGTTTAACAAAGGCGCTGAAAATGGCCGCAGGCATGAGATGTTCGCTACGCCTGGCTAATAAGTAGCTAGAAAAGTTTTTAACAAAGCAGTTGCGTAGATATTTGTTAATGGGTCATAATCCTATACAATTTAAGGATTGATCTATTTGATCGATTGTGATGAATTTCAAATTTCATTTATTGATTGAAAGAAAATCATCAGTCATGCAATAATTTAAAATCCGTAGGAAGTGTGGTCTGCATGGCCAAACAGATCTTTTTAAAGAAATAATAATGGATTTTTAAAGATTTACTTTTAGTATTACATTTAGTATTAGAAAGTTCATCTAAAATAAATAAATATATTTAGTTTTAAGCTAAAAATTAATTAAATAAAATAAATAGCAATAGAAATAGAAGCAGATGCTGCAAAAACTTTAAGCGGCACCTCAAAAGAATCAGAGCGTGTGACGTCACATGATTAAAACAGCTGTGTTCTCACTTTACATTTGTTGTCTTTATTTGTTTGCAGTATGAGTTTGTTAAAATGTTTTTTTAGTTTAAACACTATTAAAAGCAGTCTTGTAAGATTGCAATAATAGCTAGAATATTTAAACAATTTTATCTAGCGCTGTGGTAATGGGCCAAGACAATGTCTATAATTGATGGTAGCCGCATAGTCATTTATGAGAAAGAAAGAAGTATCAAGTTATAACCAGTGTTAGTTTTATTGAATACCTATTACAACAACTATATCAATAATTTACTGTTACTAAAACTTAAAAACATACAACAAAATTTAATTCCAACTTTCATTTCAAAATGACTAAAGTTACTATAAATATATGTAAAATTCAGAAATCACTCAACGATGCCTTTGCTTGCAATAAAAATGTGAAAAAAATAATTTTACGTATTGTTTTTCTTCAATAAACTTGCCTTTTTCTATAGAAATCAATTTAATTATTCTGACTTTATAAAGTTCTTTAAAACGATAAACTGAACTTTTTCATATGGTCTGCTATAACGATTGAATTTCCACAATTGAACATACACTAGTTTGATACATTGACTGACAGATTGACACTTGTGGTTACCAAAGAAAATGCATTACAACAATGTAAACAGAAATTAATTGAAAGTTGGCGCTAAAAAAAATATAAACCATCAATTTGTTGATAGTACAGGAGGCGCCATACCAACTCATTGCTTCGGAATGGGCGCAAATTAAACAAACAGACAAACAAACAATACAAATAAATAAATAAGCTACTATTAAAATGCAATTAATGCCATGTAAGAGATATGCACATGTGTGAGTGTACGTATATGTGTGTGTGCTAATTGACAACAACAAAAAGTGTGCAATTAGCTGAGGCATTCAGAACACACTCAAACGACACTTTAGACCATAAGCAGCAGCAGAATTTTGAGTGGCAGTTTAAATCGATAAGCTATTATTACATACTATCAACAATACCCAACACTACAAGTGCAGCAGCAACAACAACAACTGCGACAAAAGGCGATTGCAATGCGATATTACTCATACGCCATGTTTGACAGTCAAGACAAACGTTCGTCAGCTGTTCAAATTTATCTTAATAACATTGTAGCTTTCTCTGTGTGTGTATGTGTGTGTGTGACAATTGCCTACGAAAGCAATTCATAATTAAAGGTAATTAGTTGCAATGTAGATGCAACAGTTTGCTGCAACCTCATATAAGCAGTTTTGACAATGAGAAATACTCTTGTCAACTCCCTGGGCTAACATATCAAAATTAATTTGTCAAATCAAATTTGCAAGCTAGTTTATGGTCAAGTGTTGCACAGCTAAGTACAGTAGATGCACAAAATAAATAACTAAATGTGGCAAGACGTGGTAGCCAAAAGGTAAAAGGCGGAACCAGGGGAAGCAGGTGATCGATTGAAGTTTGACTGTAAATTAAGTATACGCTTAAAACAGCGTTTTGCTCATAGCTAGCGAGGCCAAGTACCCGGTTATTCCAAATTTATGTTTGTTTTTCAAATAAAAACAGCTGAGTTAAGGTTATTTACCTGGGCATAGAATGGGTACCAGACAATAAGTCTTATGAGAGTGAGTTTTTACATTAAAAATATATCATGTAACATAATAAGTTAGTTAGAGATTTATTTTTTGTGGTTCCAAACGAATTTTCAGAGATATTTTGCACTACAAAGAGTACACGAAGTGTCAGGTAAATTTTGTTTTTGTTTTTTTAATGTTTCGAATACGACTTTTATGGGGGAGCTCAAATGCAAGCCATGTAAATATAGACTACGTTTTAAAACTCTTTTTTTTTTAATTTCTACGCGAAAGCAATTTCAAAGATTTTCCAAATTCTCTGTGGTAGTGCTAGAAAAAAACAATATTTGGCGCAGGCGCTCTACCAGAAATCATAAAACAGATTTGGCTTCAATTTTATTTAAAATCTTTTGAAACGTCAAAGGCTTAACGACTCAATGCTTTCAGGCTTAAATTAGGTTAAAGGGCCGTCCAAGTTCAATTAAAAATTGTTTAAGGCTAATGAGACAAATTGCGGTTCGATTAAAATTTGGTTGAAAGAGATTTGTGGTGTTGGTGCACCACTAAGTGTGCGAGTTGACACTGTACTTCAATCTGAGCCTAAAAGTAGGCAGCAAAATATGCGCCAAACTTTACCGCAGTTTTAGCCAATCACAATTTAAATAGAAAGCATGCTAATGAGCTGCCACAGTCACACACGTTAAGCACACCCCCTGTCTCACTCTCTTGGAAGCAACAGCCGCAACTTGGTGACAGCCGCAACAACTTTTGCATAAAAAGTTTTCAAGTGTAATTTACATTTTGGCAAAACCCAAACAAGAAGAAGGGGATATAGCACAAGCGGTGGGTGGGCAGAAGAAGTGGCAGCAACAGCAACATAAGTGTAACAGACATCACTAACAGCAACATTAAGAACAACAAGAGCACAAGTTGTCATAATCATTATATTATATTATGTTACAACAATGTTGCAACAGTTTTGGCCAGCCAACTGTTGGCGCAACACTAACAAAAACGACACCACCAACAACAACAACAAATCACTTAATAACTTGCCAAGCGTAACAACAATTACAACACAACAAAGTTTATCAACAACAATAACAACAAAGTCAATGTTATTTTATGTTTATGCTAAAAATTGTCATCTTGATTGACAGTAACAACAGACAGTGTTGAACAACTACAACAAACTAAAACATAATCAAAAATGGGTGTCAATGCGATTATGGAATACTCTGCATCTACATTATCCCAGAAAATTATAATACTTATTAAAAATTTATTTTTTGTGTGTTAAAAATTGTCAACTGATATGTTGAAAAAAGGCTATGGGGGAAAAAATAATATTTCCTAGTTTCTAAGGCCTAACGGTGTTAAATTTATGTTAATGCGACTATAGGATACCCTACTTTCAGATTATTCTAAAAAATAGTTTTATTGGAATATTATTTATCCATTAGATTATTTTGTTGTACAATTTTGAACTGAAATAATTTTTTAAATATTCTCTGATATACTTAAATTATGTTTATGACAACTTCAAGGTAGATAGTTATTGAACATAATTTCTAAATACTTTTTTCGGCACGAACACATGACGATTAATGAATATTTGTTCGGTTTGGTTTTCTCGTTTTCCGGCGCACCGCAGGAAATTTATATACCATTTGTAAAAATTGTTAACTGATTTATGAGAAAATTGGAATGCTTTCTAGGCTCTCATGTCAGACTACAAAGAGCGAACTAGGAGATTGGAGCTCTTTTTATTTTAAAAACAAATGTTAATATTGGTAAGGGGGTACATTTTAGACAGAATATTTTTTTTTTCATGTTTTATTTACAATCTGTCTGCTGTTAGACAATAAGTAAATTAACTAAATAATACTTATAAAAAATATAAATATAACAGTTAGTTTCCATTGAAATCTAATATTGTGTTTTGAATCTTCTTGAGATTTCTTTTGTTGAAATTTAGTAAATTTGCCTTCTTGCTGTCAGAGATTTGCCTCACCTACTTCTGTCTGTTACAAACGTTGCAGCAAGCTAGGTGCAACCCTTGATGTAATGTTAACAGGGTACAAAAATGTTTATTTTTGTCTACAACTAGTTCGGAGAGACTGGCGACAACATCCACATCATTTATTAGGCAACTGACCTGCCCCTAACCCAGTAACAACAACAACAGCAGCAGCAACCCCCAACCAAAGTAAGCTGTTTGGTTGCAGCATTTGTTGTTGTTGCTGTTCTGTCTCTTCTTCGTTCGAGTAAAATTTATTTTGCAACATCTTGTGTCATAAAGCTCTTGAAAATTTTTGGACTTTTGCAAGTGGGTAAAAGCAACCCGCATATATAACGAACTTAAATGAAGTTGTTGCGAGTGAATCAATTTACATATACTTTTTGGCTCGGTAAGTGAAGAGTTTTTGGGAATTCATTAAAACTCTTGATAATTCCAAAGGAGACAATAAATTGGTGCGCCTTAAAAAAGTTCCAACTTACACTGCAACATATGCGGTATAGTCAACAAATCCTGTTTTGTTATCCATCAACTTTTTGGCACACTCACTTAAAAGCAGTTTAAACTTGACTGCGTTTCAATTGAAACTGCGGGTTAAATTGAATCTCAGTCGCATAAGGTAAACACAAGTCACAAAGTCGCAGCATTGATACACTACTTGGGTTATGTGCAGTGCAATAATTCCACAAAAACCCTTGCCTATAGAGTACCTTGAATAGCTATATAGACTCTGCGGTTTAAGCTTAAAATTTACAGCTTACAGTTTACAGCTGTTTAAATTGGCTCATGACTAACTGATAAGGCACAACAACAAACAAATAGTCATATTAATAAGGTACTTACGCTCACGTGAAGCAAGGTCTTATATAAGGTATTGTTATTTAACGCACTTCGACTACTATTCACAATAAAAGTAAGCCCGCACTTTTGCACTTTTTCGTAATGCTCCGAAACTTTCGCGAACTTTCTTCTAGTCGTAAGTGTTGTTCATGAACTCGCGTTAGTCCCCGCCAAGGTTCCAATATCAAATGGTAATGCCAAAGCTGTTGTTCCCAACTTATATACTGCTTTGAACGAAATTAGTCTGAATAACGATTTCCGAGTATGAAAAAACATATTTCAACAAATAGCTTCGACTACACCAGCTGGCACACTTTTATTGTTCTGCAATATTTAGTTAAATGGAACTCTTGCCTCGTAGACGCCCTGCAAATATTAGCTTAACAACGAAACTGTAAAATTATAATCCCATATGTCAAGATCATATAAATTCGCTGCCTCAGTTTTTCACTCTCTTTAATAAATGTCTACGTCATACGTCGGCAGATTTCAGATGAACTGATGGGAAACTTTAATTGTCACCAAGCACACTGTCTTCTTTATGGCTTTGTTTGCCGGGGAAGTGTTTCTACAGCTGTTCAGTTGCTCTTAATTTTATAGACACTCTGGAGCACCTAGTATGAACATATGATAGCATGCACTGAGCAAAAAAAAAGAGACTTGTAAAATTTTTGACACTCTGCGATTGGAATGTGGGAACAGTCGGGTCGGTATTTTCGTGGGTTCCAAATAAATATGAAATATAAAACTTGTTATACTCAACTGGACTTCAACTTCAATAATATAGGATACCATAGAATTGTTGGAACTTTTTTTTCTCGATTCCAGCTTAATGCTCTATGAACCAGAGGCTGGCGTAACTGAAAAAATTTTGTTGGGCTTATACAAAAGTTTTTCATTCTGTCCCTTAATGTTAAGACGCAAAAAAGTGATATTAAGTGTAGTTACACTAGCTTTTTTGAATATTAAAAATTTTGATATTTAGACTTCATTTTGAGAATTTTTTTCTGCCTCCAATTTCTTGAAATTTAACTCCCCCAAAACCCAATTTTGTTGGTCAGTGTAGGGGATAAGTGTGCATTTACTCATGACTTTTAGCTGCAAGCAGACAGATATAGATAGATGCGCGCCTAGACTAGTTTATTTAGCGTCTTGCAGCAGGAAGCTTATCTAAATGACGGTCATTAATCATCTGGGCCTTGACATGGCACCCCCGACTAATTGGCAGCCGTAAGTGCCAGAGTTTAGAATTAATTTTAAATTATGTGCGATTTGTGTATATCTATTAAGCTGCCCGTGCCGGCATTCAATGTCCAGTTGACCAGTTGGGTCAAAATAGTCGCTGGTATGATTAATTTCTTAGGATTGAAAGTATAAGCTAGTGTAGATGCCGTATTAAGCGTCTTATAAAGCATTATTTATGGCAACTCACAGACAAGCTACTCTGTGTAAACAGACCATAAATAATGAGGCATTAATTTAATTTTGAAGCAAAAGTTGGATGAAGAATTTCGAGTTGAGGCTTTCAAGTGAATTGCCGCTGGTTGGCTTTTGGCTTTGGCATTGGTCTCGGATTTGGAAACATAAATTTTCATTAGGCTAAAATGCAAAGCTCGTAAAACTGTCGAGCTGCTCCTTCAAAAATTGTTGTTGCTTTTGTACGATTTTCAAAATGAACTCTCGGTACGTTTTTTTTAATTTATGCTTCATTTAGTGTAATTTTCGCGATTATATAGGCTACTATGGGCTACATATGTATGGATGTCCATAAACATGCTAACATTATGTGTATAGAAATGTGAGTGTGGGGCGGGGAACTTGCCAAAAAGTTTGCATATTTGGCAGCATCCTTAATGCCAGCTTTTAAAATTAATGGAAATTTACGATGTTACAGGATTGTTCAAGCTTTGCAAGTTTAATGCGTTTATTTTGGTGTGCGAATAAACAAGGCAAACCTAGCATATACACTAAAACAAATGTGTACATTAAAATATCGAAAAGCTATTGCATATTAATTGATTTCTCCATCGTGACTCAATAGCAAAATTATTGCCTTGGGGCACCCATAGCTTCAGGTAGGGAATCGAAAACAAATAGCTTCAGGCACAAAATCAAATGCAAAATGAAAAGCAGAATGGTTGGTTCGTGCTGCGATGAATGCCCTTAGTATTAAGCAGTACTTAGTTGGGTTTTGTTTGTTTCCAAACAAGTAAAATTTATAGGAATATAACATATTTAAAAAAAAATATGGATACAACATACATATGTTAATTTTTATACCAAAAAATATAATAAATACACTAATATATCGAAATTTTATTGCATATTAATTGATTTCTCTATAGGGTTTTGATTTGCCTTTGGGTACCCATAGCTTCAGGTAGGAAACCGAAAATATTTAAAATATGTATACAACATATGGATAATTTTTATTATATTAAACATTTTTTTTGTACTCGCAATTTTTGGTTTAGAATGTTTATTTTAGAGCTAAATGACTCCAAGAAACAAAATTTTCCCTAAAATAAGTCGTTTTTTATTTTTTTTTTATTTATTTTTGCAACAACTCAAAAAGTTAATATATTTTTATATACTGCGTTTATTTATTGTTTAAAGTAACTCGTATTCCGTTATTACGGAAACATAATTATAAAATAATAAAACATTATTATGTGCATTGATCTAATTAAAAAAATTGTCTTACAACCCAAGAAAAATCCATCAGATGCGGCCTTTAATTGAGGACTTCTAAAATATATTTACACGCTAAGAATGAGTAAGCGTCAAAATCTTTTATAAGAAAAGAATTTGTTTTATAAAATAATTGCTTTAGCTGACTTTCGCATACAAGTCTAAAAGAGCTTTTAAAACGCATTATTAAGACAAAAAATAAAATCGTGCGATTTAAGAAACTTCCATAAATAAAAACATTTCCGCTGCAAATTGTTTGTTTTGTACATTTTATCCGTAATATAAAGCCGCTATTGTATTAAATTTAAGTCCTTAATATTTGTATAAGTATTCTATTGTTTAAGATTACTTATGCACTATTTTTTTCTGTCAAAGCTCTATTATCATATTTTTTTTTAATTTTGTATTAGTTTTGTGTTTTTTTATACTCTTGAAAGAAAATTCAATGCAATGCGTGATCAAAAATTCATACGTTTTACAATACTGCTTACAAATGTTTTATGCATATTGCATACATGTATTTGTATACTAACATATATATACATAGATGTATATATTTTTTTCTATCACACAATCCGATATTTTTTTTGTCTTTTTCGAGTTGTAGAGGAGCGGACTGTGTCCATTTACAAGGGTCAATAGGCGCTGCCTACGTCAGCAGTGAACTTCAATTATTTATGACAGGGTATGAAAACCGTTTGTAGAGCAAGTTGTAAAGGGTAAGAGTGACGTCATACCTACGTATGTACATATATTTGTATGTAACCGCACAAATCAATTTGCGTGAGCGCATTGTGCGTATTGAAAATGCATTGAAAAGGTTTATGTTTTTGCTTTCGTTTTGTTTCATTTCGATTTGTTAGTTTTTTGATGCGGTTTTTATTTATCGAATAATAATAACTACATCAACAAAAACAATAACAACTATACGAGTGTATTTGTTGTCTTTTGTGTGGCCATTGTTCGGTAACAAAAATGGAATAAAATATATCGACATTTTAGCAAAATTTTACAGTACTCGAATTTTCAACTGAGATCAAAATGTATAAATAAATAATCAAGGGTTCACTGCTGTGCAAACAATAAAATTTAAACAAAATATTTGATGTAAACTATTTCGCTTTTGTTTGTCTCTAATTATGTGCAAAGGTGTTATCCATTTATATGCTCTTTCCAATTGCTTTACTATTTGTTAAAGATAAAAGTGTTAATATCCATAATTTACATGTGCTTGCAATTTATTAGACCCTGCTTTAAGCCCTACACAAGGGTATAATTATGGATGGGTGCAATGTTTGAGATGATGATGAGAGATATAACCTTCTTTTAGCAGCGAGTCGTTTAGCAATTTTATCTTTCACATGGGCTACGGGTATCAATATTCAAAAATATGGCGCAGATGACTTTGGGAAAACCGTGTTCCACCACACTGCAATTAAAAACGATATATGGCTTAAGAACTTCAGGAAACATTTGATTGTTCTCATTGACGATATCTTCATAAACAAACAAAAAACAGAAATAGTCAAATAATATAGATAAAATTAAGTACAGTGGGAACTTTAAAAAACTACAGAACACCTTAGCTCACGATTATGATATAGTCAAATAATTTTGATATAGTTTACTAATGTTTGAAGGGTTTAGCTGGTAAGGTACTGGAAACTTAAAAGATTCGAGCTGGACGTATTACATCCACACTATAAAATCAGTTTTTTTTTATATTGTTCGTTACACCCAAGTTTAGAAATGATGTCACAATATGCGCTCCATAATATATTCTAGTTTTAAGTTAATTTTTGTAACGATTATTTTCTGACATGATTTAAAGATTTATCGGCCATTTGAACATTAAATACAAAAAATATTACTTTCAGTGTTGTCATCTAATTTGAAATCTTTCTAGTTTTCACAAAATACACAAAAAGCAGTTCTATATTAAAATAAGATAATACTTTGACTAATTATGTGACGAATTTATCAACAATTTAAATACATAATTATTTAAATCTTATATATAAAATTCTCGTGTCACAATGTTATGTTCCTTCTAAGCTTAGGATCTCACGAACGGCTGAACCGATTTGGCTAATTTTGGTCTTGAAATGTTCGTGGAAGTCCAAGGATTGTTTAGGGTTGAGAAAATATAACAAAATTGCGACGAAAATACTAAAAAGGACAATTTGATTTTCCAATACAATTTTTTTTTTAATTTAGGTTGGCATTGTGTACATTGTCAGATTAACTAATATTTTTTAGTTAATAGTTTTTGTCGAAAGGAAACACAAAAATTATAAACGATTCATGTTTTGATTTCTGTGTAAAATACATATGATCAGATCAATATTTGCATATAATGCCGCCAAAAAGACGTAACATTGGGAGACGTTCGCGTAGAACTCAATTGCAATCATCCCGAAGAACAGCTGAAGCTGAGGAACAACGTTTACAAAGGAATGAGTTGAATCGATTAAGAGAAGCAAGATCACATTTTGCTCATACATGCTCGAATGAGAATGAGACGAAATCGCGATTATCAGAATCAATCAGATGAAATCCATGCAGAACAGAATTTAATCCAAAGAACATTCAGGCAAATGCGCAATGCATCCAATCTGCACAGAGCTGCATTCGAATATAACAATACGACCGATTATAGCTCGCGTCAATCTGTTGTAATTGGAACAATGAACAAGGTATGTGACCAGTGCCAAGCACTGAAATTTCCCAATGAAACAGCAGGCCTGCTTATTATCAAAAGCAGTGTATTCTGAGAGGTTCGCTGCTGGATGTATTCGGTAGAATGGCAGAAGAGAGGATTACCT
Source organism: Chymomyza amoena (assembly GCA_037043745.1). Classification (NCBI taxonomy): domain Eukaryota; kingdom Metazoa; phylum Arthropoda; class Insecta; order Diptera; family Drosophilidae; genus Chymomyza; species Chymomyza amoena. The sequence continues at coordinate 473,462 of JBAMAX010001685.1, read as the reverse complement.
CAGAAAATACTACCGCATGAAATTGATGATGTGATATCGGCGGAAATCCCAGTTCAAACAAATGATCCAGAATTGTTCGAGGTTATCACAAAGAATATGATCCACGGACCATATGGTGTGCTCAACCCAACTTCACCATGCATGATCGACGGCAAATGCTTCAAAAGATATCCAAGGGCATTGACTTCGGACACTGTTACGGGCTACGATGGATACCCATTATATCGCCGTAGATCAACAGAAGACAATGGCAGATCAACCACAATCAAAGTGCAAAAACAAGAAATTGAAATTGACAATCGTTGGGTTGTTCCATTTTCGCCATTATTATCAAAAACGTATAAAGCCCACATTAACGTCGAGTATTGCAACTCAGTAAAATCAATAAAATATATCTGCAAATACGTCAATAAGGGAAGCGATATGGCGATTTCGGGTGTGAGAGCCGACAATGTGAATGACGAAATTTCACAATATGAAATAGGATGTTGCATTAGCAGAAACGAGGCAATATGGCGAATTTTCTCATTCCAAATTCACGAACGACACCCAACCGTTGTCCATTTAGCAGTTCATCTAGAAAATAGTCAACGTGTTTCTAGACGAGCGAGCGGAGCGAGCGTGCCGAAGGCCGGCTAGTGTTAGTATAAAAAGCGAAGACAAAAAAAAAACAAAAAATGTACTTTCATTCGACTGCTTTGCATACACAGACCTTTATATCAAACAAATTATTCAATTGTTTCAATGAGCGTCATAAGGGCCATATGTATATATATTTATGCTTTATATCTCTATTTATTGGGGCCTTCCTATAAATATTTTAAACTTTGTGTTGAACAGTGCGTTGCGGAAGGCCAATACCACATTAGCATTACGTAGTTGATATAATATAAGGATCTCACTTATGAGTTATGGTGCAAATAGTAAATTTTAGTAAAGAAAAAGTTCTTCAAAAGATTTTTGGCTCTCAAGGGTTCGGGGGCGACAATGAAATTCGATTTGGTGAAATGGTTACGCTTTATGATGATAATGATATAGTCAAGCTTGGATCAATTACTCTTTTCCATCGATGCTTTATCGGAGCCTTTCAGAAATGCTTTGCTTTATGGCGCTAAAGCGCGATGATCCATTCTGATGCAAATATTCTTGTATTGAGATAAAGCTTTGCTAAGATCTTTTAAATTATTTGCCTTGAAAAAAACGTCTACTGGCTGGATGGATTAGGAATGTGCAGAGGCTACTTACGTCCCTCCTACGAGAAGAGAGTTTATGCGCGACGCATTACGTCAACACGTAAAAGTGTTCTTATGACCAGTTAGCAAATATAGAATATTGGGGATTTTTATAAATTCCAGTATGTCTGGCGGCGTTTGCCGGCTGAAATAACATTTAAAATTTTTAAATTCCATTGCAATGGTCTAGAGCTGAGCTGCGTCACTGCACAAGTTACCGCCACTGGTGGTGATAACTTTGTTTAAATTTGTTGATCAACAGCTGCCACCAAAGGCGAGACATACCTTGTTACAAGTGTGTGCTTGCTGGGAGGGCTGTGATAAAAGATTTATTAAAAGCCGTTAAAAAATTAACACATGATTTTGTTTGGCAGCTGTGCGGCAAAGTGTTGGAAAGTGTGGTTATGTGGAAGGAGGTCTGTGTTACTCGTCTGACAGTGGCAGTGTTGTTGGCACTTGTCTGGCAGCTCAGGCTTTTGAAGAGTTTTTATGGTAGCCAGACGGAGAGGCCTCTCGACTGTTGCGCCTCTTAATGCTGTTGTTGTTGTTGTTGTTGAAGGTGTGAGGCTCTTGGCGTCAAGGCAGCGCTTACCTTTAATTAAATGATTTATGCTAATTTTGTGCTGCGTTGTCGCTAATTAAATTCCAGTTGTATGTGTGTGTGTGGGTGTGTGTGTGGGTGTGTGTGTGGGGGCGTGCTTAAGGAAGCTGCGAATGCTGCTGACTAATAGAATGATAGAAGGGTGATAGAGGCGACGCTGGTGCTAGGTTGTTAGCACTTTTCATTCACTTACGGCTAATATTGTTATTGGCCATGTTAATGCTATTGTCGTTGTTGTTATTTTTGTTATTGTTGTTGTTTTACCGCTTAATTGTTGTTATTATGTTTGCCATTTGCAGCGTGTTAATTAGCTAAGCAGAGATTCTTTCAGCAGCTGAGCAAAACAATCATCTTATATTCATATTGAGATATGAGATTTTCGAAAACAAGTATATCTCAATCGTTGAAATACTCAAAATAAAAAGGTAGTGCAAATATGTGCACAGCTTAAATGTGTGAATAATTCAACTATTTACCTAACAAACTTAACGTGTTGTGATAACAAACAAAATTCTATCTTTATATTACGCACGTCTAGTATGCTTCTAGACTGATTCATTCAACTAACTAGCAAATGATTCCAATGAATGAATAGGCTCAATGCCCAAATGCGTCAGAGTTCAGAACTAAGAAGAGATGCCGCCAAACATTGCTCCATTGAGCTGTTGCATAAAGCTTCAATAAATATATTTTCATGGCATTTGCGTCGGAATTATTGCAATCTTAATTATATATGAAGCAATAATTAAACCTAAAATTGAAAAATTATTAAAAAAGAGAAATTACAAAGAAACTGATACGCTTAATGCCGCAATTCTCTGAATAACGCTTTGTTGCTCTTATCTTTCGCGTGTCAAAAATCGCACTCGCTACTGACAAAAAAGATATAACATAATGACAATGGGTTTCTCTCTGTGTGGGTGGGAGTGCAAAAATAATGAGAGTGTGTGATACAAAGAATCACGTGGAACAACAATCATCTCAACTAGACTTGTAATAACCATTTCCACTTAATGATGTATTATTATTTTTGACTTTTAATTTGCTTTAATTGCACTTGATAAGTGACAAAACAAAACCGAGCAAAACAAAACAGCAAAATAAAATCTGATAAGTTACATCTATGTACATCAAAGTATAGAAATTGCTTCATTTTTAACCTATCTCAATTAAAGATCTAGTGGGTAGTATCAAAGATCTGGCAGCGTATCAGCTAAAAATAAATATTTATATGCACATTCGAATTGCTTTTATACCCTGTACCGTATGTTACCAAGGGTATATTATATATCGATATACCCATGTCCGTCTGTCCGTCCGCCCGTCCGTCTGTCCGTCCGCCCGTCCGTCTGTCCGTCTGTCCGTTTGAACGCCTAGATCTCAGAGATGGTAAGAGCTTGAGTAACCAAACTTTCACATTAGATCCTATATTATTCCATAGGAGACAAGTTTATTTTATTTTCTTGATATCGGGGATAAATTATATAGCTCCCATATGGGTGTATGAGACGACCTCGACAAAAAAAAAAGGTTTTAGTTGGATAATTCGTTTGTTTATGAAGATATCGTAACCAAATTTGGTATTCGAAAGTCTTTTATAGTTCCCAAGTACTGTACCAAATTTGATCAACATCGGCCAAAATAACTTTTTTAAAGAAAAATTCGCTATATTTCGTTTTGTAATAAAGATATCGTAACCAGATTTGGCGTTTAGAAATTTTTAAGAGCACGTAAGCAATGTGCCAAATTTGAACAAAATCGGCTATATCATATAGCTCCCATAGGTCCGATCTTCCAAAAAATCGATTTTTTAACAAAATTTGTTGTGTTTCGTTTGTTTGTTAAGATATTAGGACCAAATTTGACATTCGTGAGTTTTTTATAGTTCCTAAGCACTGTACTCAATTTAATCCAAACCTGTTGAATATATCATATATGTAGCTTTGTTTCGTTTGTTTGTAAAGATATTTGAACTAAATTCGGCATTCAGATCTTTTTTGAGGTATTTAAGCACTGTGTCAAATTTTATTAAAATCGCTCGACTATATCATATAGCTCCCATAGGAACGATCGGTCAAAAAAAAATTGTTGTTTAAAAATTCTTCTGTTTTTGGTTTTTTGTGAAGGAACCGGACTTTATTGCAAGCTAGTGGTACAGGGTATCCCAAAGTCGTCCGCGCCCGACTTTACGTACGCCATTTTTGTTTTGCTGTTATTAAAGCATTTCTAAAATGCAGTCGGTATGCAAAATTTGTTTAACAAAGCTGAGAAATATTTACTAGGCCTGAAAATTTATGGATTTCAGATTTTTGACCTATCCTTTCATGCCGTATAAGGCTACATTGCGTATACGTTACTGTATGTGTATCTATCTACTCACGCTTACATACACTATCTGGCTAAGCCTACAATGCGTATACGTAATTTTCCTTTAAAAGTGATTGCACACATATGTAAATGTTAAAAAAAAAATGGTTTTTTATAATTCATTCAGTAAATAACCATTCGAAATTCGATGCTTTTGTCACACCACTTTAAATTTTTCAAAATAACAAAGAGATAACTTTTTTTTTACGAAAAACGTCAACATGCGCTAAAGATTAAATGAAATGTTTGTACAGACTCTAGAATTGATAATGCCAGCAGATATTAAAGTTACACAAACTTTTAGAATGATCTACACAAGTTACAGTGATTTATTTCACCCATTTTTTGCATTAATTTAAGAAATGTAGTTAGAGAATTGCAATAATTTTTATTTTTTGTCTTATATTATTAAATTGCATTTGTGTGAATCCATTTTTAACTTTAAATTTTAAAGCTTAAACCATTAATTTTTTGCAGATTTTTTTACTGAAACTGCACATTGTAAATGCAAAGGCAATAAATTGTTGGTTTCTTTTGCAAGTTCTTTGGCTTATCTTCTTTTCAGTCAGGAACTAGCATTTTCAGAGTCATCTTTTGAACTCCCAACTCTGTTGGTCTCATCCCTTTAAGATGAATTGCTATTGTTATGCTATTAGTAAGCCATTTTGAGTGTTTTTTTTTAATGTTTCGAGATCTCAACAGCAGTTTGTTAAGATACTAATATATCTCACAAAAGTCCTTACCTTTTGATTCATTACTTTAATATGTTCCACATTTTGTTGATGTACGAAATGTAACATCAGCTATTCAATTTTCTAAAGAAGCTTACATAAATTTTTGGACCAGTCCAAAATCGATTTTTTATTAGCAATATGTTAAACTACTATGCTAAAAATTATATTCCGAAATAATTGAAAAAAAAAATATTTTGCCCTTCTTATAAGCAACTGGCATTTGATCGGTTCAGTTGTAAAATGTCATGAATAGCTGATTTTTTATTCGACCGATTTGAAATTTTGGCACAGTCTTTATAATATATATCGGCGAAAATAAGTGAAGCGGGCCACTTTTTTGGCGACCTTCTCCGATTTTGATGATTTTTACACAGTTGGTAGAGCTGCTAGCCAATAGTAACCACGCCCAATTGTATTGCAAAATTCCGATTATTTATCGAGTTATCGATAACTGAATATCGGGTTTTTAATTTTTAGACTATTTTTTGATAAGCCATATCTTCTAAACACATTAAGATATTGACACAAAATATTAAATTAAAAAAAATATATTTATATATATATTGTGATGACACCTCGCATTTTCGCCATAGTAAACAGTCATCAAAAAATTAAATTTTTTTTTCGCCATAGGCGCTATATGGGTTTTTAATATAAAATAAAGATTCTTTGAAGAAAAAAAAATCTAAAAACCTAAAGATGAGTAAAATAGAATTCAAATCCGTCTTCAAGAATAAAATATGCATTATTTCCATTCTATCTTTAGATATAGAAGAATTTCGGCATGTGTGCTTTCTCGACACACGCAAACTGCCGTTTGCTCTGATAAAAAGTAAACAATTTTGGTGCTTCCCCACGACACATCCGAAAAATATTATCATGTTTTTGCTCATGTTATTCTTAAATTGAGTTCTTGTGTCAAAACTGTGATGGACAAACTACTCATAACAAGATGCTGACATGGGCCAAATTAATAGCTTCAGAACTGGAAGAAATACCCAACAAAAGGTAATGACAGAGAGTGTAAAGAGAGAAGAGAAAGTGAAGAATGGTGAGAAAGAGAACTGGTTGACAAGCAATTAAAATCGCTGCCTGCAGCATGGAAGTCTGCTCAACTCTTTACGAGCTCTACTTACACGAAAATATATAATATATAGTGCATCCTACGGTCCATAAATGAGAGTCGTCGTCGCTTATGTGAATGAAATTGCAATTTTCCGTATATTATTAATTATTTTTAATGGCTCCATATTGAATTGCCAGTAATAAAATTGAGCGAGAGACTCACGTAAGCCGTTAAAGGAATATTCAATTTGTCACTTTTAATGTTTTTTCTACTTAAAATGTAAATAAGGTTTTGATAGTGCGTAAGAGATAAACGTATATTTAATATAGCAAATTGAAAAACAACAATTTCCAGACGTTACGGAAAGTTCCATTGTATAGACAAAATTAGTCACTCTCTGTTTATCAAATTGGTTTTTAATGGGCCCAAAGTTAAGCAAATATTTTGTATCATTTCGGAGCACATACATAATGTCAAAATAGATTTCGTACACGTGACAACAGATGGAATGAGCTGTCCCCAAGGTGGCGTATTTTTAAAAATTTTTATTTAAGCTTTAATGGTTGTTTTACTATGGAAATTTTCAAGTACTGACGTTTGTTTAATACCATAATATTTGTTTTAATTTTTAAGCTGCTATTGTTTAATACATTTTTTAAATTATTCCTATTATTTGTTGACTGTTGGGAAAGTTTTGTTGGCGTTGCTTTGCCAAGTATTTAAATCGGCTTAAATACATATAGACAAAAGTCATTTAACACATGGCTGGAATAATGCGTGCTTTTAAAATGTAATTAATTTAATTTTAATAAAAAAATGCATTGACAAAACTATGTGCTGGAAAAAATGCTATTCATTTTGAAAGGAATTTACAGCGATTTACAACACTGACCGCAAGCCAAAAAATAATAAAATATAAATAACAATTTACGGCCAAACAATTGCAACACTTTAAACAACATGCAACATACATATAGCATAAAGCGAAAGAGGCAGCTAGTGCCAGAGACAGAGACAGATGGACAGGAAAGTAACTGGTCAACAGGAAGCGGGCGTTGTGCCTGCTCATTATTTATATGGTATGAATTTTCAGCGCCTACTCCTGGACACACCACAGTGGCAGTGCTGAGGATTTACCACAAGCACTGCACAGTGGTTCCAAACGCTGCAAACAAAGTACTAAAAACAATGCAAATTTTTTTAAATTCGAGTCGGACATGGAGAATTCGTTTCAACAAAAGCAGTTGGCTAATTTTACTTATGCCTATACATTCAATGCCCTTAAAATTAAAATGTAATTGCTGTTTGTTGTTCTACGAAAATATTAAAATGTTAATTTGTACGGATAATGTTTAGTTATTTTGTATAATTTTTATTACAATATTTATCTACAGAAATTGTGTGTACATACAAGACTTAAACGAGCTAAATTAGACTAAGGGTTTCACGTTTAGCATAAATAACATTCGAAGATAAATAAAATGAAATTATAAAAAATGAATGGTTTAGCCGGATACAGTATTGGAAATTAACTCAGCGGTTTTTGACAAGCCACGATGCAAAATTTCAATTTTTAAGCTTACCGCTTAATTAAAAAGAAATCAGATTTTCATATAATTTTGACTGTACTACTAAAAATCTTTACACAAATTTTTGTTTAATCCAAGCATCAGTTTTTTTTTATACATATATAATTCTTTATAACTTAACCAACACATTTTCTTGAAAAATATGAAATATTATATTAATATACAATCCATTTTTAAGAATTTTTTTTTTTTTTGCAAAATTTCAGTGTTTAAACTCAACGCTTAAATCAAAAATTTCAATTATCTTTTTTATCTATTAGTGGCAAACCAATTTTTTAGTCAACACAGTTTCTTAAATAATATTGAAATATTTATTAGAATACATTCTTCTTTCTACCAAATTCTACACTTTTTACTATTTATAGTATACGTATTCAAGATATAAAAGCACAACTATTTACCATCATAAACGACTTTACTGTTTTTCAAAACAGTGAACCAAATTTTCATAATTCTGCAAGCACTAATGTGATCAATGACAATGGCCCACACAATGGTGGAACTGCTTCTTTGAAAGAAACAAAACGTTCGAGAAAAATGGAGGGAAACCTGCAAATAAAGCGATACTTTTCCTCTCTAGATTTCAAAATTATAAAATTTTCGAATTATTTGTTTATTTAATCCCAACTTAAATTATAAATCGTTTCAAATTGACTTAAGATTCATGTTCAGAGCTTGGCGGCAAGTTTTAAATTAATAAGAAAGCGGCGACTTCAACCACTGTGCTTAGGTTTCTGAATGTGGTGAGTGGAGAGTGACCAAAAGAGACATAAATAAAATAGGCAGCAAGCCAAGAGAATGAAAATGAAAAGTTTCAATTTACTTGCTTACTGCACTTTTGCTGAACATTGAAATAATATTTTCGTGCCACATTTAAAGACACAGATACTGCACACCCAGACACACACTTGCACCAAACACACACATACACAAAGCCAAATCCGCACACACCCGCTCAGTTCCAACTAAGAGTGTCTTGAGCAGGCGAGTGGGTCAGAATCTTACACTGCGCAACATTTTTGGAAATATTCTTTTTGGAGTGTGAATGATTCCAATTGTAAATGATTGTGCTTGAAGAGTAGAGTAAGTCAGCGGTTAGATTTTGGTTTTGATTTTGAAGTTATAGGAATCTATAACCATGACATTCATCTTTCACTTATTTTGATCTGTTGTTAGATTATGGCACCAAAGCTTTTGTCCTTTTTTTTTTTTTTTTTAGGACTATGAACATGTTTCGAAAAGCGAAGTTGTGTGTTTTGAATTTGTATTTGTGAAATGAATTTTTGTATAATAAGTAAGTTGCATAAAACACCTTGCCAAAAGTATGAATTTGTTATGTGTATTATTTTGGATCTATAATAAATAAATCCGTTAATCCAAATTTACGAAACTCCATGCCAAAGTGCTTAATAATTCTGGAGGTTCAATCAATCCGTTTTTTTTTTTAACACCAACATTAAGTTTTAAGATAAAAAGTCGAAATGCATCATTTACTTATTTCGCTCTGAAGAATTTTTATTTAGTTTTGTAGTAATAGTAATTTATACTATTAAATAATTTTTTAAATTTTGTTTTATTATTATTATTTATATTATTTGCAAATAAATAATTTATTTTTACCGTGCTACGAAACGAACCCACAAATAAGGTTTTGAAACTTGTTTGATGGTTTAAAAATTTTATTCGTGTAATGATAAATTAATTTTTTATTATATTTTCTCTTCAATCATGTTTTTAAAAATTTAAAACTACCAAAAGAAAACTCGAGAAAGGACATAAAATAATCTTGTCCTTGGCCGCAAAGTACTTTTACGAATTGAGTGGCTCACTAAAGCATTGGGCTGTTGCACAGTGTTAAAGTACATAAGTAAAAAAGGAGAAAAAAGAGAAATCCGAAATTTATCTGCTGCGATTTATAGTGGCTTGTGCTTGTAGAGTTGCCCCCGGGTTGCATACACTGGCAGAGCAGAGGGCGTTACAGCGTCGTTGTAGTCGAGTTCATAAATAGCGTTGTTGCATGCAACTTGCATAGCTCTTGAGCTTGAGCTGCAGTCAGGACGCTTAGGCAGCAGGAGGCACAGACAAGGCAGGCAGGCAGGCTTTAATTTTTATGACTATGTTGCGTGTGGCAACTAAGAGAGAAGAGGCATGTGCAGCATACTTCAAGGCGTTGCCTGACGGCTGCAGCTGCCTGCTGCCTGTTGGCTGTTGGCTTGACTTGACTTAAGCGTTGCAGCACGAAAGGATTCAAGAACGACAACACTACACTCCACTGCACTTGACTTTTGCCTGAGGGAATTGTGCAGCCTTCTTAAGTCTTCAGCAAAATCATTTCTGATGTTGTTGGCCTGCTTGTTGCCTTTGCATAATTTTGTCAGCGACATGTTTTGTGTGCTCTCAGTGAAGATTTAATGCAAACATAAGCAAAATGAAATTTGCTTTATCATAGAAAATGCAGATACACAAATATGCACAGGGTCGTATATAAAGCGGATTTCAGGGGGCTGCTACGATGCTTGAGATATAGATTTGAAGAGAATCACGAAGCTATGAAGCAACCTCTGGATGCGCCACTGCACCAACAGTGTACATTGCACATACGCCAAGTGGAACAGTTGCACAAGCAGAGAGCTTTACAAAATGTCTGCCGCAGGCAAATGCACTGAACAATAAAAATTATTCTCAATAATAGGGCAACAGTCTTCTCCGCACCAAACAAAACTGAAACCAAACCAAACTAAATCTAAAATGGAAGCCAAATCGTACGAAAAGCTTACAAAAATTGCAGACGCTCTTTGTGTTCGTGTTGGTAACAAGCTGCGTTCGATCCTTTGCCAAATAATGTTGCACAGCAATAATCAAACAACAACAACAAAAAGTAAACAAAATTTAAAGTTGAGAGGTAACAACTAACAAATACCCTTTAATCAATGTACATACGACGAAGGGTCCAACTACAGCTATAACTTAAAAAAAGAAGAAAGTTTTATAAGAATCATCAATCTACCCAACTCATTTGCCTATGCATACATCTGTGATAAACTGCTTGCACACTGCTTTATTTGAACGTATTCACTTTATGAGCACAGGACATAACCGAGAGTCAACAAAAGTGTATCAAAAGCAAATACAAGCTCGATAACTATGTGTCAAGTGAAATGGGAGGAAGCAGCTCAAACTTTGGTACACACTTTCAGTTTTTCTTGCCACCTCATCCTCTACCGAAATGCAGGGGCGAGTAAACGAAGCTGCACCATAAAAGGAGAAATAAGTAGAAGAAACAGGCCGGACAGGAGACTATGAGCTTCGCTTTGGTTTTGGGTGTACGAGTATACTCGATTGTTTGCCTCTGCCATGGTTATTGGCGCTTTGTTGTTGTATTTGTGTTGCGTGTCGGCCAACAAATTGCAGCCACAAGAAACGAGTGGTCTCCCTTTTTTGGCTTCCGACCAAGCAACCGCTTCCCTTCCCTGCCGCATTGCGCCGTCATTCTTTGATTACTTTGTTATGGATTTTGTGCGGCTGATTTGGTTTCAACAATTCCCCATTTTTTTTCTTTTTTTTTTTTTTTGCGTGCATCTCTTTTGCCAATTTTGCAGCACACAACAACAACAACAAGTACAATTTGTATTCTGAACTGCAACAGAAGCGCAGGGGGATTGCGTAGTGGGAAGCTGTGTGTGTTGCATGCAACTGCCGATTTGATTGTGGCAATCAGAGCTAACGAAATGGCGCCAAGTGTTTGTCCAATTTGATATTCAATCTGCATCACACCCACAGATACACGCACACATACTCACACACATACCGTGCTAAGCTACTTTGCGTAAATTGTAAAAGATATGAACTCGCATGCACAAATATGTAGCATAGAGTACATAACAAAAAAATCCCAGCTCCACTTGGCCCACTTATTCATTGAATCAATCCATTCGTTTGAGGCAATGCAATAAAATTGATTTTCAAAGCAGCAGCATCCGCATAATGAAGCACAGGTGTGCCAAGTCGACTCATAAAATATACTATGTATATAAAAAAAAGATTTTTTTTGCATCCATTGGATGTGTAATTTTAAAATCAATTCTAAGCACAGAATTCAGATTACTGAACAAGTTGCTGCATTTGCTTTTATTATCAAGACGTAAGGATTTAGCAGATATGAGCAAAAAAAACTATAGACTATCAGGGCTGTAAGCAATTGCAGTATCTTGTGAGGCCAGGTAGAGCAACAAAACATCAGCAGGGTGTTATGCTATGTTTACACTCAAAACTCAAAATATGTTTAAGACAATTTTTTTTTTACTTATTATTTTTTTTTAACTTATTATTTAGTAATTAACAAAATTTGGAATGAGCGTTATTGGTGCCAAATAGCTTAATCTAATCAAAGACAAGCTACAATCATACAAACATAGCTGTCAAAGATCATTACATATCTTTTGTACTGAGAAGCCTCAAAATGTTATCTTTATGCTTTTAATCGATATTTTTTCCATAAATCCAAATCACGGTATATGACAGTTGTAAATAGCTAATTATTGTTGCTAAATTTGTTGCTCTAGGCATTTTTATCTTTGTGCCTCGTTGTTATGTGGCTTACTCCAGTCAAATTGAAAAAATCTCATATTGATACAGGGTTTTCATTTTTCTTATGATCTTATATTATTGGCAATAGATTCAAAGATTCATTTTATTTTTATGTATTGCATATTTCTATTTTGATTCGCCAATCACAATACACAGAGTGTAGGAGACATCGTTGGACAAGCCGTTAAATTAATTTTAAATTAAATTCGTTTGTCTAGAACGATCTTGTAAGCCTGTTTATTGGCATTTGCGTAAATTAAATCTCTTAGCCATGTGCCTGATTTGTACATAATCGGTTGACTATATCATATAGCTCCGTAGCGCCGATCTTCAGAAATCGATGTTCTGACGGAAATTTATTGAATAACGTTTGTTACTAAGATATTCAGACCGAATTTGACGTTCGTCGAGTACATTTTGGATAGGTTCATATGCACTATACAAATTTAATCCATGAATCGATTCATAGCTCCCAAAGAACGCAGTCGGAAATAGTGACAATGTTCATTCAAAATGTCAATGTGCCTGATTGTTTGGGAGAGAATTTGTAATGACTGATGAGGCCCATTTCACGCTATCTGGTACTGTAAAGTATACAAGCACTGTCGTCAAATTTGGTGGATTGAAAATCCGTCATACTATCCATCAAACTCCACTGAACGATGATCAGAAAATGACTGTTTGTGGCCGGTGTCTGCTTCAATATTTCCATCGACCACATTCAAATGGCGCAAGCTAGTAGATTTAGCGTCCATTTTAAAGTCATACGTGCGACTTGCACGTTCGGCATTTTGAGGCAGCGATAGATCATATCTTGCTATTGGGTGGAATTTAAATTTAAGTAGTTAAAAAGCTTAGCACTTATTGAACACTCGAATCAAGTATGTCCAAGATGATAGTTCGGACACAATAGATCATTCTTTTCAATGATAACCCTTTTTTAGGATAAGGTTTTTATGTATATGTTTGAAGTATTTTTGTGTATGGTTGTTGCAGTGGCCGTATGCTTTACAAGTACAAGTGAAAAAGAGTTTAATGCCGGCTTTAATTGAGCCTTTATAAGCTTATGTTTCTAACATATTTTGTATTTTATGTTAATAATATGTTGTTTAGCTTATTATTAATGTTTAATTGTCTAACAGATTTAAACTTATATGCTATGTTATGCCAACTTTAATTATATTATATTTAGTTGTTAGGTTCCAACAAATAGTATTATGTATTAGAAAGAATATATTCCAATCAGATTTAGGGATATAAAAATTTATGTTAAAAGAATAAAAAAAAAAATCCAAGACAAGAATCCCCATAAAACTCTTATGCCAGCATCCAGTCTCTTGAGGAATTACCTTTGCAACAACATTCATCACTTGCGTTTTGGGCGTGTTCAGCTGCAGCTGAAGTCATCGCATTTAATGCTACACCTTATATAGGGTTCTACTGAAGTCGTTTGCGTTTTTGTGGCAAGCAGTTTATTGCTGCTTCGCTGTCAGATACGTAAGATACATATGTACGTAAATCAGATATGGAATACAGCTTAAAACTTTACTTAGCCGGTTCAATGTACTCATCGAAAATCATCGGCATAAGGCGAATGCTTTGTAAATGTTTTATTGAATTTCATTGATAAATGTTGCCCCAAACAACATGCAACATGCAGCCCATATGCAATTTGATATTTCTGGTTGTTTTTATTGTAGTTTGGCATTTATGCACAACATTTGGCAGGTCGTCGTCGTCGTCGTCTTTAGAATTTTCCATTTTGTTTGTTCGATTGCAATTCGATTTGTGCTTTGCATGCCAAATTTAAATATGCCATAGTTCGTTGGGCACCCCCGTAGAGAATCCAATTTGGGCTATGACCCCATAGGTAATCGCAAAGTCAGCTGTTCCCCAAAGGTAAGCGAACCCTTTCACAAGTCATTCAACTTTTGTTTCGTTTTAACTTTGTATCGGCTAATTTTACTTTTAGTGTTGTTATAAAACACTGAAATTATCAAAGCCCAAGCAACTCTATAAAGTTTATGCAAAATATGATGTAGCTTGTTTGTTTTGTTACGAAACAATTTATTGCCGGAAAAGCAACCATGTGCTAATAGATATTCATAATAATAGTATGTAGTTGATAATTTGTTAACCGATTAGAGCATATGAATTGGGTGACGCATACTTATGGCGAGGGGAGTAACAAACCAAGCAGAACACCAACAAGCTTTGTAGACATTTTCAACTACAGCTCGAATCACTTCAATTTGATTTTAAAAACGCTTGCCAGTCAGTCCCCCCTACATCGAGAGAGGTGTCAAAGCTTTTATATAAATTACGTTACGTGCACGATGGGTCAGTCATCGTAATTGTTCTGGACTGGTCACGCAATGCCTACAAAGCCTCCAATGACTTCTATGCACGTGGTAACAAAATGTTACGCCTCTCCTTTCATTCAATTAAAGTTGAGAACAATGTTACACAAAAAAAAATTCGACCGATTCGATCCCTTAAAAATTGAACTCCTGCATATTGCACTAACTTCTACATATCGTCCTGGAAACTATTGTTTGGAGGGTCGAGATATATTATTATATTTTCTTTGATTTTTCGAGTCAGGGTGTTTAGTTCGAATTTATAATTGTTTTTCATTAAATTATATATTTTTCATTCAAATCAAATTAAGTTAAAATTTGGTTTAATTTTTTTGCCAAGGCTTTGTATAGGCATACTTTTGATTTATTTTATAAAATATTATATATTAATTCAAGTAGAAGGGTAAACATATTTCTTAACTATTTTTTTATCAAACTATATACTATTTTATCTTATTTTGACTAACTAACCATAAATTAACAACCAAAAAAGTCGTGACATAATATAAAACCGCAAGCAAAACGCTCAAAAAAATTATCAACAAAATTCAAGTCATGTATGTAGATACAAAGCATTATTGTTAATTAAACTGATTTCTGTTGGCTACTAAAAAATAATACATTTAACTTTTATCAATTTTAATTCAATAAACAAAAAAAAATACAAAATAATATATTTGCTAAAATAAATAAGCTTTGTGACTTGTAAAATATAATTTAATGACTTTCATATTTTAAAATGAATTAAATGAAATTTGAAACAGAATTTACAATTTTTAAATTGTGAATCTTGAATAAAATTAAGTTTAAATTAATGCAGCTGTGTTGGCTTCGTCTCAAATCAAAAATTTTGGCAAGCTTTAAGCAAATTTGTTGATTAAAGTAAATACATTTTATATTGAATTTTAAATGTGGAATACATTTCTATGAATGAATAAAAATTTTGATAACTTGTTATTTTAAGCAAATTGCTGGCTAAAAAGAAATTGATTATTATTTAAAGTTAATTAAAAACATTAGCTAGCTTAAAGCAAATTTGTGGTTTAAAAAAAACATAAAGCAAGTACATATATATTGAATTGAAATATAAATGGCAAATAAGTTTGCATAAATTGCATTAAATAAAATAAAAACAAATAATTTGTATATATTTTGATGAAAAATCTTTTAAGCTTGATAAAATATTTTTTTTTTTTTAGTGCACTGCAAAGTTTGTTATAGTTGTTGTTTTGTTGTGGTTTGGATTTGTTGCGATGGGCAAAGAAATTGTCATGCAAATTGAGTACTTAGCAAATTGTTATAATTAAGAAGCGAATAACGAGCCATAAATGAGCCGCATCATACAAAACCGCTAGCAAAACGCGCGAAAAACGCTTGCTTATAAATAATTGAAAAATTTTATAATATGGCATTTTGTTGTTGTCGCTTGTCAACTGTCAAAAGTGTGTATTATAAAATGGTTATGTATAAAGTTCCACTATAAGTGTGTGTGTGTGTGCATTTTGATGACCTGCGCTATGTATCACTAAAATATTCATTGGAAAGTTCATAAATTATGACACCTGAAACCGTTGTTGCTGTTGTCATGTTAATGCCGTTGTTTGTTGACATTAACAGCTCATTTTGTATGCATGTTTGAACATGTTTGACAAAGTGCTCAATTCAAAGTCTTGGTCAATATTCATGCGCACACGGCCTGCTCGACGTTTAATTAGTCAAAGTCAAGTCTGCTGACAGTTGAAGCAGCAGT
Organism: Chymomyza amoena; assembly: GCA_037043745.1. Classification (NCBI taxonomy): domain Eukaryota; kingdom Metazoa; phylum Arthropoda; class Insecta; order Diptera; family Drosophilidae; genus Chymomyza; species Chymomyza amoena. The sequence continues at coordinate 457,176 of JBAMAX010001685.1, read as the reverse complement.
GGGCAGGGTATCAAACGACTCTACCTTATTGATTTGCGGTTGCCCAGATAATGGTGTTGGGGTACTTCCACTAGCTGTTGCAGTTGCAGCCTCACTTGGATACTATGCTAATGGCCATTTTGGCCGTACTCCTGCCATATACAAAAAAGATGAGAGTCAGCTGTGTGTGCCAAAGCACAAGAAAAATTGTTGCATATTTCACGTCGACATTGTGCGCATATTTTTCAAGCAGTCTCAGTATCTCCTCTAACGTAACTTGCCGCCTCTCCTTTGAGGTAAAAAATAGTTAAAATGTAGATTTATGCAAATAACGCGGAGAAAAAGCGACGGCGACGGCAACTGGCATCCTCAGCAAACTTGCTGTCGACGTTGACGTCGGCGACGACGTCGCTGTCTGTGTTGTTTTTGTTGTCTTTGTCATATTTGTTGTTGCTGTTGTTGTTGTCAGCTAGCCGGCCCTTCGGGCGCTGTCTTTCATCCTGGCATAGCATCCATGGATAGTGCTGCTATATAGCTTCTCTGGAACTGACTGTCTGTTTGCCAGATGACTGCCATTCTCCCATTTTTTTTCTATGCTTTAGGCATCCTCTCTATGTCTACTATTGAGTGTATTGCATTTAATATTTATTTGCTTTTATTTTATTTCTCTTTTTTTTGCGCTTTTATTCGGTCTCGCGCACATTTTTCTCTCACTGTGACAAAAACTATGCCAACGTCAACGTTGACGCTGACGCTGATGTCGACGACGCCGACTTTGACGTTGACGCCGTCAGGTGGAAAAGGAAAATTAAAAATGCAATTGCGATTAAAATTGCATGATATACTAGTTGTAAATATGTAGATGGTATGTGTGGTAGAAATGGTTTTGTTGGGCGCTTTGTACCTGTAGCTGGTGCATCCCACTTGAAAATCACTAACTACTTAAATTTTTTTCACAATTGCAATTTTAAATAAAATGGAACTTCTGGGAAACCATTTGTATAGGCAGATAATTATAGCAAATTTGAGCCAAGCAGCGTCAAAGGCATCGGTTGAACAATAATAGAGACTCCGTAAGATATTCAAAATTGATTTTTTAAAGATCGGTTTTAATTAACTTTTTTAGTATGGAAAAAGAATTATTTTACGACGATTTTAATCATTCGTAAATGCATGTAATCGGGCAGAATAGCAAAAGTGTCCTTCGAAAACTTTCATTACAAAATTTTGCTTTCTCGCCCAAAAGTCACATTTGACTACGAAAAGTAGTCCATGTCCATTCTATAGGGGAAATGCTTGTAAGTTGACACGGCTATAAGTTGCCAGCCCTGATCACCAAATTCCGCCCGTCCTCGACAAAAAAAAACGCAGTGTGTGACAAAATACAAAGATGTTTTTTAAAGAAATCTGAAAATAAGAACTTTTTTTTTATTGCACTCAAAAAGTGATCGAATCTAAATGAAAAACTATGGAAAATTTTTATTATATGCTGGGTTTCCATGAATTTTCATAATGAATATAGGTTTTTGGAAATACAATAAATATATTTTCATTGTTTCCATTGCTATGTTATTTATATGACTTTTTTTATTGTGTTGTTGGAATTATCATTGAAACTAATTTGAATTGTTTTTAGTTCACTTTCTGCCAGGACAGCATTTTTTAAGTTGTCGTTTTCAAGCTAAAAACGCTACAGTTTGTTAACTTAAAAACGAAAAATTTGGCCTAAAGTGTTGCTTAGCTTATCGATAAATTGTAAAGAAATGATGGTATTATAGCCACAGTCTAAAAATATAGTTAGTTTCGACATAAAAATGTAGACAAACTCAGAGAATAATCACACTGTACATAATGTTTTTAACACTTTGGATCCATCTCGGCGAAAACCCTATTTACCGTTACTAACTTAGTCACTTACCTTTAAATTGTACTTTCGCCCGTGTCAAAACAAATATTCACTTAGTCAGCTTTTGGCAATTTACGTTGATTTACTAAACACCGATAAAGGGCAGGAGGAAGAAAAAGCAGAAGAAGATAATTTGTTTAAAGAATTAGCACTGCACGAAATTTAAAAGCAAAGAGCAGATTTACAATAACTATTTCCATATATAAGTCATCTTGTGATCTAAAAATAGGTTGATGTCACTTTAATTTTTTATTTCTACAACGTTTTCGGAAATTCACAAATGGTCTGCGGTTAGGGAGCTATATATATATGGCCAATTTGTTTTGTTAATTTTTGTTTTTTTTTGTTCTTGTTTTGTTTTTTTTTCTTGTTGCTAGCTAACAGCGCGACAATTTTCCGTTTTTGCCGTTAATATATCTATCAGCTGTTTTTACTGGCCGTGTGCCCAGTGCAAATTTATAGCGCATTTGCTTGCTTTGTCTCGTAAAGAAATAAATAAATAAATAAACGCAGCGATAAACAAAGCACAATAAGGAACCAGAAGAAAAACTGCAATGACCGCAAATGCGCACAGTAGGTATAATAAGTATGCAAATGGAAGCAGATAGGCGACACTAGAGAGATACAACGAGGACGAGACAATATTGCGTATACGTACATCACGTGCCCGGCGTGTGCCCGAATTGGCCAAAGTTGATTTCGATTTCGATTCGGAATTTCGATTCTATAGCTACGTACACATTAGTTGGATTCTTGGGCGTCAAAGTCAGCCGTAGTATTTTTGTTTTTCGGTTTTTACGTTACGACGGCGGCGTCTTGTTCGCGCCACGTTGAATGTCAAATGATTTGGCTTTCAAATGTTTATGCTTTATTTATAATGGCATTAATTAGTTTCACGTTGGTTTGGGGCTTGTTAGAGTTGTTGTTGTTGCGATGGGTATAAACAGTTAAGTATAATTTGCGGAAATGCGGCACATGTAATTGTGGAGCAAGCTGGGACTAGGGGACTTAAACTCGAATTCGAGCCAATGGGTACTCGTGTTGCTCAGTCAGCAGACTGTCGGTTTTTTGTTCTCAGCTATCATTGTTGTTATTATTTATATTTATTTTTAGTAGAATAATTGTTTATTAGATTTTTTTTTTGTTTTTTTGCCAGATGCGCGCACATATAAAGTTTAATTTGTTTTGAGTTTGAAATTGTATATGGATTTGGAAAGCTATTGATAAGCTTTGTTTATGCGTTTTTGGTAACCCTGTTTTACCCACAAACCGATATATGCCACAAGCTCTATAAATAAATAAATATTGGGCGTGTGGCGTTGTCAACAAAAATTAGCTGAAACCTGTTTGATTATTTGATATCCCAGCTATATATACAATATACATTTTATAGCATTTGTGTAACTAATTAACAACTTTTTATTATTATTTTATTTCGTTTTTAAAAACTTCGTTTGCATTGCAAATGAGACGCACTAAAAAATTCTCAGTTGTCAAGTAAAACGTAAAAACATTTGGTATAGTGAAATTCCACCCAAAAAAACTAAAAAAATACCAATCGCTGCGTTTTTATACTTATATATGTCTTGTTTGTTAAATTTTCCACAGCACACACAATTTTACGAAATATTTTTAATATTTTTCCACGACCTAATTTTACACGGTTCTGTATGGCTGTCGGTCTGTCGTAGGCGTACGACCTTCGAAGTGATTTTGTATTCCAAGTCACGTGTGATTTCCGTGGAATCAAATATTTTCAACACGTAGCACTGACCCTGCTTAACCCAAAACCCACTGCATTCCTTTACCTAGCACATGTTTTAAAAATAATTTTAATAAACGTATTTAGCTTAGTTTCTTTTTAGCGCCTATCTGTCAGATCGCGTGATTATGACCCGTGATCGCGATTGCAGCTCAGCTAATATATTATATACAATTAAATAAAATTACATGAGACTTTGTGCTGCACTTCCGTTTTCGACTTTTTTCGAGAGATTTTTTAAAGTTTCGTTGATTGCGATTATTTTCACTTTTGGAGCAACGAACGTTTTGCGCTGCGTCTTATATCTTGCGAGTGCTGCGACGGGTTTGTCTGTCATTTCATATATTGGCTTTAGCTCTTGGCCGGCAGCAGCGACTGCGACGTCAACGTCGACCGCAGCTGCGGCAGTGACTGAACGTACAGCGACAGTGATTTTTTTTCTTGGCCCGATCTTAGCGGCAGAAGCTTCTACGCTGATTTTTTTTCTTGTAGCTGTCACTGTCGACCACGACGGCGACGGTGACGTCGACTTCACTTTACAATCTTTAGCTTTAAAAGCAAATATTATAGTTTTGTTTATGAATTAAATCCAGAGCCGGTTTTTTGGGCACACTGACCAAAAGGCAGGGCTTTTCGGCCTCCGTTCTCTGTTATCTTAGGGCAGCCTTTGGAGTGCAATGCCGCCTGCTGTGCCAATGAATCGTGCAAATATAAGAATTGCATGAGAGATACTTAATTAAAAAGAAATATATACAAAATTAACACATGCAACCGTATCTTCAATGAAAAGTTGTTGCCTGTATTTTTTAAGCAAACAGTATCAATTAATTGCCCTTACAGCAATTATACAATGAATGATGAAACTGACACATGGGTCAATCATATTGCATCTAATTAAAGTCAACTTGATATAGAATACGGTAATCATTCGTCAATGAGAGCAGTATGCATAAATTACTTTGCAAGAGTTAGATTAGGAGAAAGTTTGAGGGTATTCACGCTTGCTGCTGACTACTTTTGCAAACAACAAAATGCCAATTTAAAAAAAAACAGTTTTTCGTTTTTATTTAATTTTGACTAACCAACTGAATTTTTGACACATAGAATGGAGTTTGGGTAATTCCACCTCCAAAAGAAAAAAATTGTGGGAAATTTTTGTATCTTTAAAACAACTTGGCACAACTGTTCTATTTGGAAATTAACACAGCCATAAAGAGCGGGGCTATTTTATCATCCAAAAAAAGTAAGTTTCTTCGAGTAAAGATAGGTGGCTACAAAGAAGATATTGGGATTTGACCATACAAAGGTCGATTCCTTATTTAACATTATTAGTGAACCCTGCGAGCCTTTCCGTATTCATATGGTAATCTAAGATTCAACCACTATAGTCTTAGTTGGACTCCTATAACGGTGTATATTTTTAATATTCACTTTTCCTCGATTTTTTTTAAATATAATCAGTATTGATAGATGTCAACAAAAGGATGCACTTAAAGTAATAAAGTTGCTGCGGTAATTTATGGTGCAATTTATTTAAACGTTTCTTGTAGACAGTTCTGGTTTTAATTTCCGGAAATTCCTATTTCTGCAAACATCAATGTGTAAGCGTCTACTGTACTTGCTTTACCCGCTCGCTCACTAATTGCTCTCAAGTTTTTGCAAATATTCGTGTTGTTCTTGCTGTTGTTGTTAGACGGAGACTTGCTAATTATCCACAACTCGTCGGCTGAGCGATTTATCAAAGGAGTCTCTCGGCTATCATAGTTGCTACACTGTTGCTATTAGCCGCTTCGTTTGGTGCTTAAGTCGTCTGCGTCCTCTGCAAGATTGCCAGCTGCGACGTCGACTGAAACGTTGGCTGCGCTGCATTTTGCAAAGTTTGCAACTTTTGCAAACTTCCGGCAATAATTTGCACGCCACAAAGTGAGAGAAGTGTGAGCGAGATTGAAAGAGTGGCAGCTCCGACAAAAACAAGAATAAAGTTTTTGTATTAAATGCAAAACAGTGTTAAATAATTTAAGTTATTTTACGATTATTTTCCTTGCCGTTTGTCTAGTGGGTCTTAAGTTCGATCCTAGCTATATGTACTGCGTCTGGCCAGCTGTGGGCAAATGCACTTGGAATTGGCGCTGTCCTGTGCAAGAATGGAAAAACCACATAATCATCGACGGAAGTGTCGGGCATATACATGGTTTACTTTATGGCCGCTAGAGGGCGCTCAGCTTGGCGCGGTGGCATGCATTAGCACAGAAACCGCATGTAGATTTGCTGATAACAAACCGCACCACAGACACTAAAGTACACACGCTGCGCAAGTGGCGCGTTGCACGTTTCATGATGCACGTTGCAATGAAGGCAGACTAAAGAGCAACAACAGGCAAAACAAGTCAAGGCAAGTTTGAAGGCGTAACCAGGGCATAGAAGTGCAGTTAGATGCTGTCAAGAGTTGAGAATTTTATGCGAAATGTTTAGTAATTAGTTGCATCCGCAAGGGGAAATTACTTAGCTCAGCTAACCACATAGCCACAAGCTCACAATGCGTATGTGTGTGTGAGTGCGGCAGTGTTAGGCCAAAGTTCAAGCTCTGGAAAATGTTGACAGCTTGAAGAAAACTAGAACCCACACAGTCGTCAGTTCGTGTGTATGAATGTGGGTGCACTTATAACTCATACGCAGTGTGCCACTGGTTCCTCTGCTGGCTGTTGGTGCCAGGCGTTAAATTAACTAATTAAAAGTTGCACAACACGGCTACGTTGGCTACATTTCACCCTCTTACCCTCTACTAAGTTAACCAACACTCATGACAATTATTCCTAGCTGCTGCTGCTGCCGCCGCTACAGTTTTAATTCACCTAAAATTCTCGTATTTACAGGCAGGACAAACATATATACTTTGTAGTCTATGTATATCTAGGTAACCTGGCTGGCTATGTACTTGGTCGGTTGGCTGACTGTTTGCTTGGTTGATAAACTCGCAAAGTTTGGCCAACATCAACGAAGCAGCTCCGTCGAGCTACTGCAACAATTAACACTTGGCGCACATTTAACACACTGGCTTATATTTTATTTTTGTGCATTTTCGCACACTGTCGCAAAACTTTTCAAGCCTTGGCGCGGCAGTGCGGCACCGCGGCACACTTCTCGCCTTGGTGACAACAACTCCCATCACAACCCATCTCATCACGTGAGTAATTAGCACCTGACTGTCTGCTGTGTTGAATGTTGTCTCTGTGCAAACTTTATATGCTGGCCATGCCCCTTTGTTTTATATTTGTCGCTCATTTGGCAGTTTGTTTAATGAAATTGTCACATTTTTGGGCTCACAGAGCGTATAATTGACGAAATTAAAGCGCCGTCTAAAAAAAGTATACGGTCTACCGTCAGAGTATTCAAAAATAGATTCAATTAGAAACTTACCATAAAGCAATCATTTTTAAAGCTCTTTGTAAAGAATATCGGTATGTCAACTAATGAACTCATTTTACGTTTTCGGGATTGATGAATCATCAGTAATAGTTTCTCACAAATTACTCCAAATCTTTTCTTATAGAGAGTGAAACATCGAAAGTAAGCTTTTTTTTAAAACCTATCCAACTTAAACGCAATCGCTTGAGAACTTTTGATTATAGCTAAAACTTCCCAAATCTACCCTTTTTTGCCTCGAATCCCAACTTAAATACTCATTCAGTATATGGTTCAAATCGCTTTAAAATTGTTTCAATTTAATCTCCCAAATTTAGGCAAATTAATGTCGGGAATTCCGTTGAGTAATCGGACACAGTAATCCTGTATATAATTTATTGGATCTTGAATATTTGATGTATTAAGGCTCATATTATCAAAAATCGGCTAACATAATCACTGTAACTGATTGACCAGCTTGTGCCCTTATGTGATTTCACATAAAAAAAAAACTAGAAAAGTCGTGCATAGTTTTCGTAGAAAGAAATTTGGTCAAAAGGATGTCTTATCTTTGCCGAAAACACCTGAATACTTTGTTTGCGAGTTTTCCATATGGTAATTATGTTTAAATTAGTTACCAATTAATCGTGTAGACAGCTGTATGTATAGCAATTATCGAAATTCATTTTACACTCTGTATATTGAAAATAATAATAATTAATAATGATAATTATCTCCGTTTATATGCCAAATTGCTTCATTAATGAATTGCTTTTTTGTTGTTAAACAAATGAAAAATTAATAAACGTAATTGACAAAGACCAATAAGACGACTTGAACGCCTTCATAAATGTGACGTCAACGATCGTCATAGCATCTCTCACCACTTTATTTTCTTAGAAACCATTGTTGTTGGTAAATTATTTAAACTCTTATCATAATAACTAGAAAAATAAAATCAAATTGCTTATTACTTATAAAAAGTGTGCGGCGATCACATTTTTGCAAGCTTTTTGCATTATAGCCCTAGTTGTGGTTGTCATTAAATTTATAAAAAAAGTTTTTTTAAATTGATTAAAGGAATTAAATATTTAATAAATTGAGAACTAAAAAGTCGCTAATTGTACCACATATGTATATATGCATGTTTTATACAGTCAGATACCAGGCGAAAAGCAACGCTAGCAGCTGACCACAAATTATTTATTTAAATAAATTTTAATTAATGCTTTGATTTTTGTTCAGCTTAAGCAAACATATGTTCGTCAACCCAAAGTAAAGCTTTTAAACAATAGATTCCAAAACTAAAAGCAACTTGCTAAATTGATTTTGGCAGATCAGCTGTTTAAATTTCTGCTCGCCTGGTATAAGTTTTTGTTTGCCAATCATTTCTTGTTTTGAAGTGACTTTGACGACAACAATACCAACAACATCAACAACAAAGAACAACAAAAAGTAATAAAGAATAACAAATGTTAAAACATTGAATTTTTCATTTTGCTAATGAAAAAAAAACTGTAGCATACTTTTAGTTACAGAATTTTTCGCAAAAGTCGTAGCATGCTTTTACTTGCTAAATTAAATCAGCTTGCTGTGGATATCTGCTCGCCTGGTACTTTGAACTGGAAGTTTAAGTGATTTCCATTGAAATTTGAGATTCATATAAAAATAATGTTATTCGTTTGCTGCTATGGCTGTTAAGAACATCTGCTATGATAGGGAAGGGTTACTTATTTTTTTATTTTTGAATATTATGTCGTTTATTAAAATCGTTAAAAACATGGTTGGGCCAGATAGTTGACCGATAGTTCCTATGGGAGCTATATGATATAGTCAACCGATTTCAATAAAATTTGACACAGAGCTTAAATACCTTAAAAAAGATATGAATGCCAAATTTATTTCAAATATCTTTACAAACAAACAAAACACGTCGAATTTTGTATAAAAAACGTGTTTTTGGACCGATTGGTCCTATGGGAGCTATATGATCTAGTCAAACGATTTAGATTAAATTTGGTACAGTGCTTAGGAACTATAAAATACTCACGAATGTCAAATTTGGTCTCAATATCTTAACAAACAATCGAAACACAACAAATTTTGTTAAGAAATCGATTTTTTGGAAGATCGGACCTATGGGAGCTATATGATATAGTCAATCGATTTTGTTCAAATTTGGAACATTGCTTAAGTGGTTTAAAAAATTTCCAAACGCCAAATCTAGTTACGATATCTTTATTAAAAAACGAAATATAGCGAATTTTTCTTTAAAAAAGTTATTTTGGCCGATCGGTCCTATGGGAGCTATATGATATAGTCAACCGATTTCGATCAAATTTGGTACAGTGTTTGGGAACTATAAAAACTTTCGAATACCAAATTTGGTTACGATATCTTCATAAACAAACGAATTATTCATCTAAAACGCTTTTTTTTTGTCGAGGTCGTCTCAAACACCCCCATGGGAGCTATATAATTTATCCCCGATATCAAAAAAATAAAATAAACTTGCCTCCTATGGAATAATATGGGATCTAATGTGAAAGTTTGGTAACTCTAGCTCTTACCATCTCTGAGATCTAGGCGTTCACACGGACAGACGGACGGACGGACGGACGGACGGACGGACGGACGGACGGACGGACAGACAGACGGACGGACATGGGTTATCGACTTCTCTATTCACCCTGATCATATATTAGGTAACTTTGGGGTGTCTCCGACGTCTCCTTCTATATGTTACATACATTTTCGGCTTGCACAAACTTAATATACCCTTGGTACCATACGGTACAGGGTATAAAAATTGAAAATTTTAAAAGTATATGTATCGTATGCGATGAATTCTGTAGGAATTGACGATTTTCTTTACTGAAGAAAAGGAGTTGTTTTAAAAATTTGATTCGATAAAATATATTCAAAACTGCGATTCATAAAAACACTATTTATTATCATGAAATTTATAGTAAAAAAAAATAATTTTTTTTTATATTTTTTTTTATTTGTAATCTGTCATATGAGACAATCAGCAAATTTTACAAGTAAAAACAAAATAAAAAAAAAAATGGCAGGATTGATTGTGCTCCAATGAGTCTAATCAATATATTTACAACAAAACTATTTGCTACAAATTATTATACATTATTAAATTGATCTGGAAGGTCCAGAGTATGAAATGAAATCTTTTCAGACGTCTAACATCATACTGTTGTCCAGTAAAAAAAAAAAATCTATGAAAAGCAAAAAAGAAGATCTTTAAGTTTAAGCTACCATCTAAATTGCGTCTGTAGGAATTATTATTAACTTACCATTTTAATACAGCTCGACAACCCTGGGCAACAGCATGCCGGCGTTAAGACGCAGAAAAAAACTTGTTTTTTTTTGGGTAAAATCAATAAAAAAACTTCAACGAGCACAAAATAAATTAAAAAACGTTTGCACTGTAAATGGCGTATTATGGGCAGAACGCACTTATTCATATACTTGCAACTTGTGGCAACACGAATTTATTGAATTTTTTTTAACCAAATAATTGGGTATTCTTTAGCGGTGTTGCAAGCAACTTGTAGCAGGATTGCGCGCGGACTGTGAACTGCGCACGTCCTGCGCCTGGGTTGCAGTCGCTGCCGCTGCCAAGATTCACCTTGACCTTGGTATAGCAGCTGCCGTAGGGTTGTCAAGCGTTGCTAATTCAATGAAAAAAATAAAAACACTTTTGCATGTAAAGAATTTAAGAATACTTTTCCGTTTATTTTCTGGATTTTGCTTTTTTTTTATTTTGCTTTGCTTTCTGTTACTTTGTGTCTTTTGACTAACGAGCGCAAATTTTTAAAACATTTCATTTATAGTTAATATGCTCATATTTATTTTTTATTATATTTAGCTAGTTTTGAAATTCAAAATTAGCCAGTTAGTTGCGCTTAATTTTAAATTGTTGCATGTTACAGAAGCTTTATTGTCCCATGAATGGACATTATTTTTTTTATGTATGTATATGTTATGCAAGTACTTAACTAATAGTTTAAATTAGTATATTTTTTTAGATTTTTTTATTTTTATTTAGTTTTGATGTATGTTGTTGGTTTAGTTTACCAAGTTCTTAGGCTATAAGATGTTAGGAAAACGTCGTTTATATATTTGTATGTATTTAATTATGCTCAAACTTAACTGGTGTAGATTGTTTTTTGTTTTTGTTTTTTTGGAAATACAATATGTATATAACAATAAAAGAAACTGCTTAAATGCGTTTACATATACAAAATGTAGGATTATTAGCAATTGTTAAATAACTTGTTTTTGTTGCTGTTGTTTTGTTTACTTAACTTGAACTATGATATATGATTGCCTAAATGCTAAGAGTTTTTAATTTAATTTATATATTTGGTATTTGCATCTTACAGCTGGTTTATGGTTCGTTAGTTTTAGTTTTTAAGTTTAATGCTTTACACTTAATTTGATTTAAATATTATAACTTACATGCGAAAATTCAATTCTTTGGTGGCTTTACTTTGCAAATACTTTTGCATAATTTACAATTTTTGTTTATTTTGTTTTTTTTTGTTTTGGCTATATACGATATAGTAATTCGTTAAGTAAATATGTACAGTGTTGTCTTATGCAGCTATTTAGATTTTTGTCTAATTGTAAATTGAAATGTAGTTAGCATAGTTTATTTATTTATAACTATAAATAACATTGATTTTGATTTTAATTTGCATAATGCGAATCCGCTCTTAAATTGTAGTGTATAAAACAACAACATTTGGTCTGGAAAAACAATGAATTTTTTTTTCTAATTTAAAGATTTAAGATAACCAACAATGTGGTCTGGTGGCTTTGCAAGCAAGACGTTAAAAGGGGCTCGGATTTTAACGTTTTGACCACCTTGAGAAATGTTGAGAACTGAAAAGTGAAAAGCTTTAACAATTTAAAATTAAAGGAATATAACTAAAGTGTCTGTATGTGTGTGTTGTGTGTATGTATATAACTCATAGCACCATGTTACTTCGTTGTTAGCTATATATATATGCAAGTAATTATATATATATATATATATATCGCTTTAATTATTTTGGTTGATATTGCATGTAGTACTTGTTGTATACTCTATTTTATAACAGCAACAAAAGCAACATCAATGGCATACCATAATAATAATAATAATAAATTTATTAAAACTTTTGTTAACTACAGTTGTTTTGGTTTTTTTGTTGCTTAATTTTAGACTAAACTGACTATTATATGCATAAGTATGTATTATTTTTGATATTCCGTTAATGTATTTAGCTATTTGTTGTTGTGGGAGAAACCTTTTTGAAGTATATATAGCTATTAATATTATCGTTTATCAAAAAACTAACTTTAGAAACTGTTTAACCGCACATATCATATACGTGCAAATTTTTAAAGAACTCAAATCAAATTATATGGTACATATTTCTTTTTTTTTTTTTGTTTAATGCAAGTGAGCGCGTAATTATAGTGGAAGACTTCCGCTTAAAATTTAAATAGTTAGTTGTTAGTACACAAGTTTTACATATAATAAAATCAAGCAACATTTTAAGTTTGATTTCTGTGTTTGAGTTTGATAAATTTGCATAGTTTTTTTTTTGTATATTTTTTAAGTACTTATACAAATGTTTTTTTTTCTTTTCAACTAGACACAACTATAACAGACACATTCGAATTTAGAAATTTAAATTTTGCTATAATTATTTTAATTTTTCTTTTTAGTACTTAATGCATATAACTTTAGTTTAATATTTATTTATTTAGCTGGCTTTTGTTGTCTAATTTGAAATTCAACGTTGATATATGCTGCACTATATAATTGTCTAGTATAGTTTTATATTATACAATAATAGAAAAAACTTTATATATATATTTTAACTATTTTATAGAATTAAAATGGTTTAGCTCTACGCCCATTTACAGTTTTATTTTAAATTTTTTTGTTTTTAATCATATTATGTTTTTATAATGAAACATTTTCATTGAAGCATTTCAGTCATTTTCGCGTACAACTTTCGCTTTCGCTTTAGACCTAACCTAAAATACAGAAATAAGCCTAAAATCCTTAAACTCAAACTCTCTCTCTCTCTCTCTATAAGAGAGCGCATTCTCTTTACTGTGCTGCGCTCTGTGACGCACTTACTCTTAGTATAACAACATGCTCAGTTCATTGCTCCCAGGTGGTCCAGCGCATAGCTCTTAAAACATTATTACCAATAAATTCATATAGTTTGTGGCCGGCCAGAGGCATTGGATTTGCTTAGTTTTGCCAGCCGTCCCTCTCAGTGCTCATATTACTCTCCGCACTCTACACATATACATACATTCACACACACACACACGCATACATTCGATATAATAATTAATGAAAATAATCATATGCAGCACTCTTTGTCTCTTTGCGCCCTCTTTCTCTTGTGTCAGCATTTAGCATGTTTTTTTTTTGGTACTAGTCTATATATTCCATATTTATATACTTAATAAACTCAATTGTAAATTGCGCCCAAAATAGACTGACTGACCTTGTGCCTGCCATTCGCTCGATTGCCACTCGGCCATAAAACATCAGATTATGAATAATGAAAAGATCTTGCAACATTTATGAGTCTTGTGTTTATCATCTGTTAAGTGTAAACAAAACAAGTTATTACAAAGACGGGAACTATGTAATAAAAGGCTTTTAAACGCTGCGTTTATTGCAATATGTCGGATTTAAATGCTTTACTTGACTTGTGATGGCAACTTTGTGTATATCATCAATACTATATAGTGTATCTATGTAACTCTTTGGCAGTGTTTGTGTATCTGTAAGTTCGAATAAATTTTTGTTTATTTGCTTGCTATGTGCAAAATGCAAAACAAACTTTATTAATGCATATAAGAAATTTGCATATGCATTTTGCATTATTGATGCGTGTTTATTTTAAAATTGTTAAAATACTTTAATTCAATTGGAAACAATTCTCAAATCAATAACAAAATATTTTTTCTTGTTTCCTAATAGCTTGTCGTTTTTGAAATACATAGATGCATATTTAAAAGTTTTTTGTGGTGATAAAGTAAAATTCATTGCAAGGTTTATTGGATTAATAAGTGGAATTTGATTTGTTTAAATATTTACTGAGACATTTGTTGTAATTAAAATGGTTATACAATTGGAATGAATATTCATAATATTTTTAAAGATTTAATAACCATGAGGGAATTAAAAGCTTTGTGCTTATTAGATTTTGCATCAAAGGCGAAAGAGACGAAACACTACGGAGTCGGCATGGTGTAATTATTCAAGGTAGCATACTCCGGCCAAAGGCTCTTAACGCAGTCACCAATTTCTAGTTTCGCTGCGAATGCACATGACATAGCTTGCCTTGATGCATATTATTTTAAAATGTATGCGTTTTTACTCTCTTGCTTATTCTTGCTCTCACTAAAATTTGTATATTTATACCATGCAGACTGTTTAAGGACACTAAGTTCTCTCGGAATGAGGGGCAGAATTCACAAATATTTTCCAGGCAGAGAGACTTTGTAGGACTTAGCGTTCTTAGCTCTTTGCTAGCCTACTGAACTTTTTAATCCTTTACTTTATTCTATTGTTAAAGCTGCTTGAGTGCTCGGCATGGCTCAATTTTACTTATCAGTAATAAAAGTGAGTCTGTGGGCTACACGGATTCAGAAAGGTAGCCGAAAGGTAGCCGAAAGGTAGCCGAAAGGTACTGCGTTGCTTACTCACACAAAGAACCTAGCGTTGGATGTTCATACAGTCAAACATGATCATCATAACCAAAGTAATCCCTCATAGCTATTCGAATTTTTTTTATTTTCAGCAAGGATATATACTTGTGAATTTCTTTGCAATTCCAATTCTGACATGATACACAATGGTTTCAAAACCGATGACAAAATTGCTTGAGATTTGATTAAATTCACATAATTTATTCAAATAAACTCTTACTTATTTACAAAGTTTATTCAATTTTTAAAATATCTGTGTCTTTATTTTATGCTTTTAATAAACATATATTTAAATAAGTCTTTAAATGTTCTAAAATAATTTTTGGAAAGTAGTAAGTAACCCTTGGTTGCCATTCTTGCAAAAGCGTAAACATTCGAAATTTATTGTTCGAAAAATGAAATCATTGAAATTTCTGTGGCACCTATGGATTTTTTTAAAGATTTGTTTTCAAACCAACCTAACAGTTTTGTTTTTAAACCAAAATCTTTAAATATTGCTCTGGGACCCCCTATAAACTTGAAAATGTATTTTTCGGCAAATATTTATCTGCGCTATAATATGATGATGCGCGGATTCATTTGCCCGCGAACTTAATTTCAATTAAAACTGCGTGCATGTGTGTGTTAGTGTGCTGGAATGTGAGTGTATTTGTTCAAGTGTGTGACACATAATTTGTTAAGCTAATCAGGCATTAAATTGGCTTGTGGTACAAATGGCACCCACATAAATGCAAATATCTACAAATCAGCAATAGAGTAGAATATCATATTTGGCTTATTCCGAAAATTGGGAGGCGGCTCGAAACGGGACGTGCCTAATATGCTGGTTAACGAAATAAATGTTGACAGTGTTGACCGCATATGAAAATGCAAATATGCAAATATACAAATGTACATTTGAATTTTCACACTTTTCTGAACTGTAGCCATAGCTATGCGTTCAATAATTCAATTTGACAAGCGCATTATGGCCTTTGGCATTTGGGTGCGGTCTGCAAAATGCAAATGTAAAATTAAAATAAAAAAATGAGTCAAAAAAAAAAATAAATACTAGACAGAGCAAGAAGGTATATGTTAAATAAATAGTATGTATATTTTCGTTTAATTTGATTGTTTATTTTTTTGGTAGATTTTGTTGGGATGTCTCTAAAAACAAATGCATGCAAATTATTGCAAAACGGGCAAACAAATCAACAAGCGTATTTTTAATTTATTACGAATTTGCATTAAAAGCGCATAATTAAATTATGAGCATAAATGCAAATAATTCAAACTTATTTTCATTTAAACAATTCTTGTTGTTTTTCCATTTAGCGCAGCATTACAATATGGCTTAATGCATTTAAGCATTTTAAATTAATTGCGGTTCGAATGATAGGACATTAGTGCAATTGTTGCTGGAATAGTTGTTTAAGTGCCGGAAAAGCGGCAGCATCAACAATTTCAACCCAACTAACATATATCTGGCCAACTATCTATCTTGCTGAACTAAAATATGTTCAAGTGCACACGTTGCGTATACGTGATGTAGACTCAGGTAGTTGTTGCTGCGGCTGCTCCTGCTCCTGCTGGTGTTATACCCTTTAAGTGAAAATGACTTTCGATGTGAAAACAATGCACCGTGTTTTCCACACTCATCTTCTGTCGCACTTTAAGTGCTGTTAAGTGCTTTCTAGCCATCTCACTTTTGTACACTCTTACTATGTACAGGGCCAGATTGAAAAAAGGAGTAGAGGCCCAAGGGCCGAAGTAAATGCGTGACCATAATACGATAAATCACAGTTTCAATTATCAATGCACATTTATAGTAAATTCTACTCCATTGGTCTGAAAATAAGACATTATTTTTACTCCAATTATTCTTCCAAATACAGTGCGTTAATGTTAATGTTGTTGCAGTCGTAAAATTAGATTGTATTCTAAAATTTTGTTCTTTTCGGATTTTCGACTTGTGAATATTGAAAAAATGTTGTTTTTTGCAGACTGAAATAAATCAGGTGAACAAAAACTTCTTTCAAGGAGAAAATCGATTTTGTTTTTAGCAAAAGTGCTAGACAATTATTTTAGATAAAACATTATATTTTATCAAAATAATAAAAATGTTTTATTTTACAACAACTATTTTATTCCCTGTACCTATAGGTACAAAGGGTAATTAGATTTGTGCAATGTATCTAACGGACAGATGGAGGGACCCCATGTCTTTATACAAAAATGCTTATTGAGTCATATCCGTCCGTTCGACTGTATGAATACATAGAAATCGGAGACTAAGAACTAGAGAAACGAAACTTTACCACATGACGCGCATACTTCCTAAAAATATGAAGTTTCTTGAATCATGTCAAAATCCTGCGTCGATCTTTCGCAGTAGATTTTCGCGGTTTTTAGCCAAATAGTTTAAAATTTTGATATGAAATTAATTCAGCAGGCGAATATCAAAAATGAACAAAATTTGACAAATGCAACAAAAGTTATAGCCATAAATGTACAAATTTCACCTCCCCTTGCCAATAAACTGCGTCAATATTTGACTCTACGTAATTATGGTAATGGGCAAAGTATAACCACTTTTTTTGTAAGCTGATTCAGTGGCTCTAAAGAACAAATCCAAATCCAAATTTTATCGATGCCCCCACCTCCCCAATCTATTTACAGTATTTTCTACTACACCCCTCAATACATACACTTAATATTTACCCCATATATTTTAAATTGATTTTTTGACGTAACTCTTGATTCTTATCAAAATCGGTACAACTTTGCAGAACTTGTAGGTATGAATTTAATATATATAAAAGGAATAACATTTTTCGAGAAAAAAGATACTGCCGGGCACGACCTCGACTGTATTGTTTGCTTGACGAAATGTTTTTTTGTCAGGATTGTGCTATCGCAGCTTTAGTCCACAGATTAACATAACTCTTTTTCTATGTTTCAGATCAATCCGTCGAGGATTCTCCTAGTCATTTTATTATGATTTTTTTGGAAAAATTTATTGCAGTTTTTCACCAACTGCCTTGAAGACTTTTTAAAGCATTTTGTATACGCCCCGGAACTGGGCCCCCACGGCGCATAGTTCATTTCGGTCCTGCACATAGACCTAGAGCCTTGCATTTTAATGTGCAGTTGACGCTGCCGTCGATTTCAATTGTTTTCGATTTCGCTTTTCGGTCGGCTTCGAAATCTGCACGTTTTGTTGGGCCTTTTTTGGCTTTTATTGTTGAAATTGTCATTTAAGTGCAGTTGTACACACACACTCGTACGTGCATTCGCACACACAGATACTCATAGTGCTCGGCACACATTGACGACACACAATGGCTCGACATTTTTGCATTTTTTTGTGAATTTTTTGTGGTTTTTTTGTAGTAGTTTTTCTAGTGGCTGCTGCTGACAATAAAATTCCAACACCCACAAAAATGTTGTCTGTTGTATTTTTGTGTGTGTGTATTTTGATTGTAGTGGGTTTGCTCGTTTCCTGGTCTTTGTACACGCCCATACCGACACCCTACGCCCCTATACAGCTTCATTTATTTAAATTTAAGTAAAACACTTAAGCGTTATGGCCTAGGCAACAAACCGCTTGACAGATTTCCTCGCATTATTTATCGACTACACGTTTGTTCGTGTATCTGTAACTTTTTTACAATAATTTAAAAGCTCTGGTAACCACAAGCACTTGGCAGCAGTCAGCAACAGCTACGCTCACACCCTTACATCCGTTTATGCAGATAGTTCCAGAACAGACTCGATAAGTGGCCATAAATTTGGTGTCTTCGGGCTGTGTTGAAAGCAGCCATAAATTCAAACAATAGAAACAAATAGTAAGCATTTACAGATGCTCGGATACACAGATTAAATAGATACATTTTTATAAGTACAACCGACCATACAAAGTGTAGCCTACTCAAACTTAGTTGCACCTCAAAGTGTCCTAAAAATATATTACTGACCACCGCAAAACTGAGATGCAACCCAAAAATAAATTGCACGTAAAATTTATGCATATTCTGGCCGACTGTATGGCCATGGTCCATCTGTCTGTAGAGTATCCGGCTCACTTGGGATACATTTTGATTTTCTTTTTGACAGTGCACAATAAGACATTTCTTTGCAACAAATTGGACTGTAGGCCACATGCCAGAATAGAGTACGCTGGCCGTGCGTCATTGTAACATTTCAGTGTCTATTTGACTCCCCGCCCATTTGTCCATACGACGACGCTACCATTCGTTTTGTGTCCATCCAAGTGAATGAGTGACTGGCTGCCTGGGGCAGGCGCATGCATTCAACGTTGCATGACCAAAAAAATAACAAAACAAAAAAAAAAAAAAAATAGTGGAACGGTGCAGAATGGGAGCATCCCGAATTGAATACACACTGAATTTTCATTTAAAAAAATAATAATACTAATTGGTATCAAAATTTTTTTTTTTAATAAATTTTTTTAAACCCCTAGAAAGGAAATTTTTTGTACATATTAATTATTGTAGCTCAAAATATGTAAACATTTTTGGATTTTACATAAAAAAAAGTTTCTTTGAAAAAAACATCGAAACATTTCCTTAAAAAAACAATCTCCATATTTGCTTTACACCTTAAGGAGACTTTAGCGATCTATTTTAGTATACGCCATATCCCTTACGAAAAAAGCGTATCAAAAGCCCAGTGAAATGTGTTAGAGTGCTTCTATGAGAGTGTCTGCCCATTAGACACTTTTTTGTTCTCACTGGCGTTTAGTGAAAAAATCTTTCAGTGAATGAATGAAAATGCAGCTGCTGCCGCGACTGACGCGACTGTCAAAAGTCTCGGATCTCGAATCTCTCGGTGCTTCAGTGCAGTCTAACTCACTCTATCTCATTCAGTGTGTGGATGAGATTTTGGCGCCGAGTTGGTTAAAACTCTTTGGCACCAGTATATGCATGATATATTTAGGGCTGATACTTTTGAGTGCATAAATTTAAACATATACGTTTATTGGTTTGGCCAAGTGCCAGACGAGAGCGGCATTAAAAATGCAATTCCGTAAAGAACAAAAAGTTCAAAGAGCAGACAAAAGAAATTTGACAAAAATGAAACAAAAATAAAATTAATTTGTTGCCTTTGTTCAGTTGCATTTCATTGGACAATCACCTGATGACAATTGCACTGAGCGAAAATCAATTGAAATTGTTATTAGGAGAAACGACAATAATAGAGCTAAAATAATAAAGACATTTATATAATAGTCTAGAAATCACTCTTATTTCATTTTTTGTCATTATCTTATTATTTCTCATTAAATTCATATTATTGGCTATTTAAAGAAATAAAAAGCAAACCAGTTTTTTTTAAAGGAGGTTAATATTATTGCATTTTTTTTAATCAAATTTTTAATTGCTTCAAGTTTCTAAAATGTACCTTATGTGTGAGATACATTCTTTGCCTTATTCTGACCTGCGGCAAAACACACCCTGACAGACACACTAGCTCATTTTGAACAAATTTTGTAAACTCAAAATTTCTGCATTTTGACTTAAAAATACAAAGGATGTTCGTTTTAAAATTTCCGTGGATCATGACTATTATAATTCTTTAATTATGCTTTACTCATCTGAGACTATTCCAATTGTCGAGCAATGTGCCAGCGTTGCGTTTACGTAGCATGATGGCACCGACTTATTTAACGCGAATGTCACGCCTCTACATTGATTTCATACCAAAAACTTTCTTAAGCAAAATTAAATTTGAATTT
This sequence comes from Chymomyza amoena, assembly GCA_037043745.1. Lineage (NCBI taxonomy): Eukaryota > Metazoa > Arthropoda > Insecta > Diptera > Drosophilidae > Chymomyza > Chymomyza amoena. The sequence goes on along the minus strand of JBAMAX010001685.1, from coordinate 436,641 downwards.
TAATGAATATTTTGTATTTCCAAAAACATTCGAAAGAGAAAAAGAAAAAAAAAATACTTTTTCTTTCTTGACTCCTAAGTGAAGCATTATTGAGGCTTATATTTTCAGTGTTTATTAAAATATTAACGATAAATTTGAAATTTTTTATTGAATAGAACATATTTTTTTTTAAATTGTTTTCCAACAACGGTTTGGAATTTTTAAAAGAATATTTTGAATTACTAAGTATTTTAAAAAGTTTCGATATTCGCATAATAATATGGAAACTTAAAACAAATTAAATAAATTTTGGGTGTCTGCGTACAAAATCTTGTATGAAAAAAGATTTTAAAACTTTGACTAAAACGGCATCAAAGTTGAAAGTTTAACACTTAAAGAATACCCATACGATGCACCCCGCATTTTTTTTTCTCAGTGTACCGCTGTCCTGCTTGTCCATGCAAATTCGGTTGACCTCGATTCGAATTCAAGTACCAGACAATGGGCAGCATCAATGTCTTGCCCCATAGGTACGCTAGCCTCATGCTGATCCACCACTCTAGGTTATACCACTTCTTCCAACGAAATTGTTTGTCAAAACGCCTGTTGACACATTGCCAGTGCATTTGATTGCATTGTAACTGTGTGTGTACGTGTGTGTGTGGATGTAGGTGTGGATGGTTTGTATATATGCGTTGCTGAGACTATTCTGTTTGGATACGAATTGCCGAGTGCCCCCAATCTGAGCTGCAATTTATATGGCAACATATTGTAAGGTTGGCCAGGCCGCGTAAGGCTACAAGGGCTGGGCAGGTCGAGCCAGGCCAGGCTAGGCCAGGCTAGGCCAGGCCAGGCCAGGCCAGGTCATTGTAAATGGAAATTTGCAAAATTATGGCTTGACATTTCGAGCTGAATGGCGGATGGACGCGGATGCAAACCAGTCATTGAAGGCGAATAAAAGATGTTTGTCTAGGTGAGATTTTTGTTTGCGCTACTTATGAATTTCAATGACTTGACTTCTTTGACTAGATAGTAATAGTTGGCTCTTAGCAGCGACAAGAGTAGAGGCGAGACTGTCTGCTCCCCTTTTTTGAGAGTGGCCTAACATAAATGATAAAATTTAAATAAAAAGTTTTCCATCAAATTCACAGCCGTTCATTGCTTTTGAAATGAGCTACAATGTTCGTTTAGACTATCCAAATGAAAAAAAAGGAAACGAAAAATTTTGAAGGGAAACCTTTTAACCACAGATAACCAATAAGTATAGACCAGCACTCTCTGGCATAGCTACAATGCTGCACTGCAGCCGGCGGCGCCATGCAAATCCTAAGCAAATCTAACGCCTGTAGTGCTGATACATGCCATAGCTCATGGGTGTGCTGCCCATGGCACGTTCGGTAGCCTTCTCGATGCTCGCATAAACGCACCTGTAACAGCACACGTAGGCCAAACATCACTTGAACAGGATGCGTCGGAAGGCGCGTCGGAAGTCCTTGTTGAAGATAGTGTAGATGGCCGGATTCAGCGCCGAGTTCATGTAGCCCAGCCAGAAGGCGACGGCAAACGCCGACTCGGGTATATGGCAGTGACTGCTACAGGCGGGCACCAGTATGTACAGAAAGAAGAAGGGCAGCCAGCAGGCAATGAAGCTGCCCATTATAAGACCTAGTATAAGCGTGGCACGCTTCTCCTTCTTGCGTGCAATGCGTCGCTTCTCCTTTTCGGGATCTCGCGGCTTAGGCGTCTTGGGTATGGCTGGTTCCAGTTCGGCGCTCTTGGCTAGCTCAGCACTCTTAGCCGCTGCGCTCTTGGCAGCGGCTGCAGCCGCTGCTGCCTTGGCCTCGTTGCGCCTTTGCTGATTCGACTTGCGTCCAAAAATCGGCTGGCATAGGCGAAACTTTAGTGGCTTGACTACGGCACAACGACTGACCACGCCCGAGTCCGAGCTGGAAGGATCGAATTCACTCACCATATCTGTGTCCACGTTCACGGAAAGAGCACGGCAGCGACCCGCAATAGGTGAGACGCGCAACTCGTTCGGCGTCGGTGCGGGCGACAGCGTGGTGACGGTCACTCCGCCCTGGCTGGGCAGAGCATTAGTGTTGCTGTTGGCATTGGCGCCAGCTGCAGCAGCATTGGCTATGCTGCCATTGTTGTTGTTTAGCGCATTGATGGTATTGTGGCTGCCCATGGACGGCGGCACTGGGACGTTGAGGCCCACACGGCAGCTGGCAATGGTGCTGACCTGCAGGGTTTCTTTGCCATTTCCATTGATGGGTGAACCGGGCGCGGATAGGCTAATCGTTGCATGGGATGGTATTGCAGTCGTTGCGCTATTACCGTTGGGATTGGCATACGCTAGCGCTGTCTGGGCGGCAGCTGCTTCGATTTCGCCTGCCTCTGAGGTGGATATGTCCGAGGCCAGATCCATGGTCACTGTAGGTATTTGCATTGGCATAGAGGCGCTATTCGGTGGTGTCTCGATGGTGGCTATCTGACGTTGTTGGTGCAGCTGGAGTGCAGCTCCGCTGGAGGATGGCATAGGTATTGTTCCTTTCTTGTTGGCGGTGGTGAAGCTCGTTACCTGAAATAGCAAAAGAAGCGAAACAAGCTGTTGTCAGAAGCAGAAGTGAAAAATAATTTTGGTAAAACAAGAGTTTTCCATTTGGAAAATCCGTTAAAGCGTGTTCAAGCGTAAGGATTACACAAACAGATGTGGGTGAGAGTGGCGCCCTCTTTGCTGTTTAACGCGCAACAATTACCAAAGGCAATTAACAGCCTCGCTGCGATCTGTTACCAGATTCTTCCGTCTCTGTCCGTTTTATGCTGCAGAGTATGTTGCATGTTTGTTTGTTGCTGATGGACATGGACATGGACATGGTCTCTGCTTTGTCGTTTTTGTACTGCTGGGTCGTTAGCCCTGTGGCCGTTAATTGAAAATGCAAATTGTGCACCAATTGGCTACAAATATGTTTGTCATCGCCAGTGACGTCATTGTACCCTTTGTTTCTGGGTAATTGCAGGTAATTTGACGCTTTTCGTCACGGTAATTGGCTCAACGACAACGACGTGCAACACGTTCGTCCAAATCATTACAGAGTTTTTACTCAACCAGCTGCAGGGTGTAGTCAAAAGAAGAGGTAGCAAAACGGTGTATGCTCGTTACGATTAACTTTGGGCGATAATTGCGTACAAAATCAACACATGATGGCGCTGAGTACAAAAGGTGGCATTTTGGAAAATGCCATTTCAAAATGGCGTTGCATTATGGCCACCAAAAGCGGTGTATTGCAACCCCTGTGCTCCTAGATGGCTGGCAAATGCCATAAAATTGTGCAACTTTCCTTGGATGGTAGAAATTCTAGCATTGAAGCACGTGCGTATTATGTCACTTGCCTCGGAACTTAACGTCATATAGCTTGCAATCTGATGCGTTGGCCAAAGCGCAACCAGCACGTAGGAGCTTGATGAGGAATTGAGTATTTTCAAGACATTGAATTGAATTTGAAATATGGAAAGCGGAATGCGAAATGGTTTAAACTAAATTGCACTTCAATCGAACATAACGCATACGCCACATATTACGCAGCGTCACATGCTCATTCATATGTAAATATTTCCCATTTCAACTCAATCTCCATCCTAAACCACAATCTTTTTGTTACTTGCACACTCTCTGGAGCAGCTTTTAACAATACTTTGCCTCTGGGGAATTTTCGTAATTGCGGCATTTTTCGGTAGAGTTCATTAGGCTTGCCATTAAGCTGACATTCAGCTATCGAAAAATGTTTTTTAATTATGTGAGTATATGGGGAGAGAAAGAAAGAGCTCGGGAAAGTTCAATATGGGAAATAAACGAAAACGCTTATTTTTATAGATTGGGAAGCACTATTGGTTGGGAATGGCACTCTCTTTTGAAATATATAAGGGGCTTTGTTGTTGTGATTCCCTCTTTCATGATACATTTTTATGTTTCGTATGGGTTTTTACTTCCATAATTGTAAAGTATACAGGTGAAGCTTGCATTGTGCACACTGTATGAGGAGTGGCTATCACATGGTATAAGTTTCACTTCGGTATGTCCACATATACGAACACAATAGGTACCACATTGATTTTTTGTTAACGTATTTATGTATCTCAATAAATCAATTATGTGTATGTATGTATATAAACGAAAACGCTTATTTTTATAGATTGGGAAGCACTATTGGTTGGGAATGGCACTCTCTTTTGAAATATATAAGGGGCTTTGTTGTTGTGATTCCCTCTTTCATGATACATTTTTATGTTTCGTATGGGTTTTTACTTCCATAATTGTAAAGTATACAGGTGAAGCTTGCATTGTGCACACTGTATGAGGAGTGGCTATCACATGGTATAAGTTTCACTTCGATATGTCCACATATACGAACACAATAGGTACCACATTGATTTTTTGTTAACGTATTTATGTATCTCAATAAATCAATTATGTGTATGTATGTATACGTTCGATTTGTAATTTATTCTGATATTGATACCATTTACACCAAATAATTTGAATTAAGGTAGACTATCAGAGCAGAGGTACACACTTTTTTTGCTTTATCCGTAGTAGATATTCTCGGATCGCAGTTTTGTTTGATAACTTAAAAATAAAAAATCGTCCGCACTGATCTATATTTCTTTGATGTTATTTCGCATGGTTCCTTGAAACCAACTTCTCCAACTTCGCATATGTCTGAAACATATCTCAATCATTTTTAGTATATAACTCACCTGTTCGTTGTTTGTTTTGCGCGGATGCTTTTTAATGCCGCGTCTCGCACGCGCCTTAGCGGCAAAGTAAATTCGTATATATACAAAGACCATTATGCAGCTGGGTATATAAAAGGATCCCAGCGCCGAGTAGAGTACATAGCCAATGTCCTCGCTTAGCTGCAAAAGAAGAAAGCGCAAGTCATAAATTATAGAATCAAGTTCAAATGTATAAATTTTTGGCTTTAATAGATGCCAAGGCCTAAGGCTTTTAATATTCTGGACTGCATTGGACTGATTTACTGCCGCAACAAGCTGAAAGCTTGAGAGGAATGCGAACTGCAAGATTTGCACAAAGTTCTTTAACCATAAATGAAATCATAAAAATTTATCTAAAACTGATTCTGGCAGTTGAGTTTTTTGAAGCTTTTTATTTCATTTGATTTACTTAAAGTGCGCCTTGCCAAAACGGCCAGAATTAAATTGAGGAAACTCTTTTTTTTTTTTTTGTTTTTTTGCTTCATTTCTTTTTGATGCTGGTGCCTTTTGCTCGCTGCTTTGTATGCTTTAGTTGCTCTGGCAGCTCTGAATCGAGTCTCGCTCCGGGTCCGGACTCCGGGGTCCTGAGCCGGGCTAACTTGCCGTCGCGTACACTTTACAAAATTATGCAAATTAAGTGTTTTGATGAAAAGCTTACAAAAAAGTGCACTTGATGCAAGAGATTGCTTGAGAGCGAAATTCCGTTTTGCCTTTTTTGCTTTTCGTTGTTGTTACTCTTTGCTCTTGTGCAGGGAGGCGTGGCAGCTACGAACTGCATAATGAAAGTCCTTTGTGTACGTTGTTTTGCCTGACAGAGACCCAGGAGCAACTCGCACTGCAGCGCCATTGTTGCATGCAGCAACAAGGAGTAGGAGTAGATGGCAGGTGGGTAGGTAGTCCAAAGCCAAGAGCTAAAAAGCATGCTGAAAATCGACAGACAATCTTGGCTAAAGTTTGATGCTGCACGTGGCATTAAGGCAAACTGTAAGCTAATAGCTTGCTACCTGGTTGCAGGACTCGTTCCATCGACTAGCAATTTATGAAACATGTACAAGAAATAAAACTTATTCAACTTGTATAAGCCGCTTACATGCAGCAGCCGCAGCAGCAGCTGCAGTTGCTACACAAATTGAATTTTTGAGCAGTAAATAAATAGTTGCACTCGTATGCCACGTTGCAGGCGTTGACGTCGACGTCGACTGAGCTTGGGCTTAAATGCCGCACAGCAGAGCTCAGTTTATCAGAAGCCACATGCAAGTGGCAGTGGTGGCTTCTGCCCGGGGGTAGTTGTAGCTGAGACTATAAAGTTTATCCTTGCGCCGAGCACAAAATATATATGCACCTACTTATATATTGTTATATAGTTGCTTTTCATCTTCGTCAGCTACTTTAACGTAAGCGCAAAAGTTGCCGCAACAAAATAAGCATAAAATATTAAGCGTCGGGTATAATGTTGCCAAAATATACATCAAGTGGCAGGCAGTAAGTTTGGCCGAGAGTGGGCTGGTGTGGCCATTGCAACGAGGTAACAGCTATTTAAGCATGAACGTGCTTGTTGTTGCTATTTTAACTTATTGCCATAGTTGTTGTTGTTTTTGTTGCTAAGAGGTGCTTCAAAGCTGATTTTCTGAATGAAGCTGACTTGGCTGCTTGGCTACTTTACTTGCTACATGTTGTGGTTATTTGTTGTTGTTCTTCCACTTGCAGTAGAGGCTGTTGCAGTAGCAGCAACCACAACAATAGTAACATAATATATCGTCTCATCATTTAAGGTTTACTGTTGATATATTGACAGCATTTGTCAGCGCAGATATCGCCAATACCCAAAAACACGCACACAGACTAATACATTTAGAGATGGGGTGTATTTATATGTTATATATGTATCGGATAATGAGCATTGGCGTAGAGAGTAAAACTATATTCAAAATGATTCATATAAAAATATTCCTTTTTTTGATGTTTTTTAATTTGTTTGTCTACTTTTTAAAGCCGCATGGCGATTTTTGATATTTCAATATGGCGAAGCTACAATGCGGCCATTAACTCCACAATTTAAACGCAATTTTTAATCTTAATTTCAGAAAAGCATTGTTCCAACCCCAGTTGATTATAGTTCGAGACGAGTAAGCAGATATGCGATATCAAGTTCGTTAATCACAAAAGAAGGCCGCTGGTGAGTAAATTCATTTTTTTCGAAAGATAAGTTGGATATACTTGAATTATACAAAAATAAGAATTTTACAGACAATTTTTCAAAGAGCTTAAAAACGACCACCAACAAAAGAGCTTGTAAGTTGCCATAAAAAAACTGAAAAAATAAGCATAATTGCTCAAATTTATGTAAATTAATTAATTTTAAATTTAACTGAGCGATAAATTGAATTAAAAAAAAAACAAGTAAAATTTAATTTGCCAAAGAAGTCAAAGTTGTGGTTTTTTGCGATCGGTTTTTCTTGGTCGCATTAAAAATGAATTGTTACGGAAAATAAAAAGCAATTCAAATTATTTTCAATGACAAATCCACTCAACAAAAAAAGGATATAAATAAAGCAGCAGTGAAAAAAAAAAATTGAAATAGATGTTTGACAACTTCCAATCCAAAAGGTCTGTTAATTTAAATTTTTGAGGCCATTTTGGCTTGCATTGAATCGTTTGCTTAAAAATCATTTTTAATTATGAAAATACATTGAATATATATTTTCCCTGATTTTTAATTTTGATTTTATTACCTTTTGAGCACAATCACGATTTCTTAAAAAAATATTATATTTGGTCACCCACACACTGCGTCTGTCCGCATCAAAAACAAATTAAAATTGCTTACATTTTTTATCATATACTATAAAACGTATACCTTTTAAATTCTTATGGCCCCTTTCACAAAGATGTTGACAGCGCTTATGATATTTTTTTTATGCTATTATATGGACTTTGCAGATTAGTTTATAGCTGTCTCTTTATATGTATACAAATATGTATTAACTAGTAAATAGTATATTGCATAAATAATAATTCAGGATACGGCTTTATGTTGCTTTGGTTGCTTGCTTAGTGCTCCCACTTCGAATCATGCTCGTCAGCTGGGGAAAAAGTTTGTGAGCTCATAAGTGACAAAAAGTTTTGGGCATAAGTAAAAGTTACGCATACGCAGTGTACGCCAGTTTGTGTGACAAGCACGTAAGTTCACACAAATACACGCACACGCTTAAACATTTACAGGTAATACATAACACGGAACAAACAAGTTTACTGTTGTTTTTTAGGATATGTTGTTTTTTTTTTGGGGTTGGGTTGATAATGATGAATATAAAAGCATAGGAAAATATTTTATTAGCACAGTTTGAAAGTGCTTAAAGAGGCATTAGTAGACAGACAAGTCGACAGGGCCCAGTGGCAACAACGTGATTACGGCGTAAAGACTCCAACTACAAGTAAACTACATATATACATATATGTAGACACATGGACACACATGCACATCAACATGCACGAATAAACACGCATACAATAAATTGTCAACTAACTGTACGTGCTAGCAACTTTTCCAAGAGGATTTAATGTAATTGAAAAGTTTAGCAGCCCATCTGGTCTTTAACTGAATTTCTTCTATTTTTGCAGCTTTAGATATTTTTTTGTTTTTTTTTTAATAGTTTTAAGATTTTTATATTACCTTTGACACTTTTGTCCCTTAAATTTTTGATTAGTTTATTGCACAATCGAAAAAAATGTCTGCTCATTTTTTTAATATCATTTTCAACACTTAAGAGCAACTTCAATGCGTTTTGCGTCATGAAAACCAACAAAAATAAAAAAAATGGTAAGAGCGTAAATGTGAAAAGAAAAATAATTATGCTGCAGTTTTTAATTAAATGGTAATTGTTGTTTTTGCTGCAATGCAAAACTTAAGCTGCTGGAAAGAAAAACTCATTCATTATGCGCAACCAAAATCGGAAAAACGAACAAACACAGCGGCAGGAGAAAAACATGTTAATGATGAAAATGACGATGACGATGATGCTGAAGATGATGATGATGATGAGACCTGGATGGCGAAAAGGGCTTAGTCAAGCGTTTTGGGGCGACTTGAGTTACTATGTGTAAAGAAACCAGTGAGTTTTATTGAAATGTAAACATTGTAAAAGCAAGCAAAAAATAAACGTAATTAAAAACTGTCAATCTAAACGTTACATCAACATTTTTTTACCACAGTGCGTATGCGCAATATAGTATCAAAATCAAGTCAGCTTTAAGTCGCCTAAACAATTGCAGAAGAAATTAAAGCTAAATCAACTACAAGTACAACTTGACTGACTGCTCGACTGCGAAAAAAGAATGTTTGTCTGTTAATAGTACAACCCGGCGAACCGGTTGGTTCTTGGTCTCGACTTTCATCTCACTTGGTAAATCTGCAGCGGAGCAGCAGAACAGAAGAACTCGCTAGAGAAACCCGTGGCATTGCGCAAATAAAAAAGAAATAAAATAAAGCAAAAAATTCCACTGTAAACACAAAAGAATTTCAATCCGAATTGCTGCCGAAGTTTCCACAAAAGCAAGAACAAAAAAAAAATGCATTAAAAAGAACTTTTATTGTTATACTAAAAAATACGGAAGAAATGTTGACCTTGCCAAACCAAAGTTTACATACTCTTGCAATTCTGATTTGTATTAAACACAAATTTTGTATTAAAGTTTCTTTATAGGTATGCAAGGGGAGGCAGCTCAAGTTGGCTGAGACTGCATAGCGCTGATTTAATTGTAATATATAGAAAATATTTAATTTATTCGTAGTTCTTTTGATTATTGAAATAAATATAAATCTAAAAAAAAATCAACGCAACTCTTAAGAAAAAAATCATCAATATGATGATTTTACAATTTTTAAATACACATTGGTGTTTAAATATTAATTCATAATTTTTTGCTCTTAAAGTCAAAAAATAAAAGTTACGCTTGATTTTTTCTTAAAAATTAAAAATTTATCTTTTATCTGGATATGATATGTTGTGGCATGTTCTTTCATTCAAAGCACTTTTTCCGCTTTGATTTTATTTAACCTCCATAACTCGAATTTGCGATCGGTGCTAAAATTGAATATTTTGAAATAATAGCTATTAGCACTAACGTTCATTCACTTAACTCAAAATAACATTTAATTTAAATAAAATTTGCTGCTAACTTTATAACATTTACGTTAACTTTAAAAGATGTACTTATTACATTGCATTCGGCTCTCTAACTATTATGTTATGTTATGCTAGACTAACATATTATATTCATATTCATAGCATTCCATTGTACACATAACAAATGGTTAAAATAAGCCAATAGTATTAAAAATACACTGCAAACATTAAAACATAAACCTTACTAAAACAGCTTTATATATTACCCAAACAGATGTGTTTCGAGATTTTATTTAAATGAAATTTTATTTTCAAATTTGAAATTGGTACTGTCAAGTTTTAATCCGAAAATAAATTTTGCAATATTCGATGTTTTCGGATAGTAATATTTATATACAAGTCCCAGTGAATTGATATTTTATTCATTAGGAAACCCAAATTAGGGACTTTTCCGACGAGATCTTAATACTATGAGAGGTATGTAAATTTATAACAACATTTACCGTTGTTAGAATTTTGTCAGAAGGTCTTTTGATTTTTGAAGTGGAATCGATGATTTTATTTGTACAGTATATGATTATTTATTATTGATTATATCATTTTGTATACCAAAATGTAAAACTTGCTTGGCGTCTGTCGAAAGACACCACTGCGATCTACGCGCCTTCAGATGGAATTAGCATCGTATACAACAGTTTTCAACACCTAAGCAGATTTTAGACAAAAATAAAAACAGTGCATTTTTTAGGATAATTATGAATAACTGGGAACGGCTGCAAATATAAATGTCCCTCTAACTTACAGCAATAATAAGAAACGATTCCTCAAAGTGTGTTAATCTTTAAAAGTATTTTTCTCGAAACCATATTTTTTGTGATTTTTATTGATTTAAAATTTTGATAAAATCTTAATATCCTAATTTTCTAGTGAATTTTGTCAAAATAATAAACAAAAAATTGCAAACAGAATGCAACTTTTTTTTTTTTATCAAATTTATATTTTTGAAAACCCTTTTGTGGTTCACTCGTCCTCTTTTTTAAAAAAAAAGTTTTTAATTATCTTTGAAAACCATTCTCATCACTGGAGCCTTGGCTAAGGGCCAATAATATGTACTATTCAAGAGTATTTACAGGACTTATAATCACAAAAAAAAAAATAAACCGAAGAAAGTGCGTCTTGCTTAAGAACGTTGACGGATGCATATTACCCTGCTTTTGAATCATCATCATCAAAGATGTTGACGTTCCCTTTGCACTTCTCTTCACTGCTATTGTCGTTGTTGTTGTTCTGGTTGATGTTGTTGCAAGTTTTCTTAAACAACATGAAGACTTGAGGACGCGGTCGCATTGCCAGCATTGACGCTAGCGTTCACTGCTGGACGCACAAGGACGCATTGAATGAAACAATCGATAAATCTAAAGTGCGACTTGTGTACAATATTCAATTGAGCCAAAGAGCGAAACATAGCAAAATCATAGCATAGCTTTGGGCGTGCATTGCGCTCTTACAGCGTGTAGTCACTTTGTGACTCTTTGTGTATCTATGTGTCTTTGTGTGTATGTGTGTGTGCTTGCTTATTTAGCGCGTCAGTGCAATGTCAAAGTTTGTCGTCTGTTGAGCTGCAGTTACTTATTTATTTTACGCTGCTTCTGTTACAGCTCCCCCATTTTTGTTTTTTTATCGTCATTTTACTGTGCGCTTTCCGGCTTTGTGGCTGCTTACGGGCTACAGTTCTTGCACTCCGTACAGTCTGTACTTTGCATGGCCAATTTGCGCGTTTGTACTTTTATTTTATTTCTTAGCTTTTTTGCTTTAACTTGGCATTTCAATTGACTGCGTCTTGTTGGCCATCAGCTTAAATTTCTTGAGCGACAAACGCGCTGTAATATTCTTACTTTAATGTACCTTTTTTTTAAAGGAATTTTCATAATTTTTCCCCAACTAAAGCCAGCTCATAAAAGTAAGGCAAACAAATAAATTTAACGCCCACCAAGTACAGCTTTAAGTATGCTTTCTTTGTGTTTTTTTACTTGTTTTTGTTTTCTTATTTTTTTGTTGGAACATAATTGTTCACGCAATATGACACAGAAGCAGACAAAAAAAACACAAAAAATGGGTGGCAAAAAATGTGGGGCACAAATGTCAGACACGTGCCAGCTCCAAAAGTCTGTGGGGCGGCTTAGTTGTACACATTTAAACAATTAAATGACGCCGAGGGCCTTAACAGACATAGACGCCTGCTGATAACAGCATCGAGCGATAAAGAAACAAAAGTTTAACAGAGTGGTGGGTGGTTGTACGCCTTGAAAAGAAGAGCGGGCAGGTAGGCAGTTTTTGCTAATGTCGCGTGGCGCGCTCTTAATTGTAGCTAACGGCGTGCGCGGCATGCTTCATTAAATTGCAATTTTTCCAGCTGAAATGCTGAAATGGAACTACGTTAAGGCGGAAATGCATTTGTGGCCATTTTGGGGTTGGCCCCAAAAACCAGGCCATGTTATGCGACATTTTGTGGTAAGCATTTTAATTGTGCTTTGCTTTTTTTAAGCGTATTTTCATTCGTTTATTATTTGATTTCATTGCTGCCACAACAACGACAACAACAGCAGTGGCAACAACAATAATAACCATATTAAGTGGCTTCTGTGTGGGCTAGTCCAGGCGTCCGGCTGTGGCCGGGTGACACTTCCGCTGCGAAACGATGTTTTTATTGTGCGGCCTGAAATTTTTAATGGCTGCCACTTTATGTTGATTGCCTGCCGCTAACTCACTCTGTGTGTGTTTGTATAGGTGTGTGTGAGTCGCCACTGGTTCAGCTTAATGTTATCGTAAAAAACAACAACAACTAAAGTCGTCAAAAGGGCCAACGTTCCAACTGTTGAGCTACATTGTTGCCTATTGCAATGAGTTTTTATACCCTGAGCATACTGGATCTAGGATACTTAAGAATTTTTATAACGTAAGAAGGCGGAACGGATTACAGCTAAATGATCACCATTGATATGAATATCGATTTATGTTTATGAAATTGGTTCTCCAAAAAAAAAAAAGAAGAGAACTCACCTTAATTCGCCAAGTACTTTTAAGTTTTAAGGTCCGTGTTATCATATGCACATATACTTGGTCTAAGCATTCTATTATCGCATATAACACCCACTTGTACACGTTCAGATTAATTTGTATTGTTATTAGTGTGGTCCAAAAATATCAAATGCAAAGAAAATTTTGAAAATATTATTATTTACATTTAGCATACCATACACATTAGATTGTAGGATGAGGCTTTGCAATGAATCACCCGGTAATTATATTTGGAGCCGCAACACTGTATCCGACCCAATTGTACACATTCAGATTAGTGTATATTGTGATTAGAGTGCATCAAAAGTTTCTTATTCATTGCATTTATTATATGCAAACTAAAAGCGTTTCCAAAATATAACAATAAATGTAAGCTGCAAGGACCTCAACATTGCATCAAGTCCACTAGTTCACATTTAGATTAAAGTATCTTGTGATTAGGGTGGATCAAATATATTATTAAGATGAGATAAGAGTACTGGGACTATACTACTACTATGTATTACGTAGAATGACCGACTTTAGTCCGCTGGCTTAAGCAGAGTACAGGACATTTCACTTACGGGAATCTATCAAGTTTTTGTTGTTATTATTGCTGTTGCTTACTTTTTTATGAATCGCTGGAAACGGAAATTGCTTGTTGACACGCATACAACACATATACATAGGCCTTGTGTGTGTATGCATGAGAGTCCTGACCTAGTGCACGTCAATTTGTTTGCTCATTCTGGCCATTTTTAGCCATTTGTAAGTATTTTTAGAACGCGTAGGCCTCTAAGCCCTGAGCATATAATTAGGCAACACGGTTTAGTTCCGTTTTATTTGATTGCTGGTTTGGTTTTGTTTGTTTGTTGCCCGCCCCCCCCCTGCCTGCCTGCTTGATGACTCTATCATAACAGAACCAGCTAATTATTGATTTTATGTCAATGGCCACAAAAAGCAAAATGAGTTATGTAATTAATACGCCTTGTGCGTGTATACAAGTGTGTGTGGGTGTGTGAGACCATATAAATACAACAATCTTCTCATCTAGCTAGCTTTGTAATCTAGGAAAAGCTTGGACTAAGCGCAAAATAGCAGAAAATTAATTTTCATATGTCTTTGTATTGTTTGGCCTATGACCTTAGTATACATATGTGTGTGTGTGTGTGTGTGTGTGTGTGTGTGTGTGTGTGTGTGTGTGGAGCGCCCAAATGTATGCCAACAATATGCTTTTAACCACAATGTCGCATGCATTGTTAATCATTTGCAGTTGCCATTGTAACAAATTGCTGCCAAATTGTTATGTTTGTTGGCTTAAACACACACATACACACAAATACATATATACGTACGACTTAACGACTGGCAGAGGCATAGTTAATTTTAACAGTAAATTAAATACGAGCATCCTTGAATTGAGCCAACAACAAAACAACCCAAACAGCCCAGCCAAGTCGAGCCAGAATACACTCAAAATAAACGGCACTTGGCCAAAACCAAATGATTATGTATGTATGTGTGTCTGTGTGTGTATGGGTGTCCTTGTCAAGCCAATTGGAATTTGAAATGATCAACTAGGCTTAGCTGTAGCTTAAGTTTCAGTCCAAAAAATCCGCTTTAACAATTGTTAAAAACTGTGAAATGGTCCATTTCCGACTAGAGCAGGATTTAAAGTGCTTAAGGCTTTGTTTACATGAATGTAACTACAGTAACCAGAGTGTCCAAAAATTTCCTACAGGGCTCAATGTATGTGTGTCGGCCACATGTGCCTACAGCATGCACCACATCGGCCATTACAACATAAAATAATTACACTGTTTGCCTCCAAAACAAATCTTGCTGGTCCCAGCAACAAGCAGCTGCAGCAACTACAACAACAACAACACAGTTGCAGAAATTGTAACGCTTAATGGTTATTGGCGGCCACCCACCACACACAGATAGAGTGCACACTGGGGCAAACAGCATGACACTCATGCTGTACAAATGAACAACATGCAACTGTTACATATACTCATGCAATTTGCCTTTGGGGCTTTGACCGTGTGACGTCACATGTGCATATGCATATAGGTAAGGAAGCATGTGTTATGTGTGTTTGTGCGTGTTTGTACTCAACCACAAGAACAGCAAGAGCCAGAAATGCAGCCAACTGCCAACTTAAAAATGTTCTGTTGTTGTAGTTGCTGTCCATTTTCCGTCCATCCATACGTTCATTCATGCATCCTTTCGTCGTCCGTCTGTCCATTTGCCACTCAACAAGCAAAACAGTTTTCGACTGCTCACGCAATTTTCAGTGTTGTTTTTGGTTTTTACATCGAATCTTACCCAACCCTTGTTGCTAGTCCTCTCTCTTTACACTTATGTGTGTGTGCGTGCATACTGCTGCATATGTACACACTACATGTAAAGTTGTTATTTATGACTCTGTGTGTGTAAAAAATAATAAAAACGAAAACGGAGAGGATCGTTTTCCGCTTGACCCTATTGTGTTTCATTATAATTGCCACCAACCAACCACTAACAGTCTGACGTATACAGTGCAGAAGGTCTTTGACTAGCCATATAGCGTTTGTACTACCCGACGTATGCGCAATGTGACTAAGTGTAGGTGAGTTGACCTGCGCAATCTATAAAGCTATTTATGGTTGAAATTATAAATCCAAATGCAGGCAAAATTATATATTTTGTAGATCATGAATTAAAGGCGTGGAATGCTCTAAAAGGGGTGTATTTATACCCTGTACCATATGGTACAAAGGATATATTAAGTTTGTGCAAGTCGAAAATGTATGCAACATAAAGAAGGAGTCGTCGGAGGCACCCAAAAAAAAAAGGGAAGTCGATATACCCATGTCCGCCTGTCCATCCGTCTGTCTGTCCGTCTGTCCGTTTGAACACCTAGATCCCAGAGATGGTAAGAGCTAGAGTAACCAAACTTTCGCATTAGATCCCATATTATTCCATAGGAGACAAGTTCATTTTATTTTCTTGATATCGGGGTTAAATTATATAGCTCTCATAGGAGTGTTTCAGACGACCTCGAAAAAAAAAGTTTTATATGAATAATTCGTTTGTTTATAAATATATGTATAGTAAACAAATTTGGCATTCAAAAGTTTTTTATAGTTCCCAAGCATTGTACCAAATTTGAACAAAATCGGTTGACTATATCATATAGCTCCCTTAGGAACGATCGGTCAAAAAAAAAATGTTTGCTTAAAAATTCTTCTGTATTTGGTTTTTTATGAAGGAACCAAAGTCGTCGGCGCCCGACTTTACGTACGTGATTTTCATTACACACACTACATAACATTATAGTAGAAGGTGCGTACTATCTAGATATAGATCGAGTTTTTAATTTCTTGAACAGTTCACTCTTAAAAATGTTTCTCGGATTATATCGATATTTCAATAGCTATGCATCTTGGTTTCCCATCAGATACAAATTTCAAGAATTACCAGTAAAAAGTTGACTTGTTAGACCTCCTGCCAGTAATGGCAACAGGTATACAGACAAAAATATTCAAATTCTTTTTACTTGGCAAAATCAAGCTCTTAATTTATGCAGTATTTAAAATTTTTCAAAATGGCTTCAAAAATTCTTATTAGTTTATTTTAAGTTATGGGCACAGTAACTTACGCGTATAAAAAGCCATTAACACTTTATTTTTTTTTTCAATTTTTAATTTGAAAAAAAGAATTGATTTTAGGTTATTAAAAAATTTGTAAAAAAATATATTTAGCTATATGACTAGTAGCACACACATACGCAAAATCATCAAAATCTGAGAGGTAGAGAAAAGAAGTAGCCCTTCACTAATTTTACCCGATACATACATATATAAAACGTTCAAAAAGTTCCTTTTGGGTTAGTAATATTTCTTTCTTTTTTGAGTTAATAAAGCTTATTTATTTCAGCTCTAAAGGTGATTTTCGTTAAGTTCGTCCATTTGGTTTTATATTTATGATCATAATTATGTTTGCACTGTAATCGTTCTTTCAACCGTAGAAACTACTCGAATTCGAAATAAATTTGTATAATACAATTCTTATGATGAACAATCCATTTGTTTAAGTTATAAGATTGCCTTAATTAATGTTGCGCATTATTTTTTATTCAGCGGAGAAGTTTTTTCTGCAAATCGTCCTTGAAGCTGTAGCAAAGCCCAAGAGTGTTGATTGATTTTTCTCCTTCAAGGTTATCAATGTAATTTATAAAGCTTGCAACCCGTCAAATCGCTATATTCACATGAAAATATTTCCTAGATAAGAACGATATAGTTATCAAGCAATTTGTTTCGCGGCGAGAATGGTATTATATCTCAATTGCTCTCATTTTGCTTAATTCAACGATTTGCATAAATTGTTGCATACTTTTAAGCGCCTGCAAGTTATAACGATATCAGGCACAACAACAACCACTAACTGTTGTGTATGCGTCATTTAAGCTTTTTGTTGGTATGCGTGAGTATTTTGCAACTGTGTGTGCGTTCGTGTGTAGCTGTGTGCGTGTGTGCATGCGTGTATGACTACGCGCAATATCATTAATGGCTAATTAATTGCTGCTTTATTTCGTGGTCGGCTGCGGTCTGTTAAAAATGCCAACTTTTCACGTTGCAACAAAATGTGGCCAGTGCACGCGATGCAAGATTGTGGCAATGCAGAGCTGCAGCGAAGAGGGAGGCCGAATGGCCGTTTTGTTATGCAACATTTTTGCAATATTTTTAATTTAAAAATAAATTTTCTTCTTTTTTTGTTTTCTTTGTTGCTGCTGCAAGTGACTTAAAGCCAATGAATTGTTGCCGCAGAAGAGTTGTGGTTGCCAGCGGAAGTGGCAGTGGGGTAAGTTTATAAAAGCCACTTAACATTAAATGATTACATGTGTGTGTGTGTGTGGCACTCTCTGTCTGGGTTGTGCGTGTTTTAAAAACGTACGTTAAACATGCGCACTAAAGTGAACTAAGGCAACAACTAATTAGAACGCTAATTAGCGTTATTAAAATACGGCAAGGATGGCAGCAATGATTGCCTAGATTTCTAAGCGGGCACAAGAAAAGAATGGATGTCTGACGTTGTTGGTGGTGGGGTTTTTTGAGAGCCGCCTTAGGAAGCTGCTCATTAAAAGCACATTTAAGATGTTTACAAACGTGTTCTTAGACGTATAGTTACACTCGTACACCCACATACACACACACATGACATTGCTGTCAGTTTTTGGAATATAGAACGCGTAGCAGCAACAACTGTGCCAAGGCGGAAACGGAAGTGTGCACAGACTGGGTTGTGTGTGTGTGTGTGCTTGAGAAGTAAGAGCTATTAGGTCGTCGACTGTGTAGACATTTTACAATGAGAATTACTACTAAAATCTCCTGCGCAGCAGCTCGGAGAATTGAGCCTTAGTCTTGTGCTTACGCATTTGATTCACTGTAATGGCAGCTAAGGCGAAAACTTTACTTTAATTGACAGCGAAAAGCAATTTGCCTCATTAGAAGAAACACGAGTATAATTAAATGATAGCTGGCGGCCATTGTTGCTTCTTTTCTACTATAAATTGGCATGATCCCTAAAGGATTGCATGAGCCAGGGCATACATCTACATAACAACCGCATAAATAATTTTACGTCTCTTTGACACTTAAAGCATTTGATTTCGGCTATAAAAAAAAGGGTGCACACAAAGCTCACACAGATACACTCACACACAGCTGCTGCTTTAAATTTAGAAATGTTTGTTCGCCAAGAGCACAAAAGGGTCAGGCACCCAATGTCGTAGAGGGAAGCAGGCCAAAGAGGGAATGGCCAAAATGCGATTTAGTTTCTTATTTGACACTTTTCCGCTTAGGTTTCTACTTTTTGAAAATGTCTCGTTGGGTTAAACTTTTGTTCAGCAGCTGGCGTACGCTGCAGTCATCGTAAATGTCATTTAAAGGACAATAATGGCGGTTGCCGCCATTGAATGTCCCAAGCATGAAGCAAATGTGGCAAGAGGGTAAGAGCAAACTTTTTATGCTCTGTGTGGCCGCATTTAAAGTCAAGTTAAAGTTCAAGTGACTGTCGGAATCTCTATGTAGTAGCCGCCAAAGCACACAGCTGTCTTTATCGATCTAGCCAAAAGTGACATAATTATTGCCCTGTTAACACGCCAGCAAACACACACATACACAAAAACACACATTATACTCGCTCTGTACTAGATGAGATAAATGTGCAATACGAGACAAGTCCATATGTGGAAGTAAGGCTGTAAGCATAAAGTGGCATCTGAACATGCCACTTGGTAGCCTCCTCCTCCTTTACTTTATGTCAGTCCTGTGGCGTCAGCATTGGAGCAGCGTTTTATATGGCGCCCAAGTGGCAACTCCGCCGCACATGAACTTATCATTAATTCTTGCACTGACGTCCTTCAGCTCCCCTACAACTGTTGCTACAAGCCACATTTAATTTAATAAAAAGACCAACTTGCTGCGAACTTTTGTTTGATTTAAAATGTGAGCCAAAGTAAATATTGAACAAGTATAAATACAATATACATACCATATATTGAAATATTGTATGCATAGCATTTGACCCCGACTTGATATAGACGCACAGTGGCGTAACTGATTTCAAATGGTTCGTATTTTTTCTCCACATTGAAATTCACCAAAAATTCATAAAGATTTAGGAAAGTTTTTCCTTTGTTACAGATATAATAAGCTAAATCGCTAAGCACAATTATTATGCAAATAATCAAATACAACATTTAAATAATTTTACTTTTGTTTATTTACATAGGTTAAGCTACCAAGATATGTAGTGGAGAACTAGACCATTTACATTATATACAAACTTTGTAGTAAAAATAAAATAATCCACATTGGCAAAAATTAATCCATTTTAGAAAAAAATAATTTTATGTTCCGTAAGATATAAATATCACGTGAATCTCCCAAGATTGGTACTTTTGACCTACAATTAGTACTCTTAAGAACCAATCCATAGTTATAGTCATATTTTTAATAATAAGTTTAAGAGGTCCAAGAGCTTTTTTCTTTCCTAATCAATTTTATATTTTGTTATTGTTAACAAACAACCATTCAGTTGAAAAGCTAGAACTCAGCTAAACACTGTATATTTTTTACCTGTACAAAACTAAAAAAAATGCCATGGAATAAAAATGTAACTAAATTTATCTCAAGAGACAAAAAGTTGCTTATTGGAGATAAAGTGGTAAAAAAATAGAAATGCAAAAAATATATTTATATATTTTATTTATTTATTTACTAATATAATTATCTAGCCAAAGTTAAATCAAAATTTTTGGAGTTACCTAGGTCTTCGGCTGGATAAAAAATGATAATAAATTATATTCTTATAATACATTTTATCCTTATATTATTAAGTCTAGAAGTTGGCTTTCTTAAGTTTTTTATTATTTACGATGCTGGTATAAAAAATAAAAAAAATTACCATAGTTGCCTATACGCAAAACTTATTCAAATAAATTACAACCTTGATCAATTTTTGAAAGAGCCACTCACAATGAGAGAGCAATGAGCGACCAACAAGAACAAAAACAGAATATCTTAAGCTCAAATTGGGGGCGTTGTAGAGAAGATTTGTAAACAAAATGTTGTAGCATACATTTGGGCATACTGCCTGCCGTCCATTTTGCTGCTGCTATTGGCATTTTTTTTAGTTGTCCTCCCCCACGCGCTGTCTCTGCTTGGTGCCTGGGTCACACAGCATTTAAGGATTTTCTTTGCATTGCCTACTTTGGGGCGCAGCCATTTTGTGTGCTTTTTATTGCGTTGCTTTGCGGTTGTTGTTCGTTTTGTTATGCTTCGTTTTGCTTACATCTTTTTTTCTTTCTTGCTTTATTTCTTGCTATACTGCTGTTTTTTTTTGCTTTATTTGTCGTTGTTGTTTGTGTTGTTTATGTTCCTGTTGTTGTCGTTGTTTGCCTTTCGGGCTGAACTTTGCAGGCGCGCATGTAGAGCAGAAGGTTTAGCAGATTATAGAATTTTTATGAAGCGTGTAATGTGAAAAATGAACAAATGAGATTAAAAGTTTGACTTGCTTAGGGCTTAATGTAAACACGACAATGTGAATGAATGCTTCGTTTTCTTCTTCAAACTCCTAGGCCGACATTCAGTGTATTCGTATTTGTATTTGTTAGTGCTTGGGTAGCTTTAAGATTGTGGTCCTTCGATAGGCGCGTTTATTAGCTGTCTGTCCGGCAACATATTTTGGCCATTTTCTTTTTTTTGGCTCTTCTATTTTTTATTGCCAACATCTCTATGTATTTATAAGTTTGCTTGCCCCTAACCCTGATGCTCTTTGATAGCAAGTGAATCAAGTGAAATCATAAATATTTATAGCCAACATTGCGCCCAATCAATTTGCATTAAAAAACACATATTTTTTGGACCATGCTCCACGGCCGACCAGCAATTTCTATAGCACAAGCTTCAACGTAATTTCACAAACACAAAGGTCCAGGACGACAAAAAAAAAGAAAAAATGCGTCGCTAACAGAAAAATTTATTACAACTGTCAAATGTATCTGCGAGATACTTTACTGTTGTCGCCAGGCAGCATCTAGAAATGACAGTACAAGCGCATAGCTTTGCTTCGTTTTATTTTATTTCGCTTCGTTTTCTCGCCTAGCAATTTGGTTCTCAATATAAACTCACACACTGACACACACGCATTGACACACAGATACAAAATACAAATACAAGCAGACAAACTTGCACTTGAACTTATACACAACGCTTACACACGATTCCAAACATACTCAAACACACTCGTGATTGCTTTGCAATTTTGAAATGTCGCACAGTGGTCGAAACGACGCGTTAGGTTTTTATTGAATTTAAAAAAGTTTTCTGCGATTTCAGTTCTGTATAAAAATAAAGATATTATTAAAACTATAAGCATTTTAGTAAATGATATATGAATGGTATTCATTCAACCTGTTTGTTCTTAAACCGAGGCACTTAGAATAAGGTCCTATGGCACCGGTCAGGAATTATTGAGCTATCAAATTAGGAGTGAAAACATTGCTTTGCGCAATATTTAAATAGCCTTCTTCTTAATAATTATCGAAAGGTATTTAATTCAAATATTATTAAAAAATTAATTGTTATTTAACCTAAAAAGGAAATTGCTATAGATCGTGTAAAATTGCAAATACGTTTTTTTTTTTGGTAAATTGGAAGAAAGTGGTGTTAAAAATAATGTCGTGAAATGAATAAAAAAAAAAATAATGCCCACATGGCTTTAAAGCTCAGTCGGTTAAAATTAATATAAGATTTCCTTTTCATATTTTGTTTGACAAAAAAAATTGGTTTCTTTTTAAAAATTTTAGTTTTTTCTTTTAAATGTACTATATATTTTTGAAAATCCCCTACGTGGTTAACTAGCTTTGGGTCCATGGATTAAACAATTTTTTTTATGCTATTATTAATATTATGTCATTTTCGGCTTAGTACCTATATATAGTATATAGTAAAGAAAGATAAATCGAGTAAAATGGACTGCCAGTTTATAAACAAAACTCAACGGGCTTCCCAATACAAAACATTTTCTTCATTTCGAGACTGTCCCATCAAGAACTCGAAAACTTTGCACTTTGCACTATATACATGGTTCTTTGACCACTGTGAACAGTGCCTTAGTTATTTCTGATCATAAAATCAATATGCGCATACTAAAATTTTATTTCTTTACAATTTGTGTACGAATTTGTGCGCTTTTCTATGCGTTCTCTTACCCTCCAACCTCTCGTTTTATAGAATAAAGCACTCTGACTAACAGTTTGCCAGTTGCCGCCGTATTGTTTTGAGTTCCAAGTATTTTTTGTTTTTTTTTGTGTTTTGTGCTCTTGTAGTCCATTTAATTCCTGCTGCCATTGTGGTCCTTCGGGTTTTGAACTGGGCATGGCACATGTTTTGACCGTTTCCCATTTTAGTTTTTATATAGCCCAAAGGAGGCATAAGTTTGGAGCGGCGCTTAGTTTGGAAAAGTGTCAAATGTTGGCTTGACATGTTTTTTCGTTTAAACCCAATTTTTAAGCTCAAAAAAATTGTATTTAAATGGTCTAATTATCTCTCTAATCTGTGCTACTCAACAATTAAGAAGAAGAAGAAGCAGCAGCTAACAGTGCATAACATGACTCACTCGTGGCTTTTACAACAAAATTGATGTTATCTAATTTATTTGTTGTTGTTTCGTTGCTTGTTTTCCTTTCGGCGTTATTAAATGGACGCATGTGCTCATGACAGTGTCCAACATAAATGTACACAAAGTTACGCACACTACTTGGTTATTGAACTTTATGTTGCTGACCTAACATAGACATACGAGTACTGCTATGTACATATAAGAGGCTGGCAAGGACGTTCACCAACAGATACTCGCTCGGTACGAGTCATCAGATATTGCACACTCATTCACTCATCTCTAGTTGAGTGACCAAATGTCAAATATACAACATTGTACACTTATTTCATTTCCAGATTTATAGTTGTCCCCTCCCTTTGGTAGTCTTGTCTGTTTGTGTTGGTAAACAATTTCAATACTAGCTGGCTTCCTCTGTATTCGACTATTCGACTCGGAATCTGACCCTCATGTCTCTGCTATCCTCTGCTCTACTTACACAACAATGACAACAATTTCCGTTCAGAGTTGTTGAAAGAGTACATGCCCCTTGCTGCTTCTTGCCTCTTTCATTTTTAGCATATGAAACTTAAGGCTCACCCGCTCTGACACTTTGCTAACAGTGTGTGCCTCTCTGTTTTTCTTCTATGCACTCTCTTTACAACATGTCAACTATTTGACGAAAGTGTAAGCCCCTTTGGCTGCGTTGTTGCGTTTTCTGTTTCATTGCATCTGTCACATCACATAGATACATACACACACACACACACACATGCACACACTTAATACACCCACACAAAGACAAACAAGCAAACAAACAAACTAGGTATCATGTCGTAATATGTTTGTCTGCGGTACAGTGGCAATGACATTTCGTTGCTCCCATCAATTTGAAGTTGCCAGTGTGACCGTCTGACGTTCGTTCTCGTTTTTGTCGTTTTGTCACACTGGCTTCAATTACATATACAATGTATCATGCAATGCACGTACTTGGACCGCTGTTTATATCGGTGTAAAGAGTTTAACATGTGCTTCGACTGTGGTTGGGTTTTTGCTGCTTTTTGGCTGTTACGACAACGCCCCAGCCGCCCGCACGTAATTTTATGTGACCACAAATTTCTGCAACGCATTTCTTCCACAGCACGTCTATATACACACAGATACACACACACTCGCATCTATAGTTACATAATTCCAAATGGAATTTATCTCTCTGGTTACAACCGCAGCAGCAGCAGGAGTTGGTTGCAAAGCAGCAACCAGCCAATATGTTGGTTAAAACGATTCAATAACTAAAGTTTAAGTGCCAGCGGTCATTTGGAAAATGCAATTTGTAATTGCCTTTGTTGCCATATAGCACATGGCGTATACGTGATTTTGCTAACATATAATTTATAGCCAACCAGTTGACCAAGTTAAAACATTTCGCAACTAATGCTCATTATTAAGCTGTAAATTGTGTGCGCTTTAAATGTTTGTTGATTTGTCTGGGCTTCACGTCCTTGGTTGACCCCGCTTAATGTGTCATCAAATGTAACCATTAATAAAATCGGCTGACTGTCAAGGCTGAGAGAAGACGTCGTCGTCATTAAACGCTTTGGCTGTGCGTGTTGTCGGCTTATAACTAAAACGGCTTAATGGCCAACGCCCGCTGCTAGGCGCTGCTTTTATTATCAGAGTGAACTTAATTTGGGCGTTTAGACTTTTGCTCATTTCTCACTGATTAAAGTGCGGCTTTGCCGAGTGACATAAATAAATAAATATAACACGAGCGTTGCTTAAATGCGCAAACATTAGAAATGGCTCATGTTTTGTCCAAATTGAAATTTTTTTTTCCCCGTTCAAGAGGGAAGATCCATACCCAGCCATAAATAACACACCGACACATGTGACCCATGTGCCAGGGTGCCATGCGATTAATATTTTATGCCAAGCCACAAGACCAACTCAAATCTCATGAAGTGAACATAAAACATGCAAATTAAAAGACCCAGCACACATCGCACACTCCATTTTTCCTCCCTGGTCTCTACGATTCTGACAGAACTGAACTAATTTACACAAAAACAATACAATTTGCGCCCTTGCACACCCATATATTGCTAGAAGCTGCTTTGTTGCTTTAACTTTAACCCTATTTCCACAGAGCCAACAGCTTGGTCAACACACATGCAAAAACACACACACACACATGAATACACAGGACGCAAAATGGCGCCACCTAGACATTTATCCAACTCAAGCGCACACACAGACACAGTCACACTCACAGACGCTGCGTGCGTTGTAATTTTGAGAATGTGGCCACACTGTAAATCTCATTGTCAGAGACGCAGTCATTTGACAGGCGCCGCATAGTGTACAGATACAACAAGCATACTTAAAAACATTATTTACCATATTTCACTAGAGCCAGAATTTGCTTTTATGATGTTCTAAATATTTGATAATATATTTTTTCCAAGGAATATAAGTATGTATTTTTTTGTTCTCAGCGATTTTATACTTTGGGTCATTCTAAACAATTTTGCTTAAAAAATTATGGGTCTAAAATCAATTACAAGTCGCCCACTTTTTCAAAATACATTTTTTCGAAATATTCGAAACTCGACTTAGACTTTCTATTTAAAAGTTAAAAAAAAAAAACGATATGTTTCCTCTACCTAAGAATGTATTGGGGGCTTTTTGGAGTCGAGAAATCCATATTTGATACCTATTTATAACACACACAACATACATATTACCTTGACCTTTATGTTGGTAATGAAATCTTTCTTATTTCTAGTCTAATCGATCGGAAAATTTGCACAGGGGTCAAGGACTGATGACAATACAATAATTTAACATAAAAATACAAAATTCCCTGACTGACTATTTATTTCAGTTGTTCCTGGGAGGGGTTGGGCGATCTCTATTAATAACTGTTCGAAAGGAACGGGGACCTACAGTTTATAGCCTAATCCGAACGGCGGCTGATTATCACTACTTCTGGTTATAGATATGCTGTATTAATACCGCATAAAATAAGACTGTGAAAAGATCTAGATATGACTTTTTTTTGACTAGATTAAGGATGAACATAAAAAACAGTCTGACGCTTTTTACGTATTGTTCGGTTCTCGACCTTGTAAAACTCACACACCACAAACAAACATTTTACAACCTTTGTTAAATATCGCTTGAATGTTTTAAAAGTTGTAAATTTTTCTGACCACAGAAACCGCACAGAACCGACCATTGTGCGTTGAATGCCAAAATTGCAAAGAACCCTTTACTAAATCTCTCCTGGACTGGTTCCTGATCTGTCAGCGCGTGTGAATATGAAAGTCAACAAAGTTGGCGTTATTTTTCCCACGCGCATACTAATACACACTAACTCACACAGACGACCACCCTCGTACCCATACTCACACTCATACTATCATGTAGAAGCAATCAATGCGACCAATTTATGGCAGAGTCATTCATGTCGAGTGTACCTCTTAATTCTACAACATTGGTATTAACTTTTACCATACTAATTTGTGTGTTTGTGTGAGTTAGTGTGAGTTTTTGTGTGTGTCCTTAATTACATACATACATTGGCATTTTTGTGTGTGCCTGGTATTTGTGCCCTGCTCCCAGCCTCTTTGTTCCTTGGCATGCCACAAGACGACAAAGTAAGAAGTTAAGTGGAAATTATTTAATCAAATAAGGCGAAAGTTGGCCAAACAAGTCGCACCCCCGGCCTGTTAACTAGCAGAGTGGTAAAAGGGCGGGTCGCTGCTTAGACAGGGCTGGCAACGCTCATACGCTCCGTTGGCTTGCCGCCTTTAGTTTG
Organism: Chymomyza amoena; assembly: GCA_037043745.1. NCBI lineage: Eukaryota > Metazoa > Arthropoda > Insecta > Diptera > Drosophilidae > Chymomyza > Chymomyza amoena. The sequence continues at coordinate 409,731 of JBAMAX010001685.1, read as the reverse complement.
CTTCAAACAAAATTTCCAAACTAATTTATTTGATTCATTTGAATGCAGATTGTGTTTTGTGATTACCACAAGCAAAATTTTGCACACATATCACAACTCAAAGCTAGCAAGGATTTCTTATGCTCTACCCGAATCCTTAGCTAGCTTTAAGTTGTGGTTTTGGCTTATCGTCGTCTTGAGCTGCTGCTAGTTGCTACTGAATTCTAAATATTATTTTTGTTTGTTTTTCATTTTAAGTTTTTCCATCTTTATAAAACAGAGTAGCATATGTGTGTTTTTGATGTATGGGTGTTCGGTGTTTTTTTTTTTTTTTGCTTCGTTATGCATAAATCTAAGTTATTAGTAAACTTATTTTATACTGACATTTTGACGCACCTTGAACACATTCATTTCGTAGGCTCATTTCTCCGTTGCCTCAGTTATTTAATGATACAAAATTATTTTACCGACCTAACCAGGCTTAAAGACTTTAAACTTTCTCACTTTGGCCTGAAAATATTATAAGGACTACTATAAGCTGTTAACTGTTAACTGCCTGAATGGCAGGCAGCCAAGCTTGAATGATTTCCTCTCCATTACCGAACGCCCAGAAATAACTCTGTCTACCATCCCCGTCTATACACCCCTCATCCGCTGCTGCTAGCTGTCGTTTATTGCAGGCTTTGCATCAAAAATTGTACACTTAAAAATCCTTTGAGCTTGCCTTCAAAATGAAATTAATGACTTAAAAGCTTTTCTGCGGTACACGTCACTCATAATACAATCAATGCGCGTAACGACAACGACAACAGCAACAAAAAACAAAAACAATTTATACGTACAAACCGACTTGCATATACCTTTTAGCCAATTTTTATACCCCGTACCGTATGGTACAAAGCGTATATTAAAGCTGTGCAGGCAGAAAATGTATGCAACATATAGAAGGAGTCGTCGGTGACCCCCCCAAAGTTACCTTAAGTATGATGAGGGTGACTAGAGAATTCGATATACCCATGTCCGTCTGTCCGTAAGGACGTCTAGATTTCAGAGATGGTAATCCATTATTATTCCATAGGAGACAAGTTCATATTACTTTTTGATATCGGGGTTATATTATATAGCTCCAAGGGGGGTGTTTCAGAGGACCTCGAAAAAAAATCAAAAGTTTGAAATAATTCGTTTGCTTTTTAAAGATATCGTAACCTAATTTGACACCCAGAAGTTTTTTGTGGGTCTCAAGTACTGTTCCAAATTTGATCAATATCGCTTGACTATATTATATAGCTCCCATAGGACCAATCAGTATAAAAAATAGTTTTTTATACAAAATTCGTTGTGTTTCGTTTGTTATATTATATACTAGCCGGCCTCGCTGCGCTCGTCTCGCTGCGCTCGTCTAGATCTTTATTTTCTTCCACTGATTTATTTTTGTGGCAAGTTCACGAAATACTATAATGACATGCATATTTATCGGCTGGACCGATTCTCATGAAATTTTGTATGCCCCAATAAAATGAAATTTAAAACGTTTATAATTTTTGTGTTTCCTTTCGACAAAAACAATTAACTAAAAAATATTAGTTAATCTGACAATGAACGCAATGCCAACCTAAATTAAAAAAAAATGTTGTATTGGAAAATCAAATTGTCCTTTTCAGTATTTTCGTCGCAATTTTGATATATTTTCTCAACCTTAAACCATTCCAGGACTTCCACGAACATTTCAAGACCAAAATTACCCAAATCGGTTCAGCCGTTCGTGAGTCTATAAGCTGGGTTTTTCAATTTTCCTAATTTTCCTGTAAATTTCCAATGATATTACATAGCCTATGTCCGTCCCAGGAGGCTTCTGAACATTGTAAAAAAAGTCCCATTAAAATCGGACAGAGGGTTTGGCGTCCAACCTCATACAAACACACAGAACAGACTACACTTTTATACCCTGTACCGTATGGTCCAAGGGTATATTAAGTTTGTGCAAGCCGAAAATGTATGTAACATATAGAAGGAGACGTCGGAGACACCCCAAAGTTACCTAAAATATGATCAGGGTGAATAGAGAAGTCGATATACCCATGTCCGTCTGTCCGTCTGTCCGTCTGTCCGTCTGTCCGTCCGTCTGTCCGTCTGTCCGTCCGTCCGTCCGTGTGAACGCCTAGATCTCAGAGATGGTAAGAGCTAGAGTTACCAAACTTTCACATTAGATCCCATATTATTCCATAGGAGGCAAGTTTATTTTATTTTTTTGATATCGGGGATAAATTATATAGCGCCCATGGGAGTGTTTGAGACGACCTCGAAAAAAAAAGCGTTTTAGATGAATAATTCGTTTGTTTATGAAGATATCGTAACGAAATTTGGCAATCGAAAGTTTTTTATAGTTCCCAATCACTGTACCAAATTTGATCAAAATCGGTTGACTATATCATATAGCTCCCATAGGACCGATCGGCCAAAATAACTTTTTTTTTAAAGAAAAATTCGCTATATTTCGTTTTTTAATAAAGATATCCTAACCAGATTTGGCGTTTGGAAATTTTTTAGACCACTTAAGCAATGTGCCAAATTTGAACAAAATCGGTGGACTATATCATATAGCTCCCATAGGTCCGATCTTCCAAAACATCGATTTTTTAACAAAATTTGTTGTGTTTCGTTTGTTTGTTAAGATATTGGGACCAAATTTGACATTCGTGAGTATTTCATAGTTCCTAAGCACTGTACCAAATTTAATCCAAATCGTTTCGACTAGATCATATAGCTCCCATAGGACCAATGGTCCAAAAACACGTTTTTTATACAAAATTCGATGTGTTTTGTTTGTTTGTAGAGATATTTGAAATAACTTTGGCGTTCATATCTTTTTTAAGGTATTTAAGCACCGTGTCAAATTTTATTGAAATCGGTTGACTCATATCATATAGCTCCCATAGGAACGATCGGTCAAAAAAAAATTTTTGCTTAAAAATTCTTCTGTTTTTGGTTTTTTGTGAAGAAATCGGACTTTATTACAAGCTAGATAGTGGTACAGGGTATCCTAAAGTCGTCCGCGCCCGACTTTACGTCCGCCATTTTTTTATATACATATAAGAAGATATATATTTGAATCAAATCAGACATTCAGATCTGTTTTAGAGTACCAAAGCACTGTGTTTGCTCAATATCGATCATATAGCTTTCATAGGAACGATCGGTGAAAAAAACAGTTTTGCTTAAAAATTCTTCTGTTTTTGGTGGTTTATAAAGGAACCTAATATGCATATGTCTTTTGGTATTTTTAACCAATATACCAGATTTTATTGCAAGCTAGTGGTACAGGGTATCTCAGGGTCATCTGACCGCGGCCGTCATTTTTACAAGCGACTTTTTTTTTCCGCTAGTACTTATATATATACTTAAATAATCTCCATGCTAATTTTTATTCAAAGAGATGGGACAGACATTCTTATGGAAAATATGTTAGGACGCTACTGTTACAAAAAATAGGATTAAAGATCTTCTGAGAACCTGTTGAGAAAAGGGCATAGGTACTGACAGATGGAGAATTTAAATTGAACTGTTTTTCTTTAAAATATTTATACATTACAGTCGTTACGTAAATTATTAAAGATAGGGTAAATATTAATAAGTGTTTAGGAGTGTGTTCTATCCATAATATTCAGAAAATCTAGTGTTTTCCACTAAATTAGTAGATAATTGTGCCCGAAATTATGTCCCAAGGTCTCTCCACTTATAAGCGTTGGGCACATTTGCATCAGGTCGCGCAGTTTTAAAACTTTAAATGCGTTTTTTCTCGAATATTGCAGCCTGTAACATACCTCTGGAAGAACCCAATGGAACCTCTTACACTTTAATTAACGTGCATAAAAACAACAACAGCTGAGCTGCGACCAAGGCCCAATACTTTTTTGTAGTGGCCCCATTTGCAACCAGTTTGGAAGATTTAAAGCCATTTAAAGTACATTTTCATAGACGATTCTTACCTAAAAAAAAGAAAAGAAAAGAAAAGAGAGAAATGGAAAACAATTATTATTAATGTTATGTGCAAAGTTCATGTAAAAAGAATTAAGTAACTGCAAACACAATAAATGGCCAAACTGAGAGCCAAGCAGGCAACGAGCGAACCAGCTCCTCTAGACTATGTCGGAGTTTTATGGTTTGACAGTCGACCGCGAACCCGCCCAGCTATAAATTTTGCGGCACACGCTAAACGTGCAACATATTCCCGTGGCAGCATGTTGCCTGCCCCTAACCCCGCGCCCATTTGCTTCTAGCATTACAAATAAATGAGCATTTTGCACCGTGCTGCTGTGCGTCATCATTTTTCCAGATCCAGATCCCTTGGCCCAGCACTCAGCCCTCACAACAACATGGCCATAATAACAACAGCAGCAATCTTAAAGCCATTAGCTGCTGGAAATTGGTAAACGCAACAAATCGAACAACACGTAGCAAGAAGATGTGGCAAACTAGGTGACCCTACTCAAACTCATCTTTTGGTTTGGGTTCAGGCTTCTGGTAGCAGCATTAAATCAACTGCCGCCAATATTCTTGCCACAAGTACACTATAGATGTATGAATGACTGTGTCTCTCTGCTGTCCTGGTGCGTTCGGAAATTGCGTGGAACAGCAACACGTAGTGCATCAATTCATATTGTTGCTTCACCCTTTGCGTGAGTTGTTGTAATAATTCATCTTTGCCATGTGATAAGTTGCTTCTTACATCAGGTAGTAGCAACAAAAACAACAACAATGTTAAGAACATTTACATAAGGATTATATTTGTTTGCCATATAAAAAGTTTTCCCCGTAAAAATTCTTAAACAACAAACTTTGCTGCGTCTCATGTGAATTAAATTAAAGGCAAATAAAAGTTGGCTAGCTGCAATAATTTCTTTAGTGGGTGAAGACTTCTGTCTCTCCACAAGGAAGCAATTAATTTAATAAATCAACATTAACGTTTTGTCGACTCATATTTGGCCATGAACCTCGTGCTCTTACGTCAACACGGTCTCTTTCAGTGAAATCGAAAGAGAGAACGGGAGCGAGTGAGAGTAATGTCCCTTTGGCTTTCTTCCTAGCAATGTTATTGCAAGGAGGTTAGTTGTGCCAACTAAAGTAAACATCTGAGAAAGGGCAAGAAAAAGTGGGAATCGGGCGGCCATTATTAAGCAGTCGGGTTAAACCCATCAGTGTCAATGCCAAATGGCAGCTAAATTAAAAAGCTATTGATTACATTGTAAAAAGAAGAACCTTGAAAGGATAGGCAATGGATTATTATATACAATTAGTCATATCCTTAAAGTGTTTTATTCTTACAGCAACGAATGTCATTCAGCAGTGTTTCCCCTAACTTTGGCTACAAGGATTAAAGGCACCATGCACCGTGTGCACTTTTGTTTAAAAATAAAGACTTGTTCAAAAAAATGGTAAATACACTTTTAAAAAGCGCAAACACGTGCTCAATTAATAAATGTTATATGAACCTTTTTTGATTTTTTTGATTGTGAAAGCTTAAAGCTTTGCAGCGCAAAAAAATAAATGTTTTACACATATTTTTTTTGGCTGTAACTTCAAAAAAAGAAAAGTTAAAAACAAACTGTCAAAAATCCACATGGCCAACAAATATGCATATTTAATTTTTTCGACGTGGCATTATAAAACAATTTTTTCCATATTGGAACTTATTCATTTTATGTACATATTTAATAGTTGCGTATTGTGCAAAAACTGGTGCGATAATCAGCTGTTTTTAAAAGCCAACCTTTTCAAAATTTTATTCTGAGATTATTCACACACGTAATCCTTTTGCTGTAGGGGAGTAGAAAAGCCGAATTTTTAAAATCGTCTGTCAGGGTAGATCATATTGAAGTGTTTATCATATTTTTTAAAATTGCGATTAAATGCATAATTTTAGTGTAGTCAAGGACTTTATCAGCTCCAACGTAAGCATAACTTTTCCAACAAGGACATTTTAAGTGGCTATCCTGCTACACCATACCTTTACAAAAGTACCTTCTTTATCGATTTCTTATGAATATTACGTGACATTTAGTTTGAGGCAGCAGAGTTATGGCGTAGCTTAAATGTTGGAAAAATATTAATTACGACAAACAAAATTGCAAGAATTTGCGAATGCTTATATGATTAAAGAGCAAAGCAAACTTGTGATGAAGTATGGTTTTAAATACGAATACGATCCCGAAACGATGTTTAAAAGCACTGAGTTCTGGCCAAAAAGTGAGTGAAAAGTTTAATTCCTACAAACATACGTATTTTTATTGATTTCTCAAAAACATCTACTTTATTCACAAAGGCAATGACTTTATACTAACCATAATTTGACTATTATTGTATTATCAAAAACTTCTGGCTTATGGGCTTTTAACAAACATCCCCCGTGATACGAAGACCATCCAATCTACTAATGCCACTAATAACAGCTACATCAAATAGACAAATAAAACTAAACCAGACCAATCAATAGTCACATAACAAGAGATCTTTAAAATTATTAGGAAATCAACAAATCACTCGACGAACTAAACTTGTATAGAAGTATATGGCATAATATGAAGTTTTATGACCGAATGCCAGGAATGGCTAGAACAGCTTTTATTTATTTTTTTATATTTTTTTTGTTAGCCAAAGTTGTGTTAAGATACTTGTACGTCGAAATTTTTTGCTCTTAAATTGGCAAAGTTAGGGCCAAATATTTGCTACTCTGAAGACGTTTCCATTGTTTTATTGCTGTCTACTACTGCTTGCCATCTTTAGCCATGTGCCTTGTGTGCTGTGTGTTTTGGAAGCTTTTGTTCAGGATTTTTGTGCTTCTCCGCTTTGGCCTTATTTTTGTGTAAGTTTGCCCATAGCACAATTCTTTAAGTTTTCTTTAATTACAACAATCAGTTTGGTTGTATGCGGGTAACTTGGTGTGGAGAAAGGTAGATGGGGGGGTTAAAAGTTTGTGTAGTGCGAAGAAGCTAAGGATTTTTGGTCGAGAAAATGTGCTGCTGCTTGTCGGACGGGCAAGACGCAGACAATGTCTGAGAGTTGAGTTGTAGACAAGATTTTCAGTTTAATTTGAACATGAGCCGGGCTGTCATTGTCCTCGTCAACAACAACGTAGCCTAGTTACAGTAAGTTTTACAACACTGGCAACGACAAAAAATTAAGATTGCATCCTCTGTCTGTGTGTGTGTGAGCTTGAGTATTGCATAAGGGTTTGGGTTTGTCTGTGACAAGCAGAGACTTTTTTCTAAGATGAATTCTGTTTCTTTTGAAGCAGTAAGAGATCTTCTTTTTTTTCACCAAAAGTCTGTCCAGTCTTGTACACATTATTACATGCTGTCGGCCCCTGAGGCTGTTTGCTGGTCATAAAACCTAGCCGTCTTTCTGTCTGTGTCTCTGTCCGTGTCCTTCCCTCTCAATCTGTGTCTTTCTCACTGTCTACGTATTTGTTCAGCTGTCCACTCTTCCTTTTTTCTTTTTTTTTTTGGTGCTGCTGCTGCGGCATTAATGACTGTAAACGTTTATCAACAAAGCTTGGTAAGAATAGACATGAAAAGAGAAAAGCAAAAGCAAAGCAAAGACTTTAATCTGATCCTATTCTTGCTTTACGCTCTTTTTCTTTTCTTCTTTCTCTTTGCTTTTAAGTACTTCTTTCTTTTCTCTCAGCGTCTAATTAGCGAGTGCGTTAATAATTAGACTTAAGTGAACGGCGTTTTCGAAAGGATAGCAGCTTTTTAGTATTTATTTCTTTCAAGCTTTTCCTTATTTAAACAAAATAAAATAAGCAAAATTGAAGTAAACTTTTTTATAAACAGCAGCAATTTCCAATTTCTTTACATTAAAAAGAACATTTTTTTTAACCTGACAAAAAGCTTAAATTGTAAATTTTTTACTTTTTCGAGATGACTAAAGGTTTTTTAAAGAAACATAAGTGTCAGATCGGGTTTTCTTACTATTAGGTGAAAATACTTTAAAATAATTATTGATTTAAACGTGTTTTTCTCGAAACCACTTTATTACAAATGGCTTCACGAATAACTCTGCCAATGTTTATCCCATCGTATTAAAACTTAGACACAATCTTAATATTTATTATTTTCTAGTGAGCCACGTAAAACTTTGTGAAAAGAATAAAACTTTTTATTGTTTCGAAATAACATTTTTTTTTTCGTTTTTAATCAGTGTAGAGGTTCAAAGGCTGTACCCGTGGAGCCTCTATGAAAATTATTCATGCACTCATAGCTCTCTACCAGCGTCATCTTATGTTATATTACTTTAAAATTTTTGCAACATAAAATATGTACAATTTCGTCACCTATTTGTACTTTGAATATAAAATCCGATTCACGTTTAATGTCTTCAATCGACTCAAAACGGTTTCTTCGGAGTGGTCTTTTGAGCTTTGAAATAGCCAGAAGTCACACGGATCCCAATCAGGTGAACAATATTGGTTTCATTTTTGGCGAAAAAGTCACGAAGAATCAGTGCTGTTTTTCGAGAAAATTCAGCATTTTTGGTACCAATCGCGACTTGACACGTTTAAGGCCCAAAACATCTTTCAAAATGGTATTAATTGATCTTTTTGGTTCTCCAATTTCATCAGCGATGTCTCTTATAGTTAATCGACGGATTGCAAGCACTAATTCTTTTACTTTTTTGATGTGAGCATCGTCTCTTGAGGTCGATGAACAATTTTGGTAGCTCTCGGTCCCCGCAAGCCTTCTTCAAATTTTTAGCACTTCTCCACCATTTATTCCATTCAGGAAACAAATTTGTTTTTGTTGAATAATTTCAGACATTGTAAATTCGCCAAATTCACTTTTTGTATCGCACAAAAACAAGTGTAACTCAAACACTAATGAATATTTTGTCATATAATTTGGCATGGAAGGCAGTAACAGTTGTACCAACTTAAAAAAAAAAATTGAGGGAAAATGTGTACCTGCGTAATTTGAATTGGAAAATTCCACCTAGTTTTTGAGCACATTAGTATGCTGTCTTAGCAACTAAATCACGAATTGTTGTTAACAGAAAAATAATTGGATAAATGTACTATATTATAATATAAAATTACACTGGAATAAAACGCTAAATCTGGTACATGGGAGAAGCTAAAAGAATCCATTATAATTATTACGCACACAACACGTAAGCAAGAGAAAAATAAATGAATACATATATATAATTTAAAAAAATATCCTGTAATAGAAACAGCGTTGTTTATTATTGTATAAAGTAAGATCATGTGACATTAAATTTAAGGGTAAAATAAAACTTTCACTTAAAGATAAAAATACATGAATAAATATAATTTGAAATTATTCTAATTGGATTGAAGTGAAGTGATTTGAAAATGTTAAATCTTGCTGCAACTAAGTAACTTAAAGAGGTCTCTATGAATATTACGCATACGACACGTTAACTGTCGGAGATAGCTGTCAAGCTGCAAGTTTTTTATTTTTCAGTTGTTTATGAGCTTAAAAAGGCAATAAAACCCACAAAATTTATGGCTTGAATACATTTTAAACTGAATTGCCATAAACAAATAAATAAAATTTTCCGATATGAAGAGATAGTCGTAAATCACATAGTCAGAGTGTGTATATGTGTGTTAGTTTCATTTTAAGGAAATTGTTTGCTTTTAATGTCTGCAAGTGACCAAATGTTTTTACCAAGTCAACTTTGTTGGAACATTAAAGTGCAAAATGCCATATCTTATAAGCACATAAGTGTTTATGAAGGTACACACACACACACACACACATACTCGTGTTTTAATTTGTGTATATGTGTATGAACCATATAGTAGCTGTGTGTAGTTGCCGTTGTCTTTATCACATACTCAACGCGGGTTGTTTGTTTAGGTATGTTTGTGTTTGTGTCACTTTTATGGCGGTGTTTATGAGCAATATGTGTGTGTGCTTCTGTAGTCATACACACACACACATACAAATACTGAAATATATATACGCGAACTGTCTCTGTATTTTTGCCTGCATGCTACAATCCCTACCAGCAGCTTGTCCATGTCACTTTGCTGCTGTTGTTATTTGCACGCAGGCAAAAACCCATTTATGGTTGCTCCTGCCTCTGTCGCACGTTGCAGCATCCTTTGCTCGTTTGCTCTTCCGGTCACCCCAACCTCCTGTTTTCCGTTTTCTGTCTATAGTAGCGTTGTGATAATGGCTTCCATACAGCACCACTAGGCGCCTGTAAGCACCCCAACCACCCAACTCCAATGACAATGCCAGCAGCCGCAGCAATAGAGCCAACAAATGGCAATGGCAAACTTGGCCGCCACAACCACTAATACCCCAGTTTTGGTTAGGGTTCCTTGCCGTTCCGGGTTTGATAGTTACCTTGACTGCCATCTTCGTGCATTTCCGCATCTAATGAATTTGATTGCTCGCTATTAGACGAACCTCCTCCGTACCACACTCACACCCAATTCGTCCAGCGTATTTACCTGTCTCAGACAAACCCACACACACGCATTTTCACATAGACTACTCAATTTGGGCTTAGAGCACATTAGGAAACCTCCATCAACCATGACCCTAACCGTGACGACCACTTTAACTTGGGCGGCTTTACGTCAAGCTTAACTGGACTATTCGTATGGTTGTGCAGCATAGAGGGTGCTTCTCCAAGTTATTCGATATGCTTTTAGTTAAACTTGAGATTCTCAATGTAATTTGCATCTTGATAAAAAGTGGTTCAAGAGAGCCATTCGTTTGCTATTTAAAATATCAAAACAGCTTTAGGTTGTCTTTCTGCCACTGCGTAGAATGCGTTGAACTAGTTTCGTTCGCTGAAAAAAGCTAAAATTACTCAAAAAGCACACCCTATATGCAGAGTAATGTTTTCGCTATGAATTTTGCAAGTTAAGCTGATGCGGCTTATGTCATAGTTGTTACAGCTGAATTTCGCAATATGCGTCACCCGATGTCAACTGAACTAGGCTATAAGTAATTATTGTATGACAGGCGGCAACTTGGCGCACATTTCACTGCTCATTAACTATGCCCCGAGTTGGCAGCACTGCCATGGCGCAACCTTTGAAATTCCATTAAGGCATTAAGCTAATGAAACAAATTCCAAACATAAAAGTTAAAACTGCCAGTCAGTTAGATGAAGCTAAAATGCCAAACTTTTTGCTACTTTCAACGTACCACCTACGTCGACCAGGAGGCGCACGGGGCGTGACTTGGAATTTGCATTCTCCTATCTAGTTAAAAACAATGCGTCCATTCTTCTCCCATTTTTTTTTTTCATTTACTTTCTACTGTTTGCAACACCCAGCCACTGCGTGCGTCATTTGCAATTTTGAGCCACTCTGTGTCGCGCGCTCCAACATGCTTCTCTCACTCATACACTTTTTGTTACTCTCTTTCCCTTTTTCTACACAGAGAGAAAATAGTGGGTTAAAAATTGAAGTCGCTTTTGAGCACTCAAAATAAGAGAGAAAACTTTTTAGTAGCTCGATATATGTTACTGTTACCGTCGTCCTTCTCTCCTAGTGGAGCATAGTGCCTCTCGATCTTGTAGGCGTATGACTAAATGCCACCGTGGAACTTCACTTAAGGGTAAAGTCAGTTAACTAAAAATTAAAAGCCATACTAGTCGATGCAATGAACGTGTTTTACGTCAAACAGATCGACAGGGAGTCTGTAATGAATGTAGGTTAAGCGGCAACCTCATCTCCCTTTCAACTGACGAACAGGCCCATATTAATAAGCGTAAAAAAGAGATGGTTCAACAATCTCCTTCTAACATACCCTCAAAAATGAGTTACCACTAATTTCCTTTGAAGCAATGACACTAAATTAACCTGACCCTGGCATATTTATTACAAAGGAAAAAAAATTGTTAGAAGCCGCCTTGAACCTGCACAGATATTCAATTTCAACCTCAATAAAAACATATTTAAAGAAAAAAATTATTTTACATTTAAATTGGTGTCAAAAGGAAATTATTGCAAAATAATTTCTTTCTCTTCTTTAGTTACGGTTTTCTAATCTTACAAAGAGTCCAGCTGAATAAAGTACTGAACACTGCAACCAGCGATTTTTTAAAAGTAATAATGCCAAAAAAAATCATTTTACGCAAAATGTAAGCTTCTTATTTTTTTAGGTATGTAACATATCTCTATAGGTCAATCACCTGTTTGATTTTTTGCGAAAACATGTGTTTTCATTATTTGATGTGAATATGAATCTAATAGATTTGGTGCTAAATGCTAAAACAAAAATTATTTTTTTTAATATGTTTTTCTCTGTGTATATATATATGAAAACATTATCATCAGTCAACAAACTAATTTTTTAAAATATTATCAAAAAATTATGGAATTTCGAAAAAAATGCACAAAAAATTAAAACGAACTAGCCATTCGTCATTTCAGAAAATCTACATCCTTCTATCTAATTATACTTCAAATACAAATTTTCTAAGTTTATTTATAATTACAAAATAAGCAGCATCCTTTTTTGTATGAAACACATTTTCGCGCGGTTTTTCTCTCTGTATAGCCACAGCTACACTGCCATTAAATTTTTGTCAGCTTTGGGGAATTTGTGCTGCGTGAACGTTTCCCCCAACTGACAGCTGCTGCAGTTATTTGACGGCAACAATGTTTTTTTTTCTGCCGTCTATGAAATATGAGAGTTAATATATTGAGGGGGGTACTAGTTGACTCCCGGCTTCTACGTCCGTGCAGGTAGTATGCGATCGAGGCTGTGGAGCAGCAGCAGCTGCCAGTTGGAGACACTACTGAGCGTAATACTTCCTGTGGCAGCAACAATGTTGACACTTGGTAGCTGCCTTGGAATAGAAAATTTTAATAAAAAATAAATATTTACCGAGGCGTGAGTTGCCTTTGCGGACAATGTATTCTTCGATTGCAATCCTACATATATAGCACTATACAAAAGTAAATTGAAAGTAAACAGCATTTTATTTTAATAACTTTAAGTGCCAAATTTCTTAGTGGGAAAGAGAGGGCGGGAACGCACTAAAAATTCATTGTCTACTTTCAGGGGCAAAGTTTTCATACTGAAACTGTTTCATTGCTTTTCGTTTGCAAATGTAATGCACATAAATTGCGGCTAAGTTGCGACTAAAGTTGGAAAATTCTTTAAAAAAAATAAAACACAAACGAAACAATTCAACTTTTTGGGCAAAAGCAAACAAAAGTTAATTAAAAACATGGCCGACAATGAAGCAGTGCTACGAAAAAGGGTTCGAATCCATTTAATTTTAAAGCGTTTAACAAATTGTGTCTCAGTTCTATAAATAGGCGCATCAAGTGGCTTAAAGTGATGTTAAAGCTAATTTTCGACTGTCTGTTGGATTTTTGTGTATTAAATAATACACAGACAGCAAGCAGACAAAAACAAATTGAAATCCAGCAAATCCCAAATTAAAAATTAAAATCACCAAAATCCAGTCAGAAAGAGAACGCATATTTCTTATGTTGAGGCAGTTGGGGGTTAAAGGAAAAATCGCAGCAAAAGTAAAAGATGTTGAAAAACCAAAGCCAAAGAAAAATCATGGAATTTAAATTGAAATCGCAGTCGAGAAATAAAGTGAGATGGAGCGTTTAAAATGTTTTTATATCAAGGGCAAAGACTTCAACGCACAGTGGAACGATTTAGCTATATGCGAGATAAATTCCCTAATGCAAAAGTGAGTTTAACAATATTTTCGATGACTTTCGATTCTTTTAATATAAAAAACCATACCGAATAATTTTGTTTGGATTTGATTTTGTTTGCTCCGGAAAAGTCTTTCTTTTTTTATGTCGATATTACCCTTTTTATTTTCGATAAGTTCGTATGTGTTAAATCGACTCCGAATATAATGTTAATTTTTCAGTGATCGCCAATAAAGATAGTTTACATTTTTTTGTTGCAATTTTAGTTAATTTACAGCAGTTGGATATTTTTGTTTGGTGAAGCTTTCTATGCTCATCAGTATTAGAAAAAGTCCAAGATTTTGAATTAAATTCACAAAATTATATATTTGTGTTTGTTAAAAAGGGTACTTTTTATATATTTTAAATTTTATTATAAGAAGGTAAAGTCCGTAATTAAGTATAAAATTTATTTTTAAATGCTGGTTACCAAGTTTTTCGCTGACCTTTAACATTGGAAAAGTAAAATTTTTACTATTTATAATTTTTTATATATTCATATAAAAAAATTTTTTTTTAACCAAATTTTTAAACTTTCCCGTCGTGGGAATTTAAGTTTGATAATATCTTTAATGAATTTTGGCTACCTCGCCCATTGTGCAACTACTGAAAGTAAGCGAGAGTTAATGTGAGTGCGTTTGTTTACTTCTGCGGTTGCCAAGGCAACGACCACAGTGGCGGCAGCTGCTCTAAACGCCAAAAAGTATGTGACGTGCAGCCGCAGAGAAGTGCTCCGCAAAAATGGGAATTGGTATGGAACCAGGGAAAGTGAAATAAACACACACAGAAAAAGAGAATGCGAAAGCGAAAGAGCAGAGTAGGTGAAGCTAAAGGCATGCCCGTAAATACTGGAAGCAGCGGAATTGAAAAAGCAGAATGAATGTTGGCTCTGACTTGCCATTTTATGGCGTTTGGGTAGTTCGCTTGGTTTGTTTGGAAAGGAGGACTCCTAAATTCATTGAGCATAGAACGGCGGGGCTGTGTCGCACCTGTCGCAGTTGAGCTGCAGTCACGTGTTGCCCCACACACACACACACACACACACACACACACACACACACACACACAGTAGCACACAATAAATAAGCAAATTGAAATCGCGTTTTGATCGGAGGCTCCCAAAACGGCTTTTATTGTGCCCCATTGCGTTGCCAAAATTTATTTCGTTTTTTTTTTCGTTTCGATAGAAATAAACATTGTAAATTCGAGGATATGGAAATTATATTTCACTTGTGGATTTACTTGTAAGCTGATGGTAAATCAACACACACACACAGTGTGTTTATCATGCTTTTGAACATAATCATTAACGATGGGCTTCGACAGGAGTTGCTTGAAAGTGTAGCTGCTGCAACCAAGTGTATAAGCGTGTTTCGTTCGACCTGCTACAATTTACTCCAACGCTTGCCACAATTTGTTTAAATCTCTGCTCTGGATGCTTGTAACTTATGTATTTCCCCTGTGTATTGTATTGGCTTGTGCGTAAGCCACAGATGCCAGAAGACCAAGAAAAATAAATCCAAATCTCAGGCTCGCACATTTGTCACAAAGACGACGGATTTCAAATAAAACAACTCTCAGGAATAACTGTAATAAACTTAAATTCGCCACACACAAATACACACGGTCCCATACACGCACACATTGACTCGCTTGAGTGCGTCTCCTTAAGGTGGGCGTATGTCGCGAAACGTTTGTCAACGCGCCACAACGTCGCGTATCCTGACACGAGGGCGGCCTTAGATATTTCGAAAACTGAGCTTACTGTGTTAAAGCTGATTAAGCAAATCTTATATACGATAATTTGTTTGGGATTATTGCTTACAAATTTTGATTCAATTTATGTCGTTTCAAGGTTGTTTAAAAAATTGTGATAGACAACATATCGTTGATTTACTTGTTTGTATAAGCTTAAAAGTTTAAAGCAATCTTTTTAATGGACATTTTATGCAAGATTAAAAGAAATTTTGCATAGATACAAAAAAATAATCGGTCGCTTCTTACTAAATATAAAAGTATCCACCATGAACTATTTGGCAAAAGAATTGATCCTTTTGAACAGTTTTTCTAACTAGTGACCCTGAAGTTAACTTGAGCTACCAAGCCACTATGCTTACCTTTTTAGTCCTTCTTCTTCTCCGGTACTTAATGACGCATGAATGGTTTCCGTAAAATTATATATAGAGCAAAGAGACTGCTGACAAGAAGGAACAGGTCAGACAGACTTTAGCTGTTGGTTAGTAGAATTACGAATAGAATCTTAAGTCTTGAATCAATCAGGTTTATCGTTAAATTGCTGACGATGAACTGAAGGCTAAAAATATTATTATTATTAAAGGCAACCCTCGCATGAGTGAGAGTGTATGTATATCTTTCGGCATGTCTGTGTTGGCGTGATTTATGCTCCCAACGATGCGTGTGCATTGGCTTTTGTTTGTTTAAGCGCCAATTGAGTCTCACGTCTTAGTGACAAATCGATTTCTTATCAATCTGCGGTTTATTATGGCCAAATACAACAGACAGCAACTTTTTAACGCCACGCCACGCATGAAAAGCTGCCACATGTCTATATATGTCTGTATGTTTGTCTCTGTTCGTGTGTGTGTGTGTGTGTGGCAGCGATAAGGTGGCGCCATCGACATTCTTTAAGTAAATAAATTTTTAATTTCATTTTTAAGGGCTTGAAACGATTACGCGTAATTCAATCGGCGTAACTCGTCGTCGTCGTCGTCAGCGTCGACTGCTTTTTTGCGCCTACTGTTGTAGCTTTATCAGCTTAGCGCCAGCAAAAGTTGTTGACTTTTTGCTTAGAAAATGGCCAACAACAGCGCAGTCTACCGCGACGCTGACGTCGAAAACTTTTCACTTTCTCTTTTATGTGCTGCCAAAGTTTATTCAAATACGGTAAAGGGGCAAGCATAAGCAGCGCGGCAGCAGGAGCAACAGGGGCAGCAGTACTTTGCGGCGTATTTATTTTCATTTCGCCTGACTTTGCGCCTAAGCGCCGCTTAGGCTGAAAAGAGATAGCGGCTGTGTTGTTTTGTCGCCGTTGCTGTTGCTGCTTAGTTGCTAGCATTTTATATTTGTTTTAATTTCCTTGCCATTTCCCTTCAGAGTTCGAGTGTGTGTGTGTGTGTGTGTGAGTAACTAACACATTCGTCTGCTCCCTGATTCACTTTGCCCTACCACTCTTCGTCTAGCGCTGCTTTTAGTGTTTATTACAGTTTACTGCCGCCTGAAGGAAGCTTCAGTTACTTGCAACTTCCGCTTGTGCAAATGTTTTTATATCAAACGGAAACTTTTGCCCCGTGTTTTTTCAGTGCCATCTTACTTAAGTATGCATAAGGTCAGTAACTAACAGTTAGGCCAAGTTTTGTGTGCGTGTGTGTGGCTGGATCTTAAAGTGTTATCAAAACTGCCAAACGTTACAAATTTGTTAAGCTTAGATGGTTTTTATGGCCACAGCTGTTATTAGTGAGTAACAGTTATGTTTGTAGTGTTCCCGAAATCGTTCAAATGTGGCGCCATTAAAACAAAAAATATAACTTTATTTTTGTTCACGTAGGGAATGCAACAAAATTTACGTGCGAGTCGCTTAATTTATATACGTGTATATGCAACTCTATAAAAATGGCCACCTTCAAAGGAAAAAAACACTTATTTTTATGCACTCATATGAGTACGCCACATAAAAATAGCTCATATAATTTTTATATAAACATATATATAGATTGAGCTTCTTGTGTGCAGCATTCTGAAAATAGTTGGCAACAGCAACAGCTGTGGCTGTGGCTGCAACTGTATCCGTCACCCACATTTTGCACCCACGTGAGCTACTGTTGCTTGCTACAGCTTGAAGAGAATCTTGACAATGTCCCTCGTTAATGGCATTTTATCGCCAATTATAAAACCTGTCATTTTGGCATTCTTATCAGAAATGCGTTTGCGTATAAAAAGTGTTAACAAAGGACAAACTCTCTCCTCGGTTATTTCCCTTGGCAATCATAGCTGCAGGAGATCTGCTGGCAAGTAGATGGTGGCAAATACCGACGCTTGAAAATGCCAATCATTTTGATGGCTTGTAACATGTGAGTGGAGCTCGTTATGTCTGTCATGTGTGTAACTGGGACGCTGACGGCGACGATGACGATGACGTCAACATTCTTGTATGCCATATGTGCGTTGTTCTACCCTCTGAGAAGGCTGGGCATGGCACTGAACAACGCCATGAGCATCTAAATAGGATTAGTAACTAGCAAGAATAAATGTTGCACGATTTTAAAGGGTTGGGACTCAGAGAAAATATTTAAATTGCATATAATTCCATATAGGTATCCTTTGAACAATGCTTACAATTAAGCCGAAAACAATGTCAGTTTAAAAGATGTTTCATAGAAATACTAACGATAAGCTTCTTATTGCTTATTGACCAAGAGTCCAAGATTACGTCAAGAAACAAAGTTAAAGTGGAAACAAAGAAGCTTTAAATCAAAACTATCTTTGGATAGAAGATGGGCAAAGTCAGGAAATACAAAAAAAAATAACATTTATTTTTGTCGAAAATTATTTCATATGAAAAAGGTTGGACCAAATTGACTAAACAATTTATTATAATTGATATTATTTGGTGCTATAGTATATGAGGAAGCGGGAAATAATTTGAAGGCTGGGACTCTAATTAAATTAATACAATATATTTTTTAATTTTATGTTATCTCTAAATAATTTTTTAATATGATATATATACCAATTTTCTTCAGTATTTGAACCTTTAATGTATTACAACAAATAAATAAGTTAATAAAAATAATCACGATAGTCAGATAATAATTATACCGCGCTCCTGAGAAATCTCATGGGGCCTGCGCATAAGAAACTCAAACTCGCAGTTTCCTTTGACGATATCTTAATCTTTTCCAAAAAATTTGTTTATTTACAATAAGCAATTTGAAGGAATATGATCAATACGGTCAAAAAGCTTAATGTTAATCAATTATTTACCAACCTAATAAAAAACAACTTTTCACTGTTTTATTCAACGAAAAACAGTGAATTTTCCCTTGCATTCTTATAACAACTACAAAAACAACGATTAAGTTTTTATTTAAGGCCAATCCAAGCCAATCCCTAGTCAAATCCCTATTCCTTTTGCAAATCCCAAAACCACCTTTAACGGGGGAGAGCAAACGCAGCTGTTGTGCCGGGCTGTCCGCAAAACCCAAAAGCAAATAAAATGGCACAAACAAGTGAACGATTAAAAGGGGAAAACTGACATATGCAATACATAGTACGTACATATATAGTATATAGTGCGGAGACAGCAGCCAGAGATGACAACAACTATAACAACAATCCAACAACAATAATAATAATAACAGATTCTATGGCAAACAAGTGAAATGCTTGCGCTACTTTATTTTTTTCTTTGCCGTCATTTTTTTTTGTTTTTTGTTTTTTTCCAACCGAAATAAGCAAACACACATCTTTTATAAGTTTTTATGGGTATGCGTGTGTCTATGTGTAGCTGTGTCTGTGTGTCCTCTTCGTATGTGTAAATAAAAGCTGTTAAAATACGATAGTGTTGCCTATTAGCACAATAGAGCTGGCTTTTTTGGGTGGCTTTGGGAGTTGCCACACATACACACTAGAACTGAGGCGGCTGTGCCAACAACCGCAACGCAACATAACGCAAAAAAAGCAGCCAACACACATACATACATTCACATAAAAAGAAAGGCAACACATAGACAGGCTGACTGGTTGTATATTTGAAAGGATGGCTATGACGGCAACGAGGACGAGCTGGGGCTGCCAAAGCGGGCATTGCACACGAAGCACGAAAAAGTGTAACCACAAGCACGACAACGCAGGCAACAACAATAATAGCTGATGGAAATATAGATGGTTCTCGAGGCGGTGCACGACAAAGGGATACTCTGCAATAGTTCTTTTAAATCGGTACATATATATAACCGTGGGCAGTGCTTTAACGCGAAAATTCAATAAAAATTTGACTTGGTTACTATTCTCTAGTAGTGTTGTGTAAACAGGGCTCACCTCGAAGAACTATCATTCCAGAGGCTCTGGGTTCGAATCCCAGGTGGTTTATCTTCATGGAACTGCACTCTTTACTTTTCCTGTTCCCATAATGTTTCCTATCTATTCTATATCCTTATCATTTACTCACATTTTCGGTATCACAACGGGTCTATTCCGAGCATAAGTCCCAATTGCTGGCCTAACCTACTATTGGTTAGTTGCTCTAAAAAATCTTCAAAAACGTGACGTGTTTCATTTATTTTGGCCGATATCTTTTCGATCTTTTTGGCTTATACTTAATAGACTTGGGAATATTTTTTTTTTTGCATAGCGTTCATTTCGATGAACTTAATACACTCTTAAGACTGTATGACTAACAGGTATAAAAACACAAGGACTTAAACACACACACACACAAATAGACAGGCAGACACAGTGAGACGATGGGACAGAGAGACGACGAGACAGCAATGAGCTACAAATGATATGTTGTGCCTTGTACTTATACATATGTATGTGTGTATATGTCAAGCTGAGTGTGAAAAAAAGAGAAGCAGCAGGAGGTTGCATGCAAGTGTAGGGGGGAAGGGGCAGGGTGGTAAGAAGCAGCAGAAGAAGCAAAACTTCTGTAATGGCTGCGGCGACATTGGCTTTTCTTTTGCACTCTTATTTATGCGTGTATTTCAGAGTATCTAAGTGAGGGTGTGTGTGTGTGTGAGTAACTGCGAGTGTACGTGTATGTGTGGACAGCAGACGCAAGTTTATGATCAGCAACTGAGCTTGACGTGCGGCATAAGCTCAGCGCATTTTTCCACACTACGACAAAGGCAGCGACTGCGACGCCAACGTCGACGACGACAATCAGACTCGATGCGACACGGCTTTTTGCCACATGAGTGTGGCTGCTTTTTGGGTCTTACAACACCAACAATAACAACACTTGCCACACGTCTGCGAGTGCGAGTTTGTGTGTGCAGGCTTTTCACATCTTTGCCTGCACACGTCTGCCTGTTGTTCGTTGTTGCTTTTGTTGTTGTCGTATGTCGCATGTCGTATTCCATTTCACATTTCGTATTTTCTTTTATGCACTTGCTGAAAGTATATCTATTTCGTGATGATATTTGGTATAAAAGTAAGTAGCGACGTGCACGATACAGTGAGCGCTAATGCATACAAATAGTTTTGAACGAACGGGTTTTTTTGCTTCGAAGAACCAACAAATGTAATAACGTGTTTGGGAATTGAAATCTTGACATATTTTTCTGACTCAAAGTCAAGTGAAATAGAGAATAGAATTTAAATCGAAATTTAAATTATTTTTTAGAAAATACATCCATTAAGGCGAAAGTTTGACTAGTTGCTCGAAGCTATACGGTAACATAATATAATGAAAAAAATATGTTTTTCTTTTTTTGTTATTCTTTTTTCATCGGATGGATTCCGGAATATTCCCACAAAACCCTTTTTCGCATATAGAAAATAAGTTTCTCTGCATTAAAATTTACTACCCGATTTTAATAATTTTTCTTACTAAACTGTAGATAACTCGCAAAGTCCGATAGGTTAAAAACAAAAATTGGTAGTTTATTAAAGTCGAGAATAAATATGGAACTAACGGAAGTTTTTGTAATTTTTTCAGTCTGCTCGCATTTTTTACATAAGCCGTAATATCTGGTGTAATGTCTAAAATTTCTTATTTTCCCCAGAAAGCTGAAATTGGTTGATTCCTTTCATTATCTTGCTCTGCTTCCCACACTCGTTAAAAATTTTACACAATTAAATTAAAATTAAAGAACTAAGATGAGATACATATCTTTTTAAGAATTCCATTGGAAGCACAAAAAAAAATCTTGCATTAAAAACTTGTTACGCTTAAAGTCCCCCCAAAAAAGGTTAATTTTCGGAGAATTTGTTCCTTTGAATATGAATCTTTGCTGCCGGCACTGCCACTTGATAAGGTACACGCTTCTGGCAAAGGTGTATAAGATGCGACTTATCAAAGATGTCGTTTCTTTGGCATTTCTCGATTGTCGTTTGTAGTTTGTCTGCCACACGTTGCGCTCTCTTGTTGCCATGTACCGCCTGGCTGGCTTTGTACTAATATGTTGCAAGTTTGTCAACGAGCAAGAGAGCAACCAGTGCCAGGAGCGTGCAGATAGCAGAGAGCTGCTAGCACTTAAGTAGTTTCATTTCCATGCCAAACCGTAGTTAGTTTTCTTTTGCGGCATGTACTTTGTTTTTAGCTTTTTTTATCTTTATTCTTTTTTTTTTTTTGTCTATTGTCTAAGAACAGATGCTTTTGTATCTTGTTGGTTTTTCTTGTCGGTTGCAGAGTGATTTTGTTCCGCTGCTGCCTAATGTCCACTTCTCGTTATGTAAATGTGAGTGCATGTGATTGTGCTTGTGAGAGAGAGAGTAGGCTTTCATAAATTACTAAGCGACAAGGGTTGAGCACCGGTTGTCACAGCTGCAATTGCCACGTGTCGGATCCGGTGCCATGCTGCTCTGCTCTATTAGCCGATACAGGATACGATACTTAGTAAAAGGAAAGCCAGCTTAATATGCAAAGTCGCAAATTAGTCGAGCTCAGGTGCGTCTGTTTGAGAATGTGTGCGTGTGAGCCTATTAAGCATTTTACATAAGTCATGAGCTTGCTTGCCATATGACATATGAACATTTATCTTTACATTGATTTCATCCTGTTCCGGAGCAATCACAATAGAACGCAACTATTTTTGTGTTATTTCCAATAAAAATTCTTTTGACATTGAACACTTTATTCTGACTTGTCTGTTGCTTCGTTTCCCCAACGTCCTTCCATTATGTTCGATGTTGTTCTTGTTTTTGCTGCTGTTGTGGCCATTACTAACGATATCCTCATTGCACGCTCGAATTCATAACAATGATAACAAATGGGAAAGCTACATGGTTGCTGTTTCCGGCCCGTCCATTTGTCTTATGGGCGTGTGAGACTGTGTGTATGTGTGTGTCCAGTCCGTAATATCAAATCATATTTTAACGTTTATTTCAACGCAGCAGCCAGGAATAACAATAGCACAACAATAAGAAACTCGCTCCCTTCTATTGTAGTATGACGTAAAACGATGAAAATATTTTGCTTTTCTCTTACTGTTCTATTTTTTGTGGGAATTTCTTGCAAAGAGCCCAACTAATTTCATAAAGCCAAATGAAATAAAAATGGGTGTAAAAAAAGGAATCAAAACAAAAATAAAAAATCAAGTGATGGCTTGAGAAGGATATTACTTGAAAGAAATAGATTTATCGCGGGCAGAGTTTGTGCAGCTAAAAGTTTTTAAAGACGCTTTAAAGACTATTGCATACACAGACAGGCTAATGCAGTTTTAAGGCAAAACTCGTGCTGAAACAGGAAATCATCAAAGCCCAACGAGTGTGCCACTTCCGGCACTGTGGCAGCCACAACAACAACAGCAGCAGCAGGAGCAGCGCTAAGTAAGTCAAGAAAAACAAGAGACCGGCGCATTATGAACACCACAATGCCGGCAACAATGAATGTACCCTACACACAAAAGGAACAATAACTCAATAAAGTCAGCGCAGAGAGTGGGACTCAAGTGGAGGTACACTTAATAGACAGACATTTGAAAGGCAAACAAGTGCATGGTAGCCTGGTTGTAGCTGGGTGGGCACAACTGCCATTCGTCTTCATCTGCATGTCAAAAACTGAAGACGCTGGCTGGTATGCTAATGAAAAGCATAGGGAAATTGTCGATGAGGGAAACAGCCGAGCCGAGCACGGGAAATAAGTATACAATGGGTTGGTTGGTGGTGCTGCAGGGGGTCTCTGCTTTTACGAGTATGACAACATTAAAGTGAACAGTAAAATGCGCTTCATTTTTTGTTGTTGTTGCTTTCTTTCAAATTGGCGAAATGAGCAAGCAGACAGCGTGCCACACGGCGTATACGTAATGTGCTTGAATTATGATGATTGATGAATGATTAGAAAGAGTGCTGTTAAGATGTAAATATAAGTATGAGCGACAGCAGAATAAAGAGACAGAGTCAGAGAAACCAAAAGCGTGCGAGATAAAAAGGAATTTCGCAAATGAATTACCAAGTATGCAAAAATGTTTGCAACGACTGGCGTGGCATTTCAAGTTGCCCGCAAAGTATGCAATGCGTAGGCTGAGGGCGTCAAAGAGTTCAGCAACAACAACAACAGCGACTAAAAGCACAATAACAATAACAACAAGAACCCAACGTCCGTACGACAAAAATGCCAATGGAATTTCAAAATGACTTTGAGCCTTGCAAACGCCATCAACAAAGCATCATCATCATCATCATCTGCATTTTTAACATAGCTTGTGTCTGTCTGTCTGACTAAGGTAGTCGTAGATCAAGCAGCAACTAAAACAAAAAAAAAGGAAAATCTTTATAACATGGAGACCCATAAAATGTCAATGTATTTTTAATTATGCACGAAATGTGCGAAGCGAGACGCCGCAATTTTCACTTCGTTTCTGCTGTCAAGTTTTTTTGCTCTCTCGTTTATTTTTATTTTATTTTTTTTTGTGCTGCCTTGTTGTTTTTAATTTAAAAATTTTTGTTTTCCATTTGCATTAAAAGGCTCCAAATGAGCGTAATTAAAATTGACCCAGGGGAGTGACCTTTGCATTAGCCGTGTTTTTCCCCTCAGCAATAAGAAATAAATATAAAAAATAGTCAAAACATTTTCGGAATAATTATCAAGAAAATGAGCGAAGCAAAGGTCCAGCCCAAACATAAATCTTTCTTTACTTTTGTTTTCCTGTCACCATTCTCTAACGGATTTTCTTGTCGTACATTTTTGTTTAACAGTATTTAAAAGTTTAGCTCCTGAAAATTCACAATTACATTGTGCAACAATTTTGGGAACAAAAAAAAGTTGTCTGGATAATTTCATGTTTATACGACTGTGCTCAACGAAAAGAATAGATCTTTAAAAGAATTTATCGGTAATACCATAGAAAACTGCATTTGAAGACATGAAACACGAATTGATATCTTATGTTAACCATCACCATAGATTTTTCTCAAATAAACTTTAATTATAGGAAATCATAAATTTTCATTTTCGTTGTTTTTTGCAGTTGTAAAATGTATATTACTTTAAAATTTAAATATTGATGTGTATATAAAAAAATTCATAATAATTAATAAAAAAAAATTATAATTAATAAACAAAAACTAATAATAAAAATAGTTTTTTTCAAAACCAAAATTTCATCTATGCTATGGCTTATCAAAAAAAAGTCTAAAAATGCAAAACCCTATATTCAGTTACCGATAATTTGATAAATAATAAAAATGTATATGGTTACCATTGGCTAAAAGCTCTATCACGTAAGGTGCCATTGATTCTTTGCTCCCAGAGGCTGAACGACTGAAGTACTGAAAATCCAAACAGCTTTTCTATTTTAAATCATGTAAAACCGAATAAAATTGTGAAAAATGTTGTTTTCTAGACCATATTATTTCAAAACAGTGTAAAATCAGAATTGGGGGAACTTGACTTGGATTTTTCAAATATGGCATCTAGAAGCTGAGCCCCGACACCTGGATGTTATATGTTACAATTGACACAACAATAATTTTTTAGAGGAGAAATTGTAAAAGTTGCATTTCAGAATGATACACCCACGTACTAAAATTACTATCAAATGTAAGACTATCTAAGAAAATCGAATAAAAAAGTCCTTACCGAGCACTATTATATACATTTGGAATCATGCTTGCAGAAATTTAGCTGTTGCACAGTCTTTTTTGTAAGCTGCCCCAAAGACACACTACGTCAATTCGAAAACTGTACCACTTGAAACTTGCCCCAAAAGCGGCTGCAGATAATCAATTTTATATCAAGACTGGACGCCACCCTTGCTCCCTTGCACTCCCTCTATTTCATTTGTCCTGTGTTGCTCTCATTTAGCTCAAACTTTTTTGATTCCCCTTGTGTATAAGGCGACATGCAACCGGGGCGCAAAGTTGATTCGAAAGTTTTAAGCACACACAGATACTACTCATTGCATGTGTGTGTGTGTACAAATTAAAACAACAAAACGAATTTTATTTACGCAATGCATTTAAACATTAAATTCAATTAGTTTTGCACTTTTAATTAAGTTTTTAGAGTTACTAAATCAGAAATTAAATAAAATAAAATGAATATTTTCAAAAGCAATTTAGTTGAGTTGGCCAAATGGCAATAATAGTTGCAATCATTGCCAGATCAAAGCCCCTATCTTTTTCCAACCACACCCTTGACTTTTGCTTGCACCCTCTTAACTTCTTTCTATTCGTACCCTTACCCACTTAAAGTGCTTCCTTTGGCTCATATCAAATTCCATAAAATGGACCGAGTTTTCTGTCGTTATGGGTCCCACAAAACGAGTCCTACGACACTTTGTGTAATTTATTTGGCCTACGGGTGCGCTAATCGCAAGGCGGGCCCAAGTCCTAGCACCAACATCCAGACCAAGACCCAGTTGTTGTCTTTGTTGTTGCCAGAGACAACCAAAGAGGGTGAGAGACAACCGTGTGGAGCAAAATACTTTAAGACGATTTTATGTAAATGTTTTTCGTGCTCATGTTTTAAGTGTGTTTGCGGAACGCGTTGACGGTAGCCTCCTGGCTTGGCAGAAAAGGCAAACAACAACCAATGGAGCCACGGCAATAGAAACGCCAAGTCTTAGGCAGGCAAGGGATAACGTTATTTGGTGTTCTTTGCCTTGTCATTGCCATTTGGCCGCCATTTGCCTGCTGCCATTTGCGCATGTTCATTGCACGGAATTTCATTCAAGATGGATTATGCCACTGCAAACATTTTAAAATGCCATACAAATTTTTATACACTATATATATTGGTTTGTGGGTATACATTACTTGTAGCACACTTGGATCAGTCAGAAGAAGACGTGATCAGCCAAAAGTTCTTTATACCGAATTAAACTTTCTTATGCACTGGATAGTTTGGGATTGAGCTAAGACTAAGATAGCTAGAGGTAGACCAAATTTCAACAGTTGAAGTGTATTTCCCTGGAAATGAGAAGAAGGATGAGTGTCCTTGGAATGGTTCAGCACTGCCAGCTAAACTTGTCGCAGCTCCCGTGCACTCTGCGTTTTCATAAGAATAGGAACAGTGGTGGTAGGAGTTGTAACGGGGCAATGCGGTAATAGGTCTAATGGCCGAGAAGATGCACGTCCCCCATTATGACTTCTGCTGCAGATGCAACATCCAGCACCTGGTATGTGATTGCCTGGCGCTTCTTAGAAGACGAACCCAGTTTTTGGGTATCTATTCTTTGAAGACCTGGACAGTTTGCTTTATATGCCCCTAGGAGATCTGACCATTTTTATTGAGTCCTTAAAATGTTTTCGTAAAAAATAGGGCTTATGTGAATAGGAATTGACCTTTTTCTATCTCTCCGCCCCTACCTAAAAAGATAAAATCAAGGTTATGCCAAAATCCTGACGAGTTGGTGTTTCTGTGTAACTCGGATTCGGATTTAGTGGCATATAACCTTAAAATTGGAATTCAGCTCACAACCTATACGGATAGTCCTTTTACGTTCAGTGTTCATACATACAGGAGCTTTCCGGTTCCTTGGAATCTTTACAAAAAGTGCCCCTATCATCCAAATCCTATTGTTGGTTTATGGGAATGCAAAATTTGTCGCAAAATAATTTATTTTTTTTAGACATGGGTGCAGTGTATCTTACTGTCGTTTATCGCCACCTATTCACTTTTTTACTTTTACTTTTACTCATATACAACAATATTTTTTTTGTTTTACATTTTCTTTCTTTATTTTTCGTTCTTGTCGCTACAATTTTAAGTGTTGATGCGTTAAAAGTATTTGCCCATCTTGCCACGTGCCACACACACACACCACGAGGCCACACCATTTGTGCTGCTTTAAAAAGGTTGAAATTTTTGTTTTCTGAAAAAGTCACAGCTGCGCCCAAAATTACAATTTAATTTTGCCGTATTTTGCCAATTGGGCCGTAAATCTTCATGTACTCGTGGACTCATTGGTGTGTGTGTCCTGCCGCGAACTCCCGTCGTGTGAGCCTTGCAATTATCCAAAGAGTTGTTGTAGTAAATCAATATGCGCCTGATCTCATTTTGCATTTTGGCCTAAGTACAATTTACAATTTACGACAAATAAGGCATTAAAATGAATTGGTAAATTTTATTTTATTGTTATACCCGCCTACATACAACAAATACTTGTACGCACATTTGTGAAACCCCTTTCCGGGAATAACTCTTTCGTTTATTAACCATTTCCTGTGCTTCAGGGTGCCAGGCGCTGCTTACTTTCCTTTTCACAGCAGCCTACTTTCACTTGCAGCCAACTGTTGTATGTCATCGAACCAACAAAGGCGGTGAAAAGCTTGGAAAAACAGGGAAAGCTGGAAAAGCGGCAAATCGGTGACAACGCCAGCTGGCATGATAAGCCATTCATTACGATTATTACAGTGTAGACGATACGTGGTTGGCAAAGGGGGCTATAACGAGCCAAAGGGGTAGGCGAATTGACGCTGACATACACACCAACACACACACTCATATACTTTAACACACACATGTGCATAATCATTTGAGTGTGTATGAAATATACGAGTACTGCCGATAGGAGTAAAAATTTTCATACTCATTTATTTTTATTTACTACGCGCAATTTGAGCATAAAGCCAACGCCAACGCCAAAGCCAAAGTCAAAATCAGAGTCACAACAGAACCCAAGTTGAATTTAGCTACAGTGGAACTTTGCATTCAAGAACAATGAACATGCCCATACAAAAACTATTAAGTGCTCGACCAGTTCATTTTATTCGTATAAATATAGAGCCATCAATTGGTCACAATTTTTTACTTAGTGATAGTTATTCAGTGAACCATACAATATTTAAAAAATAAGCTAAATGAAATACCTAATTATTTAAAAGGCCATTCTATAGAAAGGAACTTTAACAATAGTTGTAAAGGTGTGCATGAAGAAAACTTGGTTCCCAAGTGGTGCAAGTTTTGAAAATAATTTGTTTGCACAAGATTTTAAAATTAAGACACCAAGAAAGGCGGGATAAGGATAGTCCGGAATAATTCCGCTAAAGTCAGTTTAATAGCAACATTATAGCTCGATTCTGAATTATGTAACTTTTTGTAATTTAATTAAAATAAAATCTTAATTGAGTTAGTATATATGTATACGAAATATGTTTTTACCTGCACAGAAACTTAGGCATTTCTTATAAAGCTCAAATGCTTACCTAGAAAGAAAAGGAAGAGGCCAAATGAGATTCAGTTGTCAAAGATTTTGAGAAATAATGGAAATTATATTTAGTTTTTCTTTTTATTATCATTATGGTTATGGCTTGAATGATTTTAGCAAATAAATTTAAATTTATAATCCAATATTGTGTACTCTTATAATTAAATATTGGGTGGGACATCTGTTGGTTTATTTGCTATTGGTACTATCTAACTTTTGTCGACAATTGCCTCAACTATGTTTATACCCTATACCTATAGGTACAAAGGGTATAACGGATAGAAGAAGGCGTGGCAAACTCCCAAGTTCTTTGGACCAAAATGCTTATCATAACCTCGGCTAGCGATTAAGCTATGTCCGTTCTTTCGTCCTAGATCTCGAGAATATAAGAGGTAGAGATATTTTTTAAACATACTGTTTAATCTGATGATAGGTACATATGTCAAATATAAACAAAATGGGACAAATGCAACAAAAGTTATAACCATAAATGCACAAATTTCGCCTTTCGCATAAGCTGCACCAATATTTGACTCTCAATAATTATGATAATAAGTGACCTAGAATCACAATTATGGTAAGCTAATTTATGTGGCTTTACGTTAGTAAAGAAATTCACATCCAAATTTTATGCATGCAGATCCCCCAACCCCCCCAATATATTTATTGTAATTTCTCCTACACCCTTTAACATATCCACTTGAAATTAGCCGCATGTATGTATCTATGTACTTTAAACGGATTTTTGGATTTAACACTCGATTTTCATCAGAACCTTTATGTAAAAATATGGTATTGATAAAAAAAAAAATATGTTCCTACTGGAAAAATTTAAGAATGAAAAATGAATTGCAGTAGAGGCGGTGATCAACAGTGTAATACACTGTACCTTTTTTCTCGAAAAAATTGTATTTCTGCATAATCCCCAGGACCCTGTACTTAGGTTAGACACCGCCTCAACTGTATTAAATATTTTTTTAAAAGACTATTTTCAAAATATACCCACCATTTTTACACTCTGTTTGGTTGTTAAACGATCAATTAATATCGAAGAGTATTTACTTTAGACGGGTATGCTTTTAATTGTGAGTGTGTTTAGCAAGCAAAATAACAGATGGCCAACCCTATATTAAGAGTATAACAAGGCCAATCGGATAGCTTTTGAATGCATCATTGACAAATGGGAATAAATATAAAATATTTATGAACAAATATAATACTTTAATAAACTTATAATAATATTTCCGTTCTAAACAAAAGTAAAAAAATTAAATTAAAAATTTAAAAAACCCCCGAACTTAAGTAATTTTCATTTAAAAAGTGAAAAATAATAAAAGAAACTTAATGTTAAAGTACCTAAGAATCTATTAATAATTCTAAAAAATACGTCGCGTTGGGGGACACGCGAGGGCAGACGTCGTTGACGGTCGTATCTTACATGCAAATTTTTTGAAGTAATTCTATGAAAGTTTTTGAAGTAATTTCTTAATTTTGTTTTTAAGTTAATCTTTGTTGCTTAATTAGACTATTTGTATTTAAATTGTTAGTTTAGGAGCGGTCCCCCAACGCGACGTATTTTTTTAGAATTATTAATAGATTCTTAGGTACTTTAACATTAAGTTTCTTTTATTATTTTTCACTTTTTAAATGAAAATTACTTAAGTTCGGGGTTTTTTAAATTTTTAATTTAATTTTTTATTTCATACTTTTTATAGGTAGGTTAGGTTAAGTTAGACTTTAGTATATTATAATATACTTACTATAATTTAGATTCTTGTTAAGGTATAGATTACATTTAAGGTCAAGCTCGTTTGCTTTTTTTTTACGCATTCTCCCCACTTTCACTCCCCACAACTTTTAAACGGCTCGACCGATTTTCATCATGTCTAGGAACACTCGCACATAAGTCACCTTTAATACAAAAAAAACTAAATTGAAATCACTGCATGCGTTCGGGAGCTACGATGCCATAGACAGACAGACAGACAAAAAGTATTTAAAAATATAGTAAGTCTATTAAAAAAAAAAAATTTTATTAATTTTTAATATTATCATTGATCAAAACTGCTAGAGTGTTTTGAGCCTAAATGTAATACGACTGAAGTGCGAGACTTATGTAAAAAATGCTTTTAGGTGAAGTTTCACTGTATTTGAAAGAGGCAAAAATCTCTGAGTTTGAACAAAGAGTGAACGAAAGTGAAAATATTGGAAAATTATGCGTGCCATAAAAAAAACACACGAGAATAAAGCTGAAACTGACGCTAACGTCGCTGTTGACGTTGACGTCGACTGCGTCGGTATTGGCATTGTCAATATTTAAGTTTTGACATTGTTATGACAGCAACAGCAATAACAACAGCAACAACACCAACAACATAAGGAACAACAACATGGTCGGCCATGTGTGTGCGCGGGCCTTTATAGGGTTAATTTATGGTGTTAATATGCGCAAATGTTGTCATAAAAGTCAAAAAAATATATTTTTTGGATAACTTTCAAGAGTTATAAGCGTATCGAATTTGAAGTTGGCCTAATCTAGGAAACTGGGCAAATGAGTGGGTTGTGCTGCACAGCTCTACACACAAAGAGCATATTCAGCTCGTTGCGAGCTCTTGGAAATTGCGGAAAACCACTGAGAATACAAAACGTATAATCAAAATTTCTACCCTGCAACGTTAACTTGAAAGTAAAAATCGCTGTGCGGCATGAAACATTTCATTTTATTTAATAAAATGCTGCATGGAATTGAAAATCACAAGGGTGGTGAGAGCCACGAGCAGCCAAAGGCCCAACTCGGCTGCGGGGCGTATACGCAATTTGTTTTATTTGTCTTGACAGCGGCAAAACATACGGCTTACGGCAAGGCAGGAGCGTCGGGCGGTATTAAGGAAGATCGCAAGCAGTTTTAACTGTGGCAAACTTATTTTAACTAAGGCGTTGGTCTTGGTCTCCGACTTGGACTCGAACGTGCGATTTCGTTTTAATTTGCGATTTTCCGCTTGTTTTGCCAATTAGGCGCCATTTGACTTTGGCCAACAAGCACAACTTTGTGACAATTTGTGAATAGTTTTTGTTTGGGGCTCGCTGGCTTACTGACTGGCTGGTCATACAAAATGTCTTGAATGCGGCCAAGTCAAAAATTACGCATTTCGTTTCAAAAATTTACAATAAATTAACTTTACAGCCCCCAAACGCCATTATTGTTATTGTATGCGCATAATTGGGTGTGGCATTTGGTTGGGGGCACAGAGCCATGTTGCAAGAAAGAAATCATTTTGTTGGAGCGTACAAAAACTTTGCTTTTGATTTTAATTCAATTAGCATCGCATGGGCGTCGCTTTAAAGCCAATTTGGGGATGTCTGTTTTTCTGTAGCAGTGTTTTTCAAACTTTTTTCGCACATTTGCTTTCAATTTCAATTTGTTTGCCAACTTTAATTTACTTTTAGGCAGGCCAAAAGGCCAAATATAAGTATGCTCATAAATTTCAAATCTGTTTCAATTTTCATTGGGCTGTTATTATTACTATTGTTGGCAAGTATAAGCTGGCTTAGACTGTTTTTGGCAGTGTAAGTTAATACGCGTGCGAAATTCTCTAACAGCTGGGATCAGAAAGAAATAAAACACCAAATATATATAGAGATACAGATGGAGAAAGAGACTCCTTACCAAAGGAATTATATTTCATGCCAGATGACATCAGCATCTTACATTGTTGCATGCCCCACACGCACACGCGCGTCTTCAAGTCTGTTAGTGTGTATGAGAGTTTTCTGTGTTTGTATCAGTAATAAACTTTTTAAGTAAAGTACTTTGTGCGATAAGGCAAGAATAAAATAAAATGTGAATAACGATCCACACACACACACACACACACACTCAGCATGGCGTCTTGTCTATTCAATCTTGAGGCGCTTTGTAATGCAATAGAAAAGTTGCCAGACTGCCTGAAAATATGCCATATAAAGTTCCAACATGACAAAGCTAAACAGCTGTGTGTGCCTGTATGAGTGTGCTTTAAAATCTATAAACAAGGGTCCACATCTTGGCTAGTGCCAAATACGAACTTTACTCTACTCTAAGCCCTAAACAATTGAATCGGCTCAACAATGTGGTGCCCCTGTAACTAATCCAAGCTTAGAAACTTTGCTTTATTTTAATCAAATCGCCCAGCAGCCAAAGCTCTCACACACAGATACACACGCACACGTGCAGAATCAAATGGAAGAAGCAAACCATATAGCACAGCTTAGGGAGCGGACAACTGCCGGAGGATGCTGCACGTTGTCAATATGCCAAAGCGCGGTGGAAAGAAGTTAAGTTAAAGTTAAAGTTGGGCAAAGTTTAAGTTCGGAGCCAAGTAATCCGTCCGTCTGCTGGCTGCAAATGACGCGGCAGGCCAAGTAAGTAAGTAACGCAGGAGGCGGGCATACCACAAAAGTGTATACAAATGTAAGTAAGTAAGTACGTGCGCTGCTGTCAAAGGCAGTCATAAAGAATTGTTCTGTAATTTAATTTAACCATGAGGGTTGCTGCTTCTTAGTAGCAGTTCATACACACACACACCAAAACTGTAAAGCACAAGCAAAATGGCGGCGCCGCCGCCTTCAGACCCTCCATCAGTTAGCCTGGTGCGTGAGCCATAAGAAGAAATGTCAATATTTGGCTATGACACGCGCAAAATGCCGAAAACAGCAAGCATATGTCTGTCATAGACCCAAAAACTATGGTTAGGGATGCGCACTGAGAGCCAGCGGACATTCAAAAAAATTGTTTTCGCCCTAGCCATTGCCAGATGTTTACCAGAACCCACGCCCAAAACCCCGCCTCTTGTTACTACACTCTTGCTATGTCTACGTCTGGTGTCTGCATCTAGCTTTGCCAAAGTGTTGCTTCTTTTTTTGAGCCCTGCGCCAAGAGCGCGTCGACCGGAAATTAGCAAACGATTTGCGCCCACAGCCAAGCAGCAGCGACAGCGAGACAACGTTGCGTATGCTTGTTATTTGATTTTGCGCGTTTGCCTTGCTTCGTTATGTTCCCTTTTTTCTTTACGTTTATTTCGTATAAGTACACTTCTAAAAATAAGCACTAAAGCTAAACTTGGTAAAGAGCATTTATGAGGTCCAAAGTTCTTGAGCCTCAGAGCAAATTATTATATACTTAGATATATGCCAGAAATCTCTCACAAGCAAATTTCGATCATCAGACATAATATCCATCTAAAAGCAATGCTATCATTAAGCGAGTTGTAAATAGTAGCTGAGTAGTTATCACAGTGGTCTTAGCGAGGGCTTTTCACTTCGAATATATACATATATATATAATGGGGGCCGAACAAAACCTTTACGGGCTCTTCGTGACTTTGATTCGATCATTCTTAGAAAATTTTCAATACAAATTACTAAAGGCCTTAAATGAAATGAATATAAACAAACGTAATATTTTTGGTAACCCAAAGTGTATACGGGGATTTTTGGGGAAGCTATTTTCAGGATTTATTTTTATTTTTGAGCGCCTCCAGGAGTTTGATAGCGTTTTTTTTGTTGTCTTTTAAAATGACCAAATTTGGCGAAATTGAACGATTCTTTCACTTTGTCTCCCAACTAAGAGTAAGATAAAAAAATATAAAAAAGTAATTCTATAAAGGTGTGGCCGTCGGTGGCTTAAGTGGTAGCGTACTCGCCTCTAAAACCGAAGGTCGGTGGTTCGATTCCCCGCAGTAGCACTGGTGCATTTGCCTAGCACTGGCATCGCTAGCTCAAAGACGCTATTTGCCATGAAAGCCTCTATTAATTAAAGACACCGCCGTTCGGATTCGGCTATAAACTGTAGGTCCCTGTTCTGTTCGAACAGTTATTAATAGAGATCCCCTAGGCCCCTCCTCCAAGGGGTCTAACAGGGAATTATATATATAATTCTATAAAGAAAATAAAATAATATATTATAATTTCCCAGGAAATAAGTCTACTTTGTAGATCTAAAGTTTAAATTAATATTAATAATAGCGTCGAATTTCAAAATAAATATTTTTTGCAAATCTTTAGTCTTAATTAATATTACTGACAGTGATTAAGGCCATCCAAATTACAATTTATTTTCATTCAACTTATATATCGGCGAAAATAAGTGATGCGGACCACTTTTTTCCCGACCTTCTCCGATTTTGATGATTTTTACATATTTGGTAGAGCTTCTAGCCAATAGTAACCACGTCATATTTTATTGCTAAATTCCGACTATTTATCGAGTTATCGATAACTGGTATTGGTTTTTCATTTTTAGAATATTATTTGATATTTATTTCCCAAACAAACAGATATTGACGCGAATTTTTATACCCTGTACCGTATGGTACCAAGGGTATATTAAGTTTGTGCAAGACGAAAATGTATGTAACATATAGAAGGAGTCGTCGGAGACACCCCAAAGTTACCTAAAATATGATCAGGGTGAATAGAGAAGTCGATATACCCATGTCCGTCTGTCCGTCCGTCTGTCCGTTTGAACGCCTAGATCTCAGAAATGGTAACTTTCACATGAGATCCCATATTATTCCATAGGAGACAAGTTCATTTTATTTTTTTGATATCGGGGATAAATAATATAGCTCCCATATTGGTGTTTGAGACGACCTCGACAAAAAAAAAGGTTTTAGATGGATAATTAGTTTGTTCATGAAGATATCGTAACCAAATTTGGTATTTAAAAATTTTTATGGTTCCCAAGTACTGTTCCAAATTTCATCAAAATCGGTTGACTATGTCGTATAGCTCCCATAGGACCGATCGGCCAAAATAACTTTTTTAAATCAAAATTCGCTATATTTTGTTTTTTAATAAAGATATCGTAACTAGATTTGGCGTTTGGAAATTTTTTAGAGCACTTAAGCAATGTGCCAAATTTAAACAAAATCGGTTGACTTTATCATATAGCTCCCATTGGGCAAATCTTCAAAAAATCGATTTTTTAACTAAATTTGTTGTGTTTCGTTTGTTTATTGAGATATTGGAACCAAATTTGATATTCGTGAGTTTTTTATAGTTCCCAAGCACTGTACTAAATTTAATCCAAATCGGTTATAGCTCCAATAGGACCAATCGGTCAAAAAAAAAAACGTTTTTTATACAAAATCCGATGTGTTTCATTGGTTTGTAAAGATATTTGAACTAAATTTAGCATTCAGATCTTTTTTTTTTCAATCACTGTGTCAAATTTCTGAAAAACAAAAAAGAAATAATCTTATCTAATGGATAATCTTCTACAGTTAATCGTCCCTAGGATATTCCTTGGAAAGTGGGGATTGCTTTGATGCGAAAATTCCATAAAAATGCGTCCTGCATATGCATTGCACTCTAACCACTTTATCTCGTGATGGGTCAGTTGTATAAATTAATGATCTACAGCGATTTTGTAGTGAGTTTTACGCCTTACAATTTTTAAATAAATTGGGAGACATTTAAAAGTACTGGTAAAATTTTATTCGCAAAACACCAATTTTGGTGACCTTTAACCTTAAATATCTGGGGACTTGCTGAGACGATTAATCACGTCAAGTTGAACGTATTATCTCTCAATTCAGAAGATTTATGCATATGTGTAATTTTTCGAGCCAAAAACTTTCTGTGAAATAGAATGGGACAGGAGCGCCTCGTTTTTTTGAATATCCATTCACGCATTGAACTTATCGAACTTCGAAAAATTCTCACATGCTTTAACATTTTTGTGAGTTAGTCTTTAATTTAGTTATCAGAAGCGTCTTTGCATGACTTAGATAAAAAGTAGATTGTATCGAATTTATTCTCTTCGAAATTTCTCTAAGTGCATCCTTATACATGGCACATATTACGACTTAGTCTGGCATACTCGTATTTTGTTTAATAATTTCCTGTTATAAACAAATCAAGGATGTAATAACGCGCACTTTTTGTTGACAATTTTCGTTTGTTGCTGCATTATGGTCTTTAGCAGGGTCCCATTATGAACGGGGGTGGAGGCAAACGAAAGGCCGTACCCAACAGCCAAACGACAAGCCATCAACAATGTGTACAAAAATAAATGCGCCTGATTATGATCTTAAAAGCCATACAGCAGTGGGAGACCATGGGAGTACTGCATAGATAGACATGCCAATGCCGCGCTTCTAATAGCTGGCCGCGACATAACGGTCATGTAGGCGTACCAAAAACAACAAAACTGAAAAAAATGAAACAAAAATAAAGACAAAAAATCAACAAAAAAGAAAGAAGCAAAAAAACATGAAATGGAGGCGAAATGGCGTCGAATTTGGCTCTGGGTTGGCGTATCCTTTTAACCAACTCAAGAAGTACACTCAAGCAGACGTAGTAGCCTAAGCCCATTAGCCGTAGCTAAATTTCAAGTCCTTTTGCATGAAAATGTGCCGAAAATGTGAAATACTTAAAAACAAGCAAAGTAAAAAAGTAAAGAGCCTGTATAAACACGTACCAGTACATAGGCACAGGCACACAAAATAATACACACACACAGATACTGAGATACTTATGTAATGGCATGTGTAAGTAAGGCAACAAAAAAAAAAACGACAGTTCAGCTAAAGACTTGAAGCAAAGTAAGTCAAGTGTATGAAATGTAACAAAGGCCTAACGAAAATTATTATTATATGTATGTATGCTCGGAGAGGCACAAAATAATGAGAAAAATTGTTTATCAGTTGGGGCATTCATCGATCGTGGCATGCTCTACATACAGAGTATCTAAAAAATATAAATAAATAATTTTAAATTTTGGTTGCAAAATTCTAATTATAAATCGAATTATATATAATTACCGAATATTGGATTTTTCATATTTAGACTTCTCTTTGACAAGTCATGTCGCCTAAACGTATTTTATAAGATTTTTTTTTAATAATTTAATAATTTTTTTTCGTAAATTTTTTATTTTTATTGATTTTGACGTTTTGTGAAAAAGTCAAAATTTCTTTTTTTATTAGACTCACATGAGACTATAAAATTGCTTCGAATACTAATAAAATATTAAGCTTAGTAGCAGGGTGTACAACATATATATATATTCAAACAGACGGATGGGGATCGCTATACGCGGTTACAGACCGTTTTTTTGCCACTCTTCTTTAATTGCATAAATCTAATAAGCTTTCCCTTGACCCAAT
Organism: Chymomyza amoena; assembly: GCA_037043745.1. Classification (NCBI taxonomy): domain Eukaryota; kingdom Metazoa; phylum Arthropoda; class Insecta; order Diptera; family Drosophilidae; genus Chymomyza; species Chymomyza amoena. The sequence goes on along the minus strand of JBAMAX010001685.1, from coordinate 371,563 downwards.
ACATAAGTACAGTGTATTAATATCAAAAGTACCAGACACATACAAAGTGGCATCAGCCATACACACACAGCTATATTAGACTTATAGATTGTCCATTAGCCATACGCCGCGCACCACCATGAAACAGTCAACTCAAAGTCTAGTTAAAGCCCTTGCGGCTATAATAGCGTCTGAAAATGTTTTCACTTTTAAAGTGCTTGAAAAAACTGACGCTAATGAGCTACTTAGGGCTGACTTAAGTTATTATTTCGAGCGAGTATGCGTGTGCGTGGGTTGTGCATGTTGTGGGTGTGTTTTGCATGATATTACACATACGCGACGTTGTTCTCACGTTTGTAAGAACACACAATACACAATACAATTTGTGGCAAGTTTAAACTGATGAAAACTGAGGCTGCCAAGCACGTTTTTGGCAGCAGGCATTGAATTTGATTTGATTTCTGATTTGTAGTTGTATTTGTTGTTGGGTTGGATTTTCTAAGCAACTTTACATACACACCCCAGAGATTATGCCCTATAAAGCACAGTGGCTTTTCACTTTGAACTTTGGCTCTAAGTTGACCCACCCGCAGCCAAAGGCAACTCAACCATATGCATATATGACATACTCGTATAACTCGATTAATATTTCAATAAAGTGTTTGCCCCTTTACGGATTACAATAATAAGGTTCTTTGTGTACAGGGAAGTTATGACCTTGTGTATAGTTAAGATTTCACGTAGCGTACGTAGATGATGATGACGACCCTTTGTCAAGGGTTGCGGCCACAAAGGACACAGCTAAGTAGAAGGCATAGCTAAGAACTTAAGTTTCTTTGCAGTGTGCTTGTAGGCAGCAAGTAAGAAAAAATACTCAATTATATAGATGTAACCAGGAATTAAAGAAAGGAAGAATAAAAATGGCAGCTAACGAGCAAAGGGTGCAGCTTATGAAGCGGTTGATTGCGATTATGTTTGTTTGCTAGGGGTGACTTATAACAAAAAAAAAAAAGGATTGAAATAAGTGAGTGAGATGGGGTTCCTTGCCAATTTATGATTGAAAAAAATAAAGAAAAAAAATGAAATTCAGGAATACTACTGAAAACCATTTTTTTTTTTTTTTAATTTTTCTATAAATCCAAGTCTCTGTGCCACAGACACAGCTTCGAGACAATTTTTAAGTCTTTACGAGATTTGATAAAAAATACACCAATAAACCCTATTTATTTTTGTGGGATAAGTATTTAAACTACTTTACTTAATAATCTTAAAGTTACAAAATATGCTGCAAGTAATCGATTAATTCAATAAAAAATTTAATTTCTTTTGTAACTTTGAAAATGAATCTATGTTATTTAAATAAGGGTCTAAATGTATAATACTAAAATTATTTTTGAACAATAACAATTAAAAATTAAATTAAATATTTAAAAACAATTGTCTGAGAAAATAAAATCTCTTATATTTCTGCGCAATCTACAGTTTTTACTAGAGATTTGGTTTCAAACATTACCCAAAATCTCTTGAGAATTCTGTGACAATCCAACTAAACAGCAGTTACTCGTATATGCCAGAAGCCGCATTTTGATTACTTGGAATAGAGCCAAAAAATTTGCTTAGATGTCGTCCGATCATTAACAATTTTGAAACAAAACTTTGCAGATATGTAACGAATTATTCGAATGTTTTGTGTTGGCATTGTATTTTACTTAAAAGTATGCTTTGCATTACTTTTAACTTTACATAGCTGCATTTAATCTAAATTTTTTAGATAGACCAGTTCTTCCCTAACAGAAGTTCCTTATTCCTGAACATGATAATGGTAAAAAGTAGCAAGAACTGGGAACATGGTTACACAGTTTCCAAGACCTAAGGTTGAAAGTTGTAGGAGTGTCTACAGAATGCACTCAAAACCTCTTTTACATGTATATAATACATTAAAAAAAAAAATATTTTAAGCATTTAGGTATATTTCAGGTGATCACAACTCTACAAACCAATGCAATCAAAATTGCTTTGAAAAACTTTGAAATTGTAGAAAATATAATTCTACGAAACTCTTTGGTGGGTAAAGGGCATAGCTGCAAAAAATAAACTTAAGCTGGCTGGACATATAATGAGTCCAATTGGGAAGTTTGGTTCTTCCAGCTCTTCAACTTTTGAATATCAATGCGATCGTGCAGACATGTCTTAATCAATGCCGTTGTATTTACCTCAAAGTAGAGGGTATGGAAAAAAATCGATTGCTGGCATACATTTTGTGGGGTTGACTGAAGCCCAAAGATCCATCAATTTTCAATTTTATTTGGTTAAACTTTAAATACATAAATGCAGGCCAATAGAAATAAGGTTCATTTTACACTGTCAAAGGAAAAACTTAAAATTATTCTCTTAGTTGAATCATTCGACTAAGACATTTTTTTTTTTATTTTTCGTACGAAATTTTATTGTTATAATAATAAAAGAAAAAATGCATAATTGTTCAAACTAGGATAATAATGTTAAATCAAAATTAGACAGGAGTGTTTTGGCACTTCTTGGTAAAAAAATGTATTAAGAAATGTACCGAAAATTATTTTTCAAACAATTTTAATGGATTGGTTAGAACTTCTTTTATTTGTGTATATAAGAAATTGACATTTTAATAATATACCGTAAATGTTTTGGGGCACTATCTTGGCTTATAGATAATTTAATCTTTGGTTTTACAAATAAATGCAATATTAAAGTTTTCTCTTTTCCTACTTATCTCCTTTTTTTCTATCGCTCTACAAAAGTTGTAGCAACTATTATGTAAAGCCTTTGTTGGAAAAACAATGTTTAAAAGAATGGAGAGCGCAGTGGCTTAACTCATTAAGTTTTGATAAACAATGGCAGCCAATTGATGACGCTCGATTCGGCAATAGAAATAAAACATTCAGTGAATTTCCACTTACTCATGCTGCCACACAGATGCACACCCGCTCAGCCACATCTCATTAGACATTGGAAAGCACAACAACACCAAGAACCAACACCGCATAACAACAACAGCGGACCAGGCTTTCATTAATCAGCTTGGCCGCAATTTCTGCCAATGGCACTCAAATCCTTTTCACCCAGCCCTGTCAAAATATTTACATATATGGCAGTTTCAGTGTATTGTGGTGCGTTGGTGTGCTTTTATATGAGTATGAGTATTTATATAGAAAACAAAGGTCGCGTCGCGCAATGGCAACCCATTGAAGTGGTCTTGGCTAGACGCCGTCGATGTCGCCCAAATCAAGCATCATCCGGTGGCCGGGAGCACAGCACTGCACCACACTGTTTTTACGCACTCTCTTACTCCCCTGCTCTCTTTGAGAGTGCTAAGCGCCACCATTTTCTAAAATGTTATTTTATTAATTAAATGGGACAGCCAAGTGTCAAATCAGCGCCAAAGCCAACGCAGGCGTCAACGCTGATGTCGCAGCTGACGGCGACGTCGGCGCTGTCGCCAACGTTGTACTGTGGCTTGCGGCTTGTGTTGTGGTTCAAATGGGCGGAAATGTCAATGGTGTGGGGGTGGGGGACTGAGTTGTGGGGCAGGGGTGTGGCAATGGCGGCACTGTTGTCAGAGTGCAACAATTTTAAACATGTCAACATGGTGTCATAATTAAAATGTTCAGCAGCCATTACACTGTCTGTGTTTGAGCGTGTATGAGAGTGTGTGTTTATGAGTGTGTGTGCGTATGTGTGTTTGTATTTTGTTCGATTCTGTTACAAATTGGAGGTTTCCAGCGGGAGGGCGTTTCCGTTTTTGTTTGCCTTTAAGGCGGCATTTTTGATGCGTAATTCCGGCCGAGTCGAGTCGAGTGGAGCTAAAGCTGGGCGTGATTGGGGGCACGCTTGGATTGCAAGTTAGCTAATTGCTTTTGTGGTTTACTTTATCACAATGTGGCGTATCACAATTTCATTTATTAGCTTAGCCTCTCAACACAAATGCTTCGTTGATGATGGTGCCAGGACACCATTTAAAGCTAAGCCCGCTTTAAGTTCCAGTACTTTGGTCTGAGTTTTGTTTGTTATGCAAACCATGATTGATGATTACTTTGCTGCTCCTGTTGTGTATCTCTTAGTGACTTTATGCATGCTAGCAGATATGGCGGCATTTAAAAATCTCTTAAGCCTTTAAATTTAAAACATATTTTTTTCTGCTAAAGCATTTTTTTTGGCTTGGTTTTTTTTTGACTAAGCAGCCAGACAAGTAGTCGTCTATTTGGGCTATTCTTGCCGGACTGGGATAACGTCCACTTAGGCTTGATTAATGTGCCGTATTTGCCGGCAGCCGTAACCAAGTCACAGCAGCCGTAAATAAAAAGCCAACCCAGTGTTTCGTATGACCCACTGTGCAGCATCTAGTGTCCTTTGCCTAATACCCACTGCCAACTGAAGTGAGCTCTGTTTTATTGTCTCAAGGTTAATTTGAATGTTCTGTAAAAAGTTTACGTAAGCGTTTTTTTCTTATATTTTCTTTCTCTTTTTTTTAATAGATGTTTCTTAAATCGCACAGTAGATACTCGGAATAGAAAACAGATAAAAAACTGGCATTTCATTATATGCCATATATATATGCCAACATATGTATGTATGTTATAGTTGAATAACTCTTTAAATTTAAATAGCTATCTTTATATAAAACACAATTATTATAAAGCAAATTGGTATACTTAAAACTTAACTTTCTTTGAACCTTTAAACTTATTGCAAAAAAAACATAAGATTTTAATAAAATTTATACCCAAAAGTCACGTTTTGTATCCTTTTTAAATTCGAGAGAATTCCGTCAATATATTAACTTGGAAACTACTAGATAATTACATTATTTAAAATCCAGTTTAATGTGTTTTTTTGAGATCTACAATATTTTATATTTTCGCTGTTAGGCCTCTTGGAGGAGGGGCATAGGGGATCTCTATTAATAACTGTTCGAACAGTACAGGGACCTACAGCTTATAGCCGAATCCGAACGGCGGTGTCTTTAATTAATAGAGACTTTCATGGCAAATAGCGTCTTAGAGCTAGCGATGCCAGTGCTAAGCAAATGCACCAGTGCTACTGCGCGGAATCGAATCACCGACCTTCGGTCTTAGAGGCGAGTACGCTACCACTTACGCCACCGACGGCCAGCAAACAGATGGCAAATAAAAAAAATCAGTTTTATTAACTTTGGCGACCTCTACATCACAAATAAAATTTTAAATTCAGTTTTGAACATTTTTCGCCTTCGAAATTTTTGTGTACGGCTTACTGATTTTAAGATAAATGGTCTGAAACATATGTCAAAATAACGGAAAACCCTACGTGGGAGAAGGTAACCATTTTGTTTACCTTTTAGACTTTTTGAATGGCCCCTAAAACATTAAGCAAGAGAAATTCGAGCATGTTTTTTTCCGTGGTCAAACCGTTTGTTTTATCTATATTTACTGACTATCTGTAATAAAAAAAGGTAAGTTAGGCAATTTTTAATGTTACGACGAATACAAGATAGTCACCAAAAACTATCCGTAATAGAAGACACATGCGTAATATTTGAACCAACTCACTGACGAGCGGAAAATCTGCTGGCATTGACAACATTCCAGCTGAATATATGATCACATTTGTGGAAATGTTGTACCTACTATTTCGGAATATCTGCACAGACAACATAATCACCATGTAGATTTCGTCGATTTTGAAAAAGCCTTTATTGCTTCAAAAGAGATTGCATTAATAGAATAATAGGAAAAGCTACACCAATGAAAAATTAAGTAAGTTGCTAAACCAACAAATATTCCCATAGGTTCGTTTCCTTCAATTCTGCACTAAAATCAAGTATACATATCGAGGAACCCCAAAAAATATAAAATTTCGTTAGCACGTCAAGAAGCGGTCTTAGGAATTAGAGGGTTGAGTAAAAAGGAATAAAAAAGGGTTTCAAAAGAATGATTAGATATGCCTTTTGAAAGTAGCCCGTTTCTCCTTTAGGTTGACAGCTAGGTGATGTACGTCTTGCTGAAATTATTGATTCAGTCTGGATGTTTGCCAAGTTTATATACGAAGTGATGCTTTCTCAGGGATTTGGCTTTAGAAGGCAAACTTTTATTCAAGAATATTGGTATTCATATATATGTATATGATTTTGCTGGTTTTGACTTTTATTCAGTTTATTATTATTAGTCTTATAGCTGCTTTTCTCCTTTAGTTTCTAAACGTATACATTATTAGAGCTTCTACTGTATGCACTGCTTTGGTTTTTTTCTCTTTTTATTTTAAACGTTTTTATTATTTTTATCATCTCCTTATGTACAACATTTCATTTATAGCAAGTGCGTTATGTTTTCTATTTATTTATATATAAATATATTTCATTCTTCACTTCCATTTGGCGTTCGCGGTTTGGTGCGTTCCGTTCAGTATGTTTCTTTAGGGGATTGGGATTGAGTTCTTTCTTTATCTGCGGTCAGCAGGCTAAAATTAATCAAAATTCAGAAAGAGAGGCGATATTTGCATTTTTCATTTTGTAGAGACTTGACTCTGCCGCAGCATGTTTATCATGATTGCAATAAATAATATTGCGGCTTAACCCTAAGTACACTGGCCAACATGGGGCAGCAACATATTTTGACTTTCAGTTAAGGGCGTCGGCGGGATTGAAATTGAAATTATGTACGTGAATTTATTTAATTTATGCATAAAGCAAAAAAAGCTGAATATACCAAGACTAAGTTGGCCCCTGAGTTTATGCTATTTTTATTTCATGTGTTTTTTTATTACGTATACGCCAGTGGCTCGTCTACATAGAATAAGCATGCATATATATATGTGAGCTAATAGGGTCCCTAGGAACATAGATGTGTAATGACCTGTCAATCTAGCAATATCTCTAATGCTTAACATTCAACAATTTGTGGCAAAATTTAAAATATATTCTAGCCATTTAGTTTCAAGTTTGAAAGAGTTTTATTGGCAGTTGCAGCTGCAGCCATTTATTGTTGGCTGCTGCCAAGAAATCTTTCTAGCAACCTAGTTCAAAGTCACACACACACATGCATATGCTTGACAATTATATATATTATATAACTAATACATAGCAAAGTGAGCAGCTTATATGTTTAAGATAAGACTTTTTTTTATGGCTTATAGCCTACTTCTTGAGGCTATGTGGCCAATGGTTGGGGTTCGTTTACATACTTAAAACCAACAAAAATGGCCACACACGCAAACTCACATACGCACTCACAAATATGCTCAGATGCATAAATATTTGTGCGTTTATGCTCTGCGTGACTTTGCGGCTAGACGTGGCATTTGTCGACCCCAGCAAACCCAACAAACCCTACAACAATACCAGCAACAACAAAATGTACCAAAAACCAAAAAGACCGGAACAGCGACAGCAACCAGCCGAAACGAACCCGACAATTGAGTACGAAAGAAAAGTTGAGAAATTTGCATAGAATAGCCGCAGCATATAGACATATCCATATCCGGCACCAGCTCCAACCCCGGCTCCTTCCCTGCCTCTGCATCCGCACAATTCCCATTGCGCATATTTTTGTGCCCATCTATGCACGAGTATGTTGGCAAGTATGCATAGAAGTATATATTTACTTTGCCATTTGTGTGGCGTCTAACAGCTCATTGCTACATTTCCGTAAGGCTGATTTACATTCATTTATACGATTTAGCTTTATCATTTGCAAACATTTAAGTGTCCTTAGGCCAAAAGCCTTGAAAGGAAAGGCGATTATGATTATTGAACACCTTCATCAGAAATAGCTAATAGAGAGCAAATGCGTGTAATTTTATCCTAAGCTAAATTTATTTTAAACTGAAATCCGCTAATTGAAGTAAGGTTTCCAATACATCTATTATTTAGGTTAGGTTAGTTTACACCGGGTAACACTTGGGGGAGTCACACATAGACTGCATAGTCCTAAGTGGAACCGGATCTAATCTTTATTTTATCTTTGAAAACAGTGAATCCTATATGACTTGCTAAGCAGCTATAATTTTTTGAAGTTATTATTTAGAGTACGATTTCCATTTATGTAGCTAAGATTTTTATTGATATTGAACAGCCAGGATATGAACCAAATCTTAGACATGAATAATGTAGATAGATATATTTTTATTTTTTGAAATACACATATATCAATTTCTTTTTTCCTACCCCCGTAATATATTTTCTGAACAAAATTAAACAAATACAAAACAAGTTATAGTCAAAAATGTACAAATATCACCTAACGTTGCTATAATAAAATGCGACAGTATTTGACTTTACATAATTATGGTAGCAAGTGATATAGAATCACCAATTTTGATAAGCTGAATCATGTAACCCTAATGAACACATCCTCATCCAAATTTTATCTAGGCGTCCCTCTTACCACAATCAATTTACCACTTTACCACACCCCTCAACATATTCACTTCTAATTTCGATTTCGAAATCCCATCAGGGCTTAAAAATTTGATTTTTCTTTTTTAATGCGACATTATTTTTTTTTAAAATTTCCTTATCAAAAACTAAGGCTAAGAACTTAAAGCTACTTTGGTAAATATCAGTCAATTTGACGATTTAAATATAAATTATATTTAAATAACGAATTTTATAATTTTACTAGGCCCGGCAGACGTTGCCCTGTCCAAACTTTTTGAATACTCTTAAAGTAAATAAACATCGGAAGATTCTCTAGTTAGCTTATCAGGAAAAATATAAGATTTTTAGATTTGTTTGCAGCTCGATTCAAACTTGCACCATTATTAGTCGAATGTCGCGCTTCACGGGTCTGTCTTGACCTAATTCTTTCACGTTCAATGCGATCTTCACGTTCCTGGGCAGTACGATTAGATTGATAATTAATTTGATTCGTTGCATTTCTTCCAAAAAAAAGCCTCCGTATTGTCAACCTCTAACACACGCAAAAATCAGATTTAAAATTCATCGACGCGTTCATGAGAACACCCGTAACACGTGAAACATAAGTTTCTTTTATATATGACAAAAACAATTAACTAAAAAATATTAGTTAATCTGAAAATGTACATAATGCCACACTATAAAAAAACAATTTTCCAAAAATTAAAAAAGAAATGCTAGGGGTGGCAACTCTTATCACTTAGGTGCTTGAAAAATAGATGTTAACCGATTATCTGAAAATTTCATGAGAATCGGTCCAGTCGTTTCAGAGGAGTATGATAACTAACATTGTGACACGAGAATTTTATATATAAGATTTTTATTATTTCGTTTTATTAATGTATTCAAAATAAAAAATATTTTATATGAATTTACTGCATACATGTCAGTTTTATCGTTACAGTTTTGGTCTAAAATCTAAAAATAACACATGTATTAAAAAACAGGGCCTTTGGCTCTCATTGCAAATTTTGTTGGCGCTCTCATCAATCACTTCACATTGCATAACAACAAAAAATGTCTGCAATAAAACAGTTATTACTGCTTTGCTCTTCGTTAGTTCAGTTCTATATGGCATGATAACATTTCGGTTTATATTCAATGGGTGTCTATTGAACAGATATTAGATAAAATTTTAATCGACATAGGATATTTTAAAGTCAAGCTGGACTGACTATAGCATTCGATTGTAATACTCTAGCTGTAATCTTCGAAAAAATAACCCTAGATAGATTTATTTAATGTCCCAAAAAAGCATGCTTTACTTAAATCGTAAAAATCATATTGGATCACTAAATTCAATGAAAATGTTGGGGCTACATTTTAAGAACTGTAAGCAGAACATTTTATTTTCAGCAAAGTATAGACCCTATATTGGTAGTAAGTTATTGCTTTTATTTATTTATATACACCCATTTCTTGCAAATTAAAGTACATATATTATAAATCTTTATGATCTAAGAAAAGTTAAAGTCCTGTCACAGTAAAAGATAAGTCGAAAAGATTTATATGTTATTCGGAGATGGAGGAGAGATGATGTCGTTCACAACAAAGTAAGGAAATTACAGCTGCAAAATTTCAAATTGACAAAAAGAAAGCGTCAAGGGAAAATTGTGCGAAATTTTAATGCATATTCAGGTGGCTTAAAAAAAAATGTCCACAATATTTAAAGGCCCTTTTTGAAGTATTTGGCAACGATTGTTATACAGTCAGCGACGTTGAAGGACTGCAGCATTCTAGGGTATCATAATTCGGCTGGTCGAACTTGAACTCCAACGTGGATAATAACGTTCGTAAAATAAAATATAGTGTAAAAAAGTCGCCGTGAAAAGTCGCATTACAACTATGGTGCAATTTATTTCATAGATGGTATTACAGATGATATAAAAATAATGATAATTAATAAGAAAGCTTGTTTGGAATTACATAACTAGGGTAGGTTCATCATAGGGTCAACTTATTTGTTAGAATGGTCGAACTCTGATCCTTTGTTACCATGTATAAAATGTAGAGCCACATCATTATAGCATGATCTCTTTACCGCATGCGCGTATTACGATTTTACAAATTTATCCGCAAAAAATTTATAAATCTTATTCTGAAAAGATTCACTATAGTTTTCTATGCACTCACCTCACACTTTGGCAGTGGTCCCTCGGGCATTTTGACCTTCCAACCTAGCAGCGGCGGAATGCAGATCAATGCAGACATAATCCATACGGCGGTTATCATGATAGCCGCGCGCGCCGGCGTGCGCGACTTGAGATAGTCCACCGCCTTGGTGATGCTCCAGTAGCGATCGAGCGATATGAGGCACAGATTCATAATGGATGCTGTGCAAAGTAGCACATCCATGGCTGAATGTATGTCGCACCACCAGCTGCCAAAGATCCAGTAGCCCATTAGCTCATTGGCAAGCGAGAAGGGCATTATGATGAGTCCCAGAAAGAAGTCGGCCACGGCCAGCGAGGCAATGAACCAGTTTTGAATATTCTTCAAGGATTTTTCTGTAGCTATGGCAATGATTACCAACATATTGCCGACGACAATAATGATCATTAGTATGGTGACTATAATGGAGGCGATTATGATGTGTGTGAGCGTGTAGCCGCTGGGATAGCGACCATCCCAGTGCACCTCAGTGATATTGCTGCCGTTGCCGGCTAAACTAAGATTGCTGCTGGTTTGGTTATAATAGTTGCCCGCCAGTTGCAAACTGTTGTTGTAGAAGCTGCCGTTGAGCAGATAGAAACTGTCATTAATGTAAACTGTTGCCGGATTATTGCCGCTTGGTTGCTGCAGATCCAGTAGATTGGGCAGCATGAATTGACCGTCGATGGTGAGCAGCGGTGGATTAAGCGTGGCATTCTCGGGCGGACGCGGCGCTGTTGCGGATGAGGCGGTCGTTGTGGTAAATACGGCCAGAAAGTCATCCGTGCTTATGTTGCCTGTATTGAGATTTGCATCTAGCTGGGAATAGCTAAGATCTTCCATATTGTTGCTGTTATTGCTATTGTTGTTGCTGGTTGTTGGTGTTGGCGGCTCTGACACACTGAAGCTCTATGTATTGATTGGTCCCATGCTGCCGCCTTAGTTTTTGGTTGTTTATTTATAATTAAAGTTGTTTATGAGGTGGCACCAACAACGAAAATGTTTGGCTTTGCGTTTTTGTTTTTTTTTTAATGTTTAATTTCTAGCAAAACATTAAATTTGTATTTTTATGTAGGCTTAATTTATGCCTCAACACCTTATTAATACTATTAATTTATCTATATTTAACGTAATTCCTAGCATATTTTTGGTTTTTTCGTATATCTGAATTTTTGTTTGTTGTTTCTTTACCCGTTTTGAACCGAAACTTGTGTTTTGTGTGTGCGTTGGAAAAACACGCTCAATTTCTATTTGAGTTTAATTAATTGAAACAAAATTTTTTTAGCTATATACAAAATATTGGCCTTATTATTGTGTCCCGTGCTATTGTTGCGACTGTTTTTTTCTTGTTGCTGTTGTTGTTGCCACTTGCCACACGTGTTTACTGGCCACTGCGTCAAGACTTTACATTTCTTCACACTTGCGGCTTCAAGAATTTCAATTAATTACAGCTGGCTAGAAACCATTAGACCGATCGATTTTAGGATCACTTTCATATACTCTGCTCAATTCGCACAACATCGACGATGACGACAACAACAACAACGAGCGGAACGAACTACAAATAAACATTCGTTCACATTTCCAACACGCTTTGTTTATAAATATTTACAACGTAAGCAGCGTAGTACGTTTTACAACACTTTTCGCGCGTTTTTCACTCAATCAGGCGTAGGCATTTTCCGGCCAAAACTACGGCCGTGCATTTACTCCGGCTCAAATATCTCTTTACTTGCTTCTACTAATACTACCAAATGCCTGAGGACGCGCCCGAGACACGTTCGCACCGCTGGAAATGCACATCTTAACTGAAACAGCGTTAGAAAGTGAAAAATGTTTATGCCCCAAACAGAACAAATCAGAATCCAAATTTCGATCCACAGCATGCGGTGACCGACGACAGCAATGATTCGTGCATTCGCTTCGGCTCTTCGTGGCCGAATGTTTAAATTTTCTTTTATTATATTCCACATGGCATCCACAGGGAAATACGCTCTTTCGCGGAGGGATATTTGCTCATGTTCCATTGCCAATACATTATAAGCGTACGTGTGCCAGTGTGCGAGTATTGTGCTTTGTTGTGTTTTGTTTTGTTTATTTGTCCCAGTGCCCTAAACCTATTTGTTGGAACACTTTTCACATATTCCATTCTTCCCAACCGAGAGTGTGTGAGTGCGAGAGTGTTAGTGTGTGTGCGAGTTTGCATGTAGGCTTTACGTGTGTGTGTGTGTGTGTGTGTGTGTGTGTACGCGCGTACCTTCATCGTGGTTACATTTTCTTATGCCTTACCCAAAGTCAAAAACAAAAAATAAAAACCTAAAATTTTACGAGGGTTGCATTTAAAATTTCGGGAACAACAAAATAGAAACAAGCCTTTTTCAGCGTTGCGTTGGTTGCGTTCAGTAAATTTAGGATCAGCAGCAATTCATCTTTTTTTTTATTTCTGCCCTTTTCTAGAAACAAATATAGTGGCTTTTTAGTAAATAATAAACTAGTACTTTCATATAAGTAAGACCGATTTAAAAATTAACTAAATTGTTAAGCGACCAAGTTACAATATTTTACAACGCGCGTTTATACTTTAAAGCATTAGATCATATATTGGAATTACTAAAAAAAATAGGCCTGCTCCTCACTCACTTAAACTAAAATGCGTCTTTCCCATCATCATTACCTATTCTTATGGCTCTATTTTACGGGGGTTAAACAAAAATATAACAATCTTCCCAAGACTGATGCTAAAATAAAAGACTTCTTTATTTCATATTTCAGATTATCCATACTATTATATACACTATACAATTTTTTATTTGCATAATGTTCATCCCATTGCCATGCTTTAGTGGATCCTTCCCGATACGCACACCGTAAGAGGTGTGGTTATCACGTAATGTAAATTTCACCTCGATACGTTAACGCGTAGGAGAACAATCGGTACCACACTGATTTTTTTTCTTCACATATGTATTTATATATTACTAAAAAAAATATTATATAACTAGCATATATTTAAAAGACTGCACACTTTTGTATAAGCTTAAAAAGCTCAAAAAAATATTTTGTAACAGTGTCAAAAAATGTAAATATGGCTTTGATGTATAGAAATAAATATTTGTAAAAAATATCAATAACTGTCAGTCTCCAAAGGCCAATTTGTGAAGACCTTGGCGCATCTCCTCTCGTTATACAATTACCCTATAGCCGTAGAGTTGTCTGGTGAAAGATTTTTGCCAGCACAGTTTGTATATCCCATGGCAAAAAATACTTAATATGAAATAATAACAATGAGCAGTTTGGTTACAACCCCATTAGTTCGTAAGAAGAACTAATAATCAACTTAAAAAAAAAACATTGCAAATAGAAACGAATATATTTAAAAGTTTTTATAATTTGACAAAAAAATACAAAATTTCGCAACGAAAAAATAAAAGAAGTTCCCAAAACTTTACAGGCAACCCTCTTATGAGCGAAATGTTTGCCATAGGTTTCAAGCGTTTGGCTGGCCTTTCGTTCGTTCGGTCATTGGACCGGGGTTTTTGAGGGCCCAAAACGTCCGAGGGTTCCGAGGGTTCGACGATACCCATGTGTGCTCTGCTTTGTTTACACTCACATTTTAACCCACATAGCTCAACAATTTTGGCTTTGTTTTTCTGCAGAGGGCGGCAGGACACACAAGCTCATAGCAGCTGCGGCTCGTGGGATGCGGTGAACTTTGGAATGGTGAAGGGAACTCGCTTATGCTTTAAATACATATAATTTCATGATTTGTTGCAAATTAAAGTAGCAGAAGCGAAAGAAATTCGATACACGTTGCTAACCGTGGCGCCTCCGTTTGGGGCACGCAGCAATAAAAAGTGAAATAAGCCATCAAAAGGCGAACACATACAGAAATCAAATGCTTGAAACGAATAACTGCCGACATATCACGCACATTGAGGCAGGGATAGTCACGTCGTGTGGCACATAATTGAAAAGCGAAACTTGAGCATATCAATCCCGGCCAGAATCTCAGACAGGTTGAGCATCAAGCTCAATGAAATCACCTAGAAATTATGATAATGATAAAATGTATGATGCGATGACGATGTCGTCGTCGAATGAATTTTGTTTTTGGCGAATTACTTATTTATTTTAGGATGCTGCTTTAGCTGCTTGTTATTTATAAGACAGACACACACACACACAGTGCGTATGAGTTATTTGATTATGTTGAGCATGTGCCACCGTTGGTTGACAAGTTATCAAGCTGCTGAGCATAATTTCAAATTACAAGCAGCATCAACATAAACCTCCCCACCCTCAAAAAGGACCTGCGACAAACAACTCTCACTGGCAGGATATTGTGACTGTGAGTGCCACAAGCACAAATCCTGCCACAGTAGTGACAAATGCCGGAAACATACTCACACCCACCCACTTGCAACAACAGTGCCAAGGAGCAAAGCCAGGATGAGCAGACACAGGGCACTCAGTCACGCCAATGCGCCGTCAACACATTGCAAGAGATTGCCTGTCAGCCTCTTATTATACGTATTAACGACCCATCAAGGTGTTTGTTTGCAACGAAAAGCCTGTGTGTGGATATGTATTTGTCTCTCGGTTTGTCGGTCTGTCCTGACACCTAGGCACAACTAGACCATAAACTGGCCAACCACAAATTGCAAATACGCCACGCTACCTGTTCATCCATTGATCGGTCATTGAACAGCAGGCATCCAGTCATCATACATTGGACACAAATAGCGCACAAATATCTCACAGATAACACAAATTCCCAGGAATTACATAATATTCATGCAGAGCAATTGAGCAAGTACAGTAAAAGCTTACATATAAGTAACATTTCGATGGAAATTAGGTTCAAAGTTTCAGGAGGCGATACCACATAAGGATTAAAACTTACTTAAAACGTTTTCAATATCGACTAAATATGCAATGCCAACAACCCACAACATCTTCAGCGGTTCTTCACTATGGAAGACCTGTCAGATGGACCAAGAATTTTGTTCGGAGATACGTTTATATTGTATAAATAAACGAATATTATTATCAGCTTTTAAGATGCTAATTTTAAGTCTATGCCTCTCATATAAATTTCATAAGAAAAATATATTGGGCTCTTTACGGATAAAGTAGGAGTTAATTCGGGTAAAATCCATCATATTTATATGTATATAAATAATTAAATTAATAATAGCTTATAACACTGTTTAACAGCAAATATGGCGGAAAGCTGATTCCAGATGTGGACACAAATCAATGAAAGAATTTTGCATTTTAATTCAAGACAATTTTACATAATTTTTTTTTTTGTGAAGAACTAAGAGATCGTTTATACTTTATAATTATCAATCTAAATAACCAAATAATTAAAATAAATTATGCAATTATATGCAATATAAATTTATCAAAACAATTTTTTTTTAAATTTATAAAAATGTTTTAGCCTAGTCATAGTAACTTTTGATTTGCAACTTAAAAATATATTTTAACTATTTTTTTGTTCCTTTCAATAATATATAATTATAGGAGAACAATATAGATATATTATGTTATATTAATGTTACAACAAATTTATAAATTGCTGAGACCTTCGATATTTCAAAGAAAATAGAAAGTATATAAAAAATCATGTTTGCTTTACGAAGAAGAATTTTGAAGTAAAAATATTTTTTGACCGATATATAATATAATATGTATAATATAGTCAACCGATTTTAAAAGAGTTTTTAACAGTGCTTGAGAGTTATAAAATACTTTAGAGTGCCAAATTTGGTTACGATATCTTCAAAATCAAGCGAATTATGTATCTAAAACTTTTAGCTTTTTTTTGAGGTTCTCTAAAACATCCCTATGGGAGCTATAAATGTATCCCCGATATCAAAAAAGTAAAATAAACTTGTTTCCCTATCACCTACTCTCCACTTACACCTATGTACTAATACAATGTTACATGATAATAAGAGAGTGTGTGAGTAGGTGCGCATTCACCTCTACTCTCACCAAGCAGTCCAAGCAGTTTTTCTGTTGCCCTATTAGCAAAGTAGGAAACTGCTGTGAGGCGGAAATTTGCCTTCTCACAAAGTTTGCAAAAAATCAAATAAGGCATAAAAATTAACATTATCGTGCATACTAACTCGAAGCCGAATTTAAGCATAATTTTTTTTTTTAAGTCAGTCGCCGTTTACTAAAGTAACAAAATATTTTTGCGATATTTTTTCAAGCGAAACTATAATGGCAATCAATGAGTTGTTTCAAGTTGTGGCAAGTATATGGCTCCTTTTTAGGCAAGTTAAATGATTCCAAGAACTGAAAACGGCAAACAAAATGTAACAATGTTTTAGTTGGAAACGCTATGCTAACAGGCGGCACATATACAAATACACTTAAAAGTTTAATTTTCTTGGCTTTTCCAATTTTGTGCGCTTCCACTGTTTGAAGAAGAGTCTATGGAGTAGCTAAGCAGCTGCTTCGTTGCGAGGCAGGTTGCACTTTGACCCTAATGGTGCTGAGACTGCGAAATCACGCGACCGACCACCACATTAAATGGGACGCCTGCATTTGCTGCATTGAAGTTGAAGTGGCAAATCTAATTTTAATTCGCTGCACGTTTTGCATAATGAAATTGGATTTGTTGGTTGGATGCTGGCAGCGGGCCTGGGCAGTGCAGAGGAGCAGTGGAAACTAAGTGCCTGGCATTACGACTATGCCACATCATATACTACTTGGCTGTGGGTGTAAAACGGAGCAAGAGGGGCTGGCGCCGCTTGAATGGTTGATTTGGGATTGGAGGCGGCATTAGCAAGTACCATAAATCGAGCACTCACAAAAAGCATGCAATGCAGAGATTGGAGCGCATTGTCATAGACTATACCATGGAAGACCATAGACGGAATAGTTGTACCAGGTAGTACTACTACTACGGTCAGTATAAGCAGTCGCAAAAATGTGGGGAAAATTTATGTAGACTCATTTTGAAAGCATATGCCATTTAAATCTGTAAATGCACTGCTAATGGCCTAAAGCTGGGAGGTTGGTGAATATATTATGCGCGTTTATCAGTCGCATTAGCTGGAATTGTTGCTAAAAGCTTGTCACACGCACATGCAAAGTGGATAAAAGTAGCTGAGGTGGATGAGATGAATCTCATGGCTGACATAGCATAAGTAGGTTTGAGGTGTATTTATCCTGCCGCTGCAATGTTGCTGCGGCGCCAGCAATGGCAGCTGTTAGGAAATTACGTTACTCATACGCACTGTGGCGCTTGTGAAAAATTACAAGCCCTGCATTATCTCAATTTAAAAGCAAGCAGCAGCAGCAACAACAAAAACGACAACAACACCAACACCAACAGTCAAGCAAACATAGAGATACACACACTCACACACATACATTCACAGTGAACACTCATCTAGGCCGACAGTTAGACAGGTCTGTGTCGTTGACGCGCCGCTGTTTTAGTTTCATTAACTTGGCTGAAACTCATTTATCAAAATGTCAGCGGCAATTATTTATACACACTCAGTGCTATATAGCAGGGTACTCCTTGAAAAAACGCACGCATACACACATGGGTAAAAATATGTCAAACGGGGCGTTTTTTAAAATGAGCATCTTCTGGATTTTTATGATTACTCTATGTCTAGTACAGTAAACGAAGGCTAAAAAAATTAAGTTTTTTGGAAAAAAATACCAAATGGATAAAACTTTCAGGAATAGTTACCTTGTTTTAAGTATAATACCAAGTTTTAGTGTTTGTGGTAGAGGGCTTGGCACAGCTCCTTGTCAATGTACGCTTTTTGCATGATATCTTTTTTTCTATCAGATTTAGAGTCATGATATGATGCCAGTAAAATTATCTACCAGAAAAGACTTAAGTCGAACTTGTAGGTTATTTGGTTCAAGCAAAATGGCGCTTTAAACTTAAAAGTTGGAAACGGTATTTTGTGTTTTTTGGATAATTTTCAAATATCTCAATACAGGCAAAATTTTTCCTAAATTTTAGCCGTACAATTTGTTAAGTACTCCTTGCTTTGATGTCAAGCAAGTACGTAGGCAGCATAGTACAAAAGTGGCGCTTATTAGCAACTTTTTTGTTCGATTTTGAAGATAATTTAAATTATTTTAACATATATGTGTTTTTTAATACGGAAATGAGTTAGAGCTAGTGCAATCAGAAATGGGAGCTAAAGTTTAATTTTTTTATTTCATTAGAAAATGCCATTAAAGATTATTGGAAAAATACTCTTAATTTTAATACTGGCTTCTTCCCATCGAATTTTAATCGTGATCTGCTTCACTTGTTTTTGCCCCCTATACATACGGACACATATGTTTCGCAAAAATTATAGACATTGAGGTGCAGGAGCAACAATAGCAAAAAAAAATACAAAAGAAATGAAAGCAAGTGAAATAAAAATATACGCGCTTTAATTTTCTATGTCAGCGAGTTTGAAGACTCAACTTAATGCGCTATAAAACAAATTGATACCCAACACAGAATATATTCGAATCACTATTTCAACGACAACCCCAGCTATAAACTTTACATATTTCAGGGATACTAAGGCTTGTTTTTCCTTGGAAACTGCTTGTGGCTTGGTGTCCTAGCAACACATGCAATGGCTTCAAGTACAACGTCAAACTTCCTGAATCAGAAGGAGATACATACGCTGAAATAGGCATGACATCTAATTAATGTTAATTTGCAGCACTGGCAAACTGAAGGAAATTGTAATCTCAATGAGGCTTTTAGCCTGTAAAGTGGTTTCTTGACTTTACCATATTTCATAAATCTTTGTCTTTTTACTTATACCTATATAAACGTTTATAAGCAGCAAATCAAGCGCATTTTCAAAGTACTGCAGCTTTTGTAACTACAAATTTAAAAAAATTCCAAGAGATTTTTGGAATACCTAAGCAGCTGAATTTATTTCTTGTGATGATGCAGTGTCATCCAGTGTCTCCTCAAAACATAAAGCGAAAAAAAATTTCAACGGATGTCAACCCTACTGGAGTAAAGTTATAAAATGTCTAGACACTTTCTTTTTAACATACTGTATTTAAATAAAATAGTTCAATTTATAAATTTTGCGAATCTTGCGCTGTTTTTACAAAATTTATTGCAAAATTAAGAAGTTTTAACAGTCCCAATTGTATAGTGATAGCTCATAAATAAGACTTATCCATGTTAAAAAAAAAATCATTCTAATGAAATACTGTTGTTATTGAATCCTTTGTCATCTGAGGTTTACACTTTTGCAAGTCATTGTACGAGCTTAGGATAAACCAACATCTGATTTTTGTTTAGAATTCTTTACAATCTATCATCTTGCCAGCTCCGCGCCCGCTGCAAGTTGTCATAAACTTTTGCTCATAATTACTTGCACTTTTTTATGGCATGTGGCATGTTCTGCTGTTGCTGTAACGTTGCCCCCTGCTGCGCTGCCCCTGCCACTGTCACTGCCCCAAAGCTGGCAACATCATTTATTATGTTTATTTACACAACAAACATTTTATTGACACAGCAAGCGGGCCACAGTCAATAAAGTCAGTCGACGACTTGCCAAAAACTGCCATTAATCTTTGACCAAGTTGTGCAGCTACTTAATTGCGTGCAATGCTTCCAAGGGGGAGTCAAACTCGTCTCAGGGTCATTTGCCGGCATCAAAGGCCGTAAACCGCGTCAACGACAAAGAAAATCACTTGCCATAAGTACTAAATCGAACACTGGTCATTGGCCAATGGCCACTGGCCGTAGAGTCTGCCTCTGCCGTATACGTCGCGTATCCGCTCCGTTGGCTAGGCATAAAAGGCAACAACCTGCCTCGACATTAATGCGTTTTAATGTGCCGTCATTTTGGGTTCCACGTAAACTGATTTAAATTATTCATGCAAAAGAGTCAAGGGAGGTAGAGGGTGCCTCAACATATTTTTAATTAGCTGCGACCAGCAACAACACAACCAAAAGGCTAAACAAAAGGCGACGAGCCACAAAAAGGTTCGGACAGGTTGGTGCACACTTTACGTTTTGTTTCCGCGCCCCTCACACACACACACACACACACACAAAAACCCGTACATTCAAGCCATGAATAGACCAAAACATCACACACACCCGTAGATTCAGCAAAGTAGAGGAGTGCAAGGGATTACAGCTTCAGGTCCTTGCTCTGGCATAGTAAAATCTCTGGCAGTTTTTGAACAAAGTTTCATTGCTTTGTGTTTTTGCCGTGTTGTCCGAGCTTTTCTTTGTCTTTTTTCTTTGACCGCAGCACGGCTTTTTTAAAAATTTTCTTTTTTCATTTTGTTAGCTTCAGCGGCAGCCATTTTTATACAATAATAAATTTGAAGCAGGTATGAACTGTAAGTGCCTCCGGGTTTCATAGAATATGCGTAACTCTATGACTTAATTAGAATAAATTGTTTACTTTTTGCTTACATTTTATAGTGCATATTAATTAAAGCAAAAATAAATGTAAATTCATATTTAAACGTTTTTAGGTGTTGAAGTTGGAGTGCCTAAAGATTAGCAAAAATATGAAAATTTTATATATAATAAAAGTAAAAAATATTAAAGAAACTTAATGTTAAAGTACCTAAGAATCTATTAATAATTCTAAAAAAAATACGTCGCGTTGGGGGACACGCGAGGGCAGACGTCGTTGACGGTCGTATCTTACATGCAAATTTTTTGAAGTAATTCTATGAAAGTTTTGAAGTATTTTCTAAATTTGGTTTTTTAGTTAATCTTTGTTGCTTAATTAGACTATTTGTATTTAAATTGTTAGTTTAGGAGCGGTCCCCCAACGCGACGTATTTTTTTTAGAATTATTAATAGATTCTTAGGTACTTTAACATTAAGTTTCTTTTATTATTTTTTACTTTTTAAATGAAAATTACTTAAGTTCGGGTTTTTTTTAAATTTTTAATTTAATTTTATTTCATACTTTTTATAGGTAGGCTAGGTTAAGTTAGACTTTAGTATATTATACTATACTTACTATAATTTAGATTCTTGTTAAGGTATAGATTACATTTAAGGTCAACTCATTGCTTTTTTTTACGCATTCTCCCCACTTTCACTCCCCACAACTTTTAAACAGCTCAACCGATTTTCATCAAACATGTCTAGGAACACTCGCACATAACCTTTAATACAAAAAAACTAAATCGAAATCACTGCATGCGTTCGGGAGTTATGATGCCACAGACAGACAGACAGACAAATTTTAAGCCAATCGGACAAAGTTGATGTTTTTAACTTCAAATGGCCATTACTTCTAAACGAGAAGAGATAGAGCAAAAATAACCACATTTTCGAATCAGTGGCGTCGTCAGCTTCAATAGGACCAAATATTAGGCCAATCGGACAAAGTTGATGCTTTTAACTTCAAATGGCCATAACTTCTAAACGAGAAGAGGTAGAGCAAAAATAACCTCATTTTCGAATCAGTGGCGTCGTCAGCTTCAATATGACCAAATTTTAGACCAATCGGACAAAGTTGATGCTTTTAACTTCAAATGGCCATAACTTCTAAACGAGAAGAGATAGAGCAAAAATAACCTCAGATTCAAATCAGTGGCGTCGTCAGCAACAATAGGACCAAATTTTAAGCCAATCGGACAAAGTTTATGTTTTTAACCTAAATGGCCATTACTTCTAAACGCGTAGAGATAGAGCAAAAATAACCTCAGATTAGAATCAGTGGCGTCGTCAGCTACAATAGGACCAAATTTTAAGCCAATCGGACAGTGCTGTTTTTCTCCCCACTTTTACTCCCCACAACTTTTAAACGGCTCAACCGATTTTCATCAAACATGCTAACAACACTCGCACATAATTCACCTTTAATACCAAAAAAAACTAAATTGAAATCACTGCATGCGTTCGGGAGCTACGATGCCATAGACAGACAAACAAACAAACGACACGTCAAACTTATAACACCCTCTTTTTGCGTCGGGGGTTAAAAAGAGTCCGACTTACATAACACTATTCCTATCACATTCTTTAAACTTACACCTGTGCACTAATACCATTAACATACGCACTAATACTAATCAATTATTAGCGCGCAAGCATAAAGGCTTAACTAGTGTTGGTGGGAGTAAGCGCGCTTTTACCACTAATTTCACCAAGAACTCCAAGCAGTTTTCCTACTTGTCTCCATAGAGTTACCTATCTACAAGCCAGTAAGAAGTTTTGACATAAGTCAATTGTAACTCTGGTTTTAGAGTTGTCGGATTGAATATCAAACTTAGTTGTAAACCTCTTCTTTGAGCCCAAAAATGGGCTTATAGCGCGTTTTAACAGCACAGGTTAAAGGATTTCAGCGTCAATATAACGATATTTTCCTGTTCAAATCATATGCACCAGCCAAACCGACTGCACACAATTTAGAAAAAATTCTGCTGTATTGATATTATTTCATAATTTAACATATGAAAAGTAAAAAATTGCATTCCCGTTGTTTGGCAATTTTAAGCTAACAAACCGGACGGATATGCAAATGCCGGACTAACAGCTGCTCTGCTTAAAAATCCAGAGCCATGGACAATATGCTTTTCATGTCATACTAAAAATACCCAAATAAAAACTAATTTCAAATATATTTACATAAAGCGACATCTGTGTAAGTTTGTTTTATCCTGCTGTGCAGCTCGAAAGTGTCAACATTCAGTTGCACTGGCATGTTGAAATCCTCTCAGTCCATAGAGTGTGACAGCCCCTACAAAAAATTTCTAAGCTACGTCCCTGCTATTTTGACAGTTGAAAAAGTACAAAATGGTTGCTTGGAGTTTTTATACCCTGTAATGATTTTATTGGGTAAAGGGATTCGTGGCCTCTAATTCGTTTACTCTTTCTTTTAAATACAATTCTTTAAACAACCCTCATAATTACAGTGGAGCAGACATTGAAAATCCGTTATGTAGGATTCATACAGTTTTGACCTATATTCTGAGAAATGGCCGGATAATCACGTTGCAGGTGTTGGCTACTTTCTGTCTCCTTCTCATCTTCGCTGTTACCGCTAAGTTCGTCACGGGGGATGTTCATCCTCTCAGTCATCTCCACCAATTCTCTATTACGCGGTGCACCATTTCGGAATCAAATTCCGAAAAAAAAAATTGGTCAACATCGCACGCTATTGCTCACCTTTCACAGTTAGAGTGCATCCTTCTTCATTTCTGATTCCACCATACCATAAACCGCGCCAAACAGTGATTTTTTCTGGATTATAGCCATTCGGGCAGAAATGAGCCTCATGAAGAAGTTGGTTTTTCGTTAAAAATCGGAATCAGTTTTTTCTTTATCCAATCAGCGAATTCACTATATAAACCATGAACATTTGGCTTTAATTATTGTTTGGATCCAAGATCGAAGCCCAAAATACGCTAGGTATTCATCGAAGGCAAAATAGCTTTTGCGAACGGCGCGGAAGATACATATATAATATATTTTCATCAACGCTTTCAGTACGGAGTTTTTTCGGAGTCTTATTGTCATGGAGATTAAATTCACTCTTCAAATTATTATATATACGATGTGTGGTGAGCTCAGATGGAGCAAAATGATATATGATACATATTCTGCACGAGTAGCTCATTGAGACCAACAAATCTTGAACTTTGATACAAAATTTGGACAAATTCCAAACGTTGTGGCAATGTGAACTTATTCACGGTGAAATGGTAAACTGAAAACAACAGACATAGGATGTCAAAAATCCATGGCCACCATTAGCTATCAAAATCCTATCATAACTATTTTTTTTATTTCCTTAATAGTATGCATGAATACAAGATATCGGTCCTAGTCGGGGCATAGGATATAGAGCATCCCTACTGGTTAAAATTCAAGCTGGTTAGAATTATGATTTTTTTTTTCGCTAATCTTATTTCAGCTACACTTATTGGTAATATTTTTTTTTTTATATAAGTTCAATATATAAAAAAAAAGAGCTATTTAATAGTTATTACTAATAATTAATAACATAAGATCAGAATGCACTTAATTTTGCAGGAAATGGTTAGAAACATGAAAAAAAAGCTGTTAAAAGTCCGTCATTCCAGTCTTCCAGAATTACTAGATCATTTCACTATAGACTGTACTTCGTTTTTTAAAAAGTGCTTGCAGAGTATGCCAAAATCATGCACTGACCCAACTGATTCGTATTTTTAGTTGAGTTCTTTTTTCTTTGTATTATGTAGATCTAAAAGCTGTATGCATTGGGTGTGTGTAAGTGTATGTATCTGTGCTTGTTTATCTGCGACTTCATGTGCATGTGAGTGTACCAATATCGTAGAACATTTGGAATTACAAACGCCAACATTAAAGCCAAAATATTCAGCTGTTGCAAGCCATTAGTATGCGACAAGCGGCAGTTAAGCGTGGACTCGGTTGCATGTAAGTAAATTTGTTAGAGTGGAGCTCATCCTAAAAGCACTTGGAGCAAAAATTTTAGCCAAGCTGCCATTAGTTACGGGGTCATAAACCAAGTTACCAAAAGACCAAGAATCAACTGATTGCGGCCACAGTTGGAGATTAATGCATCATCGTTGCCGGTCAGTCAATTGACTTTCAATCAGAGCCAAGTTAAATACGTGTTACGAGCACACAGTTGCCACATACATGTTGCAGCCATACATTTGTGCAATATTTGTGAAAATTTGTTGGCCCAGATCAACGGCTGACTGGTTGTGGGATGAAGCTGCTTGTTTATTTGTTGGGCAAAATGCAATTTGGTGGCAGCCACTCTGAGAGCCAAATTGAAAATGCCTGCAACAACATTGAGCCGCAGCCAATTATTTGTTGCACATAACAGACAAATGGTCAAGTTTTTGACTGTAAACAGCAAAAACTCAAATTAAATTTTCTAAATAACTGCAACACATATTTGGGAAAACTGTTGCAAATTGCATTAAACAAAACACAGCAATTCTGAATAAATCAAATGGAAATTCAAAGTGAAATTTAATTGTGAAATAATTGAAAATCAGCTTTAAACAATTTTCCAACAAAACTAGTTACAGCATCTTCTTAAAGTATGTTATAGATATGAGTTTTCTTTATACCACAACTCGTTAACCACAAGTCAAACTAACGAAACTTTACTAATGAACTTCCTGCTAGTGATTCAACTCGACCATGGCCAGGACTGACCTGTCTCACCTTGACTCGCAGCACGGGTCATCATTTGCCGGATTAAAGTTTATGCTCGGGATCGGATGGAACGTGATAAAACTTAATTAGGAAGTTATCAGACAGCTGTTTGGAATGCACACTGTTGCTGTTAGCCTTATACCACTACCTACTACTATTGGTATTTTGGTTTAAGCCACAAAAAGCAAACAGTTAAGAGCCAAGAGCCACAAAAGTCGAAGTAGAAGAAGCAACAGCAGCAATTGCAATTGAAACCACATTTGCATAATGAAATCCAAAAATGCCTTCTGAGCAGCTTCAACAGTAGTTTACGGTACAGGTAGGTCTCGTTTTAAACAAACTCAGCCCGAAACAGATTTTTAAGCCTCTTAAACTAATCTTTTTGAAAAAAAATTGGCGAAACTGCAAGTTCAAAATCTTGGATAACTGAACAGAAAATATTTCAATGCTGGTATCAACATTTTTAATTAAATATAACAGAAAAGAAATAAGACAAAGTTTAATGTAACTCTTCTGACATATATGTATGTAAAAAAAGATGGCGAACTTTAAAGTCCGCCGCTGATGACTTTGGATACCCAGTACCAAAAGATTGATTGTCAAATTTGTAACGGTATCTTCATAAAGACGAATTTTCCACCAAATCGTTTGTCAATCCGCCTTAAGAGCTACAATTAATACAGTGCTCCAAAACCCAAAAAACCCTTTGAACGCTTAATTTTGTTCCGATATCTTCATTCACGAATTAGTCATCTACAATTTTGGGATTTTTTCGAGGTCTTCTATAAGAGTTATTTAATATAAGAGCTATTTAAAAGAAAAATAAGACATCTTTTCTGAAAGCTTTTTAAAAATAAAATATACTTTGCTCAATATCAATGTAACAGATATGAAAGCAGCTCTGAAGATTTGGACCCTATAGAAATTCAAGTTCATCATATTAAAAAGGAAAAATGTACATAGAAAAAAAATTTAAATCGTCATTCTTAAATTTAAAAATTTTAATTGAAAGACAAAGTTTTTAAAGAAAATTTTGAATACCAAATGAATGTAATGCAGTTAATGCAAAAAACGAAAGGAAAAACTAAAGAGAACAGACATAGCAAGAAAAGATGTCCTTAAAGAGAACAAAAGCTACTAGTTTCTTGACTTTTAAACCACATTTCGTGTTATACGATGTCTACCTGTATTGCTTAACTTTAAACATTTAGTACCACAAAATTGTTGCTGTTGATGCAACTGTAGCAACTGACGCAACCACAAGATGCCACAAAATGCTGCAACGTTCTCTAAGTTAGGCTAAGAGGCATTAAATGCGCCAAATTTGCTAACAAATTCACTTTAGTCAAAGGCACAAACTAAAATATGCTGTGGTTCTTGTTTTATCAAGTTGCCACAAAAGTATCTATAGATGCGGCTTAGTTGCAGGTTGAGCATCAATTGGCAGCATTTACGGCTCAAAGAGCAAACAACAAGCTCAAATAAGCCAATTCAATTAAATCTTGCAATGGCATTTTAATTTAAATTAGTGCAATTGCTGCCCTATCTATGTATCTCATAGATACACTATTTTGCATTTAATAAAAATGCCACTTAATTAATTGAAAAACACGAGTACGCAATTGTAAAAAATAAAAAGGGAACCAGATTGCCTAGGCAACCCTGCATTGGCATTGTACTTCAGCCAGCAGCAAATTTAATTTAGATTTTCATAAGGGTCAAGAGGCAGGACATACTGATAGCAACGGCTTAACTTTGCATATTAAAGCAATTATTGTGACCCTTAAAGCATTTATCAATGTTTTAATGTGTAATCTTGTTCTGAAAATTTAAGGGTGCGGACTATCTTAGTTGATAAATCTAAGCTAAGGCAACAAAGGTGCTGCTAACATTGCGCATACGTAATTGACAAAAGCTATTAGCTTGAGCTGGCTAACAAACTGACAAACTAAGCTAATAATACGCATAAATAAACTGCCAAAGAACTTAAGATACTCAAGTAATTGAAAAGTGCAGTCAACAAATGAATGCAGCTCAAAGTAAAGCAAAAGTGGAAAAGCTAAAAATCTGTATTAGAAGGGGCCCCAAAAAGGATATATAGTATATATATATATATTAAGGTAAAAGTAACGACTTAAGTGGCATTTGCGTCTAACACATTACGATACAGCAAATCACATAAGCACACACAGATACCCTCACACACACACATACTCAAAGCGATAACGTAATGTAACGCAATTTGTGCCAATAAATCAAATTGTCTGCTCCTCGGCTCATGACTCACAACTCACGGTATGATTCGGAATTCAACTCAACTCTCGTTCTCAAACCAGCAAAAAAAATATATAAAAAAAACAACTAAGGGCAACAACAAAATGTATCTCACAGCACACAAATGAACAAATGAAATCAAACTTGCGAGTTACTGCCACAATGCCACCAACTGCTGCTACTCGAAACCAAGACTCCCTTTGGACTCAAACCCGAACTTCACAGAAGTCTGCATCAACCAAGTGGGAATATCTGCTGTGGGCTTTGGCTTTGCTTTTTGTATCCACTACTGCTGCTGCTTCTGATTCTGATGCTGCTGATAAACTAAATCAACGAAATTGGCTTACGATGCTAAGATTTTGAATTATGTATTGACATTGTCATTGAAGTTGTCATTGAAATGGCAATCAGAGTCCACGTGACGTATGTGCAACATATCATTAAATACAAATTAGCCAATGTAATCTATTTTAGTTTGCGAATGACTTTTAATGTTTTGCGGTACTTTATAATGATGGTAAATATTTCCATATTCAGTTTCTTCGATATAACATACATTAGGACATTCTGTTCATTCCCCTAAAATTCATCCTTTAGCTTAAACTGTGAACTATTATACAATATATCAAATTGCTTGCGATAAAATTAGAGCAGATCTGTGTGCAAAACATAGGTTATAGTAACATAAATAAATAAATAAATAATAAAATACATCAATTAGTATTTCGTCACATATATTCTATTAAGATGGCTTTGCCTTAGTTTATAGGTTAGCCTAAGGCTTCTTATGTTTTCAAAGCAATTCTGGACAAAATATCAACTGAAATCTGCTTAAAAGAGGTAACCTAACAAAATATGGTAAAGATATCCAAACTAACATTAAACTGTGTAAAATCTTCAAAAAATCTATTTATTTTTACCTAAACAGGCAATATAAATAAAAACAAAAAACATTTCAATGTATACTTTATTTTTAAAAAACCTTCCTTTTGGTTCTTAGATAAAAAGGAAAATTTTTATTTTTTCACATTAATGGCGACGTCAAAAGGTTGCAGCCGTGAAGTCCCCTCCAAAAATAAGTCTTATACTCTTAGTTCTCTACAGGCACTTAAATAACTGTATCTTTAAATATGTTTAATTATC
This sequence comes from Chymomyza amoena, assembly GCA_037043745.1. Classification (NCBI taxonomy): domain Eukaryota; kingdom Metazoa; phylum Arthropoda; class Insecta; order Diptera; family Drosophilidae; genus Chymomyza; species Chymomyza amoena. The sequence goes on along the minus strand of JBAMAX010001685.1, from coordinate 342,422 downwards.
ATATTTCCTTACCTTTATGGCTTTTAAAAGTTTCTTTGAAAAAAAACAGCGAAAAAGCTTAAAAACCATGCTCCACACAGGTGTTACCGCTTAAAGTCACTCCTAAATGGATCTAAGACGACTTTGACTTGAAGAACTAGCCGAAGTAGCACCACTGCAAATAAAAAGGCAAAGATTTAAGATTTAATGATATTGGCAATAATCTATCATTTTCAGACCACCAATACAGTGTGACCAAATTTTCGGAGGATAGTCAGCAGTTTGCCAGTTTTTTTTTATGTATACTTTTTATACCGTATATTATAAAAATTCTATAAATTAAAACAATGCGAAATTTTGGCAAGCTTAAGAACTCTGATCAACAATCAATTCTTTGTTAACGCAAATAAGAATAAAAATTAACCTTAAATTTAAGATACCAAAACATGATTTCGTGCAGACAGAATATTTTAACAAAAAATTTAAAACAAATATGATGATAACAATAGCCATTCGTGCTCTATCTGTTCATAAATATGGCTATTGTGTTGTCCTGAGGTACAAAATTCAAACAAAATACGTGTTTTCTATGAAGAAAAAAACTTTGGCCCAATTTCGTTCAAAATAAGAAATAAAAGAAGCATTAAAATAAAATTTATTTAAAATAATCAAAACTTTTAAATAAAATTACGTATACGCAATGTGGCCTTACACAAATACACTTATTTGAAAATAAGGAACAGTTATAGTTATTATAGTTATTTAACAAACATTTTGAACAGCTGATCTAATATAAATTTTTAATAATTATAAATGAAAACAGATATTTTAAAATTTACTTACATACCTAAAGCGCCTATTTTCTTGAAGAACATATAATTTCTAATTTATGTGATTGTTGCTCACTTTTTATATCCATACTCTCGGTAGAAGTGGCAGAAGTGCATTAAAATTTGCTGACTAATATTTGTAATCCAACAGAAACGAATAGCTGTAAAATTTATCGGTTTGGTTTTCTCGTTTGTTGGAGTTCGGCTGTATATTCTGCTTCAGGAAGTCCTTAAACCATAGTCATCCCAAGAAATATGTTGCTTGCACAAACAACGGTTTGGATACGCCACAATTTAAAATTTTTCAACCCACATTATTCATCTTGAAGCACTTGGCAAAGAAGAAAATAAAGACACAGCTAAATATAAAAAAAAAAATAATAAAAACCTTTTTAAGCCGTTTGCAGCTTTTGGCTTTGATACAGTATTTTTTGCATTGCATCGTAAGGAAACCCAGCAAAATATCATTCTCTTGATTCTAACAGTAAAGAAACCTTTTTAAATTTAAATTTATTTGCCAGCTTTTTGCAAGTTTAAAAACCTGCCTTAAACATCTTTATTTTACTTTTACGTGAAATGCAGCCAATTGCAAATGTATTCTCTTACACCACCTCATACTTTCTGCACCCTCGCAGTGAAACTTGGAAAACGCTGGCGGCAACATAAAAGAATAATATGCAATCTCTCATTACTTTTTCATGAGGCAAGTGGTGGAAGATTTGAAGATACACACTCTCCCACCTCCCACCGCCCGCATTCCATTCCAACAATACCTTACCGTGACTGTTATTTTGACAAGCTGGCAATCTCTTTTGCAAGCGCATAAAAATATTTTAGGGTTATTTGTCGCAGGCGCAGTATTCCGGATTCGTATATTCGGGTGAAATAACTATGAGTTATGGGCGTTATGGGTGTGTCACAGAGGCGTTGAATATATTCGTATTTTATGCTTGGCATTAAAACTTTAACAAGCGGAATCCGCTCTGACGTTACACATTTCCCGCCAAGTGAGAAGACAATGCAAAAATGAGCATGTACAGCAATGCATCCAATCTCATTGAGATTGGCAGAAAGTAGCAGCAGAAGTAACTATAGTTTACACAAAGTTTGAAGATATCCGCAAGGACTATGTTAGTGGCAGGATATTTGAATGGCGGTTGTAACCATTAGAGTTGCCAAGTCAAGTCAAGTCAAGTCAAGCATGTTATACCAGAAATAAATGTCATCATTCAACTGCACTTGGCAGTTAGGATTTTAGTTGACGTAGAGAATAATGTAAAGAGCAAAATGCTGTTGTGTCTAAATTCTAAAATTCGTTGCACTTGGCAATGCCGCAAGTTGGGTTGCAGTCAAAATTGGAACTATTTTTCCGCCGCATACTTTTAAATTCCTAGTTTGACAGAAAAAAAAAAGTTAAACAAAATTGGGTTAAATACTCATACAAGCGCGCAGCACAGACATTGTGATACGAGGGTAGTCTTTTACGTCTTGGAAATAGGGATTCGATACCAGTATTGCTAGATCAAAATTGTATCTCCGTGAACATTTTCCTGTGCCATTTTATATGCCCATAATTGAATACGTCAACGTTCTCTCGTTGGATTTCTGCGGTATTTCAGTAATAAAGCCTTCACGTAAACTACGTTTTATAGGTGGTTTGTAGAGTTCTAAGTTGAGGCTTATAGCTTTCTAGCTTTGCACAATGGGTTGAAATCCCAATTTGGTGCGTATAGACACAATTAAAATATGGGTAGGTGGTTAGCATTGGGTTAACATACTATATTCATCCAATTGATTAATTTCCTTACTATATACATATATAAAACAAATAAAATATAAGAGACTCATTTACTACCAAAATCATGGCTGCAAATCTTCCCTATTAAGAGAGGTGAGAAGTTGTGATCATTCATTGTGAAAGAAGGTGAAATAGAATTTGGAGACATTTTCACTTTCGTTAAAAATTTATTTATTTATTGTTTATGAGCTTAATGAAGAATTCATTCTAATCTAAATAATAAACAATTAGTTAAAAAATCTAGATTTTTTATTTAGCAGAGATAATATTTTATTTTTAAAACTAAACGAAATAAATATAAATCGATTTGTCGATAATTGTATCTTATTTATGGGCGCCACTAAACATAGATAAAAAAAATCCTTCAAAAATTAAAAAAAAAATGAAACGTTTTTCAAGGAAAAAAAATGTAAATACATTTATTAGAAAATTAATAATTCCCAATGCCGATAATAAAAAAAAATTAAAATTGAAGAAGTGAATTTAATATTGTCCAGTACCTGTATCGAAAATATTTATTCAAAAATCTTCCCGCTTGTCGCATTTTATCCCATATCGAAGCTGAAGACTTAAATATGGCTGAAAGACACATCTGAAGCACTTACGGACATTGAGTTGCAATTTGATTAAAATAAATATGCTGAATAAATCCGCTTTCGCTGAATAAAGTTTGTTTCTGCTCACTTGTCTCAAAATATAAAAGGCAACCCTCGAGCATATCAAAATCAAGGCTAAATCTTATGTGAATGTTTTGTTAAGAGCTTACACACATATACACAGGCACACACACATAAATACGCAGACGACACACAAAGACGACATAGTTAATGCGCTATCGGAATATTTGCAACAGTGATAATTACAAAACCTCGTCTATTCATGAATACACTCACTCACTCACACTCACTCACACACGCATAGACACTTTTACACGCATATGCCTATACACTCACTCATTCATTCAACCCACTCTCATTCACTCATACACATTCACTCATACACTGCACATTTCCTTTTCTAATGGATTTTTATGCGAAGCAGCGACGTGCCGTCATTTAATCTACACTCAATATGATTTTACGGCGCAGCAGGAAGACTCTTTTCTCCCACGCACATATACACCATCTTTCCCCTTGCGCTTTCGCCCCATACATATGCTTGAGTGTGTGCGTGCGTCTGTGTGTGTTTGTTTTTATTCATGTGCCATAATCAGCATTATGCCAGCTTTTTACCATTGTAGTACTAATGATGATGAAGTTGTGCTTAAATGCCTGAACTGCCTGGCTGAGCTGACTAAGCTCAGAGACTTTCAGGCACTCTTAGAAAAGCCCCCACCTTCTCTTTGACTCTGGAACCACACTTCCCATCATTTTCTCATACCCTAACCCCTGCTGCTGGTCATCCGCTTGTAGAGCAGTTGTAATGAAAAGTAATTTTGCGCTATATTCGCTTGATTGTGCGTATTTTGTTGCGGACTTTACTTAACACACTGCCCCGAATTTCTATAGAGATTTCTTTGTGCGGGGGGTTATTTCTCTCTGTATGACCATCACCATGTACATGCCAATGACTGTCGTCCATTCCATTTTTGATGCCTTAGTTTGGGGTTTGGGCGGCTTCTACTTGTGCCCAAGGACTGGCTGATCTGGAGTATTGTAATAATTGCGTACAAAATTAATGAACGTGCTGCTGCGTGGAAAATTTGATTAAAGTGCTCATTAATTCCAATTGTGAGACAATTCGAGTAGGCCCAGTAAATTGCGTGCCGAACCGCGGCTTCAGTGCCCGCCATTACTGTGGTTCCCTAAGCCGTAAATGTATTGTATATGTATATGCGTATGCGAGTGTGTATCCTTGTGCGTGCTCAAGTAAAAGTCAAGTACACAGTTATTAGCTTAGATTTGGAGATTTAATTGCGCCTGCATACTTAGTTAAATGCAGGCAGCGTTTAATTAAATTAGTCAAAAGTTTTGCCATTCAATTTATGAGAAAATATATTCATATGTTCATTGCCGGACTAAAATATTTTTTGGGCCGCAAGGGCCAAATGCGTAAATTAATGTCTTGTATCGCATATCAAGTATGACTGTCTATTTTCATAAGTTGTGCTTAAAAAAAGATTTTTTTTAAGATTGGTATTACTGACCCTGAATCGTGAATCGGGGTGCGACTTCGACAACTGTGTAAAATATTCAGAAAATCGATTTTTTTTTTTAAATGGTACACAATTATGTTAACAAGTTCCAAAGTTATTAAAAAACAAAGTTTTCCACATGCATGGCACCCCGCCGCGCATTAAATCATTTTTAAAACACAAAAAATTGTGTTTTCCAAAACACATTTCTTCGTATGGCTTGACGCGTAGCTTTGTCTATTTTTATCCGATCGATGTGAAATTTTGACAAAAACATAATACAAAAATGTGGTGCGTTCGAGGCGGTGCCCGATAGTGGAATACCCTGTACTTTTTTCTCAAAAAAATGTTTTCTTCATATTCCTATTAAGAGGTTTCTAATTGAAATTAATTTTTTTTTTTGGTGAAATTCGTTATTTGTACCTATAAGTTCCGGAAATTTTTACCGATTGTGATGAAATTCGAAAGTTACGTCAAAGAAGCTATTTAAGTTAGTATATGGGGTAAATTTCAAGTTGATATGTTGAGGGGTATGGGAGAAAATACGGCAAATCGATTGCGGGGGGTAGGGGTTCCAAATCTATAAAATTTGGAAGTGGATTGTTCAGTAGAGCCACATGAATCAGCTTACCAAACATTGTAATTCGAGTTCACTTGTAAGCATAGTTAGGTAGAGTCAAATATTGACGCAGTTTATTTATTGGCAAGGGGATATGAAATTTGTATATTTTTGACTATAACTTTTGCTGTATTTGTCCGACTTTGTTCATTTTTGACATACAGATGCGCATCACTCTGTTAAATTTCAGATGAAAATATTAATCGGTGTGCCCAAAAACCGCGAAATTCTACTGCGAGGGATTGGGGAAAGATATTGATATGCTTCAACAAACTTCATCTTCTAAGGAAATATGCACATCAGCTGGTTAAGTTTGGTGCCTCTAACTCTTCTAGTCTCCGAGATCTAGGCGTTCATATGGACGGATGGACGGATGAACTCACGGACAGATGGACATGGCTCAATCACTACCCGAGGTTATAATAAGCATTTTGGTACAAACGACTTGGGGTCTGCCATTCCTCCTTCTGACCGTTACATACATTGCACAAATCTAGTATACCCTTTGTTCCTATAGGTACAGGGTATAATTATTTTCTAAGCCACGTAAGATTTTTCCAAAATAATAAAAACTTTGTAATTTACAATTTATGCTTCAGAGAAAAAAAAGTTTGTTTGTTTCAAATCAATGGCGTCACGTAGTCGTTGCTCTTTGAAGGTGCCATTTGGTTTTTTATTACTTTGGAAGAAATAATATTTTATCATCAATTTCAAAACATTCCATAAAAAACAAAAATTAAGGAAAAATTACTATGTCCAATACGAAGGAATTATGGCGCTGATCGAGTAAGGAAAGCTTTTTAGTAGCATGTCTACGACATTTTTGAAAACTCTGCTCAGCAACATCATTTGCATATTGCAAGTGGTGACCCTCTGCAGGTTTTAATCTGTCCCTGTATTTGTGTTTAGTCAAATAAGCATTTAAGCCAATCTTAAATATGAAATAATGAAACTAAAACCGACAGCTGTCATAGCAAAAACCATTTTGCAATTTCCATTTTAATTGAAATTGATTGCCACAAAATGTTTTGTGATGTTCTTTGACATTTATTTGGCTAAATTGTTTATCGTTTCTAGTTGAGCGAAAAAAAAAATTGGAAAATGAGAAAGAAAAACTTCCAACAAATTGGAAATTCGGCTGACCGAAACTCGGAAAACTCGGAGGGAATAATAACAAACTTATGTAGCCAAAGAAAACAATGCCCCAAAAACTTTGCTGCCAAATGCAAAGCAAACAACATTGCTCGAACAAAACACGGCAAGAAGATGGACAATGTAGAGTGGAGAAGAGTCTTGTGATAAAAATGGAACAATTACTAGTGCTAATATTTGGTATTCGAAAGAACAAACAACAAACATGCAACAAATCCAAACTTTAAGAGCGCAACGAGTCAAAAGGATTTGCCAAACCAGTACCAAAAAGGTGTGTTCAGAGCCTTAGGCGTTCAGGTAAAAGAGCTGATAACTTCGCTCATTATTATGCATGTGGTTATAGATATAAGTCTTCAGGACATAGACCAGTTGGACGCACACACATGTAAAAATTGAGAGAGACTGAGAAACTGCAGAAATTCATTGTCAGATAAAAGGCCTGCACTAGTCCGAATACAACTAGTTGATCAAAGGTTCAAAAAACAATAGTCATGTGATAAAAAATTCAAAAGGTAAATTTTTATCACTAAATCTTTTTTTCGTTCGTTCGTCCACCTGTCCGTCCGCATGTCTGTATAAAGACCTGGATCTCGGTGATAAGAGCTAGAGATACGAAATTTTAACACCTGATGCTCATATTGCCTGAGAAAAAAAGTTTGTTGAATCATGTCAATATCTTCCCCCATTTGTTTTTTTAAATAGTCCCTTTGCCAACTTAGATTAAAAAAAAAATATTCAAAAATATTCAGTGGGATAGTTGCAAATAAATAAAAACGAGAATCATATTATTATCAATTAAACCTTAACGCGCTAAGTAATTTCCAGCACCTTATCCAGCCAGACCCTTTGCAAAACTTGTAGGTAAGAAAAAAGTTTTGCCCCAAAAAAACAATGTTTCAAATGGAAAATTCTTAGAAGGAACATGCATGAATAAAATTTGTTCGTGAAAAAGGTACAGGGTATTACACTGTCGGGCACTGCCCCGACGGTATTCAATTTTTTAATACTAATTCTTCGAAATTATAATAAATTAATTTAAGAATTGGATTTGGGTTTTATTTCCATTTTCAAAAAGAAAATTACTAATTTATATTGAACAAAATTTTAAAATGTAATATTGTTAAGGTAATAAAAATAACACTTGAAAAAGACAATATAAACCAGTCGAAAGTATGGGCTACTTATTGATACTAAAGCGTACCCAACCGGCTAGGTTCTTTCTAGTAAGGAACCATTATTCCACACGCAATCGGACTAGTTCTTTACCATTATGAAAGCATACCCAAGCGTTACTCAGACACGTTAGTTACACGATTGGAGCAGTTTGAAACCAATTTGGGACTAGAGTTTTTCACCGCAAGGAAGGGAGTCTGCCTCACATACACACACGCACACATAGGCTTACACCTTGTGGCAGTGAAACGGAAATTCACGCTGACATGAAAACCTCGCCAATGGCGTCTATGAAACGCAACTTCCGTCGCCGCCGCCAACTGTGGCACATCCGTACAAAGTTAAGGAGTAAGGCCGGAGTGGGAGTGCCAACAAACTAGTTGATATTCAATGCAGCATCCGGAACTTGATGGAATTGACTTTTGTGTCCCACTTTGATGCCGCAAAAATAGAAAATGTTGAATTTGTCCTGGCATCATTAAATCAAATTGAAACCCTTTTGTTGCACAAAAGGACTTAAGACTTTTGATTGCTTTCATTCGAGCTTTTTGCAAAACTATTACTTACTCGAACACAAACACACGCATTATTCATTGGGCGAGGTAATCTGGCTTATGTGTGTGCGTGTGTGTATCTGTGTCAATCTGTTTGTCAATTTTACTATGGGAGTGTGAGTGTGTATCCAGGTATTAATCTTATGCCATGCTCGGCATTAATCACACTTAAGCAAGGATTTCAAGGTAATGAGCCAATGCTTTGCTAAAGGCTTCGACGTTCGGTTTGTCGTAGGCACATTTTAATTAAAGTCTCAAAACATGTTAAATTATTTATTTTAATAAGTTTACAGCATGCTTCATTTATATGCGTCAGCGTATGTGTGTGTGTGTACATATATGCTCTAAATATATATACCCACAAATGTGTGTCTGCTGGAGTGTGGTTTTAACCTTGGTGGCTTTTGGCTTTGATTTATGTGAAATAAAATTGAATTTTTGTGGCTAAGACCAGCCCACACTCACACACACGCACTTACTCACACTTGCTATATTCGGCCTGGCCTAGTCATCCACAAGGTTACCAGTTGCAAGTAGCAAAGTGTGGGCAACAACCTTCAGTCCCATAGTGTTTCTTTTCGATACATATATTTTGTATTATTATTTGTTTTTTTTTTTTCTTTTTTGAAGTATTTTTTTACCTTGTACGCAGAGCACAAAATAGTTTCCACTTGCACTTAGCACATTTTTTAAGAAACATTTTACATATTTGCCGCACTCAAAACTATAAACTTTCATCTTTTCCATTAACGTCGTTTTTTTTTAAAGACGAATATAGCATTAAATACTCTTTTTTTTTATAAAAATTAGCTTATAACCAAAAAGTTATAAATGTGCAAGAAACTGTTAAATATGTGGAAATAATAATACATTTTTCGGTCAAGCCCAAGCATTAAAAAATTTGTTTACAAACTAAACCTACTAATAATTTACTATTATCGGTTGAAGATCTAGAACAAATTGGATTTTATCTCAAAAAAAATCGGTTAAACTGAAATATTGAAAATATAGAAAAAAAAAATAGATTTGTTTTACCAAATTAAATATGTTAATGTGAAAATTCAATGATAGGGCAACAAAAAAATATACTTAAAAAATTTATTAAAATTAAAAATTTAAAAAACCCCCGATACAAGAACTTAAGTAATTTTCATTTAAAAAGTAAAAAATAATAAAAGAAACTTAATGTTAAAGTACCTAAGAATCTATTAATAATTCTAAAAAAATACGTCGCGTTGGGGGACACGCGAGGACAGACGTCGTTGACGGTCGTATCTTACATGCAAATTTTTTGAAGAAATTCTATGAAAGTTTTTGAAGTATTTTCTTAATTTTGTTTTTAAGTTAATCTTTTTTGCTTAATTAGACTATTTGTATTTAAATTGTTAGTTTAGGAGCGGTCCCCCAACGCGACGTATTTTTTTAGAATTATTAATAGATTCTTAGGTACTTTAACATTAAGTTTCTTTTATTATTTTTTACTTTTTAAATGAAAATTACTTAAGTTCTTGTATCGGGGGTTTTTTAAATTTTTAATTTAATTTTTTATTTCATACTTTTTATAGGTAGGTTAGGATAAGTTAGTTTTATTTCATTTAAATGATTGGCAAGCCTATTGGCATTCCATATGGCTATACGTACATCTAATTGCATAATTTGTTATCTCAAGAAGTTTTTGGTGGACTTGTGATAAGACGAAATATCGATGGTGTTTTATGAAGTTTTACGAAGTATTCATCAACTATATGTATGGTGTTTTATGAAGTTTTACGAAGTATTCATCTACGTTTACAAGAATTATAAATATCTTAAGAAGTTTTTGGTGGACTTGTAATAGACGAAATATATATGGTGTTTTATGAAGTTTTACGAACAATGTTCCCTATCATTTTATGCTGGGCGGTTACAGCACATAAGTTGCAAAGGACGACAGTTGAAAAAGCTGTATATTTGCAAACATTCGGTTAATCTCCCCACTTTCACTTCACACAACTTTTAAACGGCTTATCCGATTTTCATCAAACATGTCTAACAACACTCGCACATAAGTCACCTTTAATACAAAAAAAACTAAATTGAAATCACTGCATGCGTTCGGGAGCTACGATGCCATAGACAGACAGACATACAGACAGACAAACAGACAGACACGTCAAACTTATGACACCCCTCTTTTTGCGTCGGGGGTTAAAAAATAATAAATAAAAACAAAAAGAAAATGTATATTAGGGTGAGCCATATTGAAAGAAACTTTCCCCAATAAACTATACGTCTGAGACGAATTTCTAGTCACTTTTTCAAAATACTTTTTTTTGCTTGAACGATTTCGCACACTTGACATATGTATTGATCGTCATTTTACCAAAACCAAGCATCTATAGCTCTTTAACAGCTTTAGAATATTAATGTAATGTGTAACAACGGCAACATCTTGTAACAAAGACATGCTTGCGCCATCTAGCGGCCTCACTAAAAGAAATTTTGATGACAAGAAATGAAACTCTTGTTATTTACTTTCTATCTCAAGTAAGCTATGCGTCAAAGCGATTTCTCACTTTAATGTGACTAATACAATCTAGGCATATATGACGTTCCTAAACATAATACTCATGCTTAACCTACATCAGCTAATGCAGATGGGCTTTAGCTGACCTGACATTTCGCGTCACCTTTGAATCTCGTTGCATACTTCTACTTTGCCATCACTTTAAGTTACACCGGCTGACCCCTGGGGGGAGTCACATATAGACTGCATAGTTCTTAGTGGACATACCATGACTTTACATAACACAAACTGTTGCATACTTTTGAGCTGTGGTCTGACGTTGAATTTAATAAAAAACCATTTACAAACGAGAACAAAATATTATATGAAAATTTCGCCAAAAAAAAAAAAAAAAAAAAACGAAACTTGTAAGCTATTTAACCAAAAATGTCGAGTTAACTTTTATACAACAAAACCTTTAAATTTTTGTCGTTTTTTAAGTCATTTTTCGAGGGATCTTTCGGAGTGGGGCAGGGTTCATAAAACCGCAGCAACAAATGTGAGCTCATAAAAACTGTTGCAGTTTGTTGGACTTTTCCATGTACAACTTTGGGCCAAAACAAATAAATAAATAGAAATATCACAAAAATATTTCTGCTCATAACTGTAAAAGGTCTGGCTGCGTGGGGGGGAGGGGGATTTAAAGCCGCATTTGTTTCAATGTAAATCGCTTTTTGGCGCTTTTTGCGCTACGTGTTGTGCCATGCAAAATGGTTGCTGGTCAAATGTATCCACACCCGCACAAAAACAAACAAACGTATGAAAACACATTTGCATTTACGTTTATACTTTGTATATATAGTATGTGCTTGATATATGTTTGTGTGTTTGTTTATTTGTATGTTTGTATTTTTATAACCGCTGCTGTTTATGCAAAATGTTTCATTGTCGCACATAGTTTGCATATTTCCACAATGATTTTGTGGCACGCCAAATATTTACTCCCACATATAAATAAACACAGTACATAGGTGTCTGTGCGTGTGTGTTAGCGTGTGCGTATGTGTTGTGCATATGTTTATTAAACGCTTTAGTTCTGGCCTGGTTATTAGCATATTCGTGGCATATTCACGCACATATTGCTCGTAATCCTCCAAAATGCAAACAAAAACGCGCATAATCGAGTTGATTAGCGGTAATGAAGCCCCCACCCAAGCTTCAACATGGGGTTTATTAAAATAGGTTTTTCGCTAGAGCTTAATGTCAGTTTTACAACGCAGCGTAGTAAGCCACTTGTATGTGTCTTTTTTTGGGGGGGTTCTGAAAGAGACACAGCGGAAACTGTGACACAACTGACCTATTCCCAGCATCCTGTTCTTGAGAGAAACTAGGAAACTTTCAACGGTTGCCAGCTGGCCCAGCTTTATTAGACAAAATTGAATTGCAAAATACCTGGCAAGACAATAACAATAACATCAGAAACAGAAAAGAACAGAGCAGAACAGAGAACAGTAGAGAACAACGGAAGAACAAAACAGAAGAAACAGGCAACAATGTCTTTTTGTTGTATGTATGTATTATAAAGCAGCTGTTGTTGTTTAAACAATGCCTAACCGGCACAGACACACACAAAGTGACAAGGACACGTTTTACAACAAACTTCATCTGCGGCTCATACGCAGTAAAAGAGCCCGAAACTTACATCAGCCTAGTGGCTTTCCGACAATAGGATACTCTCTATAAGTCAAGGCAACCAGATTGACAGCATCACTTTGATAAAAGATCAACATTTGTTTGCATATTAAGCTCTCACTGGTCTATATGCCAAAGGGAACCAGATGGATATATAAAATATCAAAAATTTGTTTGCTTATTAGGCCCACATTTCATTACAATTTCCCTGACTGACAGTCACCTCTGGCGAAGACTGGGGCTCTTCATAAATAATTGTTCGAAGAGAAAAGGGACAAACAGTTTGTCTGGAATTAATAGAGATTACCTTGTGCCCAAGACTCACATTTAATGAAGCTTTAAATTTTATGGATTTATCTTTGTATGTTACTTACGTGTGGCGGATTGCAGATATTCTATATCCTCTTTAGGCATCACTAAGCCGAGGTTTTAAATATTTCTTCCCAGATATAAGCACTACAACACTTTTGTTTCAATTATTGGTTCAGCTATATTTATACTATGAGCAGAAAAGGCTAATTAACTTGAAACTCTTTATTGATTAAATGTAAATGTTTTAATCTCAAATGTTATATTATATTATAAAATAAACAAAAATTCCACTTTTTTTCCTGTAGATATACAAATACGCCTCTAGATCTTTGGAAGTACAGCTCCACAGCTTTTTATTAAGAAGAATTAAAATTAAATTTTAATCCAAGACATGAACCATTTATGCATAAGAAAATTTTATTTATACCATAGGTATATGAATTTATTTATCAAAAAATATTTTGCTTGAATCTAAAAATTTCTAAGAATATTTAAAAAATAATTTCAGTTCAAACAATTCGTTTTGTGTTCTCTTGCAAAAAAGTAGTCCGCAGCGCAGTCGGCACATGCATGAGTGTAAATGTAACGATTCCCTCTCGCTCTTGTTCGGTGTTCCCAACTGCGCTGCTGACAGATACAAAAAGTACATTTTGTTAACTTTGGTTTGGCTTGTAGTACTTTTTGATTCGGAGCGGGATACGCGACCCGAATGGTGATATATATTACAACTAGAGCTAATGATCCATCACGCTTTCTATTGCAGGTTACAAACATTAGCTAAATCCAGAGCAGCCTTGGTGGCATTGGTATAGGGTATTAAAAGTATGCATAACAAACTGTCGAAAAGTTTTGTTAAGGTATTTTAGTTGAGCAGGAACAAAAATAACAATGCCAACAACAATTGAACAACTTCAAAAGTTGGCAACAAAGCTTGACCAGGCTGCATACATTTCGACCAAATATTTGTAATACTATGAAAAACAACGTTACTTCTGCTGCTTTTGTTTCTATTAGAAACCGTAAAATGAATTCAATAAATTTGCCAGGGGATTTAAAAGTTCAAATTGATATTACAGACACACACAAACCCCCCACACACATACAACAAGCAATACAAAACAAAAATAAAAATAAAAACGTGTTTGGCATATCAAGTCAAGTTTTGATTGAGTTTTGATTGAACAGTAGTATTCCGTAATACCATAAGCAGATCCAAAGCAACCAAAGATCTTAACTATAGCTACACCTTATTAAGTAGGGATTGTGGTCAAAAATTTACATGACCAACCAACAGGTAAACAAATTGGAATATAAATATACGCCATTACTTAAAGCTCTGGACTGAGTAAAGCTGGCCACATAATCTACAGAGCTCTGAAGAGTGTTGCTTAAAGCTCCAGACACGTGCAACAGCCTTATAAAGTTGCAAGCTTATGTTATCTGTGGCATCGTTAGAAGTTTCAACTTGTTATTGTTGTCCACCGTGCAACATGAAACAGCGAATTTAAGTGAAAACTAAATGGCAATAACACGCGGGAGAGTTGGTAGGCGGAAAGAGGGCGTAGGTATACAGTCAGTGCGCTAAATACACAAAGCAAGAGAGAGCCAGGATGGTTTACCGCCGGCTTAGGAAATGCCAAAATAATATGCCATGTGCAAGAAGCCAGGAGCGAAGACAAAACAGGTCGGGAAATTAAATGCTCAGCAGATTGCTCTGTTTGTTGCAGGCTAAGGTCTAAACCCAGAGAGTGGCACAGTGGTACAAAATGTTTATCCTTTATATTATTCTTATTAGGCGTCTTTCAGTAAAAACGTATATTATTTGTAACATATTTATTTGCCCTTAATATAAGAGTGCTGCAAATAAGTATGAGCTATATACATATGTATATAAAACAGTGGTGTTCCTTCTAACCAATAAACGGATTAGTGGAGCTATAAAATAATTTCCCGCTCTCTTGTAAACTTATAGCTTTTACTTTTTATATCCTGGACTTTTTTTCAGCTGACTTTTTATTCTCAAAAATAAGCCGGCTTTAAAGAGCTGTCTCTAAAAAACCACATTTTCTAACGAACGCAAGAAAAGATGGGACAAAAAAGCCTCGGATCATCAATAAGCTGAATAAACTCCACCTAGTAATCATGAACGATCCCCAAAAACGCCTTTAAGGTTTAGAACATGAAAAATATCGAAGTCGATACTGATATTGGTATTTTGGCTCTCTACTTATCGTCGACCCTATTTTAGTCACAAAGAGATGACAGAAAAACTTGTTGTGCCTTGGTGTGGCTAGGTGCCAAGAAGCAAACTTCAATCTACCTGGTAATTATGATAACAATACCAAAAGAAGTCTTGTGCAAAAGCTCAAGAAGGATGATTCTTGTCACGATGCGCGATGCCGATCTGGTATTTTGAATGTCGAGATTAAAATAATTTTTTTCACAAAGTTTCCTTAGTCCAATCTCAATTTAATATAAAAGTAAATAGAAAATTTTGTGTTGTTTGTAGAACAATTACCTCCATTTTGTATAATAGTTTCTCTAAACAAAACATTGGCATTAAAAATTTCAAAATCCCGGACATTTTCTTTCTCCAATACAAATTTATTTGTTTTTTTTGTTAACTAATTTTTTATTTATAACTAGACGGCCTCCGCTGCGCTCCGGCACGCTCGCTTCGCTCGCTCGTCTAGATCTGGAATCTTTCCGATTGGAAAACATCGTCCGATTGATCGATGAGTGGATTAATTTCATCATAAAATTTTCAACCACTCGCCATCTCTACATTTTAACCATGTTTGATGGAGATTTGGTAGTTTTCTTCTCGGCATTGTAAGCAGTATCTGATATTAATGTTTTCGTGCACTAATTATGTTAACCTATAATGGCGACAGGATGTCTTTTTTTTATTTTTTCACGTTCACTCAAGACAAACCACAGATTGAAAAATATTGCGTAACGTGCCGTCCGCGAAAGCCGCGAAACAGGAGTGTGGGGCTTCGCAGCTAACTTCGCGGCGTTCGCGCCGGTGAACACACCATGAAGGTATAGTCGATAAATGAAAAAAAATGTTAGGAGTGGCAACCCTTATCTCTTAGGGCTATGAAATATAGATGTTGGCCGATTCTCAGACCTGCCCAATAAGCACACAAAATTTTATGAGAATCGGTCTAGCCGTTTCGGAGGAGTATGTTCACACAAAAACCCATATTCACAATCCCACGAACCAATTCACACAAACACATCGCAATAGGCTTAAAACTTCCGCATTGACCTCTAACACAAGCAAAAATCAGTTTCATCGACTCGTTCATGAGAACACCCATAATAAGTAAAACATAAGTTTCTTCTTTTTTTAACATACTCCTCCGAAACGGCTGTACCGATTCTCATGAAATTTTGTGTGCCTCAAAAAAATAAAATTTATAACGTTTATAATTTTTGTGGTTCCTTTCGACAAAAACAATTAACTAAAAAATATTAGTTAATCTGACAATGTACACAATGCCAACCTAAATTAAAAAAAAAAATAATTTATTGGAAAATGAAATTGTCGTTTTTAGTATTTTCAATTTTCCTAATTTTTCTGTAAATTGTCCAATGATATTACATAGCCTATTCGCGTTGCAGGAAGCTACTGAACATTTTAAAAAAAGTCCCATTAAAATCGGACAAAGGGTTTGGCGTCCAACCTCATACAAACAGACATACACTTTTTTTTATATATAAGATAGAAATTTTGCATATTTACTACTTATTGAGAGTACCTTAAAAAAGAAGCTCAGATGTCAAAAATTACATTTCAAATCTCAGAGAAAGCAGCACAACTTGGTCTTTTTCAAAGACTTACATTTAATGCTGACGAATTAAAAATGTATTCCACTGTTCGTTTTTGGCGGTACAACGTGCAATGTGCAGCTGAGGCTGCTTTTGTTTTGACTGGACAGTGTTCTGGGCCAGTTCCATTTTGTGTCAGCTTTATGCCCAAGTATTTATGATGTTAAAAAAGCAAACAGTCGGATTAAAGAGCGAGAGCCAAGTAACAAAGTGTTGGCCAAAAGCTATGGCAAAATAACGCGCTTCAAATGGCCCCTAGCATTAGGCAAAGAATATTTTCAACATTTTATTAATCATACGCACAGTTGGCAGCTACAATGCGACAGAATTTCAAAGTCACACAAAATACTTGCAGCATTTGGCAAATTTATAGGCAATTTTGAGCCAATCAGCAAAGCCAACTCTTTTGGTCTATAGTCAAAAAGTTTTTTGGCTCAAAAACTTTGCCACACACATACACACAGAGCGTAGGAGCGCATTTTAATTGAGCAGATTTACATAAAACTTTTGAAGGCGATTAGCCGATTAATAAGCTTGTCAATTTGCAATTGTTGCCAGTTGTTGCCGTCAGAGAGTTATGGAGTAGCCGTTTGGGTTTATTTTATTTGAATGCCGCGCTCAAAGACATTTCCAATTAGGCAAAAAACTTTTCCTACAACTTTATGTAGAGGCTGGGCTATAGGTTTTAGCTAATTTCATGCAGCAAAATGTGGCAGCAGAAAGTGTCTGAGATAGAGATAGGCAGAGCGGAAGATGGAGCAGGTGAGCCAGTGCACTGGCCGGTAGTTAACACCTCCATGGACACAGATTGCTTTGACTGTAGCCTATATAAAGAGAGCCGTGTAGCAAGCAAGTGAGCAGTAAATTCTCAAGGGCCTCTTCAAACATACAACGAGGCAAATACTAAAAGGCACACACAGATACACTCACCTGCATTGGCATTTGTCTGTGTATTTGTGTTGAGCATTAGACAGAGCTTGTAATAGTTTAGTTGGTGCTATTTGCGTATGCTCCTGGTGAGCAAGTGGAAGCTGAGGGGAAGCGGAACGTCATCTTACCTGTTCCAGCTGTATTAGCTGTTGCTTTAACAAGCTCTTCTGCTTACTTGGCTACACATTTTTTTATGTGCGTCCAGAGAGCAATTACCAAAGATTCCGCTTTCGTTGCAATAAAAATTTAAGACCAAAACAGCTTGCTAACCGAAAATAGACTACATAGAACAAAGCCATTGCCATATCCATATCTATGTTCAAGTCCAAGTTCAGGCCTTTGCACAGTGGTGGGTTTTGCATTTTGATATGGCATATAATCGAATTTACCATTGCAGGTGGCATGTTTTTGGCAGAATGACGATCACATAGTCTGGCTAAGAAGCGACGAGAATATATATTTATATTTTTCGAATTATTATGATATTTATTGTTCACATGTTCAGAAAGATCTGACTATAATGATGATAATTCCCTTTACACTGAGATTTGTAAAAAAAACTAAGGTACAACTTTCAAATGACTTCCGACAAAAACTAACAAGCAAATGCTTCAGAAGCGAACAGTGTATCGTATTAACGTAATGTCATTTAATAGTGACGGAACAAATGCAGAAATGTCTGGGTGAACGAAGTTAGATGAGAAGTTAAAATAGATAGTTTAGATTCGTTTGCAATACAAATATTTACATTCTGTGCAAACAATTAAGTTCGTGGTGATGTAGTTTTTTTACTAATATTTGCATAGATGGCCGAATAGATATCAGCAAATTTCATAGCACAACATATATTTTTTCTTTGTTAATCATATCAAGCTCTAGCTCTCCAGCTGCAGAAAAAACAGCATATTTGGAAAGCTCTGCTTGTCTGCTGCAATTTGAAGAAATCGAATGCTCTCTATCGGAAACAACATGCAGAGAATGGTTTCGGCGATTCGAAGACGGCAATTTCGACCTATGGGAAGAGCGAAGTGATAATTGTCCCAAGGAAGTTGAGCAATATCAATTGATGGCTCTTTTGGACGAGAACGATATGCAATCGCAAAAAATTCGTTCCGAGCAATTGGGATTACTCAACCAGCCATTTGCATGTGTCTATGGGAAAGTTTACAAAAATCGGATTGGATGATGGAGCCACACCGATTTTTAGAAAGACGTCCGAAAATGGCTTGAGGGGATTGCTTCGAACGAGAAGGAATTTTTTTGGCGTGGTTTCCATAAATTGCCTGAGAGATGTGAAAAATGTGCAGCTAGCAAGGGCAAGTACTTTGAATACTTTTCCAAAAACAGCAGATTTAAACTTATAAAGCTTATTATTAAAAAAAAAAAATGCAAAATATTTAAATCTGACTACTGTGCACTTTGTTATTCCGCAAAAATTGAAGGCTAAATGCAAAAATTACACCTGGGCATCATTCTGCCATTTTGGTTAACATACTCGTGTACAATAATGTCTATGTTTCCGGTCACACCAAAGCAAATGTCAGTAAATACATTATGTACTATGTTTGTTAAAACAGCTACTTTAAGTGTTCTTACATATGTCAAGCAACATAGTTACAATAGAGAGAGGCTTATTTAGAGTACGGTCTTATAGAGCAACTGCATTTAGGCACTTTGTTGCTTTGGACTCGGAAAATTTATGCAACAGACATCGTTGCCATATTTCATGGTAGCCATCAATGGAGCTTACAATTTGTACATAAATCCTTTGTTTGAAATCAAACTACAATGGGAGTACAAACACACACACACACGGGTACTTACACACATACACGTACACACTCGTGCAAAGAGTTGGTAGCACTTCATTGCTATGCAGGTGCTTTATTTGCATTTCTCTTTGCCGCAATATTGATGTGTGCGTGTAAGTGTGTTGATGTGGGAGTGAGTATGTGTGTGTGATATTTTTGCCTTTTTTACGAGTGCTGCTGCCAATGTCAGGGGAAGACGAAGAGGCAGAGAGAGCGGCTGCAAAGGTAAATCTACATTTTCCAAACCACAACAAGCCGCACTTAACAAACACACTCAGACACAAACACACACACACACACTTAGACAAAAACACACACTCGTAGACACCACATAAAGTAACTTTTTTATTGCGTCTTCATAAAAGCAGCGTACAAACTTTCAACAGAATTGTTATTCAAAGTGGCAGACTCCTCTAGCGCAAAAACTGAACAAAAATCCGAAAAAGTAAAAGCCTTGCCACACATATTTTCATGCACACACACACTAAGTCATTCACTCATACACTTATGAAAACGTCAATGTGCCTGATTCCTATGCTGATGTAAATGGAAATTTCTAAACAACAAAAAAATAAATACAAATATGTCCAAAATGGCAGCAGCTCAAAAGGCACAATTCGCACAAAATGGAAATACAAATAATAAGCAAAGAAAACAACAATCATGCCAACATCATCAAATCAATAAGTTTAAATAAGAAATGTAAGCTGCCAGTTTAGAAACATGAATTGTGGGCATTTCCTCGAAAAAAAAAAAGCCACCCCGGGCAGTCGAAGTCAACACGTGATACGATCCATCAATATTGGTTTCCAGTTCCAACGTTGCTCCAATTTCAACTTTAATTTTTTTCCGAAAATTTTGTAAATTGCGAACATTTCATGGCACATTTCGTAAAGCTTTCTTGCCAATTCGAATTCGCTTCAATGGAAAATGCTTCATGCATAAAACTTAAGCCATTAAACCCGCGGCAAATAAAACCCAACTGAAACAGTAAAAGCCAGCTGGCAGAATTTTTACCGTTGCCATTGCACCGCTAATTAAATTGAATTGCTCTTTGCTTAGCTCTTCCAGTCAGGATTCCAAAGTTTTTAATGCACAGCATTTGAGTTTGCGCTGCGTTTTTAAAGGTGGTCACACTAACATCCAGCTGACATAAGTTCGCTAAGCTTGTGCCTGGTTTTTTTTTGGGAGCCTGGGAGTGTCCTTTACGCCCGCCCATCCACACACCAATTTCCCAAGAACTTATGCAGTATGCGTGCACTGAGCATAAAGTCTGACCCACTTTCATATCGACGGCTTCGGTTTGCCAGACTGTAAAGTCAACAAACCAGTGGGGAATCAAAGACAAGTTGTGATTCCCCTATGTCTACAACTACATCTACTAGTCTACAGAGACCAGCGGAATAAAAATTTGGTAATTAAATCGAGTCCAAACGAGTCACAAGAGCCATGGCAAGTCGAGTCGACTCGTTGTGCCTTGCCCTAGGCGGCCGGCCAATTAGTCGAGCTTCTAGGGATTTGGCAAATGAAAATGGCATAAACTAGAGAGTAAATTTACTCGGCCTTAGTCTAATTAAAGTTAAATTAACTTGTGCCAAAGTTTCTAATAGAATCTCCCCTGCGTACAATATAATTATTAGCTGTGGCTTTTGTTGGCAAAAGGCTCGCTACCATATTTGCATCAATATTTGCACGCATTGATTGAGTTAACACTTCTTTAGGCCAACTTGCGAAATCTACTTTGGCCAACTTGCGCTAAGGATTAACTGAAACCCTGGGATAGTTGGGCCAGCAACAGACCACAAAAGAGCAAGAAGTGCCCAAGCTACAAGCAGTTTAAACTAGTACTGAGAACACAACTAGTTGTGGACTGGTACGCAAAAAAGCAGTCCCAGTAGCAGTATAACAAAAATTAATTTCCTGAATTTTTACCTTAAAATATGCTAAAAAGCTTAAAGAGGGATTAGTTGACGTTTATTATAGAAGAATTTTAAAATAATAATACGAATTTCGAGATACAGTTGAGTCTTTTTCATCAGTTAGTGAAACTGACGCAATAGACTTGTGATAGATAGGTAATGATAATGATTGACACATGATACTTACGGATATAAACGTTATATGACCCAAATATAGACATGTTATACTATACAACTCTTAAACACGTAATAAACATATGACGGACAGACGTTTCGGAGACAAATGACAGACATCAGATAGACCAGTACAACGTAAGTGAACAGTTTTAGAGAAAAATTCCAGTTCGCACCATACTAGTTATGGACCACAATGAAAATGGTTAAGAGTCGCTAGGAACTTATATAGCTTTTTTTTTGTTCCAGTTCCATAGCACCACAGTATTAGTGACAAATGATGAAAGTAGCCAAGTCTAACCCCCTGACAGCTCCAAACTATTTGAAACTTTTCCAGTTAGTAGACGCAGCTCATGTAAATTAAATTACAGCTATAAGGCAGCAAGCACAAAAAAAAATCATACGAAGAATTGGGTTATGGGAAATGCCTTAAGGGACACTTTGATGCTGTTGCTGCTTTTAATGAACGTGCTGAATGAATTGAATAGCAAACGAAAAGTTGAAACGAAGAAAATTATAATGAGATCCTTTTGCGCGTATGGGACAACTTTTTGGACGGTTTCGGTTTTTGCTGTCATTGGGCTTGCCCAACGGTTTCCATTTTTTTTTTTTGCGTTCTTCTTTCGTTTCCTTTTTTGGTGGTTGTCGCACCACTAGCCATGTTAATTGCATGTGGTACAACACTGATGCGCTTTTCCCTGCAACGATGTCGCCATTGTCGTCGTCTCTTGGTTGGTTTGCATAATACGACAGCACACAGACAGAAATTTCAACGCACGCATAAAGAAAGATGGCGATAAATCGCAAAGATGCAAAATTTTTGCGACTCTTTTCGTGATTTCGTAAATTCGTGAAACACATTAATATCATTTGTATAGTTTTTAAAAAGAAGCAAAGTATGAATATTTTGATCTAGTACGTAGTATCGTCTGTTTCGATCAGTCATTAGCTATGCGTTCACGATCCATCCCTCTGGCAGATCTACTTACTAGGATAATACCTCTTGAAATGAGTTTCGCCGATATTTGCTTTGCTGAATTTTGCAGCTCTAACTTGGCATAACTTGGTGCTGTGGATTAATCAAGATTAAAAGATTAAGATAAAATTTCACCATAATTGGCTATTGGCCACAATTTTTCCGATTGAAAATCGTTTTGAAGTTATACACGTATGTATAAATAAATCAAAGTCTTATAATAATAATAGGAAAATATTCTAAATAAATATTTCAATTGCGTTAATAAGTTATATTCGACTTATATTAAATTAATTTTGAGTAATCAAGTTGAGAGTTTATTACCTAACACGAGAACCATATTGAATTTAATTTTCGACAAGTTGGAATCGAAAAATTCTTTTTTTGATCATCGATCGCGAAATAACGTTATTTAGTTTTTTTTTTTAATTATATTCAAAAATTCGTTGTAGCAATTTCCCCCTAAAACATCTGGCAATTACACAGCTTTATGACGATGTTATTTTCGGCGGCTACACAATTTCATTCGGTGAAATAACATCAATATTTTAGGCTACATGACATTAACAAATTTAAGAATAACATGCATTTTCAGTTTTTTCAATTATATTAACATATTTAAGCTAAATTAAAGAAACTAAGCAATTAATAATACCCTGCATATAAACAAAATAAAAGGTTCTTTTAAATCGGATAATTAATATACAATAAATACAAAAAGAAAACATTAAATTATTTATTATATTAATTATTAAATAATAAAAATTTAAAAAAAAAATTGTAAAATAAAAAAAATTATTTGCCGAAACCCGGGATCGAACCAGGGACATTTAGATCTTCAGTCTAACGCTCTCCCAACTGAGCTATTTCGGCCCTTGCACACGAAGCGGCATAAATCGCACATAAGACACTTCGGAATTTTTCGTCAATAACGATAAGCGGCATTTGATAAGACGCCTAAAAACAACGTTTGATGAACTAAAGCACCTGACCACAATAACAACTATCTCTAACCTCAAAAAAATAAAAAATAAAAGTTTTTGTTTTTTTTAATTCTGTGACGTCATACAAATCATATAGATTTTTTTTCATCAAGAGATAAAATGTGAACAGAAAGCAACGTTTGATTTGTGAATTCTTTAAGAATTTGATCTGCTACTTTTAGTGTGTAACCTTCCATATAGAGATCGTGTGACACTGTGCAACATTTTCGGAACATTAGCATTTGCTTATTAAGTTAAACCATAAAGTTTATTAGTTATGTTTTATATTTATATATACAGTGTGCCACAAAAGTCATGGTACAGCAGGCGATTTTACACTTAAATGCGAATTCCTCCCAAATTGTTTAAATTTTCCAAAAACTAATGATAAGATTTTCTTAAATATATATTTTTAAACAATAAACAAAAAAAAAACAACAATTCAATAACAATTAACAATAAAATTCTAAAAAAACTAAAAAATGGCAGTAATTTAGCGCCACAAAAGTCATGGTACACTTAGACGGTATACCGAATTTACGTTGTTGCAGCTGGTTTGTTTTGGTTTTTGTAACGGGACTTTTTTGTATATGCTTTGCTTTACTTTTGTATGTGCGTGTGGGAATTTTCCGCTGCCAATATTTGCCTTATTAACTGCAAACGTGACGCGTAAGCTCCTTTCAATAGAAGAACGCAAAATATTATTGAATGTACACGTAAAAGATGGAAATTCGTATTCCGAAATTGGAAAAATTTTGTCAAGACCCCGGTCAAGAGTCCAAAAGGTCATAACTCGTTTAAAAAACCAAGATTGGGTTAAAAACAAGCCCAGGAATGGTCGTCCGACGAGTATTCAATGCAGTGTGTTTTGGGTCATTGTCTGATAAAAGTGGAAATTTGACCCAAGACCAAGGAGATCGGGACTATGTTGGATGTTTTTTTTTAAGAATTTCAATGTATGTTTTATGATCCATAGTGTCATCTATAAATTCCCAGCTCTCGACGCCCGCATCACCCATGCAATCCCCAACCATTTGACCACCACCACCGCGCTTAACCGTCTTAATTGTGTATTTGGGTTTGTAGGCATCTCCAGGCCGCCGCCGAACCCTGTAGTGCCCATCTAATCTAAAAATGTTATATTTCGACTTATTGGAGAATAAAACTTGGCGCTAGAACGTGGCGGGATAATGCCTGTACGTTTTAGCAAACGCAAGTCGCTTAAGCCTGTTTTTCTTTGTGACATGTGGCTTTTGTCGTGGTGTGAACGAGCAAATTCCGAACTATTTTATGGTACTTCGAATGGTTTCCGGATGCACAGTCTTTTGAAGTGTTGTCGAGATAATCGAACTGATTTTTACATCGCTTTGGAATGGGTCTTTGTCTATAATATGTTTAACGCTGCGTTTGTCTCTATTATTTAATTTCGTCAGATGACCATTCCTGGGCTTGTTTTAACCCAATCTTGGTTTTTTAAACGAGTTATGACCTTTTGGACTCTTGACCGGGGTCTTGACAAAATTTTTCCAATTTCGGAATACGATTTTCCATCTTTTACGTGTACATTCAATAATATTTTGCGTTCTTCTATTGAAAGGAGCTTACGCGTCACGTTTGCAGTTAATAAGGCAAATATTGGCAGCGGAAAATTCCCACACGCACATACAAAAGTAAAGCAAAGCATATACAAAAAAGTCCCGTTACAAAAACCAAAACAAACCAGCTGCAACAACGTAAATTCGGTATACCGTCTAAGTGTACCATGACTTTTGTGGCGCTAAATTACTGCCATTTTTTAGTTTTTTTAGAATTTTATTGTTAATTGTTATTGAATTGTTGTTTTTTTTTTGTTTATTGTTTAAAAATATATATTTAAAAAAACCTCATCATTAGTTTTTGGAAAATTTAAACAATTTGGGAGGAATTCGCATTTAAGTGTAAAATCGCCTGCTGTACCATGACTTTTGTGGCACACTGTATATATTTCTTTTTCACATTTATCCGATAATAATAAACAAAATTCTATCATGTTTAGGAGAAAAAATATAGTTCTTAGATTAGTTTAATATTAATACTCCGTACCTTTTGAAACAAAGGGTAATTTACCCTGTGCGTGCTGAAAATATATGCAACATAAAGAAGGAGAAGTCGGATACCACTCAAAATTACCTAAAGTCGGATCAGTGAGGCTAGATTAGTCCATAAAAGGTGGTAACTAACTGCAACTAATCTTTCATATTCGAAACAAACTGATCTTTGATCTAGTTTAACGTACCTGAAAATTGTAAAATATGTCTATTTTTTAAGTATAATAAATATTAATAACTCAAATTAGTGGTTTTAACAAATAAAAAACAACACATTCTGCTCTGGAGAGCTCCTAGATTCAGAATTTCATCAAAATTCCATTCGACAGTGAGTTTAAATTTCTTCTTCTGCACACTGTACTACAAAGTTCGTGAATTCATTTCGTGTGTATCATAATCGTATATTGGTTCCACTAAGAGATTCGCATTGAAGAAATGCGAATTGGTTCCGACATACACAAACAATTTGCATAATTGAAGTGGGCGAGAAATTGCAGTACATGTGCAACGAGGATTTCCCATTTGAAGCGAAAAACATTATTTTCATATACACGGATACGCAACACACACGTAAAGATATTTACAGGTATAGATATGTCTGATACAGCTGTTGTTGTAGTTATACACTGTACTTTGGGTAAATCAGGAGTGCGCATAAAATTGCTCTATGTACCTTACACGGAACTGAGCCGGACTACAATAGAAAACGATTTAGCCTGATTTAGCAATGAGAACATAAATTAAAATCTGTTGGGAACTTCGAGAGTTATTGCATAAAATTACTCATTTTGAAAGAACATACTTTGTCCTCCCAACTTTACAAAAAACTATATTTTGTGTGATTTAAATCCGAATAAGTAGTTGCAAGAGAATTTAGAAAAGAATTAGCAAAATATGATCATAAGTGTTAAATGTTCTTAAACTAAAATAATTTTTGAATATTATTTAATATTCTTATAGGTACTCTGTTTTCGCCTATTCCAATTTATATTTATTGAAAATAATTTTTAATTATTTCTATTTTCTTATTAAATCTTAAAAATAACATACAGAGCTCCTAACAAAAAAAGCAAAGTTTTTCGTTTGTAAAATAAGCATTAAGATCTGTTGAACACTGTGGAATTTTAAGTATAGAGTATTCTCTAGACGGGATGCTCCGACTGTAAGCAGTGCATAAGTTTTTTTGTTGTTATAGTAATTGTCAAGGTCCTTTTTGAATGAAAATCAAGAAATAAAGACATTTGGCAGTTATGGATGTTGTTGCTGCTTGGAAACGTCTGTCGTTGATTGCAGTCAAAATTGATTTTCCCAGAACT
This sequence comes from Chymomyza amoena, assembly GCA_037043745.1. Classification (NCBI taxonomy): domain Eukaryota; kingdom Metazoa; phylum Arthropoda; class Insecta; order Diptera; family Drosophilidae; genus Chymomyza; species Chymomyza amoena. The sequence continues at coordinate 315,661 of JBAMAX010001685.1, read as the reverse complement.
AAATTGCATTTCATTGCGCTTCGTTAATAACCAAATTATGTGTAAACAATATTAAAAGCAGGCTTAAAGTGTGCAATATATCAAGCATACGACTAGTATAATACATTTTGAAATACATATTGTTACATAAATGCTTAAAGTTATGTTGATATAAGTTTGTTATAGCATTTGCATAGGAAATGAGAATTATAAATTAATAGAAATAAGTGGAGTGAATTTCAATGGGCCAAAGCCGCATAAATAATTGAATATTGATGACGATTGTGTTTGGTATTGTGGTCGCAAAACAATTGCAACGTCAATTATGCAAATCAAAGTCGTGCATGAAATTATTTATTTACAGCGCATAGACAAGGCACGTATAAATAATTAGAGTATAAGCCACATATAAAGTCATGTTTGACTTAATCTGACATACCAAAGAGCTCAGTTTACATAAATTGATGGCCTTAGCCGTGCTTAGATGCTCAATATTAATTAATGTAAGTCTTCCTCTGTGAGAGTGTCTGTGTGTGTGTGTGTGTGCGCAAACAGTTAAGGGAGCAAAGGAGTTTCCTTCTTATCTGAAACTATCCATTAAGCCCAAGTCTTAGAAGTGCAAGCTGCTCCCTGCAAACCCTTGTATTGTACTATAAAATATAATATGCTTTTTTTATTGCAGTTCTGAAAACTTTTATCTTATCAAATATTTACAAGTTTTGGAAATTTGCATTTCCCTTTCCCAGCAGGGAGCTCAACAATAGAATAGATACTTTTTACAAACAAGAGGGCGTGTTCGCATAAGTTTTGCTATTTGCGGCCATTTGTAAAAATGTTTTCACGCCATTTTTGCACTATTTGATAGAAACTTTTTTAAGCTTTTACTACAAGAGCACTATGAATGTAATCGAGTATTAAAAGCTTTGCTTGACAGATACACAAGAAAAGAAAAAGGAAAATATGGAAACCTTCAGTGGAATATCTTTTTGCAAGTTGAATGTTCTCATTCTTCGGTTAACAAAAATAAGGGAAAAAAATTGTGTACTCAACTTGATTTGATACCCAAAATTTTGATCGTGTGATAATTTTTTTTTGTTGTGATATGTCGTTTGAAACTCCAAGACGAGTTTATTTTGGCAAGCGATCTCTACAATTACTTTTCTCTATAACAGAGATATATGTGTTATTATATGAATGTTAAACTTTTTCTCCATATAGTATATATAAATTATTATTAATCCAAAAATATTTTTTGAAATGACATTTTAAATTTAAAAATGTCTTAATAATATATGTTTATTTATATTATTTGTAACACAAATTACTGTGATCTTGCGCCATCTAACGGCAATTACCAGGAAACGGATCTACCAACTTAAATCGTCGTTTTACCTAGCAACAACAAATTATGTATCTATTGAGGGTCACATTACATAGGAAAAAAAAAAAAATTGTGACAAAAAATCAATCAATATATATAAAAATTAAATGCTGTACGTTTATGATCGCATAACTCTGAAACGGCTGCACGAATTACCCCAATTTTTATACCCTGTACCGTATGGTACCAAGGGTATATTAAGTTTGTGCAAGCCGAAAATGTATGTAACATATAGAAGGAGACGTCGGAGACACCCCAAAGTTACCTAAAATATGATCAGGGTGAATAGAGAAGTCGATATACCCATGTCCGTCTGTCCGTCTGTCCGTCCGTCCGTCTGTCCGTTCGTGTGAACGCCTAGATCTCAGAGATGGTAAGAGCTAGAGTTACCAAACTTTCACATTAGATCCCATATTATTCCATAGGAGGCAAGTTTATTTTATTTTTTTGATATCGGGGATAAATTATATAGCTCCCATGGGGGTGTTTGAGACGACCTCGACAAAAAAAAAAGCCTTTTAGATGAATAATTCGCTTATTTATGAAGATATCGTAACGAAATTTGGTATTCGAAAGTTTTTTATAGTTCCTAATCACTGTACCAAATTTGATCGAAATCGGTTGACTATATCATATAGCTCCCATAGGACCGATCGGCCAAAATAACTTTTTTAAAGAAAAATTCGCTATATTTCGTTTTTTAATAAAGATATCCTAACCAGATTTGGCGTTTGGAAATTTTTTAGACCACTTAAGCAATGTGCCAAATTTGAACAAAATCGGTTGACTATATCATATAGCTCCCATAGGTCCGATCATCCAAAAAATCGATTTTTTAACAAAATTTGTTGTGTTTCGTTTGTTTGTTAAGATATTGGGACCAAATTTGACATTCGTGAGTTTTTTATAGTGCCTAAGCACTGTACTGAATTTAATCGAAATCTGTTGACTAGATCATATAGCTCCCATAGGACCAATCGGTCCAAAAACACGTTTTTTACACAAAATTCGATGTGTTTTGTTTGTTTGTAAAGATATTTGAAATAAATTTGGCATTCATATCTTTTTTAAGGTATTTAAGCACTGAGTCAAATTTTATTGAAATCGGTTGACTATATCATATAGCTCCCATAGGAACGATCGGTCAAAAAAAAAAATTTTTGTAATTTGTAAGGAGGGGGTTGCCATACCTAACATTTTTTTGTTAATTTTTCGAACAATTTTTTTTTTATTTTTTTTTGTGGCATGGTGTACATTATTGTCAGACTAACTAATGTTTATGTTTTACATGTTACGGGTGTTCTCATGAACGCGTTGAAGAATTTCAAATACGATTTTTGCCTGCGTTAGAAGTTGTCAATACGGATTTTAAGCCTATTGCGATGTGTATTGGGTGTATTACATAGTTCGTGAGATATACTCATTTTTGTGAATATCGCGAATATAGCATAGTAGAAAATTTTTCAACACCGGGTATTGGACAGTAAATGCTGACAGAAGATTAGTGGCAAAGGGGTTGAAATGTAGTTTTTGTGGGTCATGAATTCATTTGAGATGCGAGCTCTCATAAGGATACTTAAGTTCGTCCATACGGCTTTTTAGTGAGTCATGAAAGTCAACTAATCCAAAAATCTTATGATTGTCTAGATAAGCTAACTAGAGAATCTTACGATGTTTATACACTTTAAGAGTAATCAAAATTTTGGGCAGGACGGCATCTGCAGGTTCACTAGTATTTAATAAAGTTACAAATCTATTACACTCAATCATCAACGATAACCATATAATGATTGAATTATTTTTCTGTAAATTTATTTAAAAAAATTTTTTTTTTGACGATGGTCATTAGAAGTAACTTAAGTCTTTTTTAGTTGATATATGAATAATTATATATTCGTGTTTTATGGGATTCACATCGTTTGATGATGAAATACCTAGTTTCTTAGAAATATATTTTTAATTTAATTTAATTGAATTTCTTGACTGTATGGTGGTAAACATTAATTTGAAGATATTATTATCATGAGAACTGAAAGAGTAAAAACAAATAAAAAATTAAATTTGCATTTCTAATTAACGACTTTTTATTTAATATTCAGCCGTGCTTCGGAAAACAAAAATACCAAACCCTAAAAATTTTATTCGGACTCGTTTATTATTATTAATTAATGCCATTTTTGTTCTCTGTTCAACGTTGAATATCTAAAGAATGTTCCTTATTCTTTCGTCTCTTACTTTTGTGTTGAATAATGACTTCATCTCGAAAAACTTTCTTTCAATATGCAGTTTTTTTCTAAATGTAAGCGCATACTAGACGTATACTTGTTATTAGGCAAGGCATTTGTTACTTGTTGTTAGTTGCAAGCAACATTTAGCGTTACATACTGCACATAATAAAATCACAGCGCAGCAGCAGCAGAGGTCAGAGGGCATACAAACAAGTACTATATACATATACATACATACATGTATGTATATATAAATCACTGGAAGGCAAACAAACCCGCAAACTCAGAACTTGCAACTTTGTTGCATTTAAATTTGCATAACTTTCTTTTACTTGCTTGCTTTTGTTCATTTCTTTACGTCTTTTTTTACCTCTTTCTCTTTTCACTATCTTTTTCGCCTTTCGTTTGCATTTAAAACTTTAGCAACTTTCATAGGATTTGCTAGTTAGCCAAGTTTATAGCGGAACGCCCTTTAGTCGTCCGTCTTGCAGTGCCTTGGCGTGTTTTATTAGCGCTTTTAGTGCGCTTTCAGCAAACCCAGAAGCCCGGAAAACCCCTAGGAAAGCGCCCAAAGTCGTGCTCTGACAACTAAACAAATGAGCGCGGAAATCTATGACAGCAGCAACAGCAGCAGCTGGGATTTGGATATGCAAAGCACAGACAATTTTAATTTGAATTTCGCCACGTTTATTGGCAAACTTCAATAAATTTCGGTACCATTAATCCTTTTAAGCAAATACGTATACGTAACGAGCACGCCAAACCGTGCGAACACATCCGGAAGTGAGCGATTTCTTCCACAAATGACTTCAATTTCCACGTATGTGTTTGCATTTTCAATTTACTAGCACTGGTTGGGAGCAGGTGCCAGGTTGAGGTGGGGCGGTGTGTTATACACCTGCGGTTTTCAGTGTTGGTGAAAGCGAATTTTACTCATTTCACTTGGCAAAAGAGTAAACAATTTTCTACACCAAACGAATTTCGCAAATTGATAATCATGGAAATGTTTTTAGTGTTGTTGCTCTTGTTGTAAAGAGTAGCACCCACCAGGCCAAGCAGTATATCATTCCAGCGATTGCTCGCAAAGTGGGCTAATATGTACCAAGCTGTTTCAAATGCTCGCCATGTCGATTGAATGTTGCCTGCTGGCTTCTGACTCCCAACTCCCAGTTCCTGCTTCCCGGCTGTTATCATTGTCAATATGTATGCACCATATATGATGCCATGCTGACAACGGAAGCGGAAGCTTCAACTAAATTTGTTCGCGAACGCGTTGCTCTGAAGTGTGTCAAAGTGTTTCCAAGTGCATTGGGAGTATGGGGAGTGTCAGCTCGCAAAAAGAGTTTTGAAAAAAAATAAAACACTCCATATAAAAGTCGAGCGCTCAAACTAACAACCATTCAAGAACACGCACAAGCCCAGCAGGCGGTGCTTGCTGGTTGTCGAGCAATCGGCAAGCGGATGGTTGTCCTGATTGGAAGCATTTGTTACGTGGGACAATCGAAGTAGAAGATGCCGAATGTACAGTGAGAGGCACATGAGTTCATTGACAATCATGGGAGCAACTCTTTGTGACAAAGAAAATGCATACGACATCGATGACATCTTTCAGGTTGATCCTAAATTGTTTCCAAAAGCTTTCGATGTTAGAAAATCATATCGAGTATTGGGTGGGTTTCAGACCAGGAAAACAAATGTTGATTCATTTGTCTGTCCGTCCATCCGCCGCATAGATTTCAGAGATGGTAAGTACGAGACTAACCGAACTTTCAGATTAGATTTCTTATTATTCCATAGGAGACAAGTCTATTTTACTTTATTGATATCAGGGTTACAATTATATAGCTCCCATAGAGGTGTTTCAGGCCACCTCAAAAAAACCAAAAGTTTCAAATCGATAATTCGTTTGTTTTTGAAGATATCGAAACCAAATGTGGCGCGCAGAAGTTTTGTATAGGTCTTAAGCACTGTGCCAAATCTGTCTAAAAAATTTGTTGACTAAAAAATCGTTTGTATTTGGTTGCTTATGAAGGAACCTAATTTGGCAATCAAAAGTCTTTTAGTGCTTTTAAGTCTAATACCGGATCTTATTACAAGCTAGTGGTACAGGAAATTTCAAGGCGCTTGCGCCCGAATTTACGTAAGTTCTTTTTAAGGGTTTAACTTTCTAGAAACCATCATCCAACCAATCATCTCGTGTATCGGATGCGTTTCAGACCAGAAAAACTTTGTTAGATGATTCATTATCCAAATGATCCAATCGGAGTGGTTTGTATGGTTTCTTTAAGAGAATTGAGAAGATACACAACTGAAGGCAGAAAAAACAATTAAAAAATGTATGTGATAAATATAATCACCCTAAATAATTTCCCGACTTACACAAAAAGTTTACGACAACGTTAATGAAAATAACATGCTTTAAATGGTATTCTCTTAAATGCCTATTGTGTCTTCGCAGGACAGGCCCACACATGGGCATATGCTAGAAATTCCATCGAAACTCGAAAAAAAATCTTTCGGTCTGTAGCGTTCGTGATAGTTGTTTTTGATGGTTTATTTGCTGTTGTGGAATGCAATTCAGTTAAAAGAGATTGATATTTTTCAGACACGCGTAGTAAAATGGAGTAGTCAATGTCAAGCCACAAAAGGCAGCTGCTGTGTAAATATACAGGATTGAGTTCTTTTTGTTTCATTCAAAATCTGTTCCAATTTGGCTTATACTGTGCAGCGCCGCAAGGATAAATTAGCGATAAAGCTTTTTATGAACTTTCCCTAAGCCAGATTTGGCAGATTTCCTAGTTCAAGTAAGTTTACTACATTTTTTTTCCTATGCTTTGACTGTATGACTGCGGAAGCCAATGTTGGTTAGAGGCTTGCCTCAAATCGCTTAACAATCGCATATTTTGTTGGATTTCCATAATAAAGCAAAAACGTGGGTAGAACTTTGAGGGGATACGCTAAGCAACGACTACTATGAGAAGGATGCCTTTTTGTGTATGAGACTATTTCGTTGTTGTTGCTGTTGCCTCGACCGAGAAAACCAGTGGAAAAGCGCATTAAAATTAATTATGTATTTCATTTCAAAGAGCCATAGCGAGTGAAAGCGAAAGCGAAAAAAAAGCGGTCAAAGTTTTTTTTATGGATTTGCAGAATTTTGCGCTTATTTTGCTTATTTTTATTATCTTTGTTGTGCCAGCTGCAAAAGAAAATTCACAAATATAAAAGCGGCGACAAATTAACATAAATAAATTCACTCGACTAACAGTATAGTATATAAAATTAATAAAATAAAATAAACATGCATTCATAAATACGCATATGAATAAACTATTATGAAGAAAAACACATAAATTAAATTAGAAAGTATTTATGTGTTTGCAGTTTGCTCTCACAAATGGCATTTAATTGTGTCTAAGGCACGCAGTATCCACAACTATTCCAATTCCAATTGCAGAACTAAATACCGAGATCCAGACACAGTCGCATAATCAAGAAATAGAAGCGGAAATAACTACTCATTAAGCGCGATGGCCACGTAGTAAACTGCAAGTTGCAGCAACAACAATATTATAATAATAAAAATCATTACAATAAAACCAAATGGCCCCGAAGCAACAGCCAAGAGACCAAAAGGGACAAGAGACGTGAGACGAACAAGAGCCACCAACTGGCCAAATGGCCCACGGCCAAAAGAAGAAAGCCATTTGAAGCTGCTACCAAAAGAGAACCAAGGGCAATGAGTGCAGACAAATAGCAGTCGACACGTTCCAGCCATCAGCATCAGAAGCAGCAGCAGCAGCAGGGCGGACAATCAAAATCCATTTGAGACGGAAACGAGCGAAATCAACATGCCCCAGAACTAGCTAAGGAGAGGTTTAGTGATAGTGGAACAGAGGGACAAACAGTCAGGCGAAGGCTGCAGTTGATTTAGCCAAACTCAATGTGTGGTTGGTCTATAATGCATGAATTAAGTAAATTCCAAAGCGATTTTTAACCCTGCATCCGCCAAAGTCTCGTGGGTATTAGATGAGTGCGTATTGGCATGTTACAGACCTTAAGTACACCTCAAAATGATCAGCATGGGTGTGAGCCACGAACGTCTATTCCAGTCAGCTGTCAAGTGAGTCCAACAAGCAAAGCAATGTTTTGCCTTTTCTCAATGAAATGTACGGTGTGTCACAGATGCGGATCCAGGATTTGATCTTGGGGGGTTCTTCACTTCAATTTTTGTATATATCAGATCTCGCAAAATGCTGTTAAGGGTTATCCGACACTTAAACCCTCGCTCCGTGGATACTGTGTAGCACACTTATCTTTTACCTGGTAAAAAGTAATTTAAACAAAGAAAATAATGCTATGAACTTTGCATGTGACAGGAGTGAAATTACCTTAAAAAATTGAGTTTTATTTTGAGTTATATGCTTCATGTGTCTCGTAAAATAAAGGATTTTAGAACGTCAGAGCTGGGGTTTTCTGAGTTAATTGAATGCGCCACAGAAAACAATTTCTTTTAAACATCTCCTTATTTTGAGGAGAAAAATACAAAAAATCGATTTAAAAGAAATGTTCGAAATGAAAAGAATAACCAAAATGAAAAGTAAATGTAAGACAATGCATTTTGGCATTAACAATGCTACTGACAACTGTTAGCTCATAGTGTTGTCAGGATAAATATTTTAATTTATTTATCAAAAATTGAATGCAAAAAGTTGCAATCGGAATTAATGTTCCGAAAAATGAACCTATACTTTTAAAAAAGATTTGATTTCAAATGGAATTTAAAATCTCTACAGATTTCTGTGACACCACAGAGAGTAAAGTCTATAAAAGGTCTATTTTTTTTTTTTTAAAGGCGTTTAAACCAGTTTCCGGACCCTGAGTTTTGCGGAGTCGACTTCGAAACTCCAAATTTTTCATCTTGACTTCTTTTTCTTGTAAGATAATCTCAAAACAATTAAATAGGAGTTTTATAAGGTGTGTACATTTTAGATCTTTTAAACTAAAATTAAACTAAATAAACTAAAACTATTAAATCAATAATCTGCTTAAAAGAGGCTATAAATCGAAGTTACATATATCTGTATCCCAAAAAAAATCCAAATTTCAAAACTCCCAGCCTAGCAACCAAACTGGCATTATAATCATTCCACCAAATTTTTATACTTTTTTTTTTTTGAAATTTTCAATTTTCTCTACCTGTGCCATTTGTAGTCCAAACTTAATTTTTTTACATACGAAAGACCCACAGCACCTAAGAGTATTCCAAAGTTCACCACTGTGACAAATTTTGTGTCAATGTGCGAGTGTCTTTGTGACCATAGACCAGAAATCCGAAAGTTATGTGGCAAATATCAAGATGCTCAGTGGCTTTAAAATAATTTTGTCCGAAAATGGACTTTGCCATAGTAGTCTGGAGTCCTGAAGGACTGCGGCAAAAACGCTGGCTACATATTTGAGCAGTTTACTGGCACGCTTCATCGCTTCATTATGCCATACCCATATCTGTAAGGCTGCATTGGAAGGACCAAACACCAACATAGGGTCCTTCGTTGCTACTACGCTTTCTTGTGCTAACGCTTCATTGCTCTATCGTTTTATCGCTTCGGTTCGTCCTTCTTCTTGAGCAGTTACGCATTCCTCAACTTCTTTGGCATGCCAGTAAAATATGTTTTGATATTAAATTGTTGTCAGCACCGCACGGTGTACAGAGAAAGAGAACCAGAGAGCATAGAACAAATGGGTACGGGCATGGGCAGGAGCACGCACTCCACTCGGCGCATAATAATTGCCGGGTATCCTTTTGCTGCAAGGACATATAGAGAGCGAGCACCAGCAGCAGCCGCACAGTGGCTGCTCAGCTTAGCTAGCTGGCTGGCTATGCGCACAAACAAATTCCAAAAAGAAAACTGGAATTTTTATTGCAAATTGAGAAATTTTAACTAAAAACATACTGAAGTTGCGCTCCCTCTCTCAATCGCCATCTTTAACACCAGCTACGCCCTCTGTTTTCGTTTTCGTTCGTGGCCATTGTTGCTTCGATTGTTATATGGCTCTGTCGACGTTTTGTTTGGCAGCGTCGACAGATTTTATTTTTTAGTGGCATTGCCAATGTTTCGTGCTCCTCCGGGCTGAAATCAATAATTTTGTATCGCTTCATCTAACCCGCCAACTGCACCTCTTGCACTGCTGTGTTGCATGTAGTATAGTTTGATTAGCCTGCGGCAAGCAGTGCCGCTTTTGAACTCAATTTTGTTGCAGCATCGACATCACTTGCATTTATCATTTGTTTTATTTATTATTTCTGCACTTTTGACATAATTTCTAAATTCACTACACTAGGTTGATTTTTATGGGATGATTCAATTTAATTCAAGCTGGCACAAACTCATACCCAAAAAGGTAATTTCTTAGTCAATGACTTGGCATTTAAATAATTCATTGGCGTTTACAGCTCTCTGCTTTGCTTTACTTTGCTTCTCCTTTTGGCCATTAAATTTCAAAAGCGACTGCAAAGTGTGTGGCGGGTCGGGTGTAGTCCGGAAAACTCTTTTGTTGCTTCTTTTTGACTTCGTAGCTGCAAAGCCGGAAGCAAATCATTCAAATATTCCATTTCCTCGATTTGTGGCCGCTACAGGTATTCCCAGTCCAAGTCCCAGTCATTTTCATTTTGATGCTCAGCTGAGAAAAACGCTAGCAAAATGGACTAAAAAATAAGTACAAAGTGGCAAACAAAGTAACACACCCACAGCATACCTTGACCAGCCCTCTTGGCCGGAAACATTGCAGTAAAATAAAAGCCCCAACTCAAAGGGCGGCAGTGAAAACAAAAGCGAGAAACCTCCAAACGCTGGCCTTTTTTTAGTAAACTGTAAGCGAAAACAAAATTAAAACCAGCCCAAAGATAATAAAAGTCAGGTAGAAACGAGCGGTCAGGTAAAATGATGGAATCGAATATGCAGAGGAAGCGAATTCATTTAGCTCGGTCTCGGAAAACTGTGCCCAGTTTTAAATGGTTCCTTTTCGATTAGTCAGCATAATTACCAAGTGCACTATAGCCACATCCCACGGCTTAAGCTTGAGTCAGCTTCAGTCTTATAACTGCGTTCAGGGCACGTTCAAGTGCAACCATTAAATAAGTTTTGCTTCAGTGCGCTCATAAATCTGTCGTTTTTTGGCCATTGGAATTAAAGCGTAGAAATCACAAAATCACTAAATTGTCAAAACAAGTGGAAAATCACAAATTGCGGCCTTAAAACGTGGCCAAGAGCCTCGAGCTACGACAACTTGATTTTTGGTCTTTCTGATTTTCTTCTCCATGCTGCTCGTGCTTCTTTGCACTCAAATGATTTCAATTGATTAGGCGTAGATGTATTTAGGTATTTAGGTATTGATTTATTGGTCGCTGTATTCTCTAGTAATTGCAGCATGGTTGATAGATACATCACGTATACGCCTCTTTGTATTGGCTTTTGTAAATTATTTAAGCCACGCCAACTAATCTCAAACCTTGGCACGGCTTTCAAAACTTGCTTGCTACTACGAAGACTTTACAGCCATTCATCCATCTAGCCAGCCAGGCAACCATCCATCCATCCATTGCTTTCACTTCGCTGACTTTGTTTACCGGCGCTCACTAAGACTTCCGTTTGGCAATGTGCCCATAACCATGCCCCCGTTGTATCCCTTGTAGTTTCGGCTATACGCTTGCCATGATTTTGATTACTTAAATACAAAGTGCAGGTCCTGGGTATTCCGTAGGTATTCCTTTGCAAAGTGTTGTGCCCAATTAAAATGGCGAGTTGACATTTTGCACAAAGCGCAAACATGAATCCCTCGCACCTCTACAGTTGCCAACATCATCAACTCAACGCTACAGTCATCAGTAACTGCTCCAGTGGAGACAACATCATTAACATTGTCATTGTCATTGTTAATAACACATTAAGGTGCTGTGTAGCAGCCTTACTTTCATTAAGGAAATTTAAATTTATCATACGACATGTTGTACAAACAAAGCTAAAGTCAAACCCGTAGCTGAAACCAACGGCAAAGACTTTGTCCTGGTCGCTTCGACACATACTTGAAATTCCTTAAGAACTGCCTCGTGTCTAAAATTTGAAGCACCCTACGGCCAAAACAAAATTCTCTCCCCTTTCTCTTACACACTCTTTTTAGCGTATTCTCTTGCGCACGCTGATTCGCATCAAGCACAAAGCAAGTATGACAATAGACTATTCTCCTTTCGGTTCCCTCTTATTTACTATCTAGTCAATATATGGCTCTAATGTGTAATTAAAGCACTCATCGATTTATCTCAGTTGACCCGTAGACAAAGCCGCAATCCGACAAATCGACAATGCACCAATCCGCCCCAAAATATCCAAAGACTTTGTCTAGCTTTATTTGATTACCACTCGAATCTTGACATTTGCCACTTGCCACTTGCTGCGTACTACTTGCCAAATGGAAACAGCCAATCCAAGCAGCAAGTAGCAGACATTCGCGAAATGGAATTTCTATTATCATTACAAGGTTAAGACGCTGGAGGGTTATTGTGATACGCGAAACCTTTGCCAAATTTCGCGATTTCGCTTTGATGACGCAAATAAGTGAAAAATTTATTTTTTTATCAATTAAAAAGCTAACTCAATACTCTTGATGTTAGAGATCAGGGCTGCAAAGCTCCAAAGTTATTGATGAGGTTTTATGAGTTTTTGGATTTGGGTCATTCAACTTGGGTGATTCAACTTTTCTTGAAAAAAAGAGCATTGTTTGCAGAAATTTTGCATCGATGCGTTGATAACTCTATGGTCATGGAATTGAGTGCACAACTTTTCCTCACTTTTCAAACGGGTGTCCGAATTTAATAGTAATAATTATAATTCCTGTGTAAAGTCTTGCGCAACCCTAATAACAAGGCGTGACGGCACGAATATCCAAGTGAGTATGACCCGAAACCCCCCTGGATCTGGATATTTTTTAAATAAAAACTCTTTGGGGTAATAGTTCCATAATATTCGGAGTTTTACGTTTTATGCGAGAAAGAATTTTTGGGAACAAAATAAACTCAAAATGAATGCAAGAGGTTTAAAATCCCCTTTATTAAAATTGTGAAAAAAACAATTTAAACTCAAAAACGCAAATTGGGATTAAAGTCATTTTTAAAAAATATATATATCGTGTCTGTTCACAGTATCAAGGCTGTTCACTATATCAATGTGGACATTATTTTGTTTAAAACTTATTTTATTTGTTCAAAACTGACATTTGTGCAAGAGATCATTAGAATATATGTACATGTAGAAAAATGAAAACGTAAATAAAACAAGCAATAACGCCAAGAAACAGGTGATTTTGCAGTAATCAACAGCAAAATTATAATCAAGGGGAAATCCCGCTTTCGTTTCTCATTCCTTGTTGTGATTTTTCATACGTTTCTCCTTGAAATTGCTTTAAAAATTTGGTTCCCTAGGTTATCGATTGTTCACTAAATAGTGTAAAAATTTAGGTGCTCACCATATCGGCTATACCGAGGGTTCACTATATCCAACCACGACTTTGTATATATCTCTCCGTTATTAAGTTATCCGGCAAGAAATATTATAAATGAACCCACGGCTAATTAGGGGCTAAAATCAGTGTAGAGTCTTCAGAAAATCTATATTTTTTTAACTCAATTGGTAGACAATAATTTTGGAAATCATGTGCCGACGTGATCATTTCGTCCATTATTAATTTGAAAAAATTAATTTTTCTAACTCAAAATATGTATATCTTTTAGAATTTGAATATACAATAAAGACTCTTAGAAATATTACAAAATTACGCCAGTACAACGTCAAACAAATTATTAAAGGATAAGTGCAAAATGGGTTTCATAACGGTTTTTTTTTTTAAATAGTTACATAACGCTTTGCCCTTTAATTGCTGTGCAACCCTGTGAAAAAAATGACTCGAAGTCGAAAATTTCAATTATGCACACAACGTATAAAATTGAATTTTAAATTAAGATTGATTTTTACGCCCTTTTCAAACGAGGCAAAGCCATTCAAACTTTCCTCCTTTTTTTCGTCCTTTCTCGATGACCCCAATCCCAAGTCAGTAGCAAACGCTGTCCATTGTGTCCATGTAATTAGACGTACAAAATAAACAACAGCCAAAACAATTCGAGCAGTCTGAAAAGCTGGTTCTTTTGACCCGCTTATTTTATTTTTTTTTTTTTTTGTAATCAAAATTAATTCAAATGCAAGTACTTCAAATGACTTGAAAGAATTAACTTAACTTGACTAACAATCAAAAAAAAATAATGAAAATTAATTGCGTGGAAAATATTCAATAAATACAAAATGTATGCAAATAAGTGACACGCCCAGCTATAAATAGACGCCCACTTAGCCCCAGTTAAGACATTTCGACAACGTACAGACACTTGGACATACACGTGGAGCCATGAATGGATCCATTGAGTACTTTTAGCAATTGGCGTGCAGTCAATGCTCGAAATATTTTCGACTATTCGAAAATAGTCAAAAACTCAGCACGAAGAGCATGCGGCCGAATTTGCGGCGAATTCCACTTGGTCAACAATTTCCGGCATTTCGTATATAAACTGAAATTGCGCCCCAGTCCCCATACTGTTCAGCTCAGTTCGGTTCGTTGGCCAAAACACAACGCGTTGTTGCTCTATTTTGTATCAGTACTATTGCAGATTACTTTAAAAATAAAATTTAACGACAAACAGGCATTGGAAATTTTTACCGAATTTCGCTCACTTGCTGACTTCATTTACCGTTGGTTAGACGTGCGGTGCGCGTTGAAAAAAATACAAAAATTTCGAGATGAATTTGAAAATCAATTTGGCGTTCCTCTGCGCGGTATTTGTCTGCATGTTGTCTGTCATATTATTGACACAAACTACGGAAATTGCGGCTGTCAGCGGGGACGCAAAATGCCAAGAGCTGAGTAAGTATACAACAATACAATACAATCCAACAAAAGTTGTTATATACCAAAAATGCAGAGCTTATGTGTATGTACTGCCTGCCGCCTAGTAATAAAAATTGCAGCATTTAATCTCTTAATAAGAACTGGACAATTTTCAAGAAATTGTATGTGTATGACGCATACAGTCTGTTGGACAATGATTCTTGATGAGATATTCGTCAAGCACAGACAACCTAATTACAACAACCGCTACAGTAGGCATTGGCATATGAAGAACACATATATATTGCTAGTAAATTGCAAAATATTACAAAAATAATTAAATATTATTGTGAAATAAAAATAAAAACTGATAGCAACGATAAAAATCTCATAAACAAAAATTGGACAACGAAGTGTCAAAAATAGTACAGTTACATACTGGACCCAAGTTTCGCACTTTCTTGCCACTTACTATATTGTTTTGAAGAAATATGTTGTTAAACAACACTGAAAAGAAAATGTTATGCGCAACCCGCCGAGGGGTAAACCTTAGCTCCTTTGAAATATACCTTTGATATTACGGAGTGGAAACGAACTGTTAAGAAGAATAATTTCTGTTCCAAATAAATAATTATTTCCTGGGCGGAGCATGGTAATCTCTATATAAAGCTGTTGTGAAAACAGGGAGCGGTTTTTTGAATTATTAGAGACTTTCCTTTCAAATAAATATAAGTTGATTATTTTATTTAACTTCCGTTTGATTATATTCCGACTATTGTAAGTCAATACTAGTGAATACTTTTATATGCTATACATTGCAAACCGCACAATAATGAGCACAATTAAATAAAATTATTATGAAATGTTCTCGGTACAAATAAAGGCATTTTTAATTGCATTAAACGAGGCCAACAGACAATTAAATGAAACCGTTACATTTAATAGAATAAACATTTCACAATTCATTTAAAGTACGTTTCTTTTTTTTTGCTTTTGTAAGTCGATACTTTTCGATATATTTTGTTTTTAATGAGTACGGCAATGCCACAATAAATGACGATATATTTTGGCTTAAAACAAATGTTTCTTTAAAATGTATTTAACGAGGCTAACAGACGGACTGGCGGTTTGAAATACTTAAGCTAAAATGGAAACGTACGACTTTGCGATATCTTGTACCACCCACCACATTGTAATTAAATTCGGAATATCTCTTAAGAGCTTCGATTGCAAACAGACGATTAGACTTACATGATTGGTACCGTGCTGGAGATATAAAAAAATTTATGAATTTCAAATTCGTAGAATAATAAGGGATATATATTTTGAAATTCAGGTTGCTCTAGCTCTTACTATCTCTAAGATCTAGACGTTCTTACGGACGTTCATACGGACGTTCATACGGACGAAGAGATGGACATGTGTATATCGACTTCTTTAGTCACCCTAACCATACTTAAGGTCACTTTGGAGAGTCTCCGACGTCACCTTCCGTATGTTACAACATTTCGTCTTGCAAAAAAAATATACCCATATACTACAATAAAAACTCTGACGCATTTTTCCATCTTCTTCTGTAACAACCAGACAACTTCAACTGCTATGTGGGCCGTAACGAGGGGAGCTTCTGCAGCAGCAAAGATCCAACTAAGACTGTAACCAGATGGTATTACGACAAAGGCGTCTGCCGCAAGTTTGACTACAAAGGATGCCGCGGTAATCGCAATCGCTTTTGCTCACAGGAGAGCTGTGACAGCCGCTGTGGAGACGATTAGAGAGCGCGCATTTTCTCTTTGCTTAACACTCACACTCTTTAAGGCCATACCTGGATAAAGCGTTGTCGACATGAGCTGGGAAGATCTTTTTAGCATTAAACATTTAAATAAGCATAGACGAGCTTGTTCAGTGAGCTTAAAGCTTTTAAGCGTTGTAAAGCTAGTGATCGATTATATCAATACAAAGTTCAGTCAGACTGAAAAAAATTATGTAGCTCCAATTAATAATCGAAGAATTTCCAAAACAAAAATATTCTTAAGTTAAGAATGTTCAGAAATACTTGAGATGACCTTAATAGTTGTTTAATATATTTTACCAATAATGCTTAATACTTTAAAGTTAAGAAATAAAATACTATCCTTATTTATGGGACCGCTATAATAATAACCTATTGCTTAACCTATTAATGCCCATTTTTAAAGTATTTTTTTAACAATTGTCGAATCATTTGTTTAAAGGTAGCCAAATGGTGAAGTAAATTTTTTTTGTTTAACCCTCTTATGTCCATTTTGAAAATATTTGTTAATATTTTTATTTTTTATGGTAATTTTCGGCTTTTTAATTTAAAAAATTCCTTTAAAACTATGTAAGATTTGGTCCCTGAACATTTACGTCAAAAATAAGCCACTTATGTAATTTTTAGAACTTGGATTTATATATTTATTCATGAACAGCTTATATGAATATGTTTATATATATCTTTAAAAGCTTTAAAGCACTTTCAAATATTTTACAATTTACTTGCAGTTTTATAATTATTTGCAAAAAAAAAAAAAACAACAAGTGCTTTAATTGTGCTATTGGGGATTAGAGGGTTAAGTTTTCAGAATTGCGTTAAATTTATTTAACTAGGCTTAACAAATGAAAGTTGTTGTAAAGCTCAACTCAGCTCATGTCAGTCAGCGCTGTATTTAAACATGGTTAGAATAGATTTAAAGTTTTCATATCAATATAAATAAAAAATAAAAGAAACCCTGTAAACAAATAATCAATTTGCGTATTTCTTTGGTTAAATACCTCTTAAAATAGCCACAAATAAGTAAAGTAGTATCTGTCTGTCTGCCTGTCGGTCCCGATCCGACTGTCTGTCTTCACTCTGTCGCCTGTATTTGGCCAAACTATGCAGCACTTTGCCACAGTCTTGGCAAAAATGTGCAAAATGTCAACAAGTTGACAGTGTTCGAAATGTCGCTCGTTTGCTTGCCAGGGATCAAATTGCATACTGACAGCTCCACGTAAATGTTGCCAGGCTGATCAGCTGACCCAGTCTCCGGGTCCAATGTTTCGTTCCAATGCTTTTAGTCAGTAAAAATCATAAAACTAGGCGTTGATCTGGCATGAGGTTGACGCACGCGTTTGCTCGACCATTTGTATTCTGTCCGTGTCCGTGTCCATGTCCGTGTCACTGGCAGCGGTGTCAAAAGCCACATCAAAGAGCTGTCAATGACCAAATAATAAAAAGCGCGCAGTCTTTTTTGTACACTGATCGTCTTACGGCTAATTAAAATGGCCAAAACCAAAAGGGGGAAGCTAGGGCTCCACAGCTGGCAGAGCAGTACCGCAGCAAAAGGTAATTGTGATTGAAATTTGTTCGCTATTGGCTTTTACCTGTTGAAATGCGCGAGTTCGTGCGCAAATATATCTCTTTTTAGATTTTTCAACTGGTAAAAGGCAAATTGGCAATTGATTACACTGACGACTGAAAACTAAGGACACGCGGGGCATGATGCTTGGGTTTGGCACATTAATTGCAAATGCAAATTGTTTTCTATGGGGGCGTCACCCTAAACACGGCTGGCTCTCTCTTTTCAGCTCTGCGTTTTAACGCTTAAACTCTTGACCAGCGCCCGGACATTGCTTCTGACAGTCGTTTGTTTTAGCTGTCGCCGGCAGACTACCCAACTACAGATTGAGCGTATATGGACAGGGGTTCAGGATTTGATTGCAGTGAACACTTTGCACAAACAAATGCCAATCAAATGCATAACCGGCACAATGAACAATGAACAATCCCAATCCCGATGAGGATAAGGACAACGTCAACATGACATGACACGGCGTTGATGGCAGCCCATTAATTTGTTTAAATGAGAGCAAAGATACACAAACACTCTACGAGACGAGAGAGAAAGAGAGCAAATGAGAGGCACAGCGGGAGAGCGCAACCACAACGAGCCATTTCACCTTTGCGGCACTTTCAATTTTACCTGGCTTTTTGGCCAAAAGACAAAAGCAAACTACGCAAAATTTTGACAGCCAGATGACAGTTTTTCAGAGTTAAGAGCAAACCACACAAAAACAAAGCAGAAACGAAATATTTCAAAAAGAGAGATGCTGAGCGATTTCCATGCATAAATTAGTTAAGAGGTATAGGCTAAATTATTTATATGGTACACACATGGCGTATGCTTAATGCATTTAATGTCATGCCATTGCTTAAAGAGGCATACAACAATATTTAAATGTGTGCAATATGGCCATCATCCATAAGTTATGCGCCACGTCAGCAAATTGTCTCAAAAGCAAAACCTTCAAATCTCTGCCATAAAATTTAAAGAAAATTTTTAGCATCTCATTCTGCGGCAGCCGAAGTGTAATGCATGTAATTTGATTATTTATCACATTTTTTATATTTAACGACTCAATTGAGTTTTATGTGCCTATTGCGTCGTCGTCTTTTTTGCGTGCTCCAAGCTCAGGTTGGAAGCGACAGTACCAAAGATACAAAAAGTTGCAAAACAAGGTGGTGCCCAATACACGTGAGTTGGCCCCTCTCAGCTTGTCTCTAAATTAGGCTGACCCCAGCACACAAATAGCAATAAAACTCTGCGTAATTTCAAGTGTCATCAACAGTGATAGACACAAAGAGAGAGAGAGAGAGCGAGAGATAGAGAGAGAGAGGAAGAGAGCCAGTGAGAGTGGGCTGTGGCGACACGAGTAAGCGGAGAATTGAGAACACGACAATTGTGGCATCATTTGTGTGAAAAAGTTCAAAAAGTTCAACAAGAAGTAGCCTGCCTGGCAGCTTGTGCGTGTTTTCAATTCATTACGCGTGATGTCAAAGGTCGCCAAGAAAAGTAGAAAAAGAATACTTCAGTGACGTAGAGATTCGAGGGATCAGTCCTTATTTTTTACTTGAATTACGATATAAATACAATACTTAGGTAAGTACAGGTTTTTTTTTCCTTAGCCGTAAGGATGCAAGGTGAAGAGAAAAATATTATTTAGGATGCGCTAAGAATACCAGCTCACAGTGGATGACTAAGGCGACCAGTTGGGACGAGCGTTACTGACATTTTTATTGTATGTACATTCTACTTAAAGCTAGCCACTAATATTTACAGAGTTAGATATAAAAATCTTCGCAATTGGAACATAATCATTTGGTATAGTATGAATAAATACAGTATGTGGTATAGTCAAGGGAAAGTGAACTCAAAACATAGATTTTCATTAACATTTTAGATAGCATTTTCTTAATTCTAACCCCACCACTTTTGCAGCCATATAACAGACTTAAAAAAAAACAATTGTAATTATAAATTGTTATTTAAAGGGTCTAGCTGGATAAGGTACTGGAAACTGCCCCCAGCGATTTTTGAAAAGTTATGATGCAATTCAATGCAGAATGGTAAAAAAAAATGCTAGACCAAATTTCAGTTTTTAAACTTAACGCGTTGCGGCTTAATTTAAAAAACGTGTTTTCCACGTGTATATAATTGCGACTAAACTACTGAATATTTTGGAAAAAAATAAGAAAATTTCATTTTTTTTTTTTGTAAATCTAAGTTGGCACTAGTGATGTTTAAAAAAATATTTAATTTAAATATATATACACATTTAATTTTTTTTAACCAACACATTTTCTTAAAAAAAAAATGATTTTTTTTATTTTTTTTTTAAGTATGTTCCTAAAATATGTCAATATATAGCAATTATATTCACGTGGAAAACACGTTTTTTTAAATTAAGCCGCAACGCGTTAAGTTTAAAAACTGAAATTTGGTCTAAAATTTTTTTCCATTCTGCATCATAACTTTTCAAAAATCGTTGGGGGCAGTCTCCAGTACCTTATCCAGCTAGACCCTTTCATAAGTTTCATAAACTTCGATTTTATAAATTGAATTTAATTCAATAATTTCATTAATTAATAAAATTTTAATTTTATTTATAAATTTTATACATATTTTAAATTTTGTATTATTTTTGAAACTAATGGCATAAATTTTGAAATAAAAAAGAAAAAAGTTTTTGCAAATACCCAAAACCACCAGAATTAGATATGGACCAAAATTGGACCAATGGTTCAAAGAAGGAGATTAATCCATAATTAAAAAAAATGTTTTTATAATGAAGCGCCTGGAAGTGTAATTATTAAATTCATTCTGTTGAGTGATTAACTTATCTCAGTATAATTTGTTAGTTTTCATGTTGTGCATACGTAACGATGCCGATTAAAATTTATAAATCTTATGAAATTCATAAAATTTACGAAATTTATGCAGTTAACCTATTTCCGCTTTTTCGCGAAAGCTTTTTTTTTAATGAAATCAATGTGCAGGCGTGACATTCGCATTAAATACGTTGGTTGCAAAATTTAATCATTATAATTTTATCATTAATGACTTCAAATTTAATGATAACAACCAATTTTATAAATTTTATACAATTTTTGAAATTTAATACCGTCCATCATACCCATACCGATCCCAAAACCCCAGCTATGACACTGTTCTTTGCCATCCTGACTAGCTGCAATCCATAAAAATTGCGTTCCATTTTAGGTCAATCACAAAGAGAGAGCGGCGAGGCAGATACAAATTCAGAGAGTTGGCAAAAAAGTTTCTGAAAATGTTAAAAAGTTTTAAGGCCGGCTTTTGACAAAGCTTTGGCATGCCAAAAACTTTCGCTCAAATGGAAATTTACATAGTACAAGTAAGCCATATGATGTTCTTTTTCATTTTCCATTATTGTTGTTGCTATTTTCTTTCTCTTTTTTTTCAATTTCAAAAAAAGCTATGGTTTTGGTCAGCGGAGTTAGGGACAAGAGCTGATAGAAGAGGGCTTCTAACTCGTTTTTGCCTAAAAGAATTCATAAAATGCAAAATACAGAGACATTCGAGTTGGCCTGTTGCCCGTGCTCTGGTCTGCGGATGTATTCATATACTACATTTCGTGAGTGTTTACTCGGATGCATTCCACTGCGGCGCACAGTCAGCCATGTCGAGTGGTCTCAAATACATAGGATACAACCATACACACATTTGCCCACTCACCTAGAGCAAGGCTTCCAAAGGCTTTGGGCTACATTTCTGTGTGTGTGTTCCTGTGTATCAAATAATGTTGCTGTTGTCGGAGTGGCCTGAACCCAAAAGCATTTCACCCCAAAACCAACCAACGCACACTAATACACACACACGTCCTCAGTGCAGCACAGTCTGCAGCTTAACTCGAACTATTTTTCCGTTTAAATAATTTTGAGGTGCTTCTTTGTGGCTAAGTTTTAGTTATGTCTCTATATATATTTGGGTTGTTAGTAGCTTTTGACCAGACTCTTTGTCTGATTTGAAATTGAATTAAAATTCCAGTAAAAACTTTAAAATGAAAACAGTTACCTTCGAAAAATTTATTGAGCAAGTAACTTGAAAAACTTTGGTATTGTTTTTCAACTGGTCGGCCATTAAAGAGCTTTAGCCAATTTTCAGTTTTTCCGCTACAGTTTTCTCTCCTTTTTTGCTTTTTGCTTCTGCACACAAATTGGTTTTACATTCTGCTTGATTTCATGCACAAACATGCACACAAGGCAACATGCGAGTTTTTGCAAGGTGCCAGTTACACACACTGTACACCCACAGAATACACTCTCCCACACACTGACAATGCATAACTTCTTACGTGCACTTGCGTTGCATGATCAGAATTCTTATCCAAACAAAGCCAACTTGCAGCACTTAAGTAGTTTGCCCCTTTGCACCATGGGAGATTTAAACAACAACTGGCGTAATAAAAACTTGCCAGCGCCATCTAGCGGCAACATAATTTGTTGTATTTAATATATAATATGCCATATACGTATGCTGCAGCATCTCTCGATAATTTAACAAAGTTCATTTACGTAATCCATACGTAAAAAGTTTAAGTGTAGGGCGCAAAAATACGAATTTTTTTAAAACGAAAAAAATTGTCGCAAGTACTTAGGTGTTAAATATAATAGAAGTTAGTGTAACGAAAAATAAATTCGAAACGGAAAAAACACTTGAGGCTGCATCGGGAGAAGAGGTTAGCATAAAAAAGCTATGAAAAAATGTGAATGGAAATATTTTCATTTCATTTTTGGCAGCAAAGAAATTTTAATTTCTTTAGTAATTCGAGAGCTCTGTTTTTTATCAAACTAAAATCTATGGATTCGAAATTGTTGACAATAAAATTATCTATCAAATCAAACTTAAATTAAGATTAAGTAAAATTGTTCAATTACAATTACAGTTCTGAAAAATGGTTTTAGATATTTTTTTTTAAAAAACTAATTTACAAATTTAAACGTCATCGATTGAACTTTCGTAAAACATGAAAATAATTTTTTTTTTCCTAAGCAACGTTTTCAAGATTATTTCGAAAAATATTTTTGGTTTCTATCCGAATCTTAGGTTCGAAATGTTTGCAAAGTATTCTTTTCCGCAATATTATAATTATGGTCAAAATTTACATATTTTTTAGAATTCGGTTGCTAGTAACTTTAATAATTTATACTTGATCCGTAGATATCATATATCACCGTAAAGAGCGTATCAATACATTTCCATCTAATTGTATTCATGTCGATGTTCACTAGATATTGGCAAATGACAAGAAAGAAATGTATGCCAACGAGCAGAAGACGACGTGGCAGATCCTATAAAGTATTTACATTCTTGATAATGTTGAACAGTCAAGATAGAGAGACCAAATGCAACTAAAATAGACGCAGATCCTGTTTGTTGTTATTTTTTTTTTTATTGTTTATGTGATATCTTGTCTAGAAGAAAAACTTCAAAAGTCCCATTATTTTATGTACGTATTTAAGAAAACACTAAATCAGAAACATATTTCAATCATGGAAAATATGTGAATATACAATTATTTTAAATACATATATGTTATATAAATCATAAAGTAAACAGATCATTGTTATTTGCATATTTTCACTAATGGAGAACTTTTAAAATGTTATTTTCAACGTGGCTCTTCACCAACACCACTTCATCCATTTAAATAAGCCATGCTTTTGATTGATTGAAGAGCAAAAGAAAAAAGGGGATTTTCTACAAAAAAAAATGGTTAAAAATCTTTATTCAAGCCTTCCCCTACTTAACGATGGGAAGTAAAAGTGATTCAATATTATTAGGTTTGTAGTGAAAAACTTTAATATTTATTTAAAAACATGATAAAGAGTCAGTGTTTGGACAATATATGGAACTTCAAACCAGTTACCGATATTGAAATTAAGCTAAAGTTATCATCCAAAAGTTCATGACATTAGAATATTAAAATAACTGCCAATTTTAAAGGTAAGATTGCAAATTTCGCCCACTGTACTCACACTTGGCTGGAACAACATTTTATTAACACAACCAAAGCGTTTAGTTTTGATTTTTCTGCAGCAATATGGCAACGCTTGCCACATTGTCTCTAGTTTAACACACATGTTGCTGCCATATTGTTGCAGTAATCACTGCTGCTCTGGGAGACTACACCACTGCGAAATCTCTAGCCCCTACAGATTAAGTTGTAATCAACGATAGGGGCAGAGTGAGGGTGGACGAGTTGTATAAACTTTTTGCAAGTTAGTTTGTCCCTTTGCATGCGTGTGTGTGTGTATTTGTAAGTATAAATTAAAATATTTATGGTATATATTAAATTAAATAAGGACCTACTCCAAAAACATCAACATGCTATTTCTATTTAAATTTAGCTTGGGGACATAGCTGCACGTACGAGATAAAATAAAAAAGGTGTACGTGCAGCTGCCAGTAGTCCCCACCACTTTGATTCTGTGTGTGAGTAGTCTACACATATTGCAGCCAGTGTTGAGCAACAGCTCAGACGCACGTATGTGCCTGTGTGTATGTGTGTGTGTGTGTGTGTGTGTGTGTGTGTGTGTGTGTGTGAGAGAGAGTGTTGGATGAATTGAATGAATGCTTGATGATGTTTGCGTATGCGTTTGTGAGCTAGTGTCAAGTCAGGGACATTTAGTAATTCCGCAGGCATATCAAGGACAACGTACTCATAAATACCAAAGGCAAATGCCTCACACTCACACACACATTGAAGCAACTGTGTTTGTCTGTTTGTATTTGTGTGTACGGAATTTTTAACTTCATTATTGAGCCGGCGTTGCCACATCGTGATCATAGGACACTCCCAAGTGTGCGCCTTCAATGTCGTATCTCCAAGTCTGCGTCACTCATTGTCAGTTGTCTCTGGGCGCATAGCTCAACATCTTTTACATTGGCTGCGACATTGGCGACAGGCCCTTACGAGTCTCTTCCGTCATCCTCGATTCCTTGCACACCATAACCCAGCAGCACATTGGCATGCATACTTAATGCCCAATGATGTGCGCTCCTCCAGCCCCAGTTGGAAGACTCTCTGTCTCAATAGCTGCTTCTATTTTGCAGTAGAGTGTTTAAAATCGTATTAATTTCATAGCCTGGCTTAAATTCCAAGTGAAGTGTACAAATCTGTTCTAGAGCCGCTCCAACTGCTGGCCATAAATTTATTTGCTGTCCACCAATTTTGTTATTTATTTGACTTGAGCACGTTTGAGCCTTAGCCAACCTTTAAAATGATGCGCAACTATAAGCAGACGTCTGCTCCCCCCGCCATCTCTACTAGCTACACCTCAAGTCACTCTGTCGCTCCGAGCTGTCAGCAGTCAAGCGTAGAATGCCCCAAACTCAGCTGTGCGCCCAAGCGGCACTGACTGCTGGAGCACGCGATTTATAGCGACCTCCAGCCCCTACATATCCTTAAGGTTTTTTGTTTGTCTGTTTTCCGTTTGTTTGTTTGCTTCTTTGGTTCTTTGTTTGTCGGTTTTTGTTGGTTGTGGAAAAAGTTTTGCATCACAGGAAGAAATATTTTGGGCACGTTTTGGAATTTATAGCAGCAACAGCTTTTGGCATGGCTATTTATTTGTGCATTTGTCAAAGCCCAGCCAAGTGTCTTGTGAGCCTACAAATACAGTGGCTTTTAAAACCAATCGGCGGAATACTGTGCGTATGAGTGATAGTTGTAGCGGCTGAGAGAGAACAGAAAAAGAGCGCACGCGGCAGAGTTGAAATTTAATTAATTATGTGCCGCAACTAGCAGCGAAATTTTACATACAATATATTGTGCGCCGCATTGTATGCAATGATTTATTGCCTCTCACACCGCAATTACTCAAACTCACGCAGAGAGACACTCAAACACACAGTTTGCCCCTAGAGAGTTGCTCTCTTTATACCTCTAGGGTTAAGGGCATTATAGGTTCCAGGTAAAGGAGGGTTGGCAGATACTTTATACATCTCTCTTGCACGTTCCCATGTAATAGTATTCAAAACTTTTCGATACTGCATTGTCCACAGCATTATTTTCCCAGAGGCTGAGTAACCGAATATATGACCATTACGCATCTACATGACTTCCACATAAATATGCAAATAATTTTGTACGTTTAGCACTATCAACGCAAGTGGCGTCATACATTGACGTCGTCCAAAGAGATTGGATCGTTAATACAATTTTTGCAATGACATTGGAAGATAAGAAAATTAAAGTGCAAGAGGCAGCTGAAGCTTTACTGATTTCCATTTGGACAAATGCTTTTCGCATAATGGATGACTCCCACTCGACCCTAAGCCAAATCTCATAACCGCTTCAAAGAAGTCTGTCGATTTTGGCACAAATATAAAATCTTAAATTGAAAACTGTTTTCCTGAAAAGAAATGTAAGCTCAAATCTCTTTCTTTACCCTATAAAAGGATTAATTTTTTAAGAAAAATGCGTGCATGGTAAATACCAGATATTTCAAAGTCACATTTTTGCTCTCTCCATTTGCTGCTTCTATTCTCTCTATTCCTTTGGCTTTGTGCAATTTAGGTGCGAACCTTAAAAAGCGCAACATGAGAATTTATTTCATGCGCATTTATCTTGTTGTTGTTGCTTTGTGGTTGCCACATAGGTTTACATATACACACTTACACTCGCACACTCTTACGTCACACGCACATAAGTAAGCGTTGCCCCATTATTAATAGTTCTCTTCCACTTCGAACTCCCTGCTGCTGAAGCTGCCACTGATGCTGCTTCTGTTGCACGGCCTGTCAAATTAATTTCAGTTTAATTAAATTTTGTATGTTACAACAACTAAGCAAAATAAATGAAAAATTTCTGTCAAATAAATGTTAAAAAATTGACTCATTGCTTCGCATTCGACAAAAAATGAAAGCAAAAATGTTTTAACTGTTTGAATTTTCTTCTTTAATGCTCTAACCGAAAGAATATTAATTTTTTGTAAAATTTTGGAATGTAAAATAAATCAAGATTGAGCTCATATATTGAGTTAAATTTATTTTAAAAAGATGGGAAGGAAATATCAAAATAACAAAAAATCATTGTTTTTAGAAGCATACGTAAATAGTTGAATTTCCAATTATGGCATAAAACGGAGTAGCGCCAAGAGCCGGATCTCATTTTTCTCAAGCAGATACAATTGTTGATAGATTGATCAACAATGCAAGGAAACTTATAAGAATGATCCTTACAATAAGATTACAATTTAAAATTTTTTCGGAGTTCTTTGTAAACAATAATTTTATTCGAATATTTTACATGTAACATTTTCATAAAAAAAAAAATTTTACTTTACAAAAATTTTTGCAAAGTTGATTGTTTTCAAACCGAGTTTTTCTTTCATAATTCAATGTAATAGAGCTTTCATTTGAATGCAAATTGAAATTTTTGTTTTCATTCCGAATTTAATTTTATGCAAATTTGGATTCAATACAAATTAAATCATAATAGTTGTTAATTTTCTTAAGTAAATTTTTTAAACTAGCGGAGTTTTTTTATAAGAATTTGTATTTTAAAACATAATTTTCTCATTCAAAATATAAAAATGCATAGGCACGACTTCGGTTTTAATTCTCTCGTCCTTAAAAATATCAAAGTCATGTGAGATCCCCAGAAAAAAGAACTAGTGCGTTCTTGTTGCTCAAGCTGTTGAGCATACGTCTTATCGGAATTATCAACTGTTTTTTAAGGGTATGTAGAAGAAAGAGCGAAAAAATTTGATTTGCTTCTTCATCTTCTTTTTTTGACGCTTGCAACTGTTCTTATTTTTTTGTTCTTTTTCTTGTTGTTGTAGTTCGCGCCAAGCGGCAAAGTCATGCGAGGAATCAGTGCTGCAGAAATATTTACAAGCATTTGTTTGCCTCCTCCAGAGCCATCCGGTATATTTGGTGTGAGTTTGTGTGTGTGTGCACATATGAGTGTAAGTGAGTGCGATGGTGCGTACGCTGCGAGTTTTGGAAAATTCTTACGCTTGGAACTCGGGCAATTTTTCGTAAACATCGTCGACCCCGCTTGTTTCAGCACTCTACCCTCGTTCCTCCGTTTTCTTTCTCACACACACACACTTTAAATAGTTGCCACAGTTGCTGTTTTTCTTCTTCGTCTCGACCTCCTCCTTCTTGTATGGTACAACAGCGTTTCGAAATGCGCTCATTTATCAATATGTCAGTTGTTGTATAACTATTAATGTTGCTCTACTCTTTCTCGGGTCTCAGGTCTCCAACCCGTCGTTCCTGCCCTTCTTCTATAGGCCCCGCTGGCATCACGTGTTGTAAGCAGTCGAAACTTATCGTAAAGTTTCGGCGTCAAATGCGTTTAACTAATTTTGAGCAATTTATTCTCATTCCCGCATGCATTTCAAGGCACTCACTCATGCTGCCTGAAATAGCCGTAGCTCCATTTTGTTTAGCTTTCGTTTCATTTTCTTTTCAGTTCCATTTTCTTTTGCTGCCAAGTGTCATGTTGAAATTAATGCGAAATGCATTAGCATTAATAACTCTAGCTCTTAACTTGGGTAGAACTCGGAACTCTCTTTAACTATTATTTATTAGCTATTGCAGAAGCTAGCTATGTGTGGCTTAAATCAAAGTTGCACAAAAATGCTTACCAATTAATTGTTAACTTTTCGATAGCAAATAAAATTATGTAAAGTTATACAGTGCGTATGCGTGATATGCATTATATATGAAGACGCGTAATAAATATTCTCTTTTCCTCTCCATTTGAGTTCTGACACACACAGCCTTGATTTATTTAAGCCGCAAACAGAATGCAAAACAGTGGCAAGTGGGATGGAATGGGGCGTGCCGGGGCGGTTGGGGCTGGTCCATAGTAAAATAAATTTATAACTTTTAACTGGATTATATTGGTTAATGGAGCAAGCCGGCAATGAAATTAAATACAGTTTACAGTTGAGTTCAGTTTTTTAACATTGACAACAAACAGAAATTGAAGGATTGACATTAAAAAAGACGGCAGTGGTGCATGGGCGGGGGACAAGAGATAGAGCGAGGTTGCGCTGTCAATTTGTTTGAACGGCGACAGTCGCACCAAGGGATCGCAACAGTTTTTTTCTTCCTTCTATTTCTCTTATTTTCGCTTTTCACTCTACTTTTGTTTATTATTTATGCATGGAAGTAAGATAAATATGTATAGCAAACGAAGGATGTTGGGCTGGCATCAGTCTGGCAGCACTGTTAAAATGCCAAGCCCTTTTATGAATTTTTTCATTTACTTGTCAGGCTCATCTGTGGCAAGGCGGCACAAGGCAGCTAGACGATGGGCGGTAAGAGGGGCTTGCCTGCCATTCGTATGACAAAAATACAAATTATGGCAAATGGGCGCAAATTTTAATGAAATTCAACGACATAAAAACGAATAAAACGAAGAGCACTTTGACACACTGACACACTCGCATACACACACATGCACATGTGCGCCAAAGATGTCAACACCGAAATATTAAAAAAGCAATGACAGGAAAACGAGAGCAGCCCTCATCAGAGACAGAGAGACAGAAGGAGGCACATACAGCCAACCAGCCAGCCAAAATGGCGCACGCGAATGCCAGAGAATTATGTGTAATGCTGCATCAGTTGGCAGAGAGATCAGGCGAGTAATAAAGTGTCAGAGAAAGATAAAGAGAAACGCAGTTTCGCTGAAATACTGACGTTATGGATAAAATTAAAAAAAACCCAGTGGAGCTTTAATTAAATCAAATTACGCTTGAGAATATTTATACAGCTCAATAATGATCGCTTGAATATCAGGGGTACCATAATGAAGAGCAATTGTCAAATAAGTAACAAAAGTAATAATATATATACTTTCTATGATGAAGTGTTCAGATGAGACTAGATTTTGCGGTAGGCATCATAAATGGTAAAAACACACTTATATTTAAAGACACAATAAATTCTAGTGTGAATTACTTTTTTTCTTTGAGGCCTTACCAAAGAACTTCAGAAATAGAAGACTTATCGGCCATATTTAAAACAAATGGCAGATACGTAGAAAAATACCGATGCACAATGCTATAACCTAATATATAATATGGACGTACGCCATCTAAATATCGAGCACCTTAACAAAACAAGAGGTGGCGGAGACGCTAACGACAATTTGTAGATGCTTAATGGTTTGTTCGGACTACCACTTTGGAGCAAAATCTCAACAAACCAATCGTAAAAGTAGCCTTTAAAGAATCTTTAGAAAATCGAAATTTCCTTTTTACTAAAATGGTAAACAATTATTTCCGATATGATGTCCCGAAGTGATTTAAAAAATATAAATAAAAAAATATACCTCATTTACACTGCTTTATCTGACACCCATTTAACAGCTCATAGTTGCTTTTTGTTTAATTTGTTTAGACATTTCATTATGGATAGACCTAAACCGGAGCAATGCTTGCAGTCTACACAAGATTTTGTCGAAACACCATTACATCCGCAGAAAATTTCTGTCACATGCACGTCGCTAAATCAGAGACAAATGAAACCTTGAAATCAACATTCGAAGAGTTATTGGTGAAATACGGCCGCGAATGCGTCGGAAAGTTTGTGAAAATTGGTGTTCCACGTTGCGCAATGTACCCGCCAGCTGTGTGTGTTCCAAATCATATTAAAACATTAATTTCATAAAATTTATGTTCAATAAAGCTCGTTTCATTGATATTAAACTAATATAATATAATATAATAAATATAAAAAATTAAATTAAAAATTTAAAAAACCCCCGACACAAGAACTTAAGTATTTCCCTTTAAAAAGTAAAAAATAATTAAAGGAAACTTAATGTTAAAGTACCTAAGAATCTATTAATAATTCTAAAAAAAAATACGTCGCGTTGGGGGATATTGCGGGCAATTTACCAATTTTAACCATTAAATCCAATACTTTTTCCCAACTCTTGTTCGAATTCCAGCAATTACCATAAATCTATAAAAAACTGATTTTTTTTTTTTTTGTATTTATTGTTTATTAATTGGAGCGGGAAGAGTAGAGAAAAATAATCGCCATCGAGGCATATGGGAAATCGATTTTATTGCGAATATGAAAATCTCCTCAACAATGCATAATTTATGCATGTAGTAACATATCACATTATAACACACAACACGACACTCACACAAACACCTCACTGCACACACAAAACATTAATTCATGAGTTTCTCTGTAATTGCCGTTTCCGGTTTGGTACTTCCGTTTTTCACGCACTTTGGCAGGACATAAATTGAGGTTAATTCCGTGTAGAAGGAAAATTCTTGCCAAGAACGAGAGAGAGTCAGAAGAAAAAAAGAGAAACATTTACCCAACGACAATTACGTGTGAATTTCGTATTTCATGAATTTTGAAAACATTTGCCGTTTGTATGCATATGCAAATGAAATGAAAACTTAATTTGCTGACTCGTGCATCAAGTTGTTGCTGCCACTGCTTCCGTTTTTAATTTTATTTCATAGCTGTAAATATGTAAAAATATTTTTGGAGAATTTTCTGTCAACAGCTTTTGACTAACGTTTGCGTAATTGATTTTGCATACATACGGCTATATAGCTTTTAATAGCAATTAAAAACATATGTATATTCGAAATAGGGATACAATAAAGCCCAAGCCTGAGGCCTTGATATTGTTGGCGGGGGTCTTAGAGGGCATCGCCATTTTGTTTGCTTTATTAAAATGGCGTACTACCAAGTAACCAACGCACAGCAAACGGAATTAAAAGCAAATATTTTGCTTGGTAAAAATTACAAAAATTCCAACACACTCACGCACACACTCTCAAAGCGTATAAGCTAAAATATTTGCACAAACGAATATATATGTACATTCAATGTGTTCGCTATATTCGGTGTAACAAAGACAAGTGAAATTGGTTGGTAAACAACATGCGCAATAACAAAAGAAAATCAGCGTTAAAAAAAAAAATAAACAGTGCCCGCTATAAAAATTGCTTCCGAAATCAATTTCCTTTTTCATTTGTGTAATGTAAAATGCAGCAAAACAAATCAAAATTAACAAATACAAATGTATGGGAAGTGGGCAGAGAGAGCAGAGGGTGGCGAACAAGAAACACATACGAATACAAAATGGCGCTCAGCATGTGGCAGCCATAACATGCAACAGCAGCAGCAACCACTATAAGAAATGTTTACTCTATTACTTGCCTCTTGGGCTGGACGGGCGTGCAACGCGGCTGAAGTGGGGTCTGATTGCTTAAGCCAAAGTTAAAGCTTAGCGTAAATGAAAATTTAACTCTGGCGCTTAATCAGCAGCAGCCACAACGACAGCAGCGCATGCAACAACAACAACAGGAACCATCATGCAGCTGCGTCGCCATGGGGTTGCAACACAATATGTGTATGAGTCAGTGTGATTCAGTGACGTAGGCCAAGGAGAACATGAGCACAACCAAATGATGTTTAAAATAACTTTTCGATTCTTTTACCTATTAAAAGTTTTGCATCTCAAATACAAAAAAAAACTATTTACTATGAATAATTTTGGGGAGGAAAATAAAATTTTTTAAGGCTCTTTAGGCTCTAAACTTCTAGTAATTGCTAATAAGAGTTATCGGGTTGAAAAATATCAAAGCGAAAAATATGTCAAATGTGCAAACCACCACAAATCTTATTTATTAAAGGACTATCGAAAAGAGTATAAATTTATATTTTTAGCTTATTAAAAGAATTTATTTTTAAATCTTATATATTTTTATACATATACAAATTAAAAGTTATGAAATAAATTAAAAATCACGCAACTACAAAATTTTCTGCAAAATGTTTTATAGGCAGTATAAATTTAAATTGAGTATAAAAAGCTTTTAAACCAAGACACGTGCACAGTGGTCCCAGATTGTCATATTTTCGATTGTTTTTTTCTTTTTTTTTTTTTGAACGTTTGAACGTACTTAGTGTTTTTTAATATATAGATAACCCAAATAAAAATTGGGAAAAATATATTTTTTACTTAATTTAAAAACAAATGCTTGATTTTCACACAAATCTAGATAATAGCTTCACATACATGGAAAAAATAGAATATGCCCATAATATTGAATAGTTGTGAAGTTACAGCGTTAGGTAATCTAGACCAAAATTGGAAAAAAAAAATTTTTTAAGTAAACAATTTTGATTAGAATTCGACCATATTTCACACAAAGGGAGATATGAGTAACACATGAATGAAAAAATAGAATATGCCCAAAATATTGAATAGTTTTAGATTTACAGAGTTAGATTTTTTAAGACAAAGATAATCCCAACCAAAGTTTTGAAAAAAATTAAAAAGAAACATATACCAGTTTTAACTCAACAAAAAATGGTTGATTGGAATACATCACAAAGGCAGATATGAGCTCCACATATAGTTTTGAAGTTACAGCCCTAAAAAATCAGCGTTCGAAGCTATTTATTTTTTTTTTTGATAAAATATTGAAAGACTGGCGGAGGTACCCTTAAAGCAAAAGACCAAATGATAATTAAGCCAGCAAGATCATAATAACTTCTGTAATATATTGAAACATACAAGTTTTGTATAATATATTTATAAACAATAAAATCAACCCCGGCTAAACGCCATAAACAGACAAAAGTTCTGTATTCTGTACTCCTCTTAAAAACTCAAATTCAAAAGGAATTTTATGTCACAATCCACCAAAGACACAAATCAAGCACACTTAAAAATTTTCTCAATACAGCATACATACATATGTTAGGTTAGTGAAGATTTAAAAAAAAATGTATAAGAGGACTAAATTTTAATGAAAATATATATTATATAAAATAAATATATATGTATAATATAAAATAAAATTTTATAATATATAATAGGCTAATAGATTAATAAAGTGCTATCATATCATTGCTTTTACTCACAAATTCCAATTTAGATATTAACATAAAACAGAGTCCTGAACTAAAAAAATATTTCAGTTATTTGTACACATCTCGAAAATTAAGTGAACTAACTTTAAAATGTTGCAACTTAGTGTAGGCTAATTATGTCACGCGTTGTCCAAGAAATTTAAGCACTTTTTTCTGCACGATATCTATATTTTGGAAAAAGGATTGCTCAGCACAGATTATTTAACTCCTGAAGCTATCATTAAGTTTTTTCTTTCAAATCCAAGCAATTCCTCTACCAAACTTGAACTTAAACGACATTCCAATGATATAAAAATAAAATATTGTTGGAAAAATTGCATAGTCCCCCTAATTGCACAAACTTTCTACGTCACTGATATGCATACATACATGTGTGTGCGTGTGTCTGTGGCAGTCTGTTTAACTAACCTCAATCCGTTGCATAGTGCCGCACAGCGTAGTATGTAGTAGTATATTTTGAAGCATGACATACATTTTTAATGTGCCAGAAAGAAAAAGGGGGCAGGGGCAGGATTCAACCACCCCCGGGACAAAGGATTGGCTTAGAGTCTTCTTCTGGCAACTGCTGCTCATTAATTCGTCAAGGCAAATGCATTTTAATTATACTTACCATAATGTGTGCATTTCCCGGAAAATCTTATGCAGAGCATATCAATTATAAACTATGCAGTAGTTTGGTTTCTATCTACCCCTAAGTTTCGGTCGAAGGTCAGCAGCTTGTGGTCAGCCACACCAGCGACTATGGATGAGGTGTCACATGTGTTTGCCCCAAATCACACCCACTTTTTGCCGCAATGCAAATACAACGTATATAATAATTCATGTTAAGTCCTGCGACTAAAGCGCTGTGCATCAAAGGATATACGAACCGAAGAGAGAGAGGGATTTTGGCTTGTAGCGTTTACCGATTTCAAAGAAGACCGCATGCGGTTCAAGCCATAATTTATGATTATATATGCTCATCGGTAATGTAAGTGTTTTGCCGGACAACAAACCCCTCGCCTTGGGCAATGGCGTTGCAACACAGCGTATGCGTAATGTAAAAGCAGTGCGAGAGACGAGAAACCAAACCGAAAATCTCACGTCTTAGTAGAAATTAATGTGCAACTTTTTGTGATTTGCGCGATTTGTAAAAAAGGGCTTTGAGTTTAGGGCCCAATGCACGTGCTATTAACGACGCAAAAAAGAAACTTTTTGCACTTTTTTATTGAGGTTAAGAGTTTAGGGTAAAAAAAAGCTGGAATTGAGCCCAATATGAAGTGCTTCAAAAACTTTAGCCCAAGCTCATCGATGAGCTGATAAGTGCCACTTTAGTCAACACGTGTAGGTACGTGTGAGTGTGTGTGTGTGATTGTAAAGTGGCAAAGTTCAAAAAGTTATTTGCATGTAAATTTCTTGTTAAGATCACAAATGTAATACAAATCGTTGGAAATAAAATGAAAACAAAACCCAAAGAGCAGCCGACAAAACTTTAGACAAAACTCAAACATAGGGAGTAACAGATAAGGCCGGCAACAAGATGATAAGCAAATGCTTGAATGGTGAAAAAATTGAATACTCTGGTATGCAATGTTTTGGTATGGGATGGCGGCCCGGGGTTTTTCCACAGATAAAGTAATAAGTAGAAAACAAAAGGCGCAAAATGAGAAATATCGCAAGCAGAGCAAGTGCAAAGTGTTTTCCTAAGTACAATTGAAAACTTAGCAATTGCCACTGCAAAAACTCTTTTTCTCAACGCTCCCAACTGGCACACCCAGTTCAAGTCTGCTTTATAGTATGTGCGTGTATATCGGCTCTTTGTTTAGCAAAACATTACAAAATGTTGGCACATTATTTCCTTTTCCGCTCAACTGGCAAAATTCATTAAGCTTCAGGAAAGTTGTGCCTGGCTGGCAACCTCTGTCAGCCATTCAATCAATGACCTCACCGTCTGCCACCGTCTTCCTCCCCCCACAACCCTTAACCCAGCGTTGCTGTGCGCTCAATAAACTTTTAGCCCACTTTGTAACTTCATTCATCAGGCTTTGGTGAGCTGGCAGCACGCAGGCAGCCAGACATACCAAGCAGCATGCTCTTGTAAGTGTTCTGTAAATATGGCCAACACAATAGCTGCCAATATATGTTTTTTTTTTGGGTCGCTGAGTCGAGTTGTTGCAGCAATGCAATGCTCACGTCTTGCCATTTGAAATGTCAATAAAGTTTTTTGCATAGCATTAGTACCCATCAGACCCACCCACCCAATGGGAACGATAAAAACTTGGCCATATCTGACTGAGTGTCTCAAGTGGCGAAAAAAGCGTTTGGATTTTGGTCGCAATAAGTTACTGAGCCAAATGTCGATTGGGAATTGAATGTCGCGCGCGCGTAAATCGCAACCGCATGCAAAGGCAGTAGTCATTCAGACTTTAGGACGAGGACTGTTTTCCATGCTGGTTCGTTCGCTTGCTCCCAATTACAATTCAATTTCGTTCTAGCCATAGCTGTTGCTGGCATTTGCCTTGTTGCCTGAACAAAACTGAATCAGTCGAAAATTTAATTGACCATTCAAAAGCAAAGGCGCATTGTCACGTGCGACATAGAGTGCGGGCTAAGAGACAGTGGGGCGACATTGAGTAGGATATGCACAGCCAGGATATCAACAGGCTACCAAAGACATCGACAACGACATCGACAGCGACATCGACTTCGACAGCTCAAACGACATTTAGGAAAAATTCGAATTTGCTGCTGTCATTGGACATCGTTCGAGCTGTTTGTCATTGCGTGCGTTTATCTGCTGGAGCTTGCTCCGTCTTGTTATCGTCATAGTGTTATCCAGCACACAGCCAGCACCATGATTGGCACTTCGTTCGCACTCAAATCTTCACCAACAAATGGTCAAACATGGCCATGTTCATTGAACAAGAGTTACAAAGCGAATTTCCCAGACCAATACCGATTTTTTAGCGCTTGAATAGAGCCAAAATTTAATTTTCAATTGCAAATAATTCAGGTGGATAAGAATAATTTTATAGAACTAGCTAAATTAAAGTTTAGGCTTTTATTTGTAGGCACTTCGCTACTTTTCACCAACTTCAAAGCTGTCACGTCTTTGACTAATTATCAACATAATTAAAAGCGCCTACGTACAAAGCTCTATCTCTAAGGACTACGTTGTATCTCATTATTGGCACGAGGCATTGGTATTTACTTATGTATCGCTTTATACCCTTACAGAGGGTGTATGCAGCCAGGAACAAAAGTTAAGCTCAAGGCGGTAAATTATCAGATTATTTTGATTTCTTACAATTTTATTTTTTGATTGAATGAGAAAGGCCACAAAGAATCGTCTTGCAAAAAATATTTTTTGAGATAAATGATCTGGCGAAAGTCGGTTCCGTTCGCCGGTCATAATTCTTCCTGCCAGGGAAAATGGGGAACAGCAGGAACAAAATATCCTTGCAAGTTTGTAAAGATTTGGGAATTGTGTCGAAAGGGACGCCCATATAATTAGTGTATTTCAGTTCAGAGGAGACTGCTGGATGCGATTTAAACAAGGTCTCTGTTGGAGTCCACAAATAGCAAAGGCGTGATAGTACATAAGGCAACAGCTCAATAACCACTTGGTCTAGCCAGTCAAAAAGTTGAACTTATTATATTTTCAAGTATAAGCCATTTTCCCTACCCTCGTGGGTGCGATTCTACGTTACGGCACTTGTTTTGAGCATTTCTGCAAGAGCATATAATATTCGTGTCCCCAATGTCTAATTTTCGTTTCCGTTTCGAATTTATTTTGAACAATTCATACGGTAGAACGCGACAACTCTAATTGAATCACGTGCTAGGGCTGAAATACTTTCACTTTTGGCTGTAAATGTGTGACCAAGTTCGATAGTGAACCAGACTCTCACGCAGTCACAATGGACCACAAAATACTTTTTCAAGAGTCGAACAACTTAATCATCATCAACTTGGCATTAGTCACACGCTAACACATACACACACATAAAGATATCCCTTTATCTCCTCTCCCTCTCTCTCAAAAGCACATCTCTATCTCACTTGCTCCCTCTGTGCGTGTGAACGAATATCCTCAAATGTCATTGGGTACGCCATTTACAATTCTCTTTGATAACCACGACAATGAAGGTATTGGTAAGGCGTCAACGTCGCATCGGCGTCAGCAGCGGCGCTGCAGATACTGGCAGTAGCTTCGCTGTGTCCATTACGGTCTACTTTAGTTGCATTGAGCTGATAATTATGCCATATGCTATTTACATACGAACATACACAGGCAGAAAAACATTATTCAATTTAATCAACAAATTTAATATCAATACATATTTTTGAGTTCAGCACCGATATCATACAAAGGGATTATGTCAGTGGAAATAAAATACTTTTATATGATAATTATTCAATGAGTGTACTGCACTACATTGGCCTGATCAAAATATCTAGACTACCATTCCCCTGGCTGGCCATTGATAGTGTGGTAGCATATTCGCTTTGGTCAGTGGTTCGATTCCCCGCAGATGCACTGATTCATATGCTTAGCTCTGGCATTTCTAGCAAAGAGACGCTATTTGCTCAAGGAAATCTCTATTCATTCAAGACGCCGTTGTTCGAACTCGGCAATAAACTGAATGTCCCTATTCTATTCGAACACTTATTAATAGAGATTGTAGAATTTTCGCTTCCACGTTTTTCAAATTAATATTTGCAGTATATTTCACTAGTCAACACGAAAAATTAACCTTTGCATAAAACCATTTTTTCGAATAAACGAATATTACATTCAATTTGTATTTTTAAAAACCGTTTTCAGGGCTTTTTTTGAAAAACCTGTTTTTGGGTACTTTTTTTTGTATGTAGATAATCATTGCGGCGGTATTTCTGCAAATTTGAGAGGCGAGAGCGAAGAGCAAAGCGAAAGATTTCAGATGATACTAGTGTTTTTGAGATAAAGGCATGATCCATTATTTTTGGATGATAAATCCTGAAAACGTAAATGCATTTTTCGAACATGGTTCCTAACATCTTCTTTTGAAGATCTTAATTTCGAAATGATCGTAAAAAAATTCTGTTTCCAAACATAAAAAAAAATTACCTAAAATTATCTTGCTTCTTCCAAACCAAAAATTGATAATTTTGAAAAATTAAATATATAATAAAATTAATTAAATTATTTTAATTAAATTAAATGCATTTTGCATGCAAACATAAAAAAAAATTTACCAAAAATTATCTTGCTTCTTCCAAACCAAAAATTTATAATTTTGAAAAATTTTTACTTAATCTGTACATATCGAATATCATCGTAAGGAGTACACTCA
This sequence comes from Chymomyza amoena, assembly GCA_037043745.1. Lineage (NCBI taxonomy): Eukaryota > Metazoa > Arthropoda > Insecta > Diptera > Drosophilidae > Chymomyza > Chymomyza amoena. Next base: position 276,573 of record JBAMAX010001685.1, on the reverse strand, counting down.
TATCTTTCGATCTATTCATTGTCTTGAAAACGTTGTTTCAGTAATACACCATTTTGTTCACAAGATATTGACGAATAGCTGCAAAAAGTACCCAAAAACATGTTTGTCGCAAAAATCTTGAAAAAGGTTCTTAAGAGAAAAAATATATAAAATTTTTGTGTTTTTCGACTCAAAAATATCCTTAAAAACTTTTAATTTTGTAGGTTCATTCGATGACCCAAAAATTTATAAGCTAGCATTATCCAGCTTGTTGGTTCAAATTATATTGCAATTATAATTAGTAGCATTTCGTGTCCATATATAATATTTTTCACGAGAAATTGACGAATAACTGAAAAAACTACTAAAAATTATCGTATAATACTTTTTATTTTCAAGTTTTATTCGATCTCCATAAAATTTGTAAGCTAGCTTGTTATTATCCAGCTTGTTGGTTCAAATTTTATTGCAATTAGTTAAAAGCCTTGGAACTAAAACCAAAAAAGGTAAAATTATAACTCTTTACCCTTTAACTCTAACCTACCTAAAACAAATATATTTGCATAACTGTCTTAAACGATGCTACAGGAACCAAATTCAAATTAGGCTAAAATATAAAAATTCTTTTTAATTTTTGGAGATACCACCATTTTTTTTTTTTACTATTGGGGGTTTTAATGGAATGTGCTACATTTATTAGAGGTGGGTCCTGTCAGTAAGAAGGTTAAATTAAAATTTTCACACCGAAATCTCAATAAGATACAAATAATCTTAAACCATAAAGATTTTTAAATTGAATCGATATATGCCTCCTTAAGCAGTTTTTCTATTTTTTCAGCGCGCTGTACTGACTTTCAGAGGTGAGCAACGAAAACGTCAGATAGATCCCTTATTATGTCGCGGGAAAATTAATATTGAGTTTATATTATATAGCTCCCATAGGGGTGTTTTCGAGCACTTCAACAAAAAATCACACACAGATTTCAGATTTACAATTCGTTTCTTTACAAAAAAATATTTTATGCAAATAAGGGCTCTATAAGTTTTTTATAGTATTTTTTCAATATACCGAATCTGATTGCAATGAGATGGTACAAGGTATCTGAAAATCATCCGACTTTAACGTACGAGATACAGCAAATGATGATGTATGTATATATCTTTCTTTCTGTGTAAACTTGATGTTACTCACATTTAAATTGGCGCCATTAACGCGTTCCAATACTAGCCCATATATTGTTTTTGGCGCAACAAACTATCAGATGCATGCAACGATTATGTAATTGATACACGTGGGTGTGAGTATGAGTTTCAGTATGAGTGTGAACGGGTGCTTATCAATGTACATTGTACATATGTGTGGTTGGATATCTATTTCAAAAAGCTAATTACACACGTTTGCATATCACGTGCCACATGTACTGTTTATCTAAATCGTTATAGCCAGTGATGGGATTTCTACTATAGTTTTAGTATTGTTGTTGTTGTTTTTGCTGTAACACATACATTTCAATTTAATTAAGTCACGCAGAATTCCAATGCTATTTGTTATTTAATGCGCCTGGTCTGCTCTAATTAAGTTTGTTGGTTTAAAGTTTGAAAACCAATAAATAATTTTCATATAATTAACTACGTAAAGGCACTTACCCAATGCAAGTTAATAGCATCCATAATTCATAAAACAGACTGTTCATACGACGCGACTAATTATTGTGTATTATTTTAATTTTATCACTTTTAGTAGCAATTGCACATGTCATATTAATTAACAAAAATTATTAAAGAAACTTAAGCTTCGCACATATCTGTGTCGCAGCCAGCAAAAATTAGAAATAAGTGCGCATGAGCAACAAGACGGGATTTTTTCAATACTGTAAACTCGGTACGTGTGGCCGTCGGTGGCTTAAGTGGTAGCGTACTCGCCTCTAAAACCGAAGGTCGGTGGTTCGATTCCCCGCAGTAGCACTGGTTCATTTGCCTAGCACTGGCATCGCTAGCTCAAAGACGCTATTTGCCATGAAAGTCTCTATTAATTAAAGACACCGCCGTTCGGATTCGGCTATAAACTGTAGGTCCCTGTTCTGTTCGAACAGTTATTAATAGAGATCCCCTATGCCCCTCCTCCAAGGGGTCTAACAGGGAATTATATATATAAACTCGGTACGACGGAGAAGAGAATAAGGCATGAGCTCAGCTCAGTTAAAATTAAGCTTTTGGCTTAAGCTTGTTGATGCAGTCAGAAGAAGCTTTTTCGCGCTAAGTTGGGAAATTTTTTAATGCGGTAAGATGAGCTCAAAGGAGAAGACAAAAACGCAAGCAGAGCTTAATAATGTTTAATGTACTTTAAAAATATGGGACTTATGTAACGCGCAAAGAAAAAGAAAAATAAAAAATAGACTTTTTAAAGTAAAGCTTATTGCCAGCAAAATGGGGAAAAATCATTGGCCTATACTTTTGCTAATAAAACCTTAAGTTTGCTCCCTCTTCAAAAATAGAGTAAAAATATAATAAGAATTAAGAAAAAAAAGAAACGTGCAAGCTCATCATCGAATTTAAGATTATTGTATTTTTACAAGAGTTGGTTTTATATCTTAAAAACACGTTGGGAAAGAAGAAAAAAAAACTTCTAATGTGATATAGATTAGGTTGGGAGATGGTATCTCTAGTGTAATTGAGTCATGATTCAACAATTTGAAAATTATTTAATGTTTAGACTAATACGACAAAATATAAAAAATTAGTTAATTAAATATATGTTAGCAATACTATATAAAATACTCATAGCATCATGAGAATGTACCAAGCTTAAATTCTTATTTAACTATTGTATTTGATTCCGATATTTTACAAATCCTTACATGCAAAGCAAAAGAGTTGCGCAGTAAATGTTTCAAAAAAAGTTTTTTAAAAAGATTTACTAATAAACACAATATTATTTTAGGAAGGTATTTCATTACATGTAGCCTTAGCGGCCTTCTTCTTCGCCAATTCTCACTATAAAAAATATTTACTTTATTGCTGTTTAAATTTTATTTATAGTATAATGATATACTTTAGAGAACAAATATCTAACTTTATGAAAAGAAAATTTTAGTAAGTCGATAAGACCCATCAGATAATATATTCTTCTTGCGATTCTTCCCTGAAAACACAAAATCCAATATTTAAGGGGGATTTTAAATACTATGAATTTTATTTGCTTCCTACTGTTAACTTGAAGGGCAAGTGCCAATGATGACGCCTTGATATTACCGAAAGTATTTTAGTTTTGAAGAAGTTCAGTTTAAAAAGTTTCTTTGCTTCCATCGTAAGTTCATATTTCGCAACTTAATAACTATTACAGCCAGATAAGTAATATCTATGTTAAACATTACATTCGAAAGTAAATGTTGAATAGCAGGAAGGACTCGTGTACTTCGGAAAGATTTTTAACTTGATTTTGCCGAAGTCAACCATTTTCTTATAAAATGTTTATTGTTTTAGCGTTTTTTTTTTTTTACTTATTTGCACATGCATGAAAAGTGTTGGGATAAGCATAAATACACATTGCATTGACTTTTCCAACTTACCTTCAGTTTTTTTTCTTCATATTGCAGCGATTTCTGTTGCTCTGAACAAGAAAAAACAACAACAAGGTCATACAAGCGTGCAAGCATTACCATAGATGTATGTTTTGAGGGCAGAGCCGTACTCGGAAACAGAGGTGGTGAAGACACCTCACCTGGCTCTCAACTAGTCTGCCTTGTTAACTGTCGCAGCCAACAGGCAAACACGCGAAGGGAGCTTCTTGAATGCGGCTGGATTCCCCTCTCCTGCAACGCGTTTGTTAGGCAGTCCAAGGAAGCGTAAGACATTTTCCTCTTGGCTTGCCTTCTGCACGTGTGCTTAAAAATATATTTTTTTATACTCGTTCGCTGCACTCTATCGCAAGAAGGGTATATTAAGTTTGTCGAAAAAAATTAGATTTAAAACGTAAGAAAATTCTGTCGGTCTATAAAGCGATTTTAATTCGAGCAGCAGATAAATGTACTGGAGGCAGTTCAGCAAGTTGAATTAAACGATGATCGACCAAAAAAACGTACAAAAGAAAATCGAACAGCAACTGTATTTTCATTGATCAGGACGTAGGTCAGATAGAAGGTAACGCAGCGCACTATAAGAAAATCGAAAACGAAACGAATTAAGTTTCGTGGCAAGTTTGACTACGAAAATATAACAATAATCGCTTAAACCACTTTTAAAAAAATTGAATGATATAGAATAGAAGAAAAAATAAGTTCGACACCGGACAACTTTGAACAGGAAACGAAATAGAAATGATGATCAGTGAGAAAAATTAAATTGAAAAAAGTCGCATAAATAATTAAAAATAAACAGCCGATTTTCATTTCCCAAAAGTATAAAAAAAAATATTTTGATTATAAATCTAAAATCAGGGAGTTTTGGTCAAATTTCCGCTCTCTTTTTCAATGTACAGTGGGCCCAGATTGTCATATTTTGCCAAAATTCTGGCTTTTCCGCAATGAATTATTTGGAGTGATGAAATTTTACACAAATGTTCTTCAAAGAGTCAACTTTTACGCTGAAAAGTTGAAGGCCCTCAGAATTTTTAAAATAAAAAAATCCTTTGTTATATGGCCAACCAAATTTCTGAAAATCAAGAAGAATTACATTTGAATTTCAAAATTTAAAAAAATGTATGATATTTGTTTCGATTAAATATCATCCACTCGTCGGAGATTTCCCTAAAGAAAAGTTAATAAATAATTTTAAAAACTAACAGAATCCTGATAAATACTTTAATATATTTAAAAACTCCAAGTTCTTAAGTCCAATTTTAATTTTACTCTGAAGTAATGTATATAATCAAGAAAGTGAATAAAGATTTCGTATCCATATGTATATATATGTCTAATAATATGTCTAAAATCATATTCAAAAGTAATTTGGACTTTTTTTTTAGAGTTTTCGCCAAAATGGCTGGATGTGCTATGATAAAGTGTAACTAAAAGTCGTTATTTCTCGAGCTGCATTCTTCTGCTGCAGTAGCTCTTCGTAGCTGCGCCTGTTGTTCATGTTGTTTGTAGTTCTTTCGTTTTTATGCAATTTGTTTGTAGACGACTCGTTATTTTATTGTTTGCTGCACATAAATTTCAACTGCAAAATGGCAAAGGACAACTTACTTGCCCCACCCAGGTACTACTGCTCCTTACTAGGTTCCAGATCGTTTCGCTTTGTTGACAATTTGCCTGCAGTGCATGGGTTTGTAAGCCAAGCGGGAGGATGAGAGAGTCTTCTACGGCACTTAAGAGCATTTCTATTATATTTCAACTTATTTGCTGCGGGTGACTAATTTCTGTTGATTTTATTTTGCAATTACGGTGCAAATAATTTACCTGGTCGCAGAACCATTGTAAACAAGTAAAATGTTTACGCCATGTTTTCAATTTTACTATGTGGACTATATATATACTATTGTAGTTGGGCAGGTCCCGGTAACGAGCGCACACAATTGAATTTTAGCTGGAAATCCTTTTAGAGCTCTGCTTACTAGCTGACAGTCGCTGTCACATATGGAGCTAAATCCAAACACTTATTTTGATACAAAAACTCTAATGGGCCAATCGAACCAATTCCCCAAACTTGCGCCGCAGGGAGTACGAATGGGTGGCGCGATTTTGGGGTGTACTTAAAAGCTTAAGTGAAATTACACTCGAGCAGAGCAATTTCATCCACAAAATGCACAACACCCAAAGAATAAGGGGCCTCTGCGCTCACTAAAAGCTTTTGAGCAGAATTTGCGGAAAATACGGAAAATTTGGAAAATTCTAAAGTGACATTGCGATAATCGCGTAATCGATGAAGTCTGTCATTACCATGAGCCAGCGCCAGGGCGCAAAGTCACTGTGTGCCTGTCGCCTTGAATGTCCTGTGTGGCTGACGCCGCTGAGCAGGCGCCAAGTCAATAAATAAAATTTTAAATGAAAAACGCCGGCTTGTGGAGCAGTAAAATCACTTGGGCGGCAAAATGCGACAGTTTGGGATGCGGGCTAAAGCGAATGACAGTTTAGTTTTTGACGCAAACACTCAAAGCTGTCGCGTGCAGTTCCATTGATAAGTGGACGCAGCAAAGACAACAAAAACAGCAGCAACTGGATGTGAATGTGGATGTGAAAGGAAGTCGCAGCTAGTATCTCTTATCGGGTTACCAGCCAAGCCAAAAAACTTTAAGCCTTGATTTCACAAGGCGTTTGGATGCGCTGGGAATGCTACTGCGCTGGAAAATTCAATTTGACAGTTGCAAGAATTCAATTTTCTTGTCATCATGTTGCGGATTAGTTTCGTGCTTGTTCTGCAATTGCGGCCAGAGGCTACTACCCAACTAAGCACTGCATGGATGCGGACATCATTTGGCATATGCAACTGCATGCAGCTGCTTCAAAGCGAAACACGCACAAATGAGAAAAGTTGTAGATTCCTAGAACTGCAAAAAACTTTACAACACAGTAGAGGAAACTTGGCAGCTTCACTAGCTTCCTCCCTTCCCTACACCCGTCCCAAGGGCACAACAAACTTTGCCGCAAAGTCATGGGCGTGTTGGGTGCGCCTCCTGCCATTGTGCTCAGAATGAGATGCATCCGTGTATTCTGTACAGTCAGCAGCTGCACCAAAGTTCGACATTCGACCATCCATGATCAGCCGTGTACAACTTGTTCCTTCGTGCTCCGTAGCTCCGTGTGTGTCCATGATTATAGAATGAGTTGTCTAAGGTGCATTTAATTTTCACAATTTTCGGCATGTCAACAGCACTCGGTGTTCTTCCACAAGCCGCAAGCTGTCAACTACAACAACAACATAAACTGGATAACAACAAACACAACAACAGACAAAAATCAAAAACGTGCACCCAAAAGTACGCTTTCGGCTTAATTTGTTAAACTGTACATGGGGACTGAGCCAGGCGGCAGTGTCAACAAAGACATCATGCCAGAGACACAATCTGAATCCTCACATCGAATTTAGAATACACTTGCAAACGGGTTAAGTATACCAAGTACACACGCTATCAGATCTAAAAACAACTTTGCTGAGGCATTGAGCAAATCTATCTCAAAATCGATCATCCAGTAAACAGGCAGCCATGCTCCGAAAAACGACAAAAAAAAATGTTGATTAGCAAACCGAACTATTTTATTCGGACTCGGTTTTACGTTCTCCGGCATTTTTTTGAGTTATTCGTTAATGTCTGGTTAGCAAGATATCTGGGGTAATTAAAATAAAATATCTTCGAAAGTATCGAATACATTTTGTAACTTTTTTTCTTGACCACAATTTTAATTTGCGTACGTAAAGTCGGGCGCGGACAACTTTAAGATACTCTGTACCACTAGCTTTCAATAAAATCCGGTATATTGCTTAAAAACATCAAAGACATTTGATTGCCAAATTAGGTTCCCTTATAAAAAACCAAAAACAGAAGAATTTTTAAGCAAAAATTTTTTTTTCATCGATCGTTACTATGGGAGCTATATGATATAGTCAACCGATTTTGATCAAATTTAACACAGTGCTTTGGTACCTTAGAAAATATTTGAAAGCCGAATTTGATTTTTTATTATTTTAATAAGTAGAGAACCTGTACATCAATTTCGTACCTTAACATCACATGGATGGTAAAACCCCATAACAAACGAATTATCCAAAAAAAATTATCAAAAAAATAAATTAAACTTGTCTCCTATGGAATAATATAGGATCTAATGTGAAAGTTTGGTTACTTTAGCTCTTATCATCTCTGAGATTTATGCGTTCGAACGGACAGACGGACATGGGTATATCGACTTCTCTGGTCACCCTACTTTAAGTAACTTTGGGGTGTCTCCGACGACTCCTTCAATATGTAACATACATTTTCGGCTTGCACAAACTTCATATACCCTTTGTACCATACGGTACAGGGTATACAAATTTTTCTTACAAATTACATATAAATAAAATAATAAATAAATAATATGAATAAAAAATAAAAATTCGGAGACTCAACGACATTATTATTATAATTTTTTATAAGCCCGAAACTGAACAATGGAAAACTAATTAACTTATTAAGAAATAAGAGTCCTAGAGGCGATCTGTTTGAAAGCTGTATGGCATTCAAGTACTCAATTAACCAGCCAGCTGTAAGAATCCAATTGAGCCTTACTAAAATCATGTTTGGAGTGTTTTTGATATTCACATAATATACATATTCACTTGGAAGAATTACACAATTTAATTTACGACATAAAACCGTTATCGTTAAAAAAAAATGCTACTTTCAAAATATTCTCAAAATTTGCTCACCAACCATGGAGTTTCAAAAAATATGCTACTAAACGTTGATAAAATATTTATATTTATTTATAAAATATTTATTTAATATAAATTTTCCAGACTAAATACCAAAAGATAAAGTATAGGTATACCTTTCGGAAGAGCATTAATATAAGGTACCAACCCGAATGACTTATAGACTCAGCTTAAATACTTAAATGCCGGCAACAAGAAGAACACAAGAGTATAAAACAAGTGAAAACAGTAAATTCAACAACAAAAATGCAAAAAACCAACAAAAATATGAAAGATGCCGACAAAGAGAGTTGTCGACAGGGCACGGGAGAAACCAAAAGATGGCAAAATGAAAAACAATTTGCTGCCTACGCTTTTTTCTCTTGCCTTTGCTTTAGCTGCTACTTTATTCCATTGTTGTTATTGCTGTTGTTTTGTTGTTGTATTTGTTGTGACAGTAGCCCGAACCGAAGCTGGTTGATGGATTACAGCCAAAAGGCAGCTCCCTAGCAGGATTTGCAAGACATACACGCACACTGGTGAGTGACTTAGCTAAGGCGTGGCGCGGGGCGGGGGCCGGCAACTGCATGATTAGGCTTTTGTTTGTTGTATGCCAAAATTGTATAGCAACACACACAACAGCCAGCTGGCTCCTGCCTAAGTAAGTCCCCTTCAGACCAATCCCCCTCCAAAACCCTTACAAAAACTAACTTCAATTTCCAAGTCTCACTCTTTTAGTCCATATCTGTATCTGTGGCAAAATGATTTGTGTGCCCAGGGATTGCAAAATACGTTTAATGAAGTGAAGGGTTAAATTTGACAAGCCGCTGGCAACGGTTAGGGGTAAGACCCAAAAGAAGTAGAAAACAGAAGCGGCTTACACACAAAAGAGGACGAACCAACACACACTAGTACAAATAAAAGAGAACTCCATTTAAACACGCTTTTCCATTCAGTGGCAACTCAGTTTAATTCAATTCTAGGAAAAAAAAATAAGCTTCCCTAGGTGTCGCTTTAGAGTGGGTAATGATGCAGCTTTAAAAGCCGCACACAGCTTTAAAGCCGAACCAATTATTTTATGATGCCATTGAGTGACCTTCACACACATACCCATAGACACACACGAACTCATGCGTCAATTTGGCCGCCATAAAGGCAACTGGCGCAACATAATCATTTATCATAAAAAATGGTCGAGCGCATTTCTCAAGCGGCCAAGTGGCGTATGTGATTGCGCAAATGCCAAGCTCTCTCTTTGGCCAGGAACAGGCAGGCCTAGGCAGCTACCAAAGTTAAAAGACGTCGGTCCAAAAAAACATGACCAGCTTGGCTTTTCAAAATGCCATAAATTTGCCACGGGGAAGGGGGGCCTGTGTAAGTAAGTACGACCAAGAGAGCAAAGGCACAAAAGTTGCGGATATGCGAAACGGCAATGGGCACCATTTGTCTAATTTTAATGGCCATGCTAATAGAGCCATTGGCTCGCCAGCCAACAACGTGGCCAATATATATATATGTATATGTAGCTACTACATAAAGCTATAGTATATAGTGTGTTTGTGTGCAACAACACCTGCCCCAAGTGGCACTTGTGAGCTGTGAGTGTTATGTCAGTCCGACGGCCTATCCAACTAGTCCGCTTTTAATTTATGTGCGGCAACTGGTTTAAAACTTTTTGGGTCATTAAATGCCTCACAATGTTAAATGACTTACAAGCCAGACCGAATCTTGACTTCGATTGACTAATCCCACTCGCATTCTTTCGAACTTCGTGCTGCTCCCACTCCGTACCCAAAAGTACGTATAATTTTAACATGCCATCTATAAAGAATACAAGAATAAGACGACTACAACTACTTCGGTGCTCCCGTAGCCATTGCTGATTTTTTTCTTTTTTTTCTCTTTTTGAATTGCCGCTACGTGCGGGTTTTTGCGCCCTGTGCAGAATCTCAGCAATTCAGTGCGGCCGAAAGCAGTCAAAATAAAATGCGCCCTTGACCGCCTGGCTATCGATAAGATTTGGGATCAGACCACATCAAATTAACAATTTTATTTGCAAACTTGGCTGCCAGACGGTCGCCATTTTCTATACATTCTCAATTCAATGTCTCTCTTAATGCTGCCACTGTGTCTCTCTCTGTGAAGAGTACACATTGACGCCTTAGATTACATATGCTAGGTTCACACTACTGGACCAATGTCGCTTTGCAGGATTCAAGAGGAAAAATTAAAATAAAGAGAATATTTTTCGAAAGTCACTTTTTATATTTTGCCTTTTGGCAATATAAATATTAACCAACGAGCATTAAATTCAAAATTTCCATGCCATGATTTATTACATTTCCCAGCGTAGACTAACTCAATCAACTTCTCGAATTTCCTAAAGATCGACCAAAATTGACGATAGTCATGGAAAACAGCGATGCCGTGTACCAAATAATAGATCATATTGAGCATATCTTGTCTCGTATCCATGAGGAAAACTCATCCTATAAGAGCCCTATATAGTTAATGTCATGTGATTGTGTAGTATTTGTACCAAAAAAATAAAAAATTACAAAACAATGGTATTTGATTATAAAGCATGATGGCACAGTCGAAAAAATTTAAGTTTTGTAGAGGTATCCATATTTTTGGCCTGTATTGTATTGAGTGTTTATCACTCTATTTTATGCTTTACAATGTGACCCAGAATCATTTGAGCAATTTTTTATGTAGCTAGTGTAAGCAGCGTCATAATGTACGTCGGTGTAAACTTTGTATGACAACAGCGACTGTAATGAATAAGGGTTCTGGAAAAGGATGCAGTAGCTTTTATTGGCACGTAGCACCCCGAAAGATTTGAATTTTTTTCATACTTAATCTTATTTACTTTATCAAATTTGCATATTTGCCACGATTGCAAAATGAACAAACGATTTTTTTGCTCAAAAAAAAGTTGCATCTATCAGCTGGTTGTTCTTTTAGCGTACTGCTTTAATTTTTCACTTTTTCTAGATCGACTTTTAAAATGTTGTAGATGGAAAGATCTACGCAAAATAACGTCACCTAATTTAAAATTCAAAAGGTTGTGTCAATTTATACAAATAAATCTTTAATCTTTAGGAGCGCGGGGAAACAATGAAAGTAAAACAACTAAAATAGTGTCGTAGTTACAAAAATCCTTTTAACTTTTTGGGGATAACACCCTAAGTCCATCTAGTATTAAAAAATTATTATCATGCACCATTTTTGTGGCATCTTTAAAAGTAAACTATCAATCAGCTCGCACCTATTTGCCATTTGGTCTGACACCAACCCAACAAAAACAAAGCATTCTACTAAGAGTCTCTTCAACCTATTCAATCATAACAACTAACAGCACACAAATGGCTAAACCATCGGGTGGTGCTGGAGAGGACCAGAATGGGTAGGTAACACCTTCGGAAAACACAAAAGTGCGACAATAAATATTTATGAATGTGCTCCGTTTCAGTGCAAATAGAAAACAAACACCCAAACAAATATCAATGCAAAAAAGTAAATGGTGAGAATATGGAAGAGCGGATGGAGGAAGTGCAAATGGAAGCCACTTTGACTGGCAACCAGTGTGGCTGCCAGTGCGGTACAGTGAGTGCAAAATGCATATGCATTTTAATTCATTTATCACACCTGAGTACACCCAAATGAAGTACTCATGGTTGTAGTGCTGTTTATTTAGAATTTGCACAAAATGCCCGTAAGTGCGGGCTCTGTCAATGCGGTGGATGTTGGTGGACGTGGATGTGAGATGTAGAGTGGCCTGTGGAGTGGAGCAGACGTCATGCGTTGCCAACGAATTTAATTTAAAACACTGGCCAACAAAACGTTGAACCTCAATCAGCAACAATGGACATAAAAGAAACCGGATTCGGGCGCTGGAAATAGGATCCGGCTGTTGCACGTTCCATGCACGTGCTCCAACTAATTGTGTGTTTTTCTGTGTGTGTGTTGTGCTTTTAGAAACAAAAATGTTGCCTCGGCCAAACTGAACTCCCTGCCACGGATCTGGGGGTCTCTTACTACTGCTGGATGCTGGACTCTCTGTTTTCTAGTGCTGATGGGCTCATAGTTGACCCAAACAACAATAACTACAACATTCCTTTGCTTTTATTATTTTCTTCATGCGGCTGTACCTACTGATTGTTGTGTAAATTGCATTTGTGGTCAACAAAGTGCATTTTCACCAGCAACAACAACTGCAGCTGGCTGACTGGCTGGTTTGGCTTTTATAATTTTTGTTGATTTTATTTTTGTTGTTTCATTTAAATTGCCATTAGTACGCTGGGCTATATGTGCCCAGGTGTATTCAACCAAACTACATTACTTCAATGCGCCCCACCTTGGGCGCCCACAGAATTAAGGCTGGCCCGACAACACTACAGAGGTTCATGATTTCAATGCACACTCACACACACATGATGCTTGCTTTGCTCGTGTATGTGCGTGTTTTTTTTTTTTTTTTTTTTTTTTTTGTTTATACCCTATACCAAAAGTGCAATGCTATAATAAGTTAGGAAGCATCTCCGACACTTTATCGACTTCCTCCTTTAGTGTTGATGCATATTTGATACAGAAACTAGCAGAAAACTGTTTTTTATAATGAATGATCAAACTGACTTCAATTTATTACACTTGTATAATGTTTGAGTGGGTTGTATGTAATATATTATATGGTCAGGACCGTAGAGAGACTATCCGGGCCCCAGGGGAAATTATGGGTCCGGGCCCATATCAATTTTTCTTAATTCATAAAAATACGTATAATTGTTGAAAAGTGTGAGATCAACATAAAAAAAAATAAAGAAAGGATTTCGGAGAGAATTTGATAAAATCATAATAATGCATTTCATACTTATTTGTTACATCGATCAAAAGTAATCGTAAAGAATCGTCTTTAGTTTTCGAAACAATTTTTAAATTCCAAAAAATTATAATACTTTAATTTCTATTGGCAAAAAAGCTAAGGTTCGCACTTTATGGGCCATATAGCGTCTCCCCTAATCAATCAGTTACATATAAAATACCTCAATTGGAGCTCAGAAACATACACATTTGTATCACCATATGAGTATAATAATAACATTCGATATGGTTAAACAAAAAAGTATGTTACGGAGCTCTGGAAGAATGATAAATTTTTAAGCAAAAAACATCCCGAATGACCCATTAACCGTACCACGAATGGTGTGTCAACAAAAGCTTGTAGATTACCCTCACTCCAAATGCGACAATTATGCTCAAACACGCTTTTCATTCTTAAATTAGTTACTATTATTTTCATAAAAAATTTCAACAATTTAAAAATTCGGTTTGCTTTTTTGCATACCAAACCCCAACCCGATAAACGAAAATACAGAGTATATCGTAGTCGGGATGTTTCCAGTGTAACCGCCCCACTAGTTTTTGTCTATTTTACTGTGTGCTAAATATTCAACACTTGCATTTTTCTCTCTCGCTCTCTTCGTTTTGCTAACATTTGTGTCAGTGTAACAGAACTCGAGGTTTGTTTTTAATTAAAACAACAACGGCACTCACTCTGACACACACACACACACTAGCACACATACACACACCAGCATTACTGTATTGTGCCATGTGGCTAGTTGGTGTTTTAACTTTTTTTTGTTTTAACTTGCTTCTTTTTTAGCCCTTTTCCCCCTTGTTGTGTGTGTTCTTCACATACAATTTCATTGCATTCATTTGGTGTTCTTTTGCTGGAAGCAAAACTTCCTAGCCCCCCCACCCAAAGAGCCCACTCCAGTAGCCTTTTGCAAACGAATGTCCGTGTGTTTTGTTCGGTATTTGTGTGAAATGTGATAAGTGAAATATGCTTTTCAGTTGCATTTTCAATTTAGCTGTTCAATGCGATTTCAATTTAATTTCTTCGCCATTGGACTCACTCATACATACACCCACAACTATATGCTGTACATGCCTCTATTTTTAATGGAGCTGCTACAAATAATCACAAAGGAAGCACACAAACACACACAGATACACACTACGTCATACGACTGCACAACTAGTTGAATCGAGCCAAGGTTCAGCAACCCCTAGACACTGCAGACAGCCAAGGGCCAGGCTCAGACCCCACCCAGCCGCTCTATTTAAAATGCAATTCGCGGCATGTCGCTGGCCTGACCTGGCCACCTGATGAGCACTTGACACTTTTTGCAAGCCGCCCCCGACAACATGACATGAGCTTGAGCATGAGAGTATACAACATTTTTAATGTCTTTGACTTTGGCCCTGTACCCTCGAACCCACTCCGAGCTCTTTGCAAGTGGGTAAGTGGCACAAACATTTGCACAGCCAACATGCAGACAAGTCGAGCGAAGTTGCCGTCCAAAGGCCAACAATGCCGGCAGCAAAGTGCACTAAACATACACAAACACACTTGGACCCAGGCAGTGCATTAGTGCAGACTCTGGAATGACCTGACCGGGGTGCAGGGAAGCGTAGAGCTGGTTGGCAGCAGTAGCAGCAGCTTGCCGGCATAATAATCAGCAAAATATACGACTATGTAATTTTGCATAATGCCATTCAGAAATATTATATACGGACACTTAGGGGCATGACTTAATAGTGTTGATAATAGGGAAAATGGAAGGGATATATTGTATATCGATGAAAAAAAATCACTCAGGCTCAATAAGAACCCTGAGATTTTAAGGAAATTCTGGTGATTATCGAAAGGAGGAGCAAGCAGGTGAACTACTAGATCAGAGCAACCCTTAACCTATCTAACCTTAGTAGACTTTTCGAAAAATATCTTTACAAAAAGTATATTTTTTATTCAACAGAGGTAACACGAAAAATAAAATTTGTAAACAAATTTTTTTTTAATATTCTGAGGAAAAATTCAAAAAATTCCTGGTGGTCAAAAAATTCAAGGATGACGTATAAAAAAATACTTTTTGTATGTTTGGGTAAGTTGATGCATATAGTAATGCCTCCATGCAATTACTGTATTAGAGTTATTACTTGGTAGGCAACTCTTGCAGTTCGCCAATGGCCGAGAGCATCATGCAGAACCTTATGATCAAGACTAGCATCTATTGGGAGGTGGACAGTGCTGCTTTACGCTCCTGGAATACAGGACGTCGCCCGCATAGTCGCTGCTTGCGTGTTTTAAAGGACCATGGGCTACGTTCGGATCACTATACACGTGTGGTAAGTGCTTAATCCAAGAGGGGAGTACATAAATACAGTTTCTTAGAATAAGGCAGTTGTATTACGTAACTCATAAAACCCCACGAATTACAGTTCACCTTGGAAGACTTCCAACAAAACGATTTTATTGTGGCCATGGACAACCAAGTCTACAAGGAGCTACTACTCTGGGCGGGCCTGACTCCGCACGTCAAAAATTGCCAAATTAGTATGCTGGCCTGGTATGGCAAGAATGGTCGACCAGCGTTGATCAACGACCTCTCGCCGGTAAGTGAAGTTCTTCAAATTCATTGACAAAAGTGGTTGACACGAAATATGTGGCATATGACGTCACGACGCTTACCACTCATCTACAGCCATAACGTTATACAACACCTTCTTCCCTGCAGATAAAGTCGCTCAAGATGTTCCGTAATGCCTACTACCAGATTAAGGACTGTTGCAAAGAGTTTATACTAAACCAACAGGTAAGCATAGTGCAGTATGAGCTGCCCAGCACTGAAGATGAGGAATGTTTCTTCGACTCAAAGGATTCCACTGTCGGCCAGTTAAATGAGGAAGAGCCGTCAAAGCTTGAAAAGTCCACCAAGCACTACAAGAAAAAAAAGCCCAAAAGGTTGTGCAAGAGTTGTATACACAAATTTGTCAAGGCACTTTGAGCGACCTTGGGTCACATCCACAAATACACCTTCTATATATAAGTATGTTCCATTGGTCTAAATAGAACTGCATTGAGCACTTTTAAAACGTTAAAGCGTTTGACTTTGATTTGGCATGTGGTGGCTGCATTTGCATAAAATCGATGGATCAATCCATCAGTGGGTTTTACATCCTAATTGGCATTGAGTGCTCAGCAGCTTGGCTATAAAAGCCAGCTCTAACTGGCGCTGCGAGCTGTTGGTATTTGACGGCATTATTAAATGTGGTTGGCAGTCTTAAATAGGTAGCTGAGCATGGAGCAGTACATGTCTGGTCCCAGATACGAGGCACAGGCGGGTGTCAATGGCTCCGTCTTGGATAATGTGAGTGGAACAAGTAGCCGTAGGTAGTCGCTGCTTTTTTGAAGCATCTTTTGTAGGTTACGCCAGACATGGCACATCTGGTTAATCCCTACTGGAGTCGTTTTGCGCCTATGGATCCTATAATGAGCAAGATACTCGGTATGTTTACATTAGCCATTATGATCATCTCGTGCTGTGGCAATGGTGTTGTTGTCTACATCTTTGGCGGCACCAAGTCCCTGCGTACACCTGCCAATCTGCTGGTGCTGAATCTAGCTTTCTCCGACTTTTGCATGATGGCCTCGCAATCACCAGTCATGATTATTAATTTCTACTATGAAACCTGGGTGCTGGGACCGCTCTGGTGTGACATCTATGCAGCATGTGGCTCTATGTTTGGTTGCGTTTCCATTTGGTCCATGTGCATGATTGCTTTCGATCGCTACAATGTAATTGTAAAGGGCATCAATGGCACGCCCATGACCATTAAGCTGTCCATAATCAAGATACTACTCATCTGGTTGATGGCCACTTTCTGGACTATAATGCCGCTGCTGGGCTGGAGTAGTTATGTACCTGAAGGCAATTTGACTGCCTGCAGCATTGATTACATGACGCGTCAATGGAATCCGCGCTCCTATCTCATCACCTACTCGCTGTTCGTCTACTATACGCCGCTCTTCATGATTTGCTACTCTTATTGGTTTATTATAGCCGCCGTGGCGGCACACGAGAAGGCCATGCGTGAGCAGGCTAAGAAAATGAATGTCAAGTCCTTGCGTTCTTCGGAGGACTGTGATAAGAGTGCCGAAGGCAAGCTGGCCAAGGTGGCGCTCACTACAATTTCGCTATGGTTCATGGCCTGGACCCCGTATCTCGTCATCTGTTACTTTGGGCTCTTTAAAATTGATGGATTGACTCCATTGACAACCATTTGGGGTGCCACATTTGCTAAGACAAGTGCCGTCTACAATCCCATTGTTTACGGCATAAGGTGCGTACCATATGAAGCTGGGAATTATTATGCATATATTATTACATATTACAATTCGTTTGTTTTTCTTAGCCATCCGAAATATCGCATTGTCTTAAAGGAGAAGGTAAGCTGGAAAGACTTCCATTAAATACTATTTTAAATATATTTTATTTTCTAGTGTCCGTTTTGTGTTTGTGGTTCCACAGACGCGCCCAAGCCCGATGCACCTGCCTCTGATACCGAAACTACTTCAGAAGCCGACTCGAAAGCTTAAATGAAATTGAATCTAAACTGCACTGTAAAGGAACCATTTTTGCAATTGCCCAAAAGTGGCACAAAAATCAAACAAAAAAAAACAGCAATGTATACATAAAAAGATTTTAACCAGAAATATGGCAGAAATTACTTGTACTTCCTCTCGAGAGGAATACTACGTTTTGGTTAAGGAAAAGTTTAAAATGTTTTATGTAACTTTAAAAGGTATCTTAGCCCTACTTTTAATTTTTTTCGTACATTACAATAAAGTTTTCTAAAAATTTGTATTGCCTATCCTGGAAGCTAATACATTTTTATTTCTTTTAATATTGCCTAAATATTCCTTTTGATATAAGCATCGTTTACCTATCTCAACAAAACAGCAGCAGTTCGATGCCTCATCAAAAGTTTGAAAAAAATCACGATTTGAACCAAAAATTTGTTTTATAATGTTGACAAAAAGAGACTTAATTTTCCCGGTATATTGCTTAAGAACATCAAAAGGCATTTGATTGCCAAATTCTTTCCTAAGCAACCAAAATCAGACGGATTTTAAAACAGAAATGAAATTGGTTTTTGACCGATCGTTCGTATGATCCTATGATCTATGATCAAATTTGGTTCAGCGTTTGGGTACTTTAAAAAACTTCTGAATTTTAAATTTGGTTACAATATCTTAACAAACACAAGAAACACGTTTTCTTGACCTACACATATGTAGATGCTAAATAATATAGTCAACCGATTTTGAAAAAACGTTCTATAAAGCTTGGGTACTCTAACCAACTTCTGAATGCCAAATTAGGTTACGATATCTTTATTACAGCGAAATTTGTATAAAAAAAGTTCTTGTGAACAAATTTTGTTCAAAAAACGTTTTTTTGACCGATTGGTTCGAATTTGATCAAATTTGGATCAAAATTTGGTTACTAACTCCTACCATTTCTGAGATCTAAGCGGACATGGTTATATCGGCTTCCCTAGTCAACCTGATCATACTTTAGGTAACTTTGGGGTGTCTCCGACGACTCCTTCTATATGCCATATGGTACAGGGTACAAAAAATCATGTTTAGGGAAAGGACAATTCACACGATATTCTCCATTAAATCAGCAAAAAGAGACTATTTGGGTTAGCAAATTTTTTTTCATGAAGCCTCAGACCAGTGGTATTTTCAAGGAATACTCGAGATGCTTAAAAAAGATATGCCAAACCAACAAAAGGACGCAAGGAAATTAATTCTTAATGATATTCAAACATTTATTTGACAAAAGTTTACAGTAACGTCATAAAAGCGAAACGCCGAGGTCAAATTATTCTTCATCACGAAAGCCTCGCCTACCGTATATAGGTATTTCTGTAGAACTATGCGACCTGACTGAATAATTAATTTATTCTCTCTCTTCATACACACAGAATAAAGCAAAAATAGACATATGGAGTCAAAGATGCCTTCCTACTACCTTTTAGCTAGTTCTCCCTAGCTCCCAACAAGACTTAAAAGAAACCAAAAGATTAATCTAAAATTTTATTTGCTTTTTACTTCATAAGAAAGTTTTGCCAAGGAGATCTTGCTAGCAAGCTACCAAAACAGGCTGAGACGAGAGGCGCCTGATGTGGCATAGTTAGGCCAGTGAGCGGCTGCTAGTTCGCCCAAGGAGGTCATAGTCAAACGTTGTAAGCCAATTACGCAATCGCGGTACTTGGGAATCAGTTTGTCACTGCGCAGCTCCTTTTCACAGTAGTCTAGGCCGGAACGTAGTGCTTCGAGCACAGCTTCTCCGTCAGCACGACCAGAAGGAGGCAGCTTCTCGGCGAAAGCCTTAGCGGCCTCGTTTTGCAAATCTACACCAAGCTGCAAAGCCTTCTCGATTTCGATATCCGTGGCATATTGTGCATTTGCTGCAGCGTTGAGACAAAGCTGCAAGAGGCAAACTTAATTTTCAAGCGCAATATTGCACCAACAAGTACCAGAACTTACCAGAGCACAGAACACAACAAAAGATGCACACAACATTTTTGGAACACTATCGTAAGCCAACTAAGTTGGATAGCCTAATGGAAGTCAGCGTATGTATCTTTTTGTCTAATGCTTATCTTAAATAATCTTATCTTGACTTTTATTTGGTAAACAATCTGCTCAGCAATCTTAAGATTTGCTAGCTGCCTTATCGCAGCCAAGATACAACTATGATGCACTACTGAAAGGTGTTACAAAATGTGTCTTGTAATGTGTAAAAGCTTGTCATTAGCCTCAACCCCGTTTTATTTTATGATATTTGCATGTGGTGCTGCTGGAGCTGACTGGGATTAGCTGTGCGCAACGGAAGTCCAAACGGCAAGTTTTTGGCTTAATTACACTGAAAAACCAACATTAACACGTAACTGAAGGTGCGAAATAATGAGTTTATCTAAAAAAAACAAAAAAACTAAATTTAATGTGGCCAAAGTTTAAACGGAAATGAGTCAGTTCGTCTCGTCTGTTACATACGCTTCGTATTGACTATGCAAATTTGTAGAAATTTCTTAATTTCCCAAAGCAAATACATAAATGACCAACAGAGTCTGTAGTCTGAACCTAAGTGGACCCAAAATGCTTCTTTCTCCGCTTCATATTTATTTTTTTTTGCTCTCTAAGCACAGACCACAGAAAATTGTTGCCTGCTTTTTGGCGCAACTTTGCATAAAAAGCCGCAACCCCAAACAAATTTACATACATGTACACGAGAGTGTGTGTGTGTGTTTGTGTGTATGTATTGCGGCATGAGGTTTCTGTTGTTCTAACCAATTTTAGCATACATAGCGAACTAAACTCAAATGTGGCTGGTTCTGTACTCTACCCTCTTTATTTTTCTTTGCTACGCTGAATTTTTAATGCCTTAACTTTTGCATTACCAACACAAACACTCACACACACACAGGATGACTGTGGCGAGAACAGGACCCAAGCGTGTCCAGTTAAAGTACAGTACAACAAAGTTCTTCGTGTTGTTGTATTACTGTAATGACAAAACAAAAAAACAACAAAAAAAAGGCACAAAGCGCAAACAGTGACAAACAGCTCGAACAAAACAAAAAGCGCAAGTTTCAATCTTGGGGCAAAAATTTCAATTAAGTGACAAAACTTCGCACTCGCCTGATCCTTGTAATTCTTCTTGTCAATGGCAGCGTATGTGTGTGTGTGTGTATAACGCAGGCAGCAACAACACCCGCCCTCTCTTGTTCATGCTTGTTGTCAATGTTGCCGTTGGCATTGGGAAAATTTACATTTAATTACATATTTGAATTTGAATTTTCCTTCTGCTTCGCCAGCAGCTGTGTTGAACTTTGGCCCGCCAACGAGACGTATGCGTAATTTATTTCAACTTGATACTTAAGTGCATTTTTGCTGGTCATTGCAGCATTGCATTCGGAAACCAAGCCTATACCCCAATTGCATGCTTAAAATTTGCTTACAACTGTAACGATATTGCTACACTGAGAGACATTTTGGGGGAGTTTCAACAGACATTTATTATTTTAAGGAATTCGCTTATCACTCAGCTCTCATAATTTCTTTCATATCGCTTGTTATGTAGAAACTTTAGCTTTTCTCTCATTTTTTTTTTATCGGTAATATTTTCTATTTTCTTGTTCTTTTTTTCTATTTTTTTGCTTTGTACTTGACGATATCAGTTTTTTGGAATTTTTTTTTGCCTTGCTCAGCAAGACAACACATTAAAAAAAAATGTTTTCCTCAAAGTTTTTTATTTGAGTTCAGTTACGTCTTCACAAATTTTTACGCAGTGGTACCGCAAACATCTACAATTCCTAACCGATTTCGAAGATCTTTGGTTCGTAAAAGAATTATCATTCAGCCTAAAGCCTAACATAATTTTTAAAAATGTATAGCTCGATAACAAAAAGCAAACCAAAAAATTATGTTTCATTTTGAAAAATTAAAATCCTCATACGGCGTTTTGGGGTTTGGCTGTTATTTATTTAACATCCATGTGTTGTTATGGTACAAAATTGTTCTACAGATTCTTCACTTATTAAAATAACAAAAAATAAAAATAAAAAATTTTGAAAAATTTTCTAAAATTACTCCTTTTTTCGACTTTGGTTACTTGTAACTTTAACCATTTTTACTTTACCTGTAAATTGTAAATCAATCAATCAAAATCAGTATCTTTCACGTCGATACATACTTTTGTTAGTGAGTTATTGACAAATATCTGAAAAAACATTTTTTCCGAAAAAAAAAGATTCTTACTTAAGAAAATAAAATTTGTGCTATTTCGTGTTTCTCCACCCACTCATATTTACGATTTGAATTTTTAAGCAAAATTTTACGTATATATTTAATTCACGGTTGAAAATAATTATAAATTATAAATAGCAATTTAATAAGATTGACAACAAATATAAATAACCATCCATGCTCCGAAAAATGAAAAATGCACACCGTACAATTTTATTTGGATTTGTTTTTGCGTAACTCCGAAGTACGCAACTTACGTCAAAATATTGTCGCAAATGCTGCGGAAAGTTTGTGAAAACTGGTTTTCATAAAACATTCTATAAAAGCTACGGCAAATAATAAAAATTGTTGTCCCTATGCGTTGCGGTAGCAAACAATGTTGCCAGATTGAAAAACAAAATATGAAAACCACTCGCTGGCATGCACTGTACAGTGTGACTATATATTGGTTTTAGCCACTGTGACCACATAGCGCACTCGGTTGAACCTAGTTGTCGTTTTATACTTTTGGCGTTTAGCCAAATGTTGGGGAGTCGGCCTCAGTGTAAACGCGACATAACGAGGCATCACAAATTTTTGACAGTGTTTGTTACACTGAGCTATTAGAACTTTGCAAAATTGAATACATGCAGTTATTGCCAAAGGACAAAGGCCGAGCAAATATAATGAATGACATTACCAAAGCAGGACGGCAATGATAATACAATGTGCATTAAACATAAATCAACATTTTTGGCTAGGCCTTGGCCAAAATGGAACACATCAAAAAGCGAGAGGGCTTAAAGAGTTGAGGCTGTGCAAACAAATAAAATTATGCAGTGGAAATATTAAAAAAAAAGAAACAGAATTGGAGGAGAAAGAGAATTAATGCCAAAATAAAATTGATGAATGCATAAAAATTAGTCAAACTGTGTGGCCAACAACTTTTACAATAAAGAACAAGAGCCAAGCAAAAAGCAGCTAAAAGACAAGTACAAAGCAAAATGCCACAAAAGCCAGCAAATAAAGTGAAGGAATTCAAATATTTGGCCAAAATGCGTCAAGTTTTAATGCAAACTACCCCCAAACACGACTAGAGCTAGACCTCCTCAGTATAAACACGACAGCATTGAGAGGGCGCCTGAACTTTTTTTGGGCAAAGGATTCTTGCTCCTATACCCGCATGACTTGAGCACAAAAATATTTGCGTTCCAATTTTTAAATATGGTTGGGTAGTTATCCGCATTTTACAATAGAATGAACGAATTTTAATATACTTAAGTTAACCCAAGTATGATACTTAGAGTAGGTCAAGGATACGTAGAGCCACTTGTTCCAATTTAAGGAAGCAATGAAGTTATTCGTTTGTTTTAAATTTTAATTTTAATCGAAATAAGATTTTAACTCGCCCTTGTGTGTTTGGTGTGACGTCGAACTCGGATTCAGCAGCCCTTTACCCTATCTCTATATTCATCTTATCCTACTTAAGCTTTATCTCAAGCTGAGTTCCTTCTGTAGTTACTTAGACGCACTCAGGAGCTCAAAACATGTCCTCTTTTGCTTTTAAGTAAATTTATTGAATTTAATAACTACAATTACAGGGAAATGTATTTATGTTGGTGTATTGCGCTACATGGATTAATTTAGAATACAAAAAAAATTTGCTATGCTTCCTAAACTGCTGCTGGAGCAGCTGTGGTACTGGCAGCCTGACGAACCTGCCATTCTTCATCGACAAGTTTCAGTTCGTTCTTGGCAGCAGTCATCAATGGCTTGACGCAACGTATTTGCAACCAGGGCAGGGTAGCGGGGCAGTTGGTTGAGCCCTGCTGGGCACTGGTAACAGCTGCATTGACACGGTCTGCCAGATCAGCGGGAAAGCCGGGTTGATTGAGCAGACGATCGGCTTCCTGTTGTAGAGCAATTGATTGGAAATACACAGCAAAGGAGAAGCCCCCAAAAGGTGACGCGACAGCTGAGCCAGCTGCAGCCGGACCGACGCCACCAGTACCGGCAGGGCCAGACGCAGCACCACCGAAGAGCCCAGCGAAATAGGGATTGAAGGCCACAGCATACGGGTTAACACCCACAGGTGGAACCTTAAGCAAATTATTTAATATGACCATAACCATGTACTAAACTCAACTAACCTGAGCGCTGGCGCAGATGGCGATGGCAAGGAGCAAAGTAATGATGAGCTTCATGTTTTTTTCCAAACGATTTAATTTCGATATCTTCTGAGTTAAAGCTCAGGTGTTTCGTAGTTTCGTAGAGACTAATGTCTATGCAGATATTGGATAGCGTTTTTATAAGCAGCAAAAAGAAACTTGTTAGTTTAACTTATCTCTTATTTGTATGAGATTCCTTGTAATAAAGTTTATTTGATTTACATGGCAATTGTTTGTAATGTTAATGCAAATGCTGTTTTTGCTACTGAATAATGTTATTATCTTAAAAATTAAAAGATACGAGAAATATGCAGCCTCATGTGGTGACGTCACTTACTGCACTAAATGACACCGACACATTTCCAAGCAAAACGGTTTTATGGAAATTCTACTTAAAACTATATCAAAGAATGTGAAATTGACGGACAAAAACATTTCATACAAAATGCCTTAATCGATTTAAAAAGCTTAAACTCTTAAATGTCTTCTCTTATATCTTCCAATTTTTACCAACATAACGATAAAGGATTAATGCATTGTGAAATTCGAACTATTAATAGCTAATGCTGATACTTTGAAAAAATTATATTAAACAGCTAAACATTTATTTTAAATAACCTTAGCTGTAGTGCACAATAAGTCATTTTGAATTTAATATTTTACCGCGCTGCTTAACAACAGCTGGCACATACACACTTACATATATTCCACACTGCTTTTCAGCACTGTTGCTGGTACGCCGAGATATCGATAGCTGTTTGATTTATTTTAGTATTTTTTTAAGTTTTCATATTTTACAACGGTCACACGTTTATCATTTATTACTGCAACTTTGCACTTAGTTTATAGCAAAGACGCACCTTTGGAACTCCTTTTTAGCAAACTTCCATAATAAAATTAACAAGTATTTATCAAATGAAAAAAACACAAATTTCTGTATTTATGACACACTCACAAAACAATTCCTAATTTCATCTGTCGCGAGCGCAAAATAATGAAATTATATTAAAAACTAATAAAAGAGATTTAAAGAAACGTTTGCAAAAATAACCTAGCTTTTGTTGTCTCTTTTGAAATTAAAACTATAAATAACTTTCATAAAATATATCCAATTTGTCAAAATTAAACTCAATTAGAATTTAATATTTTACCGCGCTGTTAAACAGCAGCTGGCATTGGCAGATAAATCACTCTGCTTGTTAGCACCAATGCTGTTACACCGACCATATCAATAGCTGTTTTGATTTCTATTAGTATTGTTTAAAATTTTACATTTACAAGTCACAGCAACTTTGCTACTAAAATTATAGGAAAAATTATGAAACTAATTTTTAACAAACGTTTAAAATAAAGCAAAGAACTATTTTTAAATGCAAAAGTTGACGTCAAAACGATTACCAATATTGCCATACAGATTTAGATAAAATAGCTGTTTTTGCAAACTCCCACCAATAGCCCGCGTAAATTTGTAAATTGGACTTACAAAATACGCACACACATATGTATACTTTTTTAAACTTTGAATGTTTGGTTAGAAATACAGACGAACTTTCTAGCATTCAAGATTTATAGAGTTATAGTTAATAAGTGTCGCTTCTATTGGGGAAATTACGATTGGCAACTAGGTGTTTAACGTTACAAAGATTACTCAAATTTTAAATAATAAAAAGTTTTGCAAAATGATAAATTTTTGTATGCATAGTATTAATGAAACTTACCGCAAAGGCGTCATTAATATGATTTTCTCATTCCGTTCATAATTTTACACTTTTATTTGATTACCACCAATATTTTACCGCGCGTTTGGACTTTAAGCAACACTTATACCTTATGGTAAATACAACACTACGTAGCAATTAAGAATTTTAATTAAATCCACGCCGCTTAATTAAATGTGCTGCAAGAACAAGCTTTACTTCATTTGCACCAAAATTTATTTGCATACGCACGCGGTCAAATTTTAAAACACATTTATTTCATTAGCACCAACATTTTACCGCGCGTTTGCACTTTAAGCAACACTTATACCTTATGGTAAACGCAACACTACGTAGCAATTAAGAATTTTAATTAAATACACGCCGCTTATTAGATGTGCCGCAAGAACAAACAAAACACGCACTTGTTTTTACAACATTTACTTTATTTGCAACAAAATAGCTTAAGTGTATCGATGTGTAGCGATAAATCGTAAATCCAACGATTCAAATAATCGCACACATCGGCAACGTGCCAGAAATTTCGATAACAGTAAACGACACACACAACACCAACAACAATATCCAGTGCTTCTCGCTTGTACACAGGCGAGATATCGATTTTCTTTGGACTGAAAAAAAGCAAAACGACCCCGCATCCAAAACGTTGAGGGAGAAAATTCGCGTAGTAATAGTAACGAGACTGAGGTAGTCCTTCAAAGATTACGCAGCGTCAAGGTTTAGTAAAAATCAAATTGGTCTTATAGCGCATGCAAAAAGCAAATAAAATACCAATTTAAGAACGCGCAGCGACTTCTCCCTCCAGAAGAAGCAAGTGCAAGTGAAAGTGCGAAATTGAAAACCCCCAAACCATAGCTTCCAGAGGCAATCCAGCCAAAAGAGACCATCGCACACCACAGAAGAAACGTCCCCCCCTGCAGCACAGTATTAACACCAACTTAATTCCAATTTTTAAGTGTACTCCGCGTAAGTTTCCAAACGTTAAAAATAGAAATTATTTAGGCCTTTGGTAATAATTCAAATAATTTACTTTGACAAAGTGAAAATCAGACAAGTGTAAAGTTAACTAACTCAAAGTAACCCGTTCACAGCAACACAGCAGCATCATGGCTTTCGCCGGACTCAAGAAACAAATTAACAAAGCAAACCAGTATGTGACGGAGAAGATGGGCGGTGCGGAAGGCACAAAGCTGGATATGGACTTTATGGAAATGGAGCGCAAGACAGACGTAACCGTGGAGCTGGTTGAGGAGCTGCAATTAAAAACTAAGGAGTTCCTGCAGCCGAATCCCACTGCACGCGCTAAGATGGCCGCCGTCAAGGGCATCTCGAAGCTGTCGGGCCAGGCCAAGTCCAATACCTATCCACAGCCCGAAGGTTTGTTGGCCGAGTGCATGCTGACGTATGGCAAGAAGCTCGGCGAGGACAACAGCGTATTTGCGCAGGCGCTCGTCGAATTCGGCGAAGCTCTGAAGCAAATGGCCGACGTCAAGTACTCGCTGGACGACAATATCAAGCAGAACTTTTTGGAGCCACTGCATCATATGCAAACGAAAGATCTCAAAGAGGTCATGCATCATCGCAAGAAGCTGCAAGGCCGGCGTCTCGACTTTGACTGCAAGCGTCGCCGGCAGGCCAAGGATGATGAAATTCGTGGTGCCGAGGATAAGTTTGGCGAGTCGCTGCAATTGGCGCAAGTGGGCATGTTTAATTTGTTGGAAAACGATACTGAACATGTCTCACAGCTTGTCACCTTCGCTGAGGCATTATACGATTTTCACTCTCAATGCGCTGATGTGCTACGTGGCCTGCAGGAGACGCTTCAGGAAAAGCGCAGTGAGGCTGAAAGCCGGCCGCGCAACGAATTTGTGCCCAAGACGCTGCTCGATCTGAACTTGGACGGCGGTGGCGGCGGCCTTATCGAGGACGGTTCCCACATTAGCTCAAGCGCTTCGCCGTTGCCCTCGCCGATGCGTTCGCCCGCCAAATCAATGGCCGTAACACCATCGCGCCAGCAGCAACCATGCTGCCAGGCTCTTTACGACTTTGATCCCGAGAATCCGGGCGAGTTGGGCTTCAAAGAGAATGATATTATAACACTACTCAATCGTGTCGACGATAATTGGTATGAGGGCTCTGTCAATGGACGCACTGGCTATTTTCCGCAGTCCTATGTGCAGGTGCAGGTGCCGCTGCCCAATGGCAACTAGGCGAACCGAGAAGTGTGCGCAAAACAATAATGTTGGTTTCGTTGGCGTCGACTAGACGATGTTGATGATGATGATAAGCTTGAGAATGTAGATGCAATTATGTTAGATACGGTTACGGTTACAGCTTAGTTAGCAGCACGTTCATGTGGCCATAAAAAATAAAAAGTATAAAAGCAACAGCTACAAAAATTTTAAAATCTAAATTAAATGCGAAAATTTTACTAGTTGGCAACACAATAATTAATAAATTAAAATAATTATGTATGTAAAACTAACTAAATTTTTCAAATTTGAAAATCGTTCCAAACCAAAAACAAAAAACGAGCAAGCTTTTGTGCTTTTTTCTCCCAAAACCATTATCTTTTTCAATTCCAACAACTCGTTGCTAAACAAATTCTGTTAGACCATAGACCTTTGGCTGACTCTGGCTACAATTATATTAATAATCATTCTTTATAGCATCAGCAGACGCGTAAACCAAAACCAACTGAATAATTATGGTTTAGATACTTATGTTATATTTCCTATAATCATTATATGGTTTACACTCATTGTGCTCTCTTTTTGCCCCGCTGCATTAAATTGCAGCTAAAGCCTAAAATTGCCTAAATTTAATACACTTACTTGTTATGCCCTAACTATTTATGCAAAAAATCCAGGATTATCACAGAAATAATTGTAATAATAGTAAAAACCATAAGAACCGTTTTCAATGTTCGTTCTAATAATATGTAAACAAATTTATAAAACACAAAAAAAAGCGAAAAAAAAAAAACATTTCAAAATTGTAACCTACTTTTTTGCTCCTTTTTATGTGTGTTGTTTTTGTTATTTATATACATAACTATTATATAAAGATAAATATATATATAATGAAATCAAATATATATATGTATCTATAAATATATTTATTAAGCATATTATCTACATGTATATTTATTATTATATATTTATTATAATTATACCGAGCAGCGTAAACACAAGTAATAAAAATAAAAAACAACAAAAGTATAAATATTTATAAAAATATTTTAAAAAAATGACTAGCAGCAAAATTAAAAAATGCAAAAGTAACAAAATCCTCCTATAAACTAAATGCATAAATCTAGTTTTTAAACGATATTAATCGTAAAAAATGAAGTTGATAAAAATTAAGAAGAAGAAAAACCAGTCAGTCAATAAAGCATAGCAAAAACTATAAAATTAATAATAAAAAACAAATAATTGCATTACAGCAGTTGCTCACAAGTTGAAACTAGAATTTAGTTAAATTTTCGAAAGTTAAAATCGTGTCATATACTGTATAAAACAATTGTTAAAAAGTTTAAATTTTAAATTAAGATTTGCTGGCTGCCCTAAATAAAATAATTTCTCATAACAGCTTCCAGTACTTATACAGTTTGCCAAATAAGCTTCTAATTTCTGGAAATTCCTAAATTATAAGCATACTTTGTATTAGCACCAGTTAAACGCTGTACGGAGATAAACTAAAGGCTCATACTAGCAACCTATGAAATAATCTCAATAAATTAGCTATATTTAATTAAATCGAGGCTTTGGCTTACGCTCGAAATAAAATTTAACTGGGGTGTGTGCAAAGGCTCTTAAAAGTTTCAACTTGTTAGTATACACTGTAAAAAGTAAGAAAAGTTTTCCAACAACAAAAGTCTCATGTTGGCATATAACACAAAATATATATTAATAAATATTTAAAAACAAAAAACAGCTACTAAACAAATAGATATTATATACACTAAGGTATGTATGTATATGCAAAAATATACAAATTAATAAATGCATATGCATATATATTTATTTATAAAATAAAAAAACAAGTATATCTAAAAAAGGAATACTGAAAATTTTTAAATCGTCAAAGCGGAAAATATTTGTTTTGGGACTTAGGGATCAAGTTATTTTTGTAGCATTGTTAAATGATTAAACTAGCTCACTAGCCCAGAAATAGGACGCACTTAACCTGGTTGAGTATGCTTGGTCCCCTGGTCACAACCGCTTCTAACAATAAAAACTACATAAAATTATGATAATATTTAAAGATTATGAAGAAATTAAAACAATAATAATTGTAATTATGCATTTGTGTGGCAAGCAGAAAAAATTAATTATTATACATATACATAAAAGAATAACATTAAAACTATATACAATACAAACAAAACAATTAATGATAAATTATATAAAAATTGTGCTAAAAACTGAAATATTTATTTAACGCCTAAACCAAATTAATAAAATTTAATTTTTAATGTGTCTTTCGTTCAAAGTCATAAAAGAAAAAAAAAAACAACCTGTATCGTTCTTTAATTATTATTTACATTTTGACCTTAAACTATATAGTATTACCAGCGCCTATCGGAGCACAACCTTGGCCCCAGCCAGCGAAGCCAAGGTCGCGTGTCTGAGTTTGGGTATATCTCCGGTACTGTTGTGTAATGTGGATGGATGCTGCGCTGCGACTGCGCCGCCCATAACGCACATACGGCAAAGACATTGAGAATTTCGATTTTTCACACACACACGCACACGCTTACTACTACTAGGGTCAACCATGTTGAGCTTTGGTGCGACATTGAAAGATGACGCAAAAAATTGTGTGAAAGGTAATCCCTACCGCTGAAATACTTTTTATTCGGATGGTAAGTTAATATAAACATGAACCTACAGTGAATATGGGAGCTACTAAAAGCCTCCACATCAGTTACCCGTTGAGAGTGCCATTGGCACTTATTTGAAGAAATCGTTCAAAAAAACAAAATTAATGGAACAGGAGAAGATTTACTCCTAATAACTTTATGGTTAAGACCAGTATGCAGCTCCAAAATTTAAGGCCGTTATAGAAAAAGTGCGTACAAAAATATTTTCACGAAAAATGGCAAGTGGACAAAACAAAACAGTGTTGTCTTATGATTTAAAAAATGCTTTTTCGTAAACATTTTTTGTTTATGAAATTTATTTATTACCGCCGTAAATTTTGGCACTGCATAGAGGCCTGAAAGTTAAAGTGTACTGCAGCTGTGGCAATTGGCCTTTTACGCACATGGAGCTATCTATAAAGGCACTATAGCGTTGACAATTGCCCATTCCATGCAATATGTTACGTTTCCCACAAAGAAACTACCCCAGTTGACTGTCGAACTAAAGCATAAGAAAATTGTTACCCAGCGGAGGGAACTAGTCCTGTCAAAGTAGACGCAGACCACAAACGAGGTATAGTTATGTAAATGAATATATATTTATTTGTCCCACTGTAGTGGGTGAGTAATTGCTTTACAAAGTGTGGCATCTGATCGCTGTGCTTATCAGCCAAGAGACCAAATAATAATAACTTAATGTCTATAGCAGGGTATATGCATATTTCTCATACTGCTTAAGAATCTTAAACTCATGTCCAGGCAGCACTTCGTGGCCCAGCGTCAAACACACAGGATCCTGTTTAAAAACGCCTTGAGCCTGCAGCACGGCATGTGGCGCGCAACGCCAGGGATCTTCAGTGTCCAACTGCCATTTGTAGAGCTGTTGGCGTAGCTGCTTTAAAGTAGCGCTATATTTGGACTTATCCACCAGATTAAGACGCTCCAGAGAATCAGCTTTTATATCATACAGCTCCCATTCGGGTCGTTGGTAATACTGCAGCAAGGTTTTGTACCAAGGTAGCTGCTGTTTATTAAGTGTAGCATTAAGTATCTGCTGGAACGTAGGGGATGTATAAAAGTCTTGATCAATGGGAAAGTAGCTCCAATAGTTCAAGTTGTGTATGAGTTTATAGCGACGATTGCGCACCATGCGCATGGGATAGGCCATTGTAATCTCATGATAGTTATGACTGCCAAAGACAGCGTCGCTTTCCTGAGGTTGCGGCTCCGTTAGCAACACAGGCAACAGCGACTTTCCAGTTAGACGTGTATTATTTGCTGCAGTTACTTGTAAAGCATCCAGCACTGTGGGATAAATATCCAATAGACTGGCCATGGTTGCGGTAGTCTCATGATGACGTGCATCAGGCTCAGGAGATCTCATGATCAAAGGCTCACGTATTCCATGTTCGTAAAAGTTGGTGCGTCCACCCGGAAACGGCGGACCATTGTCTGAGGTATAAATGACCAGCGTATTTTGAGCAAATCCTGCGGCCTCTAGTTCACGCAGCACCAAACCCACTCCCTGATCTAGCCGTGATATAGTCATGTATTGAGCAGCCAACTCCTGACGAACCACATCCGTATCTGGCAGATACGGCGGTACCTCTAGATTACGCCAATCATAATAAATGGGCTTCCAGTCTGGTATGCTACCCATGCCCTGCTCGCCGCTGCCCCAGCGCTCACAGAACTCGCCATACTGTGGCGTTATGTGCCCACAGCGATGCGGATCATGGAAACCAACCATCAAAAAGAATGTCTGCTGCTGCTGCTTGGCCTGAGCCAGAAACTCGCGTGTATACTCCTTAATCTTGGTTATATTGCGACCAATTTGGTTAATAGAATGCTTCTCCTCCGTCTGCTCAAAGTCAAACTCAAAGTTGGCTGCAGCACCAACATGTTTCTTGCCTATGATGCCGCTTAAAATGTTTGCATTTTTCTGCTTCCGCAGCACATTAGGCAGCGACTCCAGCTCTGGCAACACATTGAAGTTGTGCACGCCCTGGTGCAGTCCATACATGCCGCTGCTGTGACTGGCTTGGCCGGTTAGCAATTGAGCGCGGCTGGGAGAACAGCTGCTTACCGAAGTAAAGGCGTTGTTAAAGAGCAAGCCATCCCTGGCCAAAGCGTCTAGATTAGGTGTCTGGCAGAATTTGTTCAGATAGGCGCCCATCTCGAAGCCTGCATCATCCGCCAGCAGCAACAAGACATTTTGTGGTTTCCCAGCAAAGCAGCCGCTGCCCAGCATCAGCAGAACAAACCATTGTAGCAGCCACATAATAAAGCTTATTTAGAAAACGTAAACGATAAGCGCGGCGGCTTCACTGCGGCGTGGTCTTTTTCGTACTGAGTTTAATGGAAGTAATCTATATATATTTTAAGTCGACGACGTAGTGTTTGCACTTCTCTTTATACATTTCCAGTTTCAGGCATTACTTTAACAGCTGAGCACGTGAGCGACTTGCCTTCTATGCCTGGAAAACAAAAGCTCAGCGGGATCAAACATTCACTTTGACTCTACTTTCTCTCGTGAGTGACTCGTGCACAGTGAAGTCTCTTCAGTGTGGAAAGGCATATTTGTTAGATCGTATAGTAGTAGTAGCAGACAGTGCAATGACCACACCAGGCCTTTTTATTGAGGGGCTATCAAGTTGTTTTAGCGAAAAAAGTGAGTCCATAGGCTATGCAGACAGTTTTATTAATTTTAATTATTTGTTTGTACATTTTAATTATTTGTAAATTACACGGTCTAAAAAAAAATTTTCACAGACTTTTATTCGATTTACCACGAGTAAAAAAGCAATTTGATTGCAATTTTAAAGAAAAATATTTTGAAAAACCTAATCTTTTCAAAATTTAGATAGGGAATAAAAATAATCTAATTAATCACAAAGGGCAATGTATTTCCACCGGGTGTATTTTTATTTTGTATATATTTTTATTTAAAAGGCGAGGTTTTATTGGAAGCGTCTTAATCGTCAGCTGACTATGTTATGTGGGTGTCATATTAACTTAAATATGAAGTCTTTATAAGGGTTGTTGCTTGCGGCATGTTGTGAAGAATTCATTCAAAATAATACAATAATCTTTTAAACATATATGTACGTATATAAAATTTCTCAAGCTTTTTGAATTTTAGATACGTAGATGTTTAACAATACAAACCAAAAATTATTAAGCAACTTTTTAAATGGTTTTTAAGAAAGTGTAAACCAAAAAAAGTAAAATAAAAATAGAAGTTTGAGAGAGCCTAAGCGTTTTGAGCCATGTTACTTACAGAAAATGATAAACAAGGAAATATTCTCTTCTGAAATTGTTTTGTGGAAACAATTTGATATTCTTTGTTTATTACAAAAAAAAAACAATTTGAGCGTATTATATTTATAGCTTGATGATAAAAATAAAAATACAAAAAGAAAATTTGGCGTACGTTAAAGTCGGGCGCTCACTCTTGTGAGATGCCCTTTAGCACAACATTGTAATCAAATCTATTACTTTGCTGGAAAACTTCAAAGGAAATTTATTTGCTAAATGTAAATAAATCGAATTTTGACGTAAAACCGTTTTTTTTTTATGAACTTCTTTTTAGAAATCTCTGGTAACTAAAAGCTATGTAGCTTCATAAAGAAACGAAATATCCATCTGAGACTTTTGTTTTTTTCGAGGTCCTCTAAAGGTCCAATTTATAATATTAAAAAAAATAAGCTTGTCTCCCCTGACATGATAAGGTATCTAATCTAAAAATTTGGTTGCTCCACCTCTTACCATCACTGAGACCCAGAAGTTCACACAGACAGACAGACGGACATTGGTATATCAAATTCTGTTACCCAGATCATACTTCAGGTAGTTTTGGGGGTTCTCCGACGCCTGCTTCTATATATGTACGTACATATGTACACATTAAAAGTAACTACTCTCCAACTAAATAGAAAACGGTGCATTGACCACGTCAGACCTTGATTGAAGATGCACACATTTACTATACATTTATACTACACGTGTATAAAAAACGCTAGAGTCATAGGCAAAACGCTTCCATTACATAAAAGGTTAGACACATCACACTAGTAGCCCGCTATGAATCATCCATATTGACTGCTTATTTTAGCCAACTAGTCAGACAAGTACTTGAAAGTAGATAGCCGACAAAACTTGGCATACATATAAAAGCTATTATATCTGAGGCTTGAAATGGCGAAATTGCTTAAATGTTGCCAAAGGGGGCGCAACTTGCCACTTGCTACACGTGCTGCTTGTCAACATGTTGCTTAAAAACAGCTGTAGTTTCTTACTGGTGTAATCTGTGGCAAGTGTTGCATCAGCCAATTCGAAGCAGCAGCAGCAGCCGGCAGAGCAGAGCAAAAGAGTCGAGAAACACGAACCAAAGAGCAAGAGAGCCAAAAAGAGTTTCTTACGAAAAGCACGCATGAGGCCTGCATGTATTTTTGGACACCCTACCGGCAAAAGGTGAGATTGTATAGTTTGATTGAGATACGTAAATTCGATATGGACAAGCATGACTTATTTTGAATCATCGACATTGTCGCAATTAAAAGTGTTTCTATTTTTTGCACAGGGCTTATCGCACTTGCTTTGTGGGGCGTCAAGTAGTTGTTATCTCTGATATGAATGCGCCTATAGCAAATAAGTGCGCCATGTTCGGGTCGGGTGCGACTCACTAAATAGCAAAGCACGTAAAAATTATCAGCTAAGAGTCACTAAACTTTAGCTTGGTTACAATGTTTATAAAGCTATTATCATGAAAACGATCCGCCTCGTATTCCGATCGAATCCGACGTTGTGACAGATAAGAACAAATTTTTGAGAGTGTTTTGAAAATGTACTTTGTAATCTTTTCATTAAGGGGTAACATTGTTTTTTTTAAGATGTTTGTAAATTTTTCTTTTCAAAAAGCTAATAAGTGGTGATATTATACACATTTTTTAAAATTAATTAATTAAAATTAATTTTTTCCAAGAAATAAAAAACAAAATGGAGCCTTTAGGGTGCTACGATTATGTGACTAATTTAAGTAGAGGCCCCCACGGCTGCACCTTTTTGACATCACTATTGATCTGAAATATATAAAAAAAAAATCCTCTGTTTTTTTATTTATTTCTTCTCAAAAATATTAATTTAAAAAAAACACATTACCTAAAAAAACTTTTTTTTTGCTCAAAAAGACTCATGAAAAAATAGTTGTAAAATTGAGTTTTTATTATTTTATCTAAATTCTACGTGATTAACTAAAAACAAATGCTACAAAGATTGTCAAATTTTCATTTCGAGCGAATTAAAATTATTAAAACTAAGTGAGACCATTAAAAAGTGTTTTCAAGAAAATCGAGTTGAAAATTTTTTTTTAATCACTTTCTTACATTATTTCTATTACGATTGTCTTCCGATTTATCTTAAAAAAAATTAAATTTGTGAAGATTCTGTACAGGTTTCCCTTTAAGCCCGTTACCTCTTGCTCCCGATAAAGCAGTACATATCGAAAAAACTACAGATTTCTAGCTTTATATTAGAGAATCAGCAGTTCTTTAATTTCAACACACTAGCTTTACTTTCATGTCATATCATGCATTGCGAAATCGAGTTAAGCGCCATTAAAAACTAAAAAATGGTCAACAATATGTGAGCACTATTTGTCTTTAATTTAAAATGTGCTTGTGATGGGATCTGGAGAAGCTTTACTTTTGTTTAGAACATTTTGAGAGACTATAGGGAATCGATAATTCGTTTTTGTTGGCCCTTGCTTATGTCGAAACTTTTGCCCGAGCATGATGATGGTGCAAAAATTTACAACTAATATTAGAAACAAAAAATGACACACTGATATAAAATATAGTATAGATGTTAATAGCATGTACATACATATATATGTATATACTCTCAAAATATACTGGGTCAGGGCGACCCTACTGCTCAGCTTTATGTTTGTAAATATGTCCTATAGTGGCTTAACCTGAAATTTAGATAATGTAGGGTATTTTTTTAACTTAAATACATGTATCTGAAAGATACATAAACATATGTAGATATGAGGGCTTGGCAGAGATGAAAACAGCAGCCAAAAAACAGCTGCGATTTGCGAGAGACAAACAATGTACGTCAGCACGCACGAGCACGAGTTTAACGACAACGGCGACAGCGACGCCGACGTAGACTGCGACGTCCATGCTGACTGACTGAGTAAGCCGTGCAGCTGCTTTGGCGGGTTAGTAACAAAACTTCGGCCGTCGTGAACAGAACAAAATTTGAATTACCGCTCGTCAGCAAAAGTGAGAAAATTTTAGCTTTGTGCAAATCAGTGCGAAATTTGTGAAATTTCTGAAAGTTTTTTACTCGTGATCTACATTTTGTTTGTGCATGTGTGCGTTTGAGCATCAATCAATCAATCTATTGATAAAACTGCGAAACATTTAGCTATGATCTTAATGGCATCAAAAGCTTGTGAACATCGTTATAAAGATTTCATATTCTTAGAACAATAAATTTTCGTTTTTTTTGTGTGATCAAAAAAAAAAACAAGAAAATCTTAAAAGTCCAAAGTGCGAAATATTGCTAACTTCACTGCTTAAAAAACATTTGCGAAAGACGCATTAAGCAAAAACAAACATAATAAACCATTAAGTAGCTGAGTTATCAGTTGTATCTTGTAGATACGTCTAGCCATTGTTATCAAAAAGTGTGTGCAAGTGTCAAGTTACACAAAGAAAAATTACAACTCTATAAACTATTAATTCCGGCTTACTGCCCAAGTATTATGTTCGTGGCCTCTGTTGTCCCTAGAGAAACAACAAGTAGAGCGCGCTCCGTTTACGACAACGTCATGCAACATCTGCCATTTGTCTGTGAGTCCTTGCAACATTCGCAGCAGCAGATTCCCATGCGAAACAACTTCATGTGTATGCGTATGCGTGGCTGGCACAATTATCATTATCGTGGCGGGATTACCGGCATTACTATTTCGACAACAACAACGTGCAACACGTGTCCGGTGGTAACCAAGAACAATAACATTTTTAAGCGTTCCAAATTGTTGCGAAAGAAACGTGGCAGCATTTTGCGTGGCAACTTTTGTCGCTTTATTCAGTTTTGAGGTGCAACAACAACAGTAACTACTACAACAAAGAAGCAAGTGCAACACAATATAGAGACAACGACGTCATCATTGTTTTTGATTGCCACGGCATCAACATGATGGACGGTAAGTAAAATAAACTTAAGGCCTAAGTCCCAAAGCCTCTTTACCCTCTAACTTATTAGTCCTAAGTTGTTGTAGTCACATGTTCGAATAAGGGTGGACCTTATTGTGACATAGACAAGCAAGTATCTGAAACAACAACCATAATTTAGCATCATTCAAACAATTTTACGGAATGGTAAGCTGGAATGGCAGCTTTTAAAACATAAAAATAAAATTTGTATTTCTATCTGATCAATCTTTAAATACGTTTTTAATAAAACTTTAACTTGTCAGTTAAGTTCTTGTTTTGGGATGATAAGCCCACCGCACCTCAAAGTTTAATGCAGTCCACCAATACCAATACCAACTCAGGTGGCAAATTTTGGGGAAATCCTTAAGGATGATACCAAAACAAGCATCTAAAATGGACTTGTAGAGTTGATGCGTATCCACTATTTCTCCTTGGGCAAGGTTTTCAATTCGAAGTGTATAGGTACGAAAAAGGGATCGCAAAAAACTGTCAATGCACTTTTTCAATTTTTCCAGTGCACCCGCCACTGATCCACCCTGATAACCTACCCTAAAAATAATTTTAAACAAAATCAATTACCCTTTGTACCAAAATAAACCATTCATAAAGATTCTCACTATTTTTTTTGTTACATTTATAAATTTAAATGCATAGGCCGCTTATGACAATCGATCCAACCTAATAAATTTTAGTCAAAAAAAATAATTTATACTAAAATAGACCCTCCATAAAGATTCCCCTTATTTCATTGTTATTTTTAATATTACCAAGTTTTAAAAGTTGAAATTGTTTATGACAGCAACAATAGTAATACATCCAAATGGAAGCTTTTTAGTAATTTTTTTATAAAATATAGTATGCCAAATTGTCTCTTTTTATTTGTTAAATTAACAGCTATGTTCGAGGGACTAAGCAAAGTATATTGCATAAGAGTGCTAAGAGTAAGGTTAAGTGGATGCTGCAGAGCGGATGACCGGTATTTCAATCAATTTTATTTTTTTAGTGTGACCAAATGTAAATAAAGAACACTCTACGAAAATCAGAGACGATTAGAGCATTGTGTATATTTAAAATTGTCTATTCCATTTACCTTGTGATATTTTTTACTTTACTTCCTAAGTTACAAATCTGCATTTAATAATTTTGTGCAAATGAATGTACCGGACGAAAGGAGGTGTGGCAAACCTTAATAGATAAAAATCGATATAGCCATGCAAAATTTGTTGATTCATACCGGTACCAGTTTCACGCAGTAGAAATTCGTGGTGGGAATCAAACTTTAATAAATACACGGTCACAAATTTGCACAGTTACTCAAACTCCTTAAAACCAAGAAAATTGTGTTTAAATTACCACCAGTCAACACAACAGATATATAGAATTATTGAGACTACATAATTAAATTCATTTTTACCTTGTGGGGAGAACACACCCAAAACCCAAATAAAATTTTTTAGTATTCTTTCAAAACCTTTTTATACAGCAAGCCAATACTCGCTAAGTACTTTCCTTATTCTAATACCTATCCGTGGATGCAAGCCTTATAAAAT
This sequence comes from Chymomyza amoena, assembly GCA_037043745.1. NCBI lineage: Eukaryota > Metazoa > Arthropoda > Insecta > Diptera > Drosophilidae > Chymomyza > Chymomyza amoena. The sequence goes on along the minus strand of JBAMAX010001685.1, from coordinate 237,089 downwards.
CAGGTGAAAACTTTTGAAGTTATAGGGAGTTTGGGATACCATGTACAATAATATTGCAAAAAGAAAAACAGACGAATTTTGTACCAAAAATGTTTTTTTATTTAGGGGTCCGCCCTATTATACAGTCAAGCGATTTTGTTTAAATCTTATGCAGTGCTTAGAAACTATAAAAAACTTTGAAATGTAAAGTTTGATCACGATATTTTCTTTACCAAACGAAATACAAAGAATTTGGCACCAAAAACGTTTTTTTGACCGGTCGGTGCTATGGGGGCAACACAACAGCTATATAGAATTATTGAGACTACATAATTAAACTCATTTTTACCTTGTGGGGAGAACACACCCAAAACCCAAATAAAATTTTTTAGTATTCTTCAAAACCTTTTTATACAGCAAGCCAATACTCGCTAAATACCTTCCTTATTCTAATACCTATCCGTGGATGCAAGCCTTAAAAAATCAGGTGAAAACTTTGGAAGCTATAGGGAGTTTGGGATACCATGTACCATCATATTGCAAAAAGAAAACAGACGAATTTTTTACCAAAGATGTTTTTTTATTTTGGGGTCCGCTCTATTATACAGTCAAGCGATTTTGTTTAAATCTTATGCAGTGCTTAGAAACTATAAAAAACTTTGAAGTGTAAAGTTTGGTCACGATATTTTCTTTACCAATCGAAATACAAAGAATTTGGCACAAAAAACGTTTTTCTGACCGGTCAGTGCTATGGGGGCTATATGATGTAATCATCCGATTTTGATCAAATTTAATTCAGTGCACTCTAAAAAAATACTGAATACCAACTATGGTTACGATATCTTCGCAAGCGAACGTGGCACTGTGAATTATGTCCTAAAATCGATTTTTGGCCGATTGGTGCTCTGGAAAACGGAAACGAACAATTTTATTCGGATTCCTTTTGGCATCGACATCAAATTTTATGCAAGTTATGAACCATATGTATATTTGACATGCACTATAGAAAAAATGGGTTCGAGCTGTTCATATTATTTTTTGGGTTTTTCAGAAAAAAATAATATCAAAGAATACGAAAATATGACAGAATATTTAAAAAATAGTTTCAGTTTAAAATTCGTACACTACTTCCCCCCTCCTTTAAATTCTTTTTGCAGTAAATTATTCGGTTTTAAACCACATAAAAAAATCGTTTTGGTGATATTGCGTTTTAGACTTTCTACACACTAAGGGCTTTCGTCAGTCGGTGCGAATGACTTTCATCGCTTTCATCTAGATTCAGAATAAGTCAAAAACAGTACTAGTTCTAACTTCACACCAAACACAGTTCGAACTAATCAGATAGGACACGCTAACCCCACGAAGCTACATATTAAGTGTGATAAGTCGCCTCTATATATACACATACATATATGTATATGCCTTATATCGTTTTTAATACACAATAAACTGTTGACGTGGCCCTTGGCCCAAAAAACTGTCCAATCATTGTCGTGTGCAAAATGGCTGCAGCACCCGCCATGTTTGGTCTAAACTGCTGATTAGGTAAATTCCCCTTTAAAGCATCATAACGCCAGCTGGCAAATAGCCAACACATTAAATTGTTTTTGTTTTCGGCAAAAATCTCGTGCCAGTCTGCGATCGGTGCCAAAGCAAAAAAAAAAAAAATTTTAAATAGCAAATGTTTTTCAACTTTTCGACCATCTTGTCATTTTTTTTGTATATAATATAAATGTATTTTTGAATCTGCGTTATATGCCAACGAACTTATAATTATAACAAAGCTTTAACTATTGTACTTGGACCTTGCAGCTACCGATACATATCCAACCCCCTACCAAACCTAATCGTTACATTTGTCACATGACACATAAAAGCTGCTTAAAGCGAATACGAAACTTTCGCATTAGAGCATTTTGATTTTTGCGTTGGCAGCATGACTCATGAATTTTTCTTAATTGTCAGATAAAAAGCTTCGTGATTCCGAGAATGTAAAGCTTTTATCTGTCTGCACACATCGCACACACACGAGCACAACTGAGCTTGCGTTTGTGTGAGTGTGGGCAAGCAGCTTTTAAAAGCGGCTGTGTATGTGTACTATATATGCGTGTGTGTGTGCGAAGAAATTCCCTTTTTGAATGCTTAACGTATTTGGCATTGACTTTGAACGACCAATTTGTTTTCTTAACAAAAATGCAAAATAACTGATTTTGTCAGCCTGAAGGCCTACGTTGCTCTGGCTTACAAACCTTTATAACTTAGAAATAAATTCTACTTTATAATTAAAAAATTAAATTAACTGATTTTACATCTTTTTATCTATAAAAAACGTAAACAAAAAAATAGTTTTTAAGAGGTGCCAAATTAAATAAGTCAACAAACTGGTAGACGCCCACTTAAAAAATAAAAACAATTAGCTTTAATTGTATTCAATTTTTGGCCATATTGTTGAAATTTGACAAATAAGATTTTTACAAGCCTTTAATAGTATGAATCAAAGCTCAAAAAGAAGCCGAAATGCTAAAGTTGATTCGAGTATTATTTCCAAAGTTATTAAAGGACCCTATACTCCACAGGCCATGAAAAATCTTTTTTGAATAGATGCTGTCATTTTTTTTGCTCAATATATTGCTAACTTATTTTTTGTCGCAAAGAGTTTTACTAGAAAGAGATTTTTGTCTTAGTTAGTTGTTTTAACAAAAAAAATTTTAAACACTTATAATTTGGTATTAATAATAATTAGCATATAATAAAAACGCAGGGCTTTATAACTTAAGTTAGGTCAGTTGTCATTACAATAGGAATATGGAAATGGCTACCTATAGCTCTCGTACATAAACAAATACGTATACATGCGTATGCACATGTGCAGCTATCTCAAGACAATAATAGCTTCGTTCTCTTTACTCTCGCCGGCCGGCTTGCAAATAGAGCTAAAGGGAAATTATTGTAACGTTCAACAGCTGTTTGAGGGAAATTTCAAATGTTAGTTATATGTGTGTTGGTGTAAAGCTTCGACTCGCAAACACATACAAGAGCAAATTTATCTGCCTATAGAAAACAGGTTTTGCTGTGCTTTTTGAATTTCACAACGAAACTAAATTCATGAAGCCAGCAGCAGTTGGCTTTTCGTTCTGTTCGTTCCGACTTGGCGCACCGTTGTGTCAATTTGTGAGGCCTGAATCGTTCATTTCCAAGTGAATACTTCAGCCAGACAGTTGAGTCACACTCAGCTAAATTATATTGAATGTGAAAAAGTTGGATAGTTTTAAACTACTTACTTACTAGTGGAAATTCCTTAAAACAAGGAAACCAATACAAAAAACAAAGCATAAAGTGAAATTTTAAACAATTGTTGTTGTTTTACGTGGAACAACAACTGCGCATTAAGTAGAAAAAAGTTCAAATATATTTTAAGTGTAACCGCGTAATACGCGTATAGACTTCGTGGTGGTTATACCACCAAATTAATTACGTCGCGTATTTTTCCGGTCGGGTTTTAGAAAACCGGACAAAAGCGCTTGAAGACAAAACTAGAAAGTTTATGTAAGTAGAACCTTAAAGAAAAATTTGTATACTTAAAAGCCAAGCCTATGGAAGCAAATGACTAATATGCGCTCATGTATATAATATAGACATATGTATGTTTGTATGTACATATATATGCATACATATGTTATTTGGCAGAGCTTTTGCTATTTGAACTTAGGCACTGCCGGCCGCCATATTGAATTGACTGGTTGGCACTCAGATAAGACCCCCTTCCAAAGACCGACCCCCGCACACACAAACAATCAGTTTACTGGCTAATTGTTAACTGTTCAACATTTTGTGGTTCGGGGGACTTTTTGCGTGTTTAGATATTTATACCAGATGTAATTATTATATTATACACATAGATGTGTATGCATATAGAGCTCTATATAATTAGCTTATCGTTTTTGTTTTTTGTTGCTGCACACAATTTTGATGTGTCAATAAGATAGCGAGCCTACATTATACATACATACATACATCCATACATACATACATACATACATACATACATACATACATACATATGTATGTATGTACATTATATACATGGCACTTAACTTAAAAGCAACAATGGGGGTACTCGGGGGTACGTCTCTGGAGAGCTTCCAGTACTAGATAATTGCCTGTTTGACGTTACTAACGACTGATTAGCTGGCACATAGCGTGGTACCATGCTTCTACAGGGTGACATGAAAGTACATGGTACATACATAGATATGTACACACATACACATTTACATCTTCGCCGGGCAACCTGTTGCTATTATTAGTATAGCGCGGCGCCATTTTGTAAAAGCCCTTATATGGTTTGTTGTGAAATTCATTTTGACGTGAAGCTTTAGTGAAAAAACTCCAAACTTTGTGCCTGCCTCAAAAAAGGGGGCGTGTGCCGAAGGTTTATCTCAATATTGTGCTTGATGACAATCGAATGAGGAAGTGTAAATATCTATATTATCACAATAATAAATAATTATGTGATTATTTATGTATGTATATGTAGTTACTATAATTTTATTTAAATTTTAAGTATTTTTGGCAGTTTGAGGCTTATAAATAACGTGCGTTTCTTATTCTTTCTTTCAGTCTAAGGGAAATTGCGTCTACGACTCTTTTAGAGCTTGTTTAGAGGTTTCCTAACAATTTCATTGTTTCTCTCTAACGGTGAACTTAAAGTGAGTATAAATTAACCTTTAATTTTCATTTGTTAAACTTAATAAATCCATAACTGGCTGCATAGTTTGTAAGAAAATATATTTGAAAAAATTAAAAAAAAGGAGTAATTCCAAAAAAAAAAAAAAAAAAAAATTATATAAAAAGAATTATTTCCAAAAAAAAAAAAATAAATAAAAAAAAGGAATAAAAAAAAAACGAAAAAAGGAGCAATTCCAAAAACAAAAAAAAGGAGCAATTCCAATAAAAAAAAACTAACACGCAAATAAGGAAAATTAAGGAAAAACATGTACATATTAAAGGAAAAAAAATAAGGAAAAAGGATATATAAAAAAAGGATTATACAAAACAGAGAAAAAATCCCAAACAACACAATCATTCACACTTATGTATATTTGCTGCTCCAAACTTAAGCTTACTTTTTTCAATACGCGGAGATATCAAGGCAACTTAGATCAACCTTTTTCTTCTTCTTGTAAATGGACTGATATCTCTGCGCTATTGAGAATATGTAATGTCTCTTAGTGGGTAGCAGGCTTTTGTCCAGCAAACAATTCAACGCATTTTTGTAACATTGCTAACCCAATACACAATATATAATTAAAGTGGCGCGATATCTGCCAAAGGATCGCGCAGCGACTCGTCGATCTGTGTAATAACAATATCTTTTTTTTCTTTTATCTATTTTCAAAACAAATCAAAAAATCTCTTAAAACGCGCATGCTCCACTCATCGTCAAAATTAACTTTCAAAAAATCCTGTTGCCACGAAACCTATGAAAATGAACCGTGCACCGAATTCGAAAATCTTGAAAACCTGTCTTTTCGCCATTCTATTTGAATATTTGCTTTGTATAGCCCCGTTCAAAATGGCATTCAGCGTTGAAAACGAAGTCAGCCAATACAGGCCCAAGTGCGAAACCAACCACAATATCGTCAAAAACAACCGCTTTTACTTACCTAACGAAGGATTCATCTCAGCGAAGACCAACAACAACAGCATCAGCAAGAACAACAACCGCAGGGAATCCCAAAGATATAATATTGATGATCCAGGAGCCAGCACGAGCAAAGAAAGCATACAGCCCTTCGTGCGTATGCTCTGGCCAGACATATACTTTGCCGATCATAATAAAATCGGATTCGAAGCCAAGAATTCTATTGATCAAAGTGCCCCAGAAGAGCTTGAAAAACAGCAGCAGCAACAACAGGACAGAGCAAAGAGCGCCTCTAACACGACTTATCAGAATACCCTTTTTACCAGGGTCGGAACCCACAACTTCTTCAGTGAAACAGACTTTGCCTTTGGCGAACTCTTCAGTCAACTTTATAAATTCGGCGACTGCGTCCCGTATCGCGGCAACGACCTCTGGGATGACAATATACCCAGACGAGTACTCCACCAGCTCCAGCAACTGCTGCTCACCAGCCTATCAAGCCGTGAACGACCCGATGGAAGGTCCACCGACTATGACATCGGAGGTGCCAACGGTTCAGGTTTCGAATACGCCACAGACCCTGGCGTCGATGGCTGGCATTCAGTTGACAGGTGCCGACACGCTGTCCCACCTGGATATGAGTGGAGCAATGCCTACTGCTACAGTTGAAGAGATAAATGTTCCGGTGTTCATTGATGGTGAGTACTGTGTTTGTGTGTGTGTAATATGTACCAGCACTCTCTCATTACTGTGTAAACGAGTGTTTACTACTCACATATGGTCAAAAAACATCAGTTAGAGAATGAGTCCAGATAGCAGGCATAGAATGCGACATATATATATATGATCTCTTCAGCCTATGACATCAGAGGTACAATTACAAATGCCACGACGTCCTGCCGAAGATCACAGTGCAATGACCCATTGACGAATCTAACAGATGTTTGAAGTAGAGTATTGTATTTTGAGTATATAGCTTCTTTATCAAAACGGTCGTAAAAGCATGTTGATAGTAAAATCAACTGATTTTCTAAGTAGCAAAATATAAATGAATTAGGAATAGAAAGAGGACATAATAAATTTGACATCTAGACCAGTGGTAGACAAAACTTATACAAACAAACATTTCTTTGTGTGCAGTTAAAAAGTGCACGAGAGAGCAAGAGCTGCAATCAAGCAAAAACGAGAGAGAGAATTTTGTGCCCTATTCAAGCATCTAGCCATGCAAGCTATTGACCAAATAATTTCTCCCATATACTAGTTGCATCAAAGCTGCATTTAGAAAAAGTTATATACTTACATTAGAATAGACAACGACAAATTTATGTCAAAGTAGTGTGACTCATTTATAGCTGCAAAAAATAAATTTTTTCTTATCTAAAATATTATATGGCAGCTTTTGTTCTAACATCAGCAATTCCTTATATGGGTAAAATACCAAATTTTACACTTCCAAATGAGTAGAGTTATTGCGAAAAATGCTTATTATTCTTATTATGAAATTTAATTTTTATCTCTTTTTGTTAGACATACTATATAAATAAACATTCAAAAAGTTTACTTTAACAGCCCTCTAATTAGAAAGTATATTCTAATAGATTTAGCAGAACATAGTTAACCTTCTTTTTCGTAAAACCAAGAGGGTGAAATCTGCAGTCGCGGTTTTTTATGTCAGATGTAAGAGGTACATAAAATTAGGTGAATTTTGATATATGTAAATCTTGTGATGATAAAAACTTTAAAATAGTGATCAGCACGGCCCAATCTCTTATATATATAGTAAAGTATACGTAAACATTGCGTGCACTTGTGTGCATAGCAACAGACACGAGACCCACGCAATACCGATGCTTTTCTCGACGTGGGTGTGAGTGTATTTTAAGCCGACCACTGCTTTCAAGTAATTAGTACAAATAGTGTCACTGTCACCAAAAATTTACAAAATCCAGTCATTGGTTTAAATACCATCGATCGTTTGCTTAGAGCTTTATATTCTCTTTATATACCATATGTTCTTATGCATATCAAATACAAAGTAAGTTTTCTATTATAATTTTATAAGTAAATAGAAACCAACGTAGTGGCCAATCATTTTGGTGCATATTTTTTGAAGCCTTACCCCTTTCCATATTAACCCTTTCCTTATTACCTTATGTAGTTATATTATTTTAAAGTCCAAATTTTTTACTTTGCAATGCAGTTTTAATATCGCACAATAGCATATATATAGTGCATATACTATTCTCTAGCCTAACGCATATTTAATATACAATATAAAAAAGCCGAAGATATAGTCGCATGCATGTAACCGGCAAGCCAATTAGTTGCAAATCGAACTCGTAAGCTTTAACACGTACGACCCGTGCTTTGACAATAACTTCGAAATTCGGATCAAATCGCTACATAAAGATTTTTTCGACGAGGTAATCCATTGTTACATACATTTATAAAAATTCTTCTTTGGCAGAAGCAATTGTAAAAGTGAAACAAATCTTTTTTGTTAATCGAAAATTTATCAAAATAAAAAATACAAATTTAAATAATCAAACCATAGGTTTGATAAAAACGAAATGCCTCCATAACGTCAAATAAGCACGCAGTTCAACCTTCAGTGAAAATTATGCCTTTAACTCAGATTTAAAAAATTTGTCAAATATGTTTTATAAGGCTAAATAATTATTGTGGTGGAGATACTTTAAAATATGATTTGTTATTATTAACTTTCTTATGAAAATTAATTAAAAAGCATAGTAAGAAATATGTACGTTGAATTTACATATTTAACTTGATTCTTACAGCGATTGGCCATTTTCAGTATTTTTCGATTCAATTAAAATTATTCGCATTCTTTGTATGACACCCTTAATGTAATTGCTTTTACTTGTTCGCTCTACCTATTGAGTCAAGGTTATACTATATCTTCATTGTTTCTGATCTTTAATTTTAGGCCGTGTGCCAAACTGCAAATAAATTATTTTCAGATAGTTGACTCATTTTAATTAATTTAGCAGAGAAATTAACCCAATAGGCAATTTTATTTTTTATAGATAAATATGAGCATCGTACTTATTAAATTATGAATTAAGTGTAATATATGTAATACGTATACGTATTTTATGTGAAGTCTGCAAATTTTATATTTATTACATTCCACGGCAGCTTAGAACTTCAAATTAAAAATTCGTATTTTCCGATATTAAGTTCACAAAGAAAAATTAATAAAATCTGCACATTCCCCAAAACCCTTAAGGGTCGCCATGTTTGGTTGTGAAATTCGATTTGAAAGTGTTGGTATGCTCCAGCATAGAGAATCTTGTACACAAACATATAAACACCTGTGAGGGACCACTTGCTAGCAATTATTCTTTTCTCTTGCTCACACGCAATAAAGATAAATTGGTAGGGGGCTCGTGTTGACAGAGACGACAATAGGTTCGAAGATTTGCCGGCATACGAGTATCTCACAGATGCATATATGCGTAAGTACTGCACTCTCTTCTATCACGTGTGGTGATATTGTGTTGTGGTCAATTTTAGCAGAGAGACATATATTCTTAATACGCCGTGTTGTACTGCCAACCAAACTACTACATTTTTAATTTCTTCGTTTTATTCCTATCAGTTGTGTTTTTATAAATTGATTTATAAAATGTTTTCAATCAACAAGTTCGATTTTATGCTCTAGCTGACTCTTCCATGTGTGCGCAGAGCTTTGTTAGAAACCTTGAAATTTGAAATTATGCTCAAAAATATCTCAAAATATTATTCCCTTTTGCTCGTCAGCATTATAACATTTATTATAAAAAATAGTAAAGCTTTGTGATGAAATTATAAGTGCATTTGTATTAAAATGGTGAACTTAATATGGTGAACTCTTTAACTTTGTAGTTTGTATTTGTTTGTGCTAATACCAACAGTAATTGGCAATGAACAGAGATCCTTCGCAAAAGCATTTTAGTTAACATTACGATTTATATGTATCTGAGCGAGACGGCATAAGTGCTTTATGTTTGCGCTGCCTTTGTTGCTGCTGTGTGCGCAACACACAACTGCGCAGCTCTCTCGCTCTCTGTTGATCACACATACACACAAAGCAGCTGACAGCAGTCAGCTTTTATTTAGACCTTTTGCTGAGCTGCTCTCAGTCTAAGTCAAACAGTCGTGTAAAGAGGATCAATTTTTAACACAGCTCTTCGTTTGCTGCATCTTAAATAGATAAAGGTGAATATTAATTTATTTGGTAGCAAATTTACATTATTTAATCAATAATAAGTGAATTACTACTTTTGATAAAATATAAATAATTGGCACTTATAATTCATTTACAATTTTTATTTTATGCAGCTTAAATAAATGCCATTACTAGCTATTATTTACTTTATAGTAAATACAAATATGCATTGTACAAAAACAAAGTAAATTTTGTGCAAAATTTGTGTAAACCAAAAGTTGACAGCACATGTCAATATATTATATTGTATATATGTACAATAAATAAAAAGGAATTTAGAAATGCAGAGTACAAATTTGGTCTCATTGTTGTGTCAGTCAATTTACTCACTAAAAAAAAGTACAAATTTGTCTAACAATAGTAGAAATAAAAGAAAACATACAAAATAATAACACAGATCAAATTTAGAGGTAAAATTTCGTATCTTGGTTCCAAGTAGTTGGAATTTATCGCTTCAAATATTAACCATTATACCTTCCCTTCCTCCTAAAAACAAGTAAAAATTTGTGTAACAAAAATTTAAGATACAACAAATATGTATTTTTAGTCACAAAATATCTAGGCATTTATAAAAACAAAGTTAAAATGTATCTTTTTTGTTTAATGTTCAAGCCAGTTACGACGAATTTGTTGCGCGCAAATGCAAACTGAACATGAACGAACATGTTCAAGACTTTTGCCATTTCCCCTTCCAACCGGTAAATAGTGTGTGTGTGTGTGAGAGAGTTTATCAGCCGGCCGACCGGCTGATTTGTTGAGTTGCTCTCAATACACTTTGGTACTTTTAGATTTCCTTCTCTTGATTTTATGCCCCTTTTTTCAGTAGATATGTAAATGATTCATGATTCATTGGCAAACTAAGGTTTGTTTCCAATTACAATCCAATTAATTTAAAACCAATTTTATTTTTATAAAAAAAGTTGTTTCTGATATTGAAAGCCAATTTTTTCGAATCGATTTTGTTTAAAATTTTCAGTATTTTATAGGCTTTTATTAAACTTTACTTTTACCAAATCATTTATACATAGACACATATTCATATGCATAACGCATACATACGTACTAACAACATTAATAAGTATTATTTATTTATTTGATTAGAATCTTTTTACAAAAGAGCAAATTTGTTAATTCATGCTCTGCAAATTTCTCAAAAATTTGTTTTGTTTTTCTTTTCAAACATGAATTTCACAACAGCGTAAAAAGAGCGAGCCCGATATACATACATATGCATGTGCTCATATAGTAAAACTAGTTGTCTCATGTGCCCTTTTTGGCTGCAGCCCAAAAGTATGCACAGCATTTTTCAAAAAACTATATTTTTCAGCTGTCAAGAAAATAAATTTTTTGCATACTTATGAACAAACATTCGCACACACACACAAATCATTTTTGTGTTTTTAACATTTTTTCATATATTATTATTAATAATAAATGCAATTTTTATAGGATACCTACAAGGCATAGAGGCGACGTCGCCCTTAAACAGCAACGGAAGCGAAAACGGAAACGACATTTGTACCGAGACAGACATATTGGACTTTGACACGAGCTTGTTTGCCGAGCATCGCATTGACGAATCGAAAATGGATCAAGGCAATTTGGATAACATCTTAAATAACAACGACGATTTCAACTACGACTTAAGCAACTGGGTCGGTGTGGACATGCTAAAAATGGAAGACGAGGATGTGAAAGATATGGCTGAAGAGTGCAAGGGCATTGATTTTAACGACAACAATCCAGACAGCTTCGACTGGTGCGCTTACATGCAGGGCTCCCAAGATCCTATGTTAACTAGCAGCTCACAAAACTCTACTAAAATCATCCACGAGGTGCCATTAATTGCCGAAGACTTTAACGAATTTGACAGTTGCTATGGCAACAGTCAGATCTCGTTGGGCTTCGGCTTGGCGGAGGAGTTGCACGAAGTCAAGCCCACTATTCTAAGAGCTAATGAATCATTGAGCAGTGTCTGCGGCACTGTTATTGAATCTGGTAATACTTGTGTGGGTCTCAAACGTGCCGCTGCAGTTTCCTATGCACCTGCACAGCCACAAAAACGTTCCAAACTTGTCCTAGCCCTGGACACTACACAAACATATAATAATACGGAAGTTGTCGGAACACCACAAATAATCGAAGGACTTTTAGATCTACAGGTATGTATATTAATTTTTTATTTAAAATATTTATGCGTCTAAGTACTAGCTACTCTATAAAATTATTGCATTATAAATAAAATTTAAATAAATAAAATACTTATTTCAACGATTTCTTTGCACTTGCAGCACAATGCCGAAGTACACATTTCCACACATGCGGAAATCTACCACGATTTGCGTCAGACGGAGCAAAATGCTATATCAAACCGCACATTCATTGATTTCTCAGCACCCAGTACACCAAACAGCCCACAATCCGTCAGTTCATCATCAGCGCAAACAAATCATTCCTGTGTGATGGATATGAACACAGCTCCTACCTCACCTGCCTATTCTACAACATCAACCCGCGATAGCTTTAGAACAACAGATACCAAACGCAAGCGTGGACGTCCTGCCAAAGACCATAGTGATGGACCTGATCCAGAGCTAATGGCTGGTATGAGCGAGGAGGCAACTAAGCAATACATGGATCGCTTGAAAAACAACGAAGCCAGCCGTGTATCGCGTCAGAAGACACGACAACGTGAGGAGGAGGAAAAGAAGCTGGAGGAATCACTGCAGTCTGAGAACAACCTTTATAAAGATGAGCTATGCGAACTGGAACGTCAACTTAAACGCTATAAGAGAGCGCTTCAGCGGCAACATCAGCAGAACAGTACCTACAAAGGCATTCATTGAGCTGTTCCATTCCATAGCCCTAGTAATAACAATAGCCATAGCCATAGCAGACTGTACCTTTCGAATTTCGCGCATCGTGAAGAAGTTTTTAGTTTGTAAGAAGCCACAGGATGTCAAGTTGTCAACTCGTCGTTGTTATTTGTAGTCGTTCGTTAAGTTTATGTGTTTAGTCGTAGAGTTTGTGGCAATCAATAAGCAGCAAAGCATGCCACAATAAAATCAAACAAACAAAATATAAGATCAATCTGTGTAATTGATGAAAATATTAGCATGTAAGTGCATTAACGCGTCGCTGGTTACTTATACATGTATATTGTAGCATTGTTGTAACCAGCTCGACACGCAAAAAGTTTTTAAAGTTTTTATTCGTATTTTTATTATGTTTAACATACGTCAAATTTAACCCACACACCAAGTGTATTTTTTTTATTATGTTGTATGCCTTTATAAATAAAATTTTTTATGTATACACTTTCAAAAAGGCTTAAGAAATCCTTAATATGGTTTAAAATGTAAAAAAAAAATTTTAAAAACCAAAAAAAAAATATTGTACAAAAAATTCAAAAAAACTTGAAAAAAAAATCAATGCTATATTATATATATATCACAATACTTAATCAAAAATGTTTGAATAAAGAATGTAGTTCATGTAGTCAAACGTGACAAAAACCAAAAGACCTTGTATTAATGGGAATGACTGGCTTACAGAAGGGGATTTCGATTCGTCCATTTAAGAACCCAATACATATAGCAATATGTTCGGTAAGTTTATCTTCAGCTGTTCCATTGGCCTCTTGCAACAAAAAATTAAAAAGTTTAAAGCATACTTAGGCAGACTGTGGGTCTTTTTTTTAAAATTTTTATTTGAAGTAGGTGCTGATAGTTATAATGGATCAATCTCTGTCTTATCAATAAGATAGATATGAAATTAAAATGAATGATAAAGTTTTGTATGATGAAGAAAATCGTCACCTCACCTATTTTAAAAATAGGGTGTTGGATTAGGGTGAAATAAGGTAAGCGCGATTTCGCTTAGCGAATTTCCTGCACTGCTTGGTTAGCGGTGAAAGCACGCCTTTTCACTAACACGAAGAAAAGTATAGCGTCATTAATTTTGACTGTTTAAAGTCCAGTATTAGTAAATAAGTAGAAGTGTAGAGTAGGTGACAGACATAGTGTAGTGTATGGCGAACTCTGTCTTACCAATTGGATAAGATAATAATTTAAAGTGCCGTTTGCAATTATATCCAGGCATTTGGCAGCAGGCTGAACTTGTGCAAGGCCAGTATGTAGCACGCAGTACGTAAAGATTGGTTGTGAGAAAACGCGTAGCCGTGGGTAAGGTGGCCAGTTAGCACCTACATTACGTCGCTGTGAAAACCGGTGGGTCCGTTTCGATTAAATCCCGACGTGGACCAGATGGAATATTTCTTAAGAGAACAACCATTTGTTTCAATGGTTCCAAAACTGTGGCTCTAGTAAGCTTTCTTTATGTAAGAAAACTATTTCAATATAAAAAAAACATACTATACTGTTATACTATGTTATTTGTCAAATACATATATTTGTTGTTGCAAAATCCTGACCTTACGGAGTTGCACCAGCTTTGTACTAAGTGAAATAATAGATTACAATTGCTGTTTTAAAAAATCAACTTATTTTAGGCTGCCTTTAATTTTTTGTGACAGAAAGCTTTCCCCGAAAATTTATGTTTTAGCTTAATATAATTTTAGGCGCTACTTTTCCGTTTAATAGGTGGTAGCATGCTTAAAAATAGGTATTGGATATATTTTTTATGTTTCAATTTGAAAAATTAAAAGAAGCCAGAATTACAAAACGAGAAGAATTTTTTTATTATTGTAATTTAAAGCAGAGGAAAAAACCTTCTAGCCGAAGCAGTTTTTGACTTTGGTTTTTTCTTTACATAAACTTTCAAAACTAAGAAAAATTTTTAAACACTTTAGTTATGAAGTGTAATTTTATATTAATATATAAAATTAAAAATTTAATTACATATTTTATGTACCGCAACCACACTTAAAAAAGCGCATTTTTTTCGGCAGCCCCAAATATTTAAAAAAAGAAAAAATACACCCAATTCTGTTTTTACACGGTAAATAATCCAAAAATAATCGTATAAAAAGAGACAAGCGGTAAGTCCTTAAGCTACTATGAAAATAAATTAGAAAGGGGAATTCCGTAACAAAAATATTTTACTTTAAAATTTCAATCAAATAGCTTTTCACGTCACGTGTAAAATAATTCGAAAGAAACTAAAAAAAATTTTTTATTAGGTATTGGATATAGCCAGAATTACAAAACGAGAAGAATTTTTTTATTATTGTAATTTAAAGCAGAGGAAAAAACCTTCTGGCCGAAGCAGGGTTTGACTTTGGTATTTCTTTACATAAAACTTTCAAAACTAACAAAAATTGTTAAACACTTTAGTTTTGAAGTGTAATTTTATATATTAAGCGATAAAATTTAATTACATATTTTATGTACCGCAACCACACTTAAATAAGCGCATTTTTTTCGGCAGCCCCAAATATTAAAAGAAAAAAATACACCCAATTCTGTTTTTACACGGTAAATAATCCAGAAATAATCGTATAAAAAGAGACAAGCGGTAAGTCCTTAAGCTACTATGAAAATAAATTAGAAAGGGGAATTCCGTAACAAAAATATTTTACTTTAAAATTTCAATCAAATAGCTTTTACCACGTGTAAAATAATTCGAAAGAAACTAAAAAAAATGTTTTTTCTAGTCCGTGGTGTATGAAAAAAGTGTAAAAGAAGGCCGTCAGAGAGTACTAAATATATAGAGGCGAAATAACTCAAAAAGTTTTTCTTTTCCCGTTGAGAGATCGAGCGCAGAGTTGCGGACGCTTGGTGTAAAAGCACATGCAAATATTGTTGTTTCACAAGCTAACATTGTTGTTTGCGACCTTAACATGGCGCGCGATTATTCGAAGATTTACACTCGAGAGAGAATTTTCGCCTCTATATTTTAGTACTCTCTGCCGTGTAAAAATAGAAAAACAAAGCATAAAAAAATAGTCATATAATCTCGCGTGAAATTCGATTAAGTCCACCTTTTGTGTGAACTTAGGGCAGGGTAGGTTTTTGAACTTTATTTCGCCCAAGCCGACTATTCAAAAAATTAAAACGAAAAAAAAATATTTTTAAAAAATGTAAAGTTATACATGTGCAGATGATAATTTCTTAATACTAAAGTACTTCTCATAACATTGCAATGTCTGTATATGCGTCGTATGGTCACCTAGATTCTTCAAACCGGAAGACCTTGATATCTAAAAAATTATCGACAGATGCACCTAATCTCTTTTAAGATTAAGTTTGTTGAACAACTTAAGTATCTCACCACGTTCCTACTTAGGAGAATTAAGCGGTTATCTTTTGGTGTTAAAAGATTATAGAGTTATGTGTCGTAGTAGTTGTAATAATTTTTTTGCTTTAAGTATCTTAACATATAAATATATGGTAGATTTTAATACAGCTTGAAAAAAAATTTAAAAGTACAATCCTTATCTTTCGTTTCAAGATAAAATTGTCATCAATCTCATTATATCCAGAGTTCCTGTACTACTGTTAGAGATACTTATTACATATTTGAGTCTACACAAAACACTAAAATTTTTAAAAAATAATTTTTTTTTTCCATAACAAACACAAAGAGCACAACAATTTTGTTGTCTTTTAAATATTTTTAATCAAAAACCAATCCATGCCAATTGCATAAAAAAATATACTTAAAATTTTACTAAATTAACTAATTTTTTTTCAACTTGATATTGTTTGGATTTTTTCAAGTGCCACTTCAAATTTAACTAAAATGCTTAAGCAGTATTTTAGAATAAGGTCATAATATACCATAGTTGTATTTACGTAGACTCATTTGCTTTGTCTTAATTTTGATTTTATATCCAGCACCGACTTACTTATATACTCTATACTTGCTAAATTGAGCGTTACAGCGAGTTGAGATTCAGTCAACCGTCACGCACGCACGTCACATATGGGATCTATTACAATCAAATCAGCTGGCTGGGATGGCAGTTGGATTGCATTTTTTCTGCTGCGTGTCTACAAAGTAATTTGCCATTATTTGTTGATGTTTTTTGTGGCCTTTAATGTAAATATTTGAAATGGCTTTGCGCTTCTAGCGGCTTTACGCTGCCTGCTCCTTGGCTCCGTAGTGGTAGTGCAGGAAACGCATGCCCTGTATGGACTGAGCTGTGGCATTGGTCAAATGGCAAGCAAAGAGCAGCCAGTTGCGAGGCTGCACCTTGTAGGCGAAACGCATGAAGATGCACGAGTAGAGCGTCAGGGCTGGCAGAAAAAGATGGGGAGTAGATAAGTAACTATTAGTCCGGCAATTTGTAGACAGACGTCTGCTTTCTAGCTGATACAAGAGCTTATCAAGAGCTGCCTATGTATGTGAGTATCTTTGTTATCAGTGAAGTGGAGTGATTTGTTTTTAGTGTTACGGCCTTATAAAGCCATAAAGCTGGGTGCATATGCGTGTTGTGTATGAGTCCTTGAGCAACATTTGGAGCACCCAACTTACCCAATGTCATCTTGCCCGAGATAAACTTGGGACTCTTTTGAGTGTCAGCAATGGCCGCCAGCGGTATGCCCCAGTTTGCTACAGGTCCCCAGAAGTGAGTGCTACAAGCAGGTAAACAATTTAATTAAATTATAAAGCAAGTAATAAAAATCAATTGTTGCACAACCTCATAAAATAATCTCGCCATTCTTTGCTGGCTGTTGTAGCTAAACCGCGTCTGATTGACATGTCGCCAAATTAAATTATTTATTTATTTGAGTTGAGTTGCTGTTGCTTGTTGTTGTTATTATTGAAAGTGCGACGCGTTTCAAGGTGCTGGCCTTAAACTTTCTTGTTGTTATTGCGAGAATTTTTCTAGAGGCCGAAATTTGTGTTTTGTTCTATAATATAAAAGCACTTTGGTAATATGCACAATATAAAATTACTTTAAACAAATAATTTTGACACGTATTGAAACGAATAGTTATGTAAATTTGTATATTAATTGCGAAAAATGCGTAGCACACTACCTGTTATCAGAGAAAATGAAAACTGTGTGTACACACGTAATTAAGCATGTTTACTAACAGTGTCAGCCGGTTTTGTATGTTACGTTAACAGCGTGATGTTAAATTCTGGTGCACTAGTGTGACCGTTGGTAGATAGGCAGTGCTGTAGCGCTTCGATTAATACGAGCAAGTAGTAGCAGTTGGTATTATAATACTACAAAATAAAGTTACTTTGGCAGTTGCTCGACTATTCAAATTTCGAATATAAAAAAAGTATTTAATAATAGTATAATCCAATGGCAAATTGCTTTCAGTTGTTCAATATTTTCATCTTGCAAAAATTTAAAAATTCGAATTTGATCAAAAATGTTAAAATAAACAAAGTTTTATTCTTAAAATTAAAAGAAAAGATAGGTGTTGTTTGAGCATAACTTCCTAAGTGTGATGGTACTTTGAAAATTAATATTATATGAATAAATAAATAATATAAAGTATAGTATTATTTGTTTAAATTCTATAATAGCGAAAGCCCTTAAAATAACAAGTTACAATTTTTTTAAATTATCTTTTCTTTTTCAATTAACATTAAGCTAAAAATGTGACTTCTGCTTCAATTAGTTTTTAAATCTTTAAACAGTTACATAATTTTGAATCAAAGGTAACCCAAAACTCTTATAAAAAGAACAAAAAAAACTGTTGCCTGTAAAGTCGGTTTTACGGGCGAAGATTTTACGTGACGTCTTTTTCTCGGTAGAATATTTATTGATATGAATATTATTAAATTGCACAATAGGAACATGGAATTGAATGAAAATAAGAATTACACAAATTTTAACTATAGAAATATATTTTGTTTACTAAAACATTGTACATGTAAACTAAAACTTAACTAATTCCTATTTGAGTGATTTTGTTGAGGATAGGACGATGATAGGAGAAATAGGAAATTAAAGGAAGTGTTTCTGCTTTAATGTGTCTTGCGAAAGCCAAGTCGATTGTTGTTTCATTTAACGTAGTTGACTTAGAAACGTTTGATACGCAATCAAGATTATACGTATATTTCATGAAATTAAGAAACGAGTTGTCAGACTTTACGTTTTCGTATCTTTTAATAAAATAAAATTTTCTCGGCAGTAGATAATAAATAATAAATAATAGATAAAAAATATACACATGAAACATAAACATATCATGTAAGAATATTCAATGTGAAGGCATGATATATAACATTAATAGAAATATTATTGATATATTTTCTATATATGTATATTATGTTATTATATGTATGTATATATTGCTGGCATGAGGCATTTATAATTAATTATGGAAGGCATAAAATAAAGAGAATATATCATTTATCATGTTTATCATGTATATATTTTATATATGATAAGTGACATACATGCGGAGATGGAAGTTCATATAACAAGTATGCATTTGCAGATTACGATGAAAGTTCATATTACAAGTATGCATTTGCAGATTGCAGTAACGTTACCGTAACGCGTTACGGTCGTTACACTTTTTCATGAGTGACTCTGAGCCACAACCTAATTTAAGACGTTGTCACGTCAAAAAGTACATTTAAAGCGCTATCTAAACAAATTCAACCTCACCT
The DNA here is from genome assembly GCA_037043745.1 of Chymomyza amoena. Classification (NCBI taxonomy): domain Eukaryota; kingdom Metazoa; phylum Arthropoda; class Insecta; order Diptera; family Drosophilidae; genus Chymomyza; species Chymomyza amoena. Next base: position 217,692 of record JBAMAX010001685.1, on the reverse strand, counting down.
GATACTTATAGGCTTGAAAGTTATTCAGAAATTCTTTGTCGTATAGTCCTCGGTAAATTAGTGTTTAATCTAATTTGTTAAAATGGGTTGCGTTGTAACGGTTGACCTCTGGGGTAGTCATAAAGAGATTAGATTAGTTTGATAAATTAAATAAAAATATTTTATATTTAGCAAGGGTCAACAAAAGATTTAATTTAATTTAATAAATTGATATGAGTAAACCACTATCAGTCACGAAAAAATACGGTATGATAAGGACAAACAATTCACGATGAAACAGTTCGCGAAAAACAAAAAATATTTTATCCCTTAATGAAATGAAGGAAGGACTAAGTAACTTATTGCCCAAAAAACAAGCAACCTGTTACGAATAAAAATAAACATAAGCAATCAAAAAATAGTACAATTAAAAAAAAGTATTTTATAATAATAAAAATGAAGAAAATGGCATTATGCATTTAGAAATAGAAATACCATGTCGACCAAAGGCTTAAGCCGCAAATGGTCAATAACTTAAAATCAATTATAATTCTTGTCCACACTATTCGTCAATTTCAACTTACGCAGTTTAAAAATGAAAAAAAAATTGCTCAAAAACCCCAGCGGCTTGACCCACATGCATAACTGCAAGCTAATTAACATTAATAATTTATTAATTGCGTGCACCGCGTTAACCAAGTACTTAATCAACCGCACAGTTCCGCTCTTAAGTGCTGCTGCGCTTTTAAGAGCGCACATGGCCAACAAAAGTAAAGAGTTCTTAGCCGCGTTAACAAAAGCTTCGTGCGCTGCCGAGTCCTTGGCGTTGAAATACCAACACACACAAAGAGACAGACCAACACCAATGACGGAGCAGCGCCACACAGCCGGAGCAGCGTCGCAGCATCCTCAACTTTGACGCCAACGTCGAGGCTTTGGCGACATTTTTCAGCTAGCCAACAATTCAGTGTGAATTTGTAACTCGAAAGGAGAGGGCACAACGTTGGCGCAAGGTTCGGTAAAGTAAAATAAAAAAACCCAGAAAAAAATTGTCCAAGTGATACACAAACAATAACAACAAAGTAGAAAGTGAATGGAAGCAGACATGGAGTATGGCAAATGGAAATAGTTTTATACACTTTAAAAGCAGAAAAAAAACAAAAATTTAGCTACTACTGCTGTGTCTACTGCGGCTGCTTTGTTTGTAATTCTTGTGCTTCGTTGCTAGTGCGGTAATCTGCTGCTACTGCGTGCGTGAGCGAGCTAGCGTTAGCGATGCATGAGCTCGTGAGTGGGGGCGAGTTGCGTGAGCGTTTGAAAAAATTAAAATAAAAAGAAGTCAAAAAACTTTCAAAATTTTGGCCAACAAATTGCTATAATTGAAAAATCTACTGTTGGTTACATATGCGCGCGTTGGTCTCTTTATGTGTGTGTGTGCGTGTGAGTGTATAAGTGTGTGTGTGGGCTCATGTAACTATGAAAAGGCAGAAGCAGCATCAGAAGCAGCATGAAAAGTGGCGTTGGCCACAACGCAACCCCCAAAAGCAAGAAAAATCAATCCCCCGCTCGCGTGTGCTGCTCTGCACTGTTCCATCAGCTATGGCCAAATGTGGGAGTTGCTTTTTACTCAATGGAATTTGTTGTAAGAAGCATAAATATCTAAAAAATACAAATAATTAGCTATAGGAAAAATTAGAAAAAAAAAAATATACTGATGTGCATAGCAGCAGCCAGTCGCAGCAATCCTTTTTATACTTCTACAAAGAGCCGCTCCCAGAAAATGCGTAGAGCACCAACAATTTTGCAGATTTAAATTACAAATTTCTTAGCCTTTCAATTGTTATATAGTACTAGCTGTTTAGATGGAGTTTAGCACTTTGGTGGGCGTGTCAGCGCGGCGCTTGGTAAACAACTTGGCTTGTGTCCTTTGTGCCGTGGGGGAGGCTGTTGGGGCGTCGTGTGGTGTGTGTACTACGACCTACTTAAGCTGCTTTGAAGGTCTTAGCTATTATTTTTCAATTCTATATATTCCATTGCGTTGTGGTAATTAGCTGCCACTGGGCAGCTACTATTGGGTGCTCCTACTACTGAGTAGTTGAAGATCTGTCAAGCGCTAAATTGAATAAGTGCAGTGCAAAATGAGGCCGTCCCCTATTGTTGTGTGTGTGGCATGTTGGGATAACTTAAAAATAAGCAGCTTTAACGAGTAAATTGCAAGTTAAAGTGTTTCCAAGCAAATCTAAATCGGTTTGATTAAATCAAGCGACAACAATGCAAATTAAGTTTATTAGGCGCACAATTGAAGCGGAGCTGGCTCAAGATTGAGTCTAGTGCTAGTCTTAGGCATTATCTCGTTGAATGGAAAAAAACAATTTGCAAAAGTCGCTAGTGGCTGCTTTGTGTTTATGCCATAGCATTTTTAGTTGCAAAAACACGAAGCACGCGTGAGGACGACGCGGCAGCAGCAGTAGCAGACAGTAGATACTATAATGCTATAACCAAAGCCAAGCTATTATATATAGCTTAATACAGTAAATGTGTTTATATATTATGTGTGCTTGTGTGTGCAACTAATCCTGATCCTTTTTCATAACGGCATTTACGGTTTAGTACGCTTAAAGAGGATTTAATGCAGTGCAAATAGAGATTAAGATACAACAAGGTAAATAAAGTGTGCTAAATATTATTGTTGTATAGTATTGTTTAATGTGCCAAATCAAATTAAAATTAAAAAAAAATTTGTGTCAGCAACAACAAAGTGTTCAATCAATGCAACAACAATAACAATAAGAAATAAGGATAACACAACAGCAGCAACACAAGCTCGCATGCAGGCAATGACTTAGCCACAGCCCATGAACAAGGTACGTATATATCTATATGTGTGCGTGTATGTATGTACTAACGAACTCCTCGTTCAAGAACCCCAAGTTCTTCTTCTCAATTAATTAACAATAAAATAAACAAGCTACTGTAAAAGCATAAAACCGTTGTTCACCAATGCGCAAGAGCATTCCAAAAAACAGAGTAAAGTGTAAAGCAAACGCACAAAATAATTCAAAATAAAAAACTACGTAAATATATATATGTAAAAAAGTGAAAAACGTGAAAAACTGCTATACAAAAGTCCAAAAGGGCGTGTTGTCTTTGAGTGTGTGCGCCTCTCTGCGTGTGTGCGTGAGCGTAAGGGTCTCTGTTTGCGTGTGAGTCTGCGTTTCTTTTGGTGTTGTTGTTGTTGTTTTCATTGATGCTGCTGCTGCTCCTTTTTACATGTAATAAAATTGATGATAAAATAAAAATGGATAATGGGCGATTTTCGGCTCGGCTCTCACATGCACATACACCAACACTATTATAGCCCATATAGTCTAGTCAAGGCGCTTCCCGTCGCTTAGTTCACCAATAGGCTCTGTCTGCGCTGTCTACGCTCAGCTTCCGCTCAGTTTATCTCACTCTTCGTCGCAGTCGCAGTCACTTGTCTCATTAGAGCTCCTTTGTAGTTGTGGTTGGTTCTTGTTAATGCTTTTGTTGTGGTTGTCAATCCTTTGCTGTTTTGTGCTCTTATTTTCCATTTTTCAGCTGCTGCGCACTCTTAACTTCTGCGTTACGCTCTCTTTTGTGTGTGTTTGTTTTGTCACAGCTAGGGAGCGTATTAGTGTGTGTATGTGTGTGCTTCCTGTCGTTGATAAGAATGCTGCATACCTAACAGGCGCACATTGCCTTACAGACGCTGTTTGTGTTTGAAAAAAAGAATGTAATCACGATAATGTGCGACAGATAAAACAAAGAGCACGCAGCGTTTAGTAGCTACAAGATGCGACTTTCAGATACGCCATCCAAAACAACCAGCCTACTAAATAAGCAAGCGTAGCTACCTGCTTGCTTATTTCTACAGTAGAAACTCTCAAAATCCAACCATATGAAGTACATGAATGAAGTCAACTAGAGGAAAAATACAGTGGTCTCTAATATTAATGCATTTTTGTGGGTTTTCAATTGCAAACTCAGATTAAATAAAACAGTCGAAATAAGACACTACGTTTTAAATTTTAAATTTAAACGGGACTTAAATCGATTAACAAAAATAAAATACGGGTTTTAAGTTTTGTCGCTATCACAAAATATTCGTTATAGCAATTGCCAATTTAACGTGACGTTACTTTTGTACGATAAAATTGCTCTCAAACGGGACTTAAATCGATTAACAAAAATAAAATACGGGCTTTAAAAATAAATTAGTTTTATAAAAAACAAAACATATTTGTACGTTTATATAATTTTTTGGTTTACGTGGCTGTAAGTTGATAGTCCGCATAAAGTGGCTTAATCTGTTTGAAAATTTAAAGCTAATCGGTTCTAAAGCAATCTATGTATTTCCTATAAACAGATGCACAATAGAGTCGATTGTGTAACCAAATTAACATACTATGCAATTTTCATATTTTAAAAAGCTACAAATACACTTAGTTTCTAGTTTTAATTTAAATTTATGCAAGCATGGTTTTAAGCAGCAAAATTTTGCAGCATATAGAACGAATATTTATGGTGCTTAAATGATTTTTAAATGATTTTATTAATGTTATCTAATCAGCGTGTCTCGACTGTATTGCTAGGCCCAATATTGCTGCTGCTACTGTAAATTTTGGCCCTGACTAGGACATTAACGAGGCACGCAGCTAGCAAAAGATACCGCTGGAAGCTGTTTAGCTGCCTGGCATAATGTAGTTCTATTTAGTCAGGCTTAATTACCGAATATCGTGTTGATGGCTTAAACGTTCCATGAGCTAACATAATGTGCGTCACTTAGGCGTTAATCCAGACCAGAAATGGTGGGAGAGGTTAAGCGCTAAAAGCGGAGTGAGGCAAGCAGAAGGTTTTTTAAATTGTTCACATTTTTTATAATTGTTGACAGTTTAGAGCGTAAGCCGTTGCAAGTCTTTCACATTTGCACATCTCAAAGGCAAATTAAAGTGTTTACCTCAAACTGGTTACAGGCAACTTTGGCTCTATGCTGCTTCAAGGCAGTCAGCTAATGCTAATGATTGCGATAAGGTTAAATTTTTAATGGCCTTAGCTTCAGTTCGACTGGCTGTTGTTGTTGGTTGCTTTGTTTGTAATTGTGTGTGCATCCTTGGTTTGTGTGTTGTCACCAAGCGCCCAGCAAAACACTTGAAAAAGTTCCATTGCCTGTCTTTTGTTTTCGACGCTCTCGACTTTCGCTCTGCATGTTGTTGTAGTATTTTCAAAATAAATTAAAATTTCATTTAAGTGCCTTTTCAAAACTTTCTTAATTACAAATGTCTTGAAGCTTGCCGTTATTTAACTGTTGTCTAACTGTCAGTTGCGTAAGTTCTTTCCTAAAGACTGTACAACTCTCTTTGGCATTCGTTTAAATACAATCTAGTTAAAGTTTAAAGTCGAAAAAATTTACATACAAACGCATATGACCCCTAAAACTATGCTACAAAAATTATTAAAAAAATTCTTAACAATTACCTGCAAAATGACCACACAACATTTGCTCTATGCATTTTTTACCACATAAAGCGTATGTATTATATACTCATGTCCTCATATCTGCATGTTTGTACGTCATAACAACCACAACGTTGACAACAAGTACAACAATAAGTCACCGGGGGGCAAAAACAATTCTATGTTCTGTTAGTTTTGGTTCATTATTTATACACAAAAAAAAGAAAAAAGAATGCCATGCAGTCCAACCATTTATAACCATTAGAGACGTTGGGGTACTCACAAACGCATGTACACCCACACATAGATACACACATATACAAACATAAAAGCCGAAGCAAAGCTCTTGGGTTGTTGTTGGTACTGTCTAAACGGCAGCATGAAATAATAATAATGCACAAATGGCAGTGGGGCAAAAAAAAAAAAACGGTAACAACAACAAGCAACAGAAATAAAACACAAACACAAAATAATGACAAAAATCAAAATAGCAGCAAAATTCATATACTCTAAGCTTTATCTAATTCTTCACGTATCATATTGTTAAAGCGATTAGCTTTACCTTACCTGTTAAAAAAATAAATAAATGGTTCAAAAAATATAAAAAGTTAATTTTTATTTTTAATTTTTAAAATAAAAAAACTGTATAATTTTTATTGTAAAAATTGAAAATAAAAATTGGACAATTATTTGTATTTTTAAATATTGTTATAAAAATTAAAAAATAAGAGTTATTTCGCAATTTTTTAATAAAAATTTATATTTTACAATTATTTAATTTATTCATTATTTGATTTTTTACATCAATTAGGAGAGGTCCTTTCACAAAAAATTATTTTCTGCAGATTGCCCTTTGGTACAAATCACTTTTTTCGCTTTGATTTTTTCAAAAGTATAAAATCATAAGAGTTTCAGAACAGAATGTATTAATTTTATTTATAAAACTGTTGGTCTTACACAATAATTTGTATTTTTAATTTTTTAAATAAAAATAAGTGTTATTTTGATTCACAATTTTTTAATAAAAATTGATATATCACATTTATGTAATGATTGTGATTTTTGTATCAAAAAAAATAAGTTAAAATTCAATTTTTTTTATATACAATAAATTAAGAAAGATCTCAAGATTAGAGTTGCATGCCGTCGAATTTTTGCACAAGTTGCTTAATATTTTTGATTCCAATATACAAAATTTTGGAATTTTGAAAAAATCAAGATTTTCTTTCGCTTATTATGCTTTTACGCTTATTATTAGCCAAACCAAGGCCAAAAGAACCAAAGAAAGGAAATATTAATAATTTTTATGGTGAAACACGATAAAAAATATATTTAGGAAGTTAGGCACATAATTCATGAATGATCTACTTTTTAATGGTGTTGACACACGGGATTATTGCATTTGGAACCGTAAAAACGAATTTTTCGATGTACCTTGTTGCCTCCTTGTAACAGATAACGATCTTCAATATTTTTTTAGGACCAAACTGACAAACTGAAGCAATTTGATGAAAATTTATTGCTCTACCGGGGCGTCGCCCGGTTTCGATTGTATATTTCACTTTTGATGTTTTCGAGGACCAATGGAATGATAACTTAAAAATATGTGTCTTCCGTGTTTTTGTTTGAATTGGTAATTATACCCTGTACTGTTATGTGTAAGTTTTTGCAATCCGAAAATGTATGTAATATATTGAAGGAGTCGTCGGAGACATCCCAAAGTTACCTAAAATATGATCAGGGCGACTAGAGGAGTCGATGTGCCCATGTCCGTCTGTCCGTCCGTCTGTCTGTCCGTATGAACGATATTGATCTAGTTACCAAACTTTCACATCAGATCCCATATCATTTATTTATTTTATTTTTTAATATAGGTGTTATATTATATAGCTCCCAGAGGGTTGTTTCGGACGACTTCGAAAAAACCAAAAGTTTTAGATAGATAATTCGTTTGTTTATAAAGATAACGCAACCAAATTTGACATTCAATAGTTTCGTATAGTTCCTAAGCTCTGTACCTAATTTGATCACAATCGGTTGACTATATCATATAGAACCCATAAGACCGATCGACCAAAATAACTTTTATTCTATTTCGTTTTTTAATAGAGTTATCGTAACCTGATTTGGCATTCAGAAGCTTTTTAGAGTATTTAAGAGTATTAAGTATTAAGAGTATTTAAGCAATATACCAAATTTATACAAAATCGGATGACTATATCATATAGCTCCCATAGGGCTGATCTTCCAAAAAATCGATTTTTTAAAACAAATTTGTTGAGTTCCGTTTGTTTGTAAAGATATTTGAACCAAATTCGGTATTTAGATCTTTTTTAAGGTACCAAAGCAATGTGTCAAATTTTATCAAAATCGGTTGATTGTATCATATAGCTCCCATAGGAACGATAAGTCAAAATTGTTTCTTAAAAATTCTTCTGTTTTTGTTTTTTTTTTGACAATCAAATGTCTTTGATGTTTTAAGGCAATATACTGGATTTTATTGTAAGCTAGTAGTAGTGTTAGCCTTTACGTCTGCCATTTTTTTTTGTAGATGATAAAATCGCCGATGCGACAAGAAGGCGATGTGCTACATCGAAAAGTAATGTTTACTGCTGCAAGAGCAATAGTCTGGTGGGTCAACAAAATTACTATCCATGTTTCAAATGAGTTTCCCACACTTCTTTAAGATATTGTGTGTTATGGTTACTTATACTTATATATTTACTATTATATATTTGTTTAGCTCATAATAAGCCACAAAAATAATCGAAAGAAAATCTTGAAATTTGATTTGATTTCTGAAGTACTCAAATATGGAACCATAATCATTAACTAACTTGAGTAAAATATTCGACGGCATACAACTCTAATTCCAATACAAACGCATGCAAATGCGTGAGGTTTCAAAATGTGTGCCTAGGCGAGCGTTAAGAATTCCATAGGCATTCGTTAAAATATGATACTCATTGCCATGCACTTTCATCCAACTCACTTTTTCGTTTTGATTTTTTTAACCCCATTACTCTTATTTGCGATCCCTGATTAAAAGTGCGGCTCATTCAGAATCCATTAATAATTTTTAAAAGACTAATTAATTACACTAGTCGACGATGAAAAATCTCCAGAGATGAGACTTATATTTTATGTTAGGGCAATGTTTCAGCATTCAAAATCCGTATTTTTTATTATCCTGTTATAGCTTGTTTTTTTCTAGGACTATTACATATGATGTCATGAAATCTGTACTAATTCGAATTTTTTCAAAATTTTTTTTTCCTTAAAAGCAGAATAGAATACCTTTTCATAATGTTCCCAATCATAAAAATCGGTAGCCTAAAGAAAAAATTACAGCCGAAAATGTGTGCCCGAAAGGCCAAAAACACAACATTTTGGTGACATTTCTACAAATATCACTATTTTTTCAGAAAAAGTTTTTGACACCTAAAAAGTTAGCTATTTTTAGTTATTGGTCATGATATGTAGATACGATTTCTGTATAACTTTGTCTGTTTATGATAAAAGATGACTGATTTATTGAATTTTTAGTAAAAATGAAAAAAAATCATTTTTTTTTCGGTCGATTTTTTTTTGTCACTTTCAACTGCATTTAACATTTAAAAAGTAGTTCATTTATCTATATTTGAATTTTTATAGAAAGTATGAGTCGTTACTTTTAAAATAAGCCCTTTTTCGTGAAATTCAAATTGTCTAATGAACACTAGCAGTTCGATGCATCACCGCAAGCACCCAAAAAATCAAGAGTTCACCAAAAATAGACGAATTTGTTTTATGATACTGACAAAAATGGACTTTTTACTTTCCGGTATATTTCTTAAGAATATCAAAAGACATTTAATTGCCAAACTTATTCATAAACACCCAAAAAAATAAGAATTTTGAAACAAAAATGTTTATTTGACCAATCATTCCTATGGGAGCTATATGATATAGTTAACCGATTCCGATTAAATATGGTACAGTGTTTGGGTACTTTTAAAAACTTCTCAATGCCAAATTTACACAACGTATTTTGTTCAAAAAATGTGTTTTTTAACCGATTGATCCTATGGGAGCTATATGATATAGTCAACCGATTCTGGTCAAATTTGGTACAGTGCTTAGGTACTTTAAAAAACTACTGAATGCTAAATTTGGTTCCAAAATCTCTGCAAACAAACGAAACAGAACGAATTTTGAATAAAAATTGTTTTCTGGCCAATTGTTACTAAAAATTCAATAAACCAGTCATCTTTTATCATAAAAAGACAAAGTTATACAGAAATCGCATCTACACATCTTAACCTATAACTTAAAATAGCTAACTTTTTGAGTGTCAAAGACTTTTTCTGAAAAAAATAGTGATATTTGTAGAAAAAGTCACCAAAATGTTGTGTTTTTTCTTTAGGCTACCGATTTTTATGATTGGGGACATTATGCTTTTAAGGAAAAAAAAATTTTGAAAAAATTCGAATTAGTACAGATTTCATGACATCATATGTGAAATCGTTTTTTGAAAAAGGCCCTTTTTCACTAAAATAGTCCTAGAAAAAAACAAGCTATAACAGGATAATAAAAAATACGGACTTTGAATGCTGAAACATTGCCCTAACATAAAATATAAGTCTCATCTCTGGAGAAAAAAATGTGTTAAATTGGTGGACTAGTCTTATTATTTAATGATTTTTATTTTGGTTATAATTGTAACAAGCCATCTCGACCAAAAACTAGTGAATCGCTTCAGTTGGGTTCGTTTAAAATTATTTATTTTTTGATTAAATAATTAGTTTAAAAAAATGTAATTTGCTTTAGAGTTGAGAAGTATAAAACCGAGACCTTAGATTGATTACCGATTTTCTCTGGTATGCGAGTATGCAAAAAATTCTGCTCAATAAGCACAAGATTGAAGTTCGCCTACTTCCGTTACGAATCCCGCACACTCACTCACTGCAAACCAACACCAACGTCAATACCAACGCCAACAACAAAAGCAACAAGCATTGCACTCAACCAAATACATGCCCTAAAAACACACACAGAACTTGGTCGGCTGTAAAGCACACTCTGTGTGCACTTAGATGAAAACGACAACATCAAGAACAAAAAAAAAAAAACAACAACGACAAGAAACAATTGAAGTAAAAACAACAACGAGTAATGATGACAACAACGAGCCAGGCCAACAATAGCACTGGCTAACCGTTTCGTACTCTTCATTTCCATCTTCAAACTCATTCTTTGCTTACACGTCATCCCCTTTACCCCTTCTAGTTGGCCCACGCATGTTGCTTGTCTAATGCCTGTCAGTCATGCATGGTCTGTCCCTGCCGTCTACCCGATTTAGCTATCCTTACAACATTCATTCATTCATTCATTGGGGCGTTTCTCAGCTGATGCTACTTGATGCAGTGGCAGGCACTGGACCTGCCATTGACTGTCGGGTTAGTAAAGCTTGCGTCCTCTTGTTGCAGCAAAGCAGTTGCGTCTTCTTGTTGTTGGTTGACAACAACAAACGCTCGAGCAACACTTAAGTGGTCGTTGGAGTATGCTAAGTTTTTTTTTTGTTCTTTATGAATAAAAAATAGATATTTGCAAAGCGTTTTGTGTTTGTTTGTGAGTTGGCCAGCGGGTTGCAATTAAGGTGTAGCTAGTTTGTTTAAAAAGGAAGAGAGTGAGAGAGTGTCAAAGTAGCTGCTGCTGTCAGCAATTAAGTAGAACAAAGCAAACACACATACACGCATTTATATATGTATACTACATGCATTGATAAAGGACATACAACAAACAAACATACGCCCCGTTGTCAACAAAATATTTTTTAATTAAACGTCAAAAAATGACTCTCTAAGCAATAATGGCCTATATGACTGTCATCATATATGTGTGTGCGTGTGTTTGTGTGCACGTGTGCGCATCTTGGCAAACAATTCAATTGACAGGCAACTGGCAACTGGCGGCAACTGGCAGCAACTTGGTGGCAACCACAGAAGCGCACCCTTGAGTGCCATAAGTGCCATGATAGGCCAAGATAATTGTTACGTCATTAAATGCAGAGTGTAAAAAAGGCAGCAAAATGGTCCAGAAGCAGGCCATAAAAACGAGCGAAAGTAAATAAACATCAAAATGGTTGTTAGGCAAACAAATGAAAAATCTAGCATAGCAGTAGAGAAAAAACAAAATTTAAAGCATACTTTTGGGCTCAGCGCTGATGTTGCCAGTGTTGCACAGCTTGGAATTAAATAAATTTTAACCGACATATGCGGCAAGGCGTAAACAACGGCGCTCAAAAAGCCATGCCAAAGCTAAAGCCAAAAGCCAAGAAGAAAATGGCAGCAACTTGGGCCCGGAAGAGCCAAAAACAGAGCCGAAACTAAAAACAAAAAAATAAAGGGCGAAAACAAAAGCACGCAGAGACAAGAGAAAAAGAGTACAAGAGTGTGAGAAGAGCGCTGTGATTTGCGTCTGCCTTGTTTTGGCGCTCTTATTCGTTGGTGTATGCAAGTCGGCGCAGAAGCCGCGCTCAGAGCGCAACGTGACTGCTCAGAGAGAGTGAGAGTCTGCAAGACTGCGTTTGTGTGTTGGTCGCCACTTCGTGCTTATTGGCAATGTCAATGTAACTTTTATCCCGCTGCCGCTTCAGTGGTTTTCTTTTACTGCAGCAGCAGCAGAATAACTTTTTATGTGTGCGCGTATTTGTGTGAGTGGTGCTGGTATCGCCTTTGTCGCCTAGGCTGCTATTTTATGCGCTGATTTAAATGCTACTGATAAGGCGGCATTAGGCCTTTGCATTATAATTCGAACAGTTCTGGAATCGCAGTCGCAGTCACATAACACTGTCTGTGCTGTAAATGTGTGTGCGTAAGTACCCTGTAGGAAATTATACCGTGTTGAAATTAGTTTCTAGTTTCACTGCTTTGCTCTTCGTGTAGGCCAGATTAGTAAAGGGCAATCCAAAAATTTTGCGTTGGAAATAGTTTTGACATATAACAGATACATCTGTATGATTAGTTTTGTACCACAAAAGTTCAATTCACATTGTTACGAACTATTTTTAATGTATTGTGAATAGTCCAATTGTGTTGCAGCTTTCTCTTTGGTTGAGTGGATATAAGAAACGTTACCTGTATAAGTTTGATTTAAAAAATCGGGGGAACTTATTTAAACAGAAATGGAACAAAAGGAGAATCACTAAGACGTCTTTCTTTTAAATAACAGCTTCGCATACGTTTGCATATTAAGTTTTTTTAACCCTTGTTGTTAAGCTCTTCGAATGAGTTAGCTGCCCCGAATAATTTAAGAGCCAAAAACTGTCCTTAGGGCTTGAAATACTGGGTAGACAAGTCTTGGGAAATTTTTATACCCTGTACCGTATGGTCCAAGGGTATATTAAGTTTGTGCAAGCCGAAAATGTGTAACATATAGAAGGAGACGTCGGAGACATCCCAAAGTTACCTAAAATATGATCAGGGTGAATAGAGAAGTCGATATACCCATGTCCGTCTGTCCGTCTGTCCGTCCGTCTGTCCGTCCAGTGGCAGACGCCTAGATCTCAGAGATGGTAAGAGCTAGAGTTACCAAACTTTCACATTAGATCCCATATTATTCCATAGGAGGCAAGTTTATTTTATTTTTGATATCGAGGGATAAATTATATAGCTCCCATGGGGTGTTTGAGACGACCTCGACAAAAAAAAAGCGTTTTAGATGAATAATTCGTTTGTTTATGAAGAGATCGTAACCAAATTTGGTATTCGAAAGTTTTTTATAATTCCCAATCACTGTACCAAATTTGATCGAAATCGGTTGACTATATCATATCGCTCCCATAGGACCGATCGGCCAAAATAACTTTTTTAAAGAAAAATTCGCTATATTTCGTTTTTAATAAAGATATCCTAACCAGATTTGGCGTTTGGAAATTTTTTAGACCACTTAAGCAATGTGCCAAATTTGAACAAAATCGGTTGACTATATCATATAGCTCCATAGGTCCGATCTTCCAAAAAATCGATTTTTTAACAAAATTTGTTGTGTTTCGTTTGTTTGTTAAGATATTGGGACCAAATTTGACATTCGTGAGTATTTTATAGTTCCCAAGCACTGTACCAAATTTAATCCAAATCGTTTGACTAGATCATATAGCTCCCATAGGACCAATCGGTCCAAAAACACATTTTTTATACAAAATTCGATGTGTTTTGTTTGTTTGTATAGATATTTGAAATAAATTTGGCATTCATATCTTTTTTAAGGTATTTAAGCACTGTGTCAAATTTTATTGAAATCAGTTGACTATATCATATAGCTCCATAGGAACGATCGGTCAAAAAAATTTTTGGTTTTGTGAAGAAATCGGACTTTATTGCAAGCTAGTGGTACAGGGTATCCTAAAGTCGTCCGCGCCCGACTTTACGTCCGCCATTTTTTTGCTTCTTTTTAATTGTTTATTAATTATGGCGTCTAGATAGACGACGACCGTAAAAGTATCTAAAGAATAATATACCTTTTTATGCTCTCAATTAGTAGCAGATCAATACTTCCTTACAAAAGCTCTAGACTAAAGATATATAGATGTAACATATTAGTCGCTATATGTCTATAACTATCATCTTATTCTATTTCAATCGGTCTCTGCGCGTTCTTCATTACCCCATTTTCTATTAAATACCGTTATCCTTTCCACAACTTACTTTACACCTGAAATAGTTTAAATTGATGTGCTCGTGCGCAGCATTTTCTACCGGGCATGTAGTTATTGTAAACGCAGGCGGCTACGAGTTATAGATGAGCGCTGCTTTCTTTTTTGGTGCCTGCCCATAGGCACATAAGTTTACAATTGACTTTTAACGATATGGCGCGTCTGCATGTGTGTGTGTGTGCCTACGTGTGTATGTGTGTGTGAATTTATGTTTTATCATTTATTGTCAGTGAAACGTGCGCTTAGCAGGCAGCGGCTGCTGCTACTGTTTTTGTTTTTGTTCTTGGCGTGCGCCATTTTGTTGCCATTTTTGTTGTTGTTGCTGCTGTGATAATATGCTGCGCCTTTGTTTTCGCAGCAATAAAAATTGGTTGTAATTTACTTGCACATACAAGCGTACACAGCTATATAGCATCTATACGTGTGTATCCATGTTGTATGTTGAATGTGCGTGGGCGTCCATTTGCGGTTGTTGTTTTTATTGTGATTGATCAGAGCTTCGTTCTGTTGTGTTTCATTTCACTTGGTTTGGTTTCTGGTTTTAGGTTTTTGCTTTTTCAGTTTTAGTTCGGTTCGATTGAGTTTTGGTTTGATTTGGATTTCCAATTCCAACTAATAGAGTTTATACAGTTTTTATACATCACAAAAAAATAAGGGTTGAAAACTACGAAAGAGATCAGTTCAATGAAAAAAAATATGTTTAGAAATTTTAAACACCTAAAATAACAACGACTTAAAATATACTTTCTTGGAAAGGATACACTCTATTTCTTTTCTTAGTATTTTCTGCTCATCATTGTGACGTATATAGTTAAAGCTAATAACACTGGTAAACACTGTTTATGTCACATGAACTTAGTAATGATTTTTGTTTATGTTGGCATACCTACATTAAAAAAAAATATAATTTCGTTCCAGTCACGTCCAGTTTTTTTTGACAGTTATTGTTCGGCTATGGCCGAACCCAAGCTGCAAAATTATTTACCCGCCCATGTCAAATCATAAATAACATATGTAAATCGCTCTGCGCCGTAAAAATGTTAAGAATGATCCTCTTAGTAAACCCTAATGACAAATTTTTACCACCGTTACATATAAAACTCGGCTTGATAAAAACTTTTGTAAAGGCTATGCCAAAGATGGCAGTGGATTTTTATACCTAAAAGAAAAATTCCCCAAACTCAGCGAAGCAAAAATTAAAGAGGGAGTATTCGTAGGTCCACAAATACGGGAACTGTTAAAAGATAAGAATTTTGAAGAAAAATTGAATGATCAAGAAAAACTTGCCTGAAAAAGTTTTGTGAACGTTGTTCAAAATTTTCTAGGAAACTATAAAGCGGAAAATTACAAAGAATTAATAAATGAGCTTTTAATGTCATATAAAGCTTTAGGGTGTAACATGTCTTTAAAAATACATATTCTGGACTCTCATTTGGATTTCTTTCCAGCAAATTTGGTTGCTGTGAGTGATGAGCAAGGCGAGAGATTTCATCAGGACATTTCCTTAATGGAAAAGCGCTACCAAGGGAAATGGAGTCCAGGAATGTTAGCAGATTATTGTTGGAAACTTAAAAGAGACTTACCAGAAGCTAAATATTCACGAAAATGATCATTTTTTATTGTACATTAAAAAAAACTTTCGTTAAAAGTGTAATTAATTTTCCTACTCTTTACAAAAATATATGTTTCGATATCACAAGGATACCTTATGTGCCAATTTTTTTTCCTTGACATATTATTGCTTGGTGACCCCAGTATATTCAAAATTTGATATGAGTTTTCGTGTGACAAAAAAAAGTTTAAATTTTGTTAACCAGTGTAATCCAAACCTAATAAATAAATAATAAAATGCACTGCAGGTTCTATTTTAGTCGCAATTTTCTGACTATATACGGTGAACTTTGTAGCTCAATTTTTTTTGTCTACCAATCAGTGTTGCCCACAATTTGCATAGCAGTTTGTTATTTGCTCTGGCAATCAAGTTCGCACGTGATTAGCATAAGAGGCAGCACCTATCCAGATGCGTAATGCTCTCTAGTAATTATGCTAGAGCCTCGAGCTTATTTAGTCTGCCTTATAAGCACATAGGCACACACACATTATGTAGTTATTATATACATAGTATACTATATGCTTGCGACCGTGCGTAAGCAATGAAATGAACACTTTAAAAGGCTGCAAATGCAACTTGATGCTGCTCCTGCCCCACGAGATTGAAAGGCCATCATAATACATGTATATCATAGTATATGTGTGTATATTATGTATACATAGTCTGGCTATATAGGTCTGCGTATTAATGGTCGAGCAACGAGCCCCCATTTCCTTCCAAGCGTCGCCATTTTGCATTTGCATTCATATAGTTGACTTGGCTAAGACGCAACAGCGGTTGAACATTTGACTTTTTTATACACTTAAAATTTATTGAGGAATATGAGCTTTATTCAATCCTGATAAGTATATTCAATTGATTTAGTAGTGCTTCAGTCTGAGCTATTATGAAGAATATGTATACTCTCAATTTCTGTGGTATTACTTCATCTGATAAAATATGCTCCCAACCAAGAATAGGCCAGGAAATGAAAAGGTCTTTAAAAAATCGGGTCTGCTAGTGCCGGAACAACTTTGCAGTCTAAATAGAGCTCAGTGCTAAACAGTAATCCGGGCAATTACCGGACACTGTCTAGTTGGAACCCATTCATCAATGCTCAACGCACCTCACTATGACTTCTTTAAAAACTGTGGAGATGAGGCGGAGTTGGAGACGGTAGAGCACTTCTTCTGTCACTGCCCTGGGCTGTGTAAAACAAGGCTCCGCTTCCTTAAATCATACTTCTTAAATTACCCATCTTAGCTCTCAGAAACTTATCCAAGCAGCCTCTCGAGGATTATTTAGGCCGCCGGGTAGACGTGAATTTCAGATCATATAGGGGACCTCCTAAGTGGGGAAGTGTGGTCCACCCAGCGGTATCAAAACTGGGGAGAAAAAAATTATCCTAAATCTGAAATCTAACATTGCCGGGAAAACTTAAAGGAACGAGCGCTAAGTTGGTAACATCTGACGCTATATACATAACTTTTTGCTATATGTATATAATTTTCAATGAATGTATATATAAGTATTTCTATGGCAACTGCGCGACTGTCACTCCCAGGCGACAGTGCAACCAAAAACTAATGGCCCGCCTGCCAGCTGCCAGTTGCCTCTCAACTGCCGCTCCCACACACCGTTCTGCCCTTCCGTGCCCAGCTGAATTACTTCCTTTTGCCTCTGTTTTATTTTTATGTGTCATATTTCTCATGCTATCCTTCTGTCCAACTGTCTTTGCAGCCAACAATTTCAACATTGGAACAAAAGACTTTTTTATGTACAACCGAAGCAATTAACTGAAAATGTAAAGCTCTGGGAGGACATGGCCGAGCTGAGAAAACAGAGACAACAACTGAAATTTCAAATGCAACGAGACGCAACGTGCATAAATGTGAGTACAATAATTATTATATCTATTCATGTGTGCGTGGGTGTGTGTGTAAGTGTTGGATAATTGTTTTGGATACTTTGCTGAACAAGGTTGCATAATAGATTTCAGATATGCTGCAACAATTACCAACCGTATCTATGCACAATATGCATTTTAGATTTCCAATTATTTTTGATTATAATTACTTTTTAGGCAATTGTTGCTAAATAATGGAACAATTAAGATCTAAGTTAAATGGTTAGGTTAGGCTATTTAGAACCAATAAACCAATATAAAAGGGTTGTACTAACTTATTTAATTAATTGTTAATTTCAAAGTATTTAAGCTGTTTTAAATTGTCTTTATCTTCCTGCATCTGTTCTGAATTTCTGACATTTATTATTTCTTTTGAGACTTTGAACCGTTCAAAAAAAAAAAAAAAAGGAATGTGGGGCTGTGATTTTCTTTACTGGAAAGAAGTTCTCTTACGAAGCTTGTAGAGTAAAATAAAAATATTAATATCTTTTTTTAAATGTTACCAAGAAGTGAGTGCTAATAGAAACGAATTTAAAATGTTCATGGTGGGATTTCATTTTTAAAGATCTTCAGGTTGCTACACGCACCTAAATTAGCGACGGGTTGGAAAATACTTTTGGGTCCAAAGGTATTAAATTTGTGTTTTAATTTTTGAAGCGTTGCAATTTTTGTTTTAATTTTTGAAGCGTTGCAAGGCTTGGGAACTAATTAATACAAAGCATTTGCCACTCCGTGGAATATTGAATTAAATTTCAGTTGCTTTCAATTTTACAATTGAGCGCCAAGTTGCTTGCATATATGTTATACTTGTGGCTGTGGGTGTTTTTCGTTAGAAATCCACTTGGTTGGTAGTCTACTTCGTTTTGGCAACACTTCTCTTTGTGTTTACTCTGACAACGGTTTCATTTCCATTTCCAATTTGGGCCAAGCCCAAACATACAACACAGACCCGCTTCCATACGCTTCCGTACCTCCACCAAGCTATCGCTCAGTGGAGCATAGAGATACGAGAGCCTGCAGCAATTTGGCATCACCAGCGCCATCTTTGTGTGCTGCACTAATCAACTAATATCAAATGCAGCACACGAACGATAAAGGACTGGGCAAAGTCTAAGAGGGTGGTTTAGTGGCAAGCGGCAAGTGGTAAGAAGGTCATGCCTGAAGCGCACTTATAGAATATTAAATCCAAATGGCCGACTTGCCATTGTTAACAGTTGCCAAGAAACTTTTTCAACAATATCTCATCTGAAAAATGCCTACAGATTTGGTTACACAAACATGTGCAGGTTTATGGTTAAAGCTAAGTTGATGCTTGAAAGGATTTATACGGGATAAGCATATTGCTATTAGAAACGACAGTTCGTGATGTGACGAAATGGCGGTAATAACCATTTAATTATAGTTTATTTTGATATTCTGAATGAAGCCATATAGCTCTGCGTACGACTCAACTCTGTACCTTTCTTAACCATGATAGTGTCGAGTGGCTTGGGTATTATATTTATTAAAAAAAGAATTTTTAGATTTTACTGTATTAAGTAGAGATTTTGGTAGTTCTGGGTTATTATACCCAGAACCTCTGAGCTACGAAGGAATATCAAATTTGTACGATAATGATAGTATCTATTTCCCAAGAAAATAGGATTCAGGATGTTAGGCAAATGCATGCAATGGAGTTAACAAGGTGGATAAAGCAAGTTTTTCCCATTTTAATAATGGCAATTAAAAAAAGTTTTAAGTAAGTTTTAATAACCAAACCAACAGATGGCTTACCGTGTATATACATATATATTTATTTCCTTTAAATTGAGAATTTCGATTAGTAAGCATCATAAAAGTTTTCATATTGGATTTTCGTTAATTTGAGAATTTTAAGTAGTAGGCATCTTAAAAGCTTTCATTATATATAAAATTATAATTAAAAAATGTATCCTAAAGTTATTTAAAAAAGAAAATTACAACAGTAGAATATGCCGGCTTTTGCATTTGTTTTGTTATTTCTTGCATTTGCAATCACTGCGAGCAACGGAGCATTCGAACTCGATGATAAGAATTTTGCACCTGTCTTAATGATGTATGACACAACATTGGTTTTGTTTTATGATCCCGTTTGCAAATATTGCATTCGTCTGCAGCCCGAGTTTGACAAAGCGTCAGATGTGCTCATCAACGATGATCCACCTGTCCAATTGGCCAAGATTGACTGTACTGGCGAATATGATGAAGTCTGCAGCGCTTATTCAGTCAATGCCTATCCCACGCTGAAGATCTTCGATCGCAATAATTTCTCGCAAAATTATAAGGGTCCACGTGAGGCTAATGGCATTGTCCAATATATGCGAGACTATATGAAGGAAAGTATTGTGCTTGAAGAGAAGCTTAATACAACAACAGAAATCGTGTTAACTGACGAATACATAGATTACTAAATATTGTAAAAAAATTGTAAACATTCAAAATTATTTTTTAGTGATATTTAATTATTTTTTATCAATTCAAAAATATGAATATATAATTTTTTCGGTAGAGATGTTTCCATAAACCAACCAAGCAACTTAAATTATTTTTATACCCTGAAAATGTGTGTAACATACAGAAGGAGTCGTCGGAGACCCACCAAAGTTACCTAAAGTATGATCAGGGTGACTAAAGAAGATACCCATGTCCGTCTGCCCGTACGAACGACTAGATCTCAGAGATGGTAAATGCTAGAGTAACCAAACTTTTATATTAGATCCCTTATTATTCCATAGGAGATAAGTTTATTTTACTTTTTTGATATCAAGGTCAAAAAAAATTTGTGGTTAAAAATTGGTTTGTTTTTGGTTGTTTATGAAGGAACCTAAGTTAGCAATCAAATGTCTTTTGGTATTTATCATAAAGGATTTTATTGCAAGCTGGTGGTACAGGGTGGGCCAAAGTCTTCCGTGCCCGACTTTACGTACGCTATTTTTTTATTGTTATTGAGATCGAACATAAAATTTTACGGACTAGCGGAGATAGATATCGACATGGACATGACTAACCTACTCGTGTACAGATAATGCGCATCTTCTGTTAAAATTTTGTTCTCTAATTCTTGTTGATTCCAATATCATTTTGTTTATACGGATGAAATTATTATTCCGTAGTACCTTCGGTGCCAATTTTTAGAAACATTTTGCTTATTTACGAACCCATTCAACCAAAAATGGGCTTAAGCTTAGAACAAATATTTGAATTTTAGAAACGTTTGACGAACGGAACCATTATTTTGATAAAGAATTTAAATAATTTGCAAGCGTAACTGTGGTGTAAGTCTTTTCATAAAGAAATAGCAAACCAAACTCAACAAAAAGCAACTATCACCTGTTAAATGGGTTGTCCTAGACATTACAAATAAATACACGATACCATTTTGTAATATTAATCACACGCCACAAATACCAAAACAACACGATATAGCCAAAGACCTAAGTAGCCAATGCTATCCATCTTTATGATAATTATAAGTTTATACCTTTAATTATCATGGTAAATAAATAAATAAATAAAAGTTTTGAGATAAAGCACTGTTGATAACTCAAAGTTATGAACCTCTAAAAAAACACGCTATATAAGTAAACGAGTCCGATTTATTATATATTCATGGGCTTCTAGTAACACTATCGTGCAATAGTAGCGGCAATCTTTTCGAGATACCCAAACCCAGTTTCTTCAAATTTATTGATCACTTTTAGGCTTAAAAGTGAACTTGATTTTTAACCTTTATCTACGTTATCTAAAAGTATAAGCTCTGCTTTGGTATGGGTCCAGGAAAGTGGCGGATCCAGTGGGAGTTTTCCGGTCCAGATCCCAAAAAAGGTATATCAAATTGAAAATCTTTTGCCAAATCTTGGGGATCAATCTCAATCCGTCGTTTTTGTTTTAGTATGGCAAATAAAATTTTCCAATAAAATTTATTATGAAAAATGAGCTCATACCATTGAAATTGCTATATACGTTACTGGTGCGAATAAATATAATTTAAACGATGTCATGACGTAACTCGTAACTAAAATTTAAGATAACTCAATCTCTATCATATTATTTTTAAATTATGATGCTCAGTGGGAGACACCTGAAATATGGGATCATCATTCGTAAACAAGGTCACAACTGCTAGTCAGGTTGCATTTTCAATTGTCAAGCCAAAGCATGCACAAAAAGTAGAGCAGGGAGCATCTTACAGCATTTTCCTAAAATGAAATTTGATTTTGCTTATCTTATAGCATGCCAAGGAATTTGCCTTTGAGCTTCTGCTTTTGTAAGTATGGGCTGGTGTTGCGGAGGTGGGCGGGGTATGAGCAAGTCTCTTTACAATGTTTTAGTAAAGAGAAGCCTTCAGCTGCTTTGCCCTAAACTGGTTCCAATACCAAAAGCAACAACAGTGACGATAGCAGCGCCATAAAAAATGTGTTACATTACCGAGGACAACGGCGAAACGGCAATGACAGCAACAATATAACCAACAACAAGAACAACAACATTAATAGTTAAACAGAAGCCACACACAACGCCCAAGTACAAGATTGTTGGGGAAGTGCAGCAGAGCAGCTGCAATTGGAAGGAGTTGGCAGCGCCACAAAGGTGTCATAGCAATGCGCTTCATATGCTAGCTAGGTGGCAGGTAGAGCAGGAACAGGGTGAGAGCAAGTCGGATCTAGTAAGCAGTACATTGTAGCCCGCTGGA
Organism: Chymomyza amoena; assembly: GCA_037043745.1. Classification (NCBI taxonomy): domain Eukaryota; kingdom Metazoa; phylum Arthropoda; class Insecta; order Diptera; family Drosophilidae; genus Chymomyza; species Chymomyza amoena. The sequence goes on along the minus strand of JBAMAX010001685.1, from coordinate 195,335 downwards.
CAGCAGTATTTGCGGTATCTTTTGACATGGTCGGACCATGTATAGTTTGCTGTCTATTGTGTATTTGAAATGCTAGGCAATGAAGCATTTAATCGAAAGTCATGCAGCTGCAACAGGGTAAGCGACAAACGAATGGGCGTGGCTTTGAGTGTAAGCCACAAGGCGGAAATTGCAACAAAGCGACACCAATCGGTGGCGGACGACCGCGCACAGTGGGCGAAATGGCAAATCTCTGTATTTTGTTGGTTTAAGAAGGTACAGTTTTGAATCTATTTTACTATTTCGTTTCTGTTGCAACAAAGCAAACTAGGAGCACTAATCGTGTATACTAAAACGGATTCACATATTTTTGTATCTTTATATTTTTCACGGTTTTAATTTACAACATTTACAGTTTATGTCAATTCTAATTATTTTACGAGTTCAGATTCTAATTTTCTTTTCTACTTAATCATAACATTATACGACTTCAAAAAATTTGGAATAGGATTCTGAAAAAGACCCAACTAAAAAAATTTTCTACCTACTTAAAAAAACAAATTTTAAGCTAAAGAGAGGCGGTCTAGGCCAGTTCATTGCGATGAGGGTGTGTTTTACTGCAACATCTAAGAGAAAAGTTGTAAAAAATACGTTCTGCCTACTGAAATAATTTTGTGATGTGTAATAATGTTCGTGAACACTTGTTCGATTTGGGTTTTTCGTTTTCTGGAGCACGGCTAAATAAATAAACAAATATCTGCGTCAACTGTCATTTATTTACATATTTATGTTTGTATTCATGGACTAAATTTAATACAAAACTTTGGCTTAAATCCTGGATCCGCAGCAAAATGTTAACTTATATTTTACTTTGTTGGGTTTATCAATACGATGTGGGGTAGGCAGTTGTTTATAACCATATTAACTATCGTGATTTTCATTTAACTTTTTTTTTAAATTTTCTCCACTGTACAGCTTTGTCTCTGCTTTCGTGCTGACCTTATTTGCATATGACAAACTACAAGATGTGTTGCCCAGAATGAGTCTACTTTTACGTGAGCTGGATATAAGCTGGCTAAGCTGCATGCCATGTATAGATTCACTTTTTCTCTCTCCTCTCTGTGTCGTTATATATCCAAAGTGTGGCATGCAGCACGTAAATTTGCAATACATTTGTGAGTTATGTGCACATTTTGTGCAAGGCTAAACAATTTGCATCCTACTACATACATCGTAAGAATTAGAGACCAGAGTTGCACGTGCACTATGATAATTTATGTTGCATACGTTGTGGGGCAACAACACACTTTTACACATACTCACATCATATATGGCATCTCACCCATCCAAACCTCGATCCCCTTGTACACCCTTTTAACGTGTATATTTTTCAATTTACCTGCAAGGTATTCCTTGCAGAACGAGAATCCAAAGAGCTACAAATTTAATTCTGTAACTGTCAATCTGTTGACACGCACACACAAACACACTCATTCAATCACATACACACACACGCATTTATGGGTGTATTCAATGTTTTCCCGATGTTCGATTAATAAATGTTTGCAATGATAATTGAAACCGAATCGAAGCGAACCGAGAACATTGTCAGCACTTTCAATCCATCCAGGTTGAATTTCGATTGTTGTTCCAATGCAGTTTAATTACGCGTATTTAAAGCGCATTTGTCAATTGCCGTGAAATTCAAATTAACAACTGCAGGTGACAGTTGCCCATTGCAATTTTTTTTTCTAGAAAACGATATGCAAGCATTTTTATACCCTTCCTTGAAAATGTATAGAAATTGAAGATATGTTCCGAAAGTCTATAGCTGTGTACATCAAAAAGGTTACATTTTCGAAAATATTGAAATAATTATTCGCTCAAAATTTTTTAATATAAAGTACGTACCTTATATTTAATTATTCACAATCAGAATGATTCACCAGTTTAGTGATTTTTTGGTAATTATTTAATTACTTTAAATTAAAAAAAAAAAATGTTGAATCGAAAGTATCTTATTGTAGCTCGGAGAATTTATGCTTATTTGATATTATTACAAGTAACTGGGTATTATGGGTAAGCACTAAAAAATTAAGCATGAATTGCTTAGCAACCGAAAAAATTCGTTAAAAAAAATCTATACAATGTGAAAACATTTTTTGTTAAGAAACAGTACAAAAAAACATTTTTGTAAAATATAAATTATTTATTTAAAAAATAAACATTAAACATTATTTTTATTTTAAAAAATAAATATATTAAACATTATTTTTATTTTTTTTTAAGTTCAGTTTTTTTTTTTATTAAACTCAATTTTTATAATTACCTCTAATCAATTAAATTTACTGAATTTTTTGTTGTTGCTCCTAACTAAATTTTCAATGCTTAAGCAAGACGAAAATAATAAATTGGGATGTTTCAGAGGACCTCGAAAAAGTCATACATTTTAGATGGTTTTTCATTTGTTTGTAAAGATATCGTAACCAAATTTGGCACTCGGCAGAAGCGTACCAAAACACTGTGCCAAATTTGATTAAAATCGGTTTACTATTTCATATAGCTCCCATAGGAACGATCGGTCAAAAAACATTTTGGTTAAAAATTCGTTTGTTTTTGGTTGTTTATGAAGGAACCTAATTTGGCAATCAAATGTCTTTTTAAGCAATATACCGGATTTTATTACAAGCAAGTACAGGGAATGATATTTATCATCTCATCGATATTTTTTCGAAAAACATGGTTTTTGTCAAAAGACAAAAAAAATCGATTGAAAAAGTGAACCGCTTCATTTAATTTGGCCTATTTATATATAGGTTTTTATTTTAGAATTATAATTTTGTAACAATATTTTGCGCATAAAAAAATACCCATTGCAAAAAGATTTTTTTGGTACCTATACAAAGTTTAATTTCTTAATTTTTTTTCTATGAAAATAGCTTTTGACGGCAGTTAGCAAAAAAATCTAATTGAACGAGGCTATTAAATAAGTCTTGCAAAAAAGGAAAACCGAGGTTCTAGTTAATAACATCATCATCGTTTGACAACCGAACAAAGCGTAAAAGTGGTTAAGAAGTACCATAAAAACGTTTACTTAAGTTAGGCCAGTGTTGACGAGTCACCGAGAACATCGACGCGACATAGTTCGCAAGAACAACACCTTGCTAGGACCACTTTGAGTCGGGTTTTGCATGTGAATCTGCATTTAAACGTTTAAAAGGTTCAAATGCCGATATTCGATCGATGAGGTAGCGCCATATGAGTTCATTAAAAAAAGTAATCGAATATTACGATGTAGTTTTAAAGTTGAATAAAACTAAACTATAAAAAATAAACTATAAAATGTTAATGTTGTTTACAATTATTATTTAGCGAAAAAGAAAATCGTTATTGTATATTTTTTGTATAAATAGTAGATTTATACTAATCAATTGTTTTTACATTTTTGAAGAGAGTAACAGAGAATCTTCATTGCATATTGTATAAAGAGTAGCTATATTTATCTCAAAGTACTTGCTCTGTAGTGCTATGTCTGGCTTGTGTCAATCTAGGGATCTGTTCATGATGTCTGCAGTCAAAAGTCGGCCAAAAATTTGATTTGCAAATTGCAGCCTCAGTATTTCTGCAAGCGATTTGTGTTGACTGAGGATGGGACATATAAAGGCGGGACAAGGACGTCATGTATCATGTCATGTGCAATGTTTTCAAACCAATAACAACAGTAACAACAATAAGATACAAAACCACAGTCTACCGCAAAACTCAAACCTTATTCATTCATGCAGCGCCATTCGATTTGCGTTCGTTTTTATTATTCACATTCAATTGTTGATGCTGCTCGACAAAACAATAAAATTAAATTATGAATTTCGCATAATTCAAACGTTTTTGTGCTCAAGTGGATACAGATGCAAAAGTTTGTATCTGTGTGAGTGCGTTGGTACAAGCCTGAGTAACTCTTTGGTGCATTGACTGTGTAAATGCCTCGGCCAATTAAACCATTTAAAAATTAATCGATCCATGAAATTGAAATTTGTTGCAGCACTTTGCAATTGTTTTTATTCAATTGAATTTCAATTTGGTCAATTGTAAATTTGTCAACGCTTCAATGTCTGTCTGTCTGTATGCTTGTTTCTCTGGCCGGCGCTGGATCTGTCAGTCCCTTTTCAAATGCAAATTAATTAAAAGCCTTTTAAGGGCAGTTTTTCTTGCTGCCGGCAAAATGCATTGTAACAAATTGTTGTTCTTGTTGTTGTACTGCTTTTGCCTACAGCCTTGAAGTATGCAGCTGTGAAAATTTAGAGGAAAAAAAATGCTTACGTAGATAAATGAGATTAATATTAAATGTCAAAATGTTGGCAAATGCAATGTGTCAGTAACGCCGCCTGCTGCTCCTTGTAGTAGTTAATGTAATATACTTAAATGTCCTCCTATAAAGGCATACTGGTTCTTGGAAAATATTAACAAAGTTTTGTAGAAATATTTTGTATGTTTCCATAGCCGGCACAAAGAAAATTATAAATTTCTAGATAATTTTGGCATTGCCAGTAAAATCTTCATTTCAGTTCAATTGCATTTTATTACCATGACAGTTCTTTTTGGTAAACCTTATACAGGGCTTCCAGCTTAGTTATTCTGTGGTTTGTACTAAATTAATATCAAAATTTTTTAGAAATTTTGATAAAGTTTTGCCATATTTAGCTGCCTTTGGAACAATACAAATTGCAAAAATGCATGTTTTGATGGCTTGTTGGTTGGCTGAATAGTTGGCTTGTTGGTTGGTTGGCCATTGGATTGCTGCGCCATATGCATATTTTATGTTCAGGGCGCAGTCAATTTGATCATGATTATTGCAGGCCATGGCAAAACGTAAAGCGAATCAAAACGAGCGAAAATGAGAACGAGAAAATGCAATGCTGGCTAATGTCGGAACAGTCCGGCTAACCTATACACTGCATTCTGAAAAAATATTGCATAAAAGTTATATTATTGTTACAAAAATATGCAAGAACTAGCTGGCGCCATGTAGCGATAAGTACCGTTAAACCCAACTTCAACAAAAATTAAATATTAAAATGAAATAAATGAAAATGAAGACGATAATTTATTTATTTGCGACTAAAATACGTGCAGTCGAATTCATAGATACAAACAGAGATTGATACATTATATAATATTATTTTAAAAACCAATCCTAAAGTAAGACTATTTAAAGTCCAAAGGGCTCAAAGGCGTCACACTTTCGAGAGCTAAGTTTCACACAAAGAAGCTTGAAATATCGGAAACGAAGGATACGGTGTTGAGCTTCATCCTTTCCAAAAATAATGATTGGTCGACGTCATTCAAAATAAACTACTTCTTGTAGTGAGGAATGCAACTGACGATTCTCGTTAGACGATAGGTTAAGCTATAATCTTCTTATATGAAAAAGATGAGCCGATTTAATTTTGTCAGCTTTTATAGCGTATGTGGGTTTCGGAGTGGTGATCATTATTTCCAGATTGTTGTGACAATGGCAACAATCTTTTTGTAAAAAAAAGCCCCAGGCCCAACTTTTAATGAATCGAAGGGAAAAAGATAAACAAACCTTTTCAAATCGATTTCTTTACAACTTTATTTTGCGCCAAGTTAATATGACCTTTAGATTTTAGGTATAGTGTATCGAAAAAAAAGGGAAAACAAAATGGCCACACACAGTTGGCGTTTGTTTTGCTGTTGGCATTGCCTTTGGCTGGCAATGCATTGCAGTGCGGCATTGGGTTTTTTGTTCCCCTCCCCCCTCAAAAGCAACAACAAGGGCAACAATTGTAAACAATTTCGTTTTTGGGGCAACAAAAGCAGTCTAATCGGATTTGTTGTTGCAGCTGCGCAACCAACGAAGCATATAGAACCAAAAAAAGAGCTTTTAAAAAAACTTGGCTCGGAAATTGATATCGAAAGCAATTATGTTGGATTGGCAGGTTCAAAGGCTGAAGTTAAGGGCGTGGACCGACATTGCAATTTGCCATCACGCGTTTGCAGCCTGCACTTGCTTTAGTGGTCATAATCTTGGACACCTCAATGCGATCGCTAAAAGTCGTTCCAGCTACTGGCTTTATCCAGATCTATTAGTCAATCCCTACTCATAGCTGAGCTCGTCACTCACAGGGCAACGCACTTCAACTCGCAAAGTGCTGCCACTGACGGCGACGACGACGTCGCTGTCTCTGGCGCTTGGCGTCTGACGTTGATGAATATTGCTACAGCTATAAATTCAATTACAAGAGCAGCCAGAGAGTAGGCAGCAGCAGGAGCAGCAACAGCAGCAGCTGCTCCGCTCAAAGTACACCCTACTATGCTTTTATAGAGCCATAACTCAACTGACAAGAGCGTGGCAAAACTCTTTGGCTTTTTGCTATGCTCGCGTTTCCCCTTGCTCTCAAACTCGCTCTTTAACGCGCTCTGAGTGTTTTATCCACTTGACTTATTCTTTAAGTGTTGCGTGTGTGTGGGAGTGTGGATATGGCTGTGCATGTGCGTGTGTTGTGTCTCTGTGTGCGACGCGTCTGTTCCTGCAACTTGGGAATAGGGAATAGCCAGCGGTACATATACGATGGTATGCACACACACACACACAAACGAAAACACGCACGCACTCTCATACACTCCACGCCATTTGAATAGCAAACTAAAAATTGTTATGTGCCTTTATATTCTAAACTAATACTTACAGGTAAAGGATTAGAATAAATTTATAGCTTTAAATTATATTTTATTATTAATTTTATTTATGCTCGTGCCTACTTGAATTTACAATAATTTTACAATTACCATGCAATTCTGCCGCAAAAGCGCATTTTAATACTAAGCCTACAAAATTATATTATTTTGTTAAACCATCAACAGATGGCCCACCCTATAATTCTAGGTGTATAAATTCATTATTAAATTTGGAAACTGTTTTAACACTGAACGGTTTTTAATTACAATAAATATAAAATGAAGTTGTTATTACAGTAAGCTTCAAACAAGGTATTCAAGAAAAGGTATTTTAGCCAAAAAAAAATAATGAATAATTGGGATGGCATCTTCTATACAAACAAATTACACAATATATCAAATTTGATTTTTATCTAGGCAGACCACTTTACCTATCGTATTTTGCCTTCATGGTAAGGCAGAAAACTACTCTTAGTTTGGATTTTATAAGATAAAATCCACCTATAAAAAGGGTTTGGCTTTAGATAGTTTGGCTTTAGACAATATATATAGGAAAGACACAGAAACACATTTTTCTGAAATTTCTCTACAATTCCAATTCTCGGTGCCAAAGACAGACCTTTGATTCTGCTTTAAAGTCTCGACTAAATTTGCTCGACATTTGGTTAATAAATCGACTAAAAAATTTTTAAACAGCAGCATTTCTTCTGCCCTTCTCGTAAAAGCATAAACATTCGAAAAAAATTGTTCAAAAATAAAATTTTTTAGATTTCTGTGGCACCTAGAGCTTTTAACAGAGATTTGGTTTTAAACTGTAATAAAAAAGATTTTTGTATTACCACATAAAAAACGAAATTGTTAGCATTTATAAAGTTGAATTGGTATCTTATAAAAACACTTTTGTAGTTTATACGTATAAACAGGTTCTAGGGCTCTCAGCGATTTTCATTCTTTGGTTCATTTAAACAACCTTAACCAAAACTTTCTCAAAATAGGCTTTTATTAAAATATTCAAAACATTGACTTTCATTTTACAAGGCCAATAATTAGTTAAAAACTATAAGTATTTGTGCCATGCGTTGCAAAATGGAAATGAAAATGTATTACTTGTTACTATCATTGCCCATAGCAGCTCATTACGTCACTATTGACATAATCGATAGCTATATAATTTATCAATATGTATCGAAATGCATTTATATTTTCAATTGGTTTTCCATACAAATTTAGACAAAAAATGTTTGTGTACTATTCAAGTGACGAGGAGTGTCTGAACACTCATTTATAGTCACGCTGCCATTTTGTAGACATAGACTGGCGCACAATAAAATGGCAAAAGGAAAACAGTTAAAAAAGTAGAAACACAAAATAAAACAAATGTAATAAATTTTAAAATGATTAATTGCTTGGGGACTTTGTAGCAAGAACAGACCATTCCGCATCCAGATCCTACTCTGGTTCTCTCAACTCTCAGAGCAGTCCCTTTCAGTATGTTTGCCACAATTTACGCAACATTTTTAAAATTTGTTTGCGGTGGCTTCATCCTTTTTTTTTGTTTTAGCAAATTGTTGCTGCATCTTTTTTTGCTGTACGTCATCTTGTAGGCACTGCTGTATTTATCCTGCTCTGCTTGTCATCATCTTCCATATCTGTCGTCGTTGGTTAATTTTGCTTTGCATTGAAATTGATTTTGCGCAAAGTTTTTTATTTACTTGACAGCCAAAGTTGCCAGCTAACTGGTTTGTTTGCCAACTGAAAATCCTTTTTGACGCGCCCTCGAACTCTTGGCCACACAGATACACCCACACACACTTACTAAAAGTAAAACTAAAGTCGCATTAAAGTAGCAGTGCAAAATGTTTACCAGCAACTTTCTTGACAGCTCCTTGTTTTTGTACTTTTCGTTGTTGTTTTTGTTGCTATGCTATTTGCACTAACTGTAGTTGCGCTTGCATAAAGTTTTTCTTCAAATGCTGTCACCAAATGCAGCCAGCGACATTGTAGCACATTTTCGCTCATTAGCCTAAGCTCAGCAGCTGCATTTTGATAAATTCTCATTTTTATTTTTGCTTTTTTTCATTCTCCACTTTTTTACAATATTTATCTTGCTGTCTTCTTTTGATCTCTTGCAGCAACTCCATAGAATCCGTGATTAGGACGTGTTGTACCCTAACGCTCTAAATGCAGACGATATGGTAAGTTTTTATCCATTAAGCTTCCAACGCTTGAAAAATCCATTAAAAGCATTGCATACTTTTGGGAGTCTGCTGGAAAAACTAACTCTGAAGCAATGCAGCAAATGTACGCTCCACACACTGCAGCTGACAAATTGTGAACCTAACTCACACAGATACTCCCACACACACATACAGAGGGAAAAGATGCTTGGTTGCGAATGGGCGAGCTCAGAGCTCATGCATTACGCATACGACGCATATGCCCTGAACTATTAGCTGGCACATTGCATATTTATGAAACTGTTTACAATTTTGGTAAAGTGCATAGAGGACCAGCTCAAAGACTACAACACTTAAGTGTTGCCAAATGAAACAAAATATAGTCACACAAGGTCTTTTGGGTGTGCATATTTTTTTTTTTGGTCTTGTTTTTTGTTTGGACTAAGCCGAGTCAAGTTTTCTAATTAAAAACTACAAACGATTATTTTTAAGCATAATAAGCCCAGAATGTCGTCTGCCACACTGCACAGAGATCCAAATAGTGTGTTTTTAAGAGTAAGCTTATTGCGTTTTTAAAGAGTAAAGTATTATAAATTCTAGCTAGGAAGAAACAAGTATTATTATACATTTTTAACAAAAAGTGTATTTAACCAGAAACCGCTTCAGCTATCAGCTATATGAATTCAGCATCGAACGACTTTGAAAACTCATCCTCAAATCAGTGGTGAATTTTTTAAATAATCGAACATGGTTTTAGTGCTTGCTCGTGTTTAAAAGTCAGATCTGAAATCAGGACATAATTATAAAAAAATAACTTTAATAATGTTTACATAATGCAAATAGTATTGCGAGCACGAATAAGCGAAAACTTACTTGTGCCATCTAGCGGCCACACTTAGTAGAAAAGTAACTGATTAAGGTGACGACCAAAATTATATATTATATATAGATTATTCTTATTGAATGTAGCGTAAGAGTGTAAGTAAGAGATCCAAAAGCTTTTTGCTGAGCAAGTTTTTTTAAAAGTATATAAAAGGCTTAAAGTAGCGTTGTGTCTAGTGTTAAGAAATCAACCCGCCGGCTTTCTTTAGCGGAGATAATGTGTTGACTAAGTTAACAGTTTCAGGATAATTTTAGAACAATCAGTTGGATTACAGCATCGCTGTACCTAGTATTCATCGAACTTTAGAAGGACTTTGTTAGCCTTGTTCATTATGCCATTTGGAACGCGCTTTCGTACAAAGCAGTGCCAGCTGATAAAAGCTCTTTGCCAGACGCCATCTGCAGAGTTATGCACGAAAATGTAATTTTTAATCTTATATTTACATATTTTTGACGGATTAAGGATAGATGAAGCTGTCTTTGTATGTGTAAAAACTCCATCTGTAGGTCCAGTGCTGCAAGGAGCCAGGGGCTCTACAGTCAATGCTATGTGGAGTAACGTAAACAGACCAATTTTCGGCACTACACAATTTTCTTCGGAGCTACCTTTAAAATCTACTTAACACAATTTTAGATTCTCGTAATTTTAAGCATTTTTGGCATTTTACTTGCATAAACAGAATGAAGGTTCTACACATATACATACGTATATCAACACATAGACCAACGCACACACACACTCATGCATTTATGTGACATTTTTAGCTTGGTGTGACAACTAAGACCAAATTTATATTACCATTTGTCATAATGGTTGCAGTTGCAGCAACAGCCACACAAAAGCAACAACAGCAACAAAAACACATATAGTATACAGATTTGCCACAGACACACATACACACACACACACACATGTTTACAGCGGCTTACAAACTGTGTCGACGCTAATTTCGACTGCTGCTCACTCACTGCTTTTAATGTTGCAAACATCGTTGATGATGATGATTATAATGATGATGATAACGACGGTGATTATGATGATGTGGCTGTCGCACGGCTGTTGCATAATGCTGCATCATGCCCTCCAATACACGCACGCACAGAAATGCATTTCATGCGCATCTACTGTACTGGCAGCAACAACAAATGCAACAAAATGGCGCTGCGTGTGTGCGAAAAATTTATGGCAGCCAAATACTTGGCAACGGCAACTTTGTGTGCCAACAGAATACATAATAAAAAATTTACCAAAAAATGTTAAATGTAAAATGCAAAAAGCTAAAACCAGAACGCAGAATGCAAATTGCCCGCTTCAATGCATATTTTTGCCAGCACACATACGTACTGTGGTCCTGCAGATGCCTGCCAAATAGTCCAGCATCGTAAGCAGTGTGCAATTGTAGGAGTGTTAAACTTGGCTTAAAGCACAGCCACAGCAACAACAAGCTGTGCATGAGAATACAGCTCTTTACTGGCTCACTGAACCGCTCCAAACGCTCCAAAATTTATGCAGAAAACTTTTGGTGTTGAAGTGTTGACTCTGCCGCTTGTTGTTGCTGTGGATGCCACTCCTGCTGACTACCACTGCCATTGGTTGCACTAGCCATGGCCCATTGTCTTTTTTACATTTTCCATTTTATTTTTATTTTTCCAGATTTTATGTATTTTTGCTTTGAAGCGCTTTTTTAAATTTTTTTTTCTGGCTTAGAGTACTGCAATTGCATTTTAGTGGATACTTTGGTTAACTGCTGCTAATTGGCTGTGGCCTGTTTTCTATTTATTCTAGCCTTTATCTCAGCTTTGGTATTTAAGGTGAAGCCGTAAATTTGGCAATCTCTTTTGGAAAGAAAGCCAAAGTTTAAAAAGATATTTTGAAAATGCTGTGTAGTTATGCTTACGTTCTAATTGTAAATAAAATTTTATGATTTGGATTAAGCGATGTACTCTCTTAGTCAGCCCAATAACAGGCACCATATTAGGGCGTGCTTTTGTAACATGTAGAAAATTTATATTTTAACCGTAATTTTACCATGAACTAAATTCAAATAGATTTCTACAAAAAATTACTACATTACTACTCCGAAAATAAAACAAAACTTCATAGAAAAAAATAAAAACATTAATATATTGCAACTTTTTTTGAAGAAGCCATATTGCGTAAGCAAAGTAGATGCACGAGTTTTTCTTAAGCCCAGAAAATTATCGTTTACTATGTGGGGCTCCAACAATGCAATCAATGCGTTGAAAATATCAGAGGACATGAAAAAATTTTTCGAAAGTACTGTACCATGGCTTCGAATTACAATATTAGCTCACTTCAAAATACGTGCGTCAAGACCAAGACAATACTGTTCGGTCAAAGATTCTATGCGCACAATTCTATTTGCTTGCACAATACCTAACACTTTTTTTCTTTCAGAACTTTTTACGGGGCTGCTTTGGATCAATTGTATTCGGATGCCGATATTTTCAGACGTTCCTACATAATTCACTACGACAGGTTAAATCCCATATAACCATTTAACTTCATCTTATGCAGTATACACAAATTTCTGAAGTTTAGTATTATTAAAAACTAAATGAAAAACGAACTGAATTTTGAGCGGTATTCGTAGAAACTTCTTCATCTAGTTAATAGAAAACGAAAAAAATAGAAGCAAATATTCCAGTTGGTACACTGTAAATAGCCTCAAATTATGACGCATTAAATAATATTAATGGCGTACATGCTATGTAGCCCTACATAGCCGGTAAAAAAAATTTTGCGTTTTGAACTGACTGAGTTGAGTATTTTTTCAGATGCAATCGTACAATTTCCAAAACCATGTATGTACATAAGCTCATCTAATCTTTTAAAACACTTACTTACTAGATCACAGTTGTTAAATCCTCCAACTTTTGAATTCTGTACACGCATTTTTTGAGTTATTTCAAGTGTGCTAAGAAGTCCTACTAAGTTAAGTTATATTGATTTAAAGTTCTATACACTCAGGCGCCCGTAGTTTAAAGCAATCGAAACGGAATTAAACAAACCAAAAAACAAGTGAATTGCCAAACAAAACCTTCAAATGGAAATGGAAATATTTATGTGTGTGTGTGCAGTGTGTGAACATTGCAACAAATGTTGCACATAAAAATTAATTGCAAAATGCTTTGAAAAGTGTGAAAAGCAAACGCGACTGTGCAAGCATTGTTCTAGCAAATAATGTAGGTACAGTAGATGCAAGCTTAATAGAACCGGTTCACCAATAAACTACCAATAAAAAATTCCAGCTCTCATGCAACATATAATGAATAATACAATTTATTATCTTATACGTTTACTTTTGATTGTTTTGATATAAAGGCGAGCCCAAATAATATGCAGCGTCTCTATTTCGATGATACATACCGAAGTAAAAGATTGCCCTGAATAAATTTTGTGCATTATTACCTACATACTAAGGATTTTCATTGTGACAGCGGCTTGGTTTCTAAGCTGCCGTTTGCTCAGTGACTAAAAGCTTGACTGCAAAAATTCTTATACTTATACACAAAAGAATCTGCACATTGTTTATCTAAGTTGTGAGAAGAGATAAGAAAATATTAATGGTATGTCCTGACTTGGTGAATGCTACAAATCTCAGGCTCTTTTATATTTATTTTTGAACCTCTAGTTGTGTTGCATTTTGTCAAAATTCCGCAATCAAAATTTTCATCTATCAAGGTTGTAAAATAGTCGATCCTGATCATAAAGCCGAAGCAATGAAATGCCTGATTATTTTTGGATTCAGACTTATATAGCAATCGCAAAAGCTTTGATTGCTTTTAGAAACTAAAATGCTTTACCAGCATTTTGTATCGACTTAGTATTATAGAGCATCGTCTGCAGTCGCAGATTGATTTTTCAACCCCCAAGCCCTTCTGCGTCCAAAGTAGTTCTAGTCTTAATTAAGTTTCTATCTACTAATAACAATTGTGCTTTATGTATCTTTACTGTATCCATTGACGTAAAGCATTAAAAATGACAAAACAAATTCCATTTAATTTTTTTTTTTGCATGGCCCTTATTTGGTTGTCCTGTGGCCTGTCGGTGGTTGCTCGTTTGTGGCCTTAACGTACCTGGTTCTGCCACAGTCTGCAATTAACATGGCATATACACATACATAAAGAAGTGTATATGAGTGTATGTGTAGATGTATGAGTGCAGCAAATATTTTCCAATTATGTGGCAACAAATTTTTGCATTGACATCAAAGCGAGTGAGCAACGAATGAGTAGAGCAAAAGTTTTAGCTACTACGGTTTGTTGGATGATTTTTCCAGCTGCCATTGCCTTAATTATTCAGCATGACACATTTTTCCATGTGTATACGCACACACTCACACACATACTCATACACGTAGCACACGTAGGTGTGTATATGCCTCGTGCTGCACATGTGGCAACATCTCAAAATTAATGGGTACATTTAAAATGTAACCTGAAGTACTTGCACACACATATACTCACTCACTCATACGTATATATGGGAACGTCACGAAAATCTCTGGATTACTCTCTAAAATATTTAATTTTTCGAAATTACATATATTTTTGAGTTTAAAATCAATTGGGGTTCGGACATAATGGGTTGTGTTGGCCTTTTAAAATACACATTTATCATAATTTTTTTAAGTTTAGTTTACATAAATTAATATACTGCAATAATAAAAATTGCAAAAAGAGCAGCACAGCTTGAGTGTGAAAAAATGTGATTCTTCCTCGTCTATTGTCTTGGGACTAACTTTGGAAAATGGAAGTGCCTTAGAAGCCCATCTAAAAAACTATCAAATAGTGACGATTAAAAACAATTATTATTTGTTTGTTTATTGCATTAGGAAAGATGATAGACCCAATGATTCGACATTTTAAGCACTTTCAATATATTCTAGGTTTAATTTCGAGAAAGAAATCTATTGTATTATTGGAGAAAAATAAACTCCATAGGTTTAAAAAAATTTAAATTTTAAAATATAAATAAATTAAATATTTAATATTATGGAATTTTATATTGTACCTCCACAAGTCCAGCCAACTCCCTTCACAAAACACTAGAGATTCGACTAGAGATTTGAAACGCACCAAGAGAATTTTCGGTTACACCAGAATTTACAATTGGGTTGTTTCTTAACTTAGGTGAGTTTTTGAGACATCCCCGATTTAGAGTGTATTCGTAGGGTGTATGCTAACACTCACACGCACAAACACACTCCAAAAATAACAACAGTCACCTAGTTATGTGTGTACGCTTGCTGACATTAGTGCAACATTGCAGAGAGACCAATTCCGGCCAAGTAAAACGAAAATGCCACTGGTCCGGTCATTCGCAGGAGTAAGGGTTTTGGTGCGGGGCTGTGGTTGGGTTGGACTTGGGGCGTGTTTTGTGGGACGGTTGGCAATTTACGTCGGACAGCAGCCTCAATGGCAAAGGACACTCAATGCGTTAACTACATGTGACAAGTTCTGGTATGCATGCATGTGTGTGGTTTCCGTGAGGGTGTGTGTGTGTGCCGGACTTTAACGTTGATTACGAGCACTTTATGTGAAAGTCCCCAGTTACGTGTGTGGGCGTAACGTTCTGTGTTCTCAGTTTTGCCAAGTAAAGTTGGTGCTGTCTGTTTTCCATCATCATCAACAACATCATCATCACCATCTTTGTATGAGCATGGTGTATGTACCGGGCACATTGTACCCGTATCCAGAACTTTGCGTTCTTTATGATTTCTATGTTTTACAATTGTTGCCATTTCTGGCTTATTATAAAAGTCTATAATCACAAAAATATGTATGTATGGCACAAGTCAAACATGAAAATTGCATTTTAGGTATCTTGTATTTTTTTAAATGAAGTTTAATGAGAGTTTTTGTATCGTGGGCGTTTCTATTAA
This sequence comes from Chymomyza amoena, assembly GCA_037043745.1. Lineage (NCBI taxonomy): Eukaryota > Metazoa > Arthropoda > Insecta > Diptera > Drosophilidae > Chymomyza > Chymomyza amoena. Next base: position 179,689 of record JBAMAX010001685.1, on the reverse strand, counting down.
ATGAATGCTTATAATGTTGTATCCTCCCAAAAAATCGCGGTATAGGGCTTTATGACCATTTTGGCCATTTCTAGTTTGTACATATAAAAAATCAGTGAATACATAAATTGCCCGAGTAATAAAAGAGATATGAGAAATTCAATAGGAAATATGCAAGTATAAGGTAACAAAAAATTTTGGAACTGCAACAATATTTTACATATAATTGTTTGAAATAAACAACAAATACAACAACAAAAATTCAAATTTATTACCAATTTATATATATATATATTAAATATAAATGTATTTTTTATACCCTGTATTGTATGGTACAAAGGGTATATTAAGCTTGTGCAAGCCGAAAATGTATGTAACATAAGGAGTTGTCGGAGACCTATCAAAGTCGATTAGTTACCTAAAGTATGATCAGGGTGACTAAAGAAGTCGATATACCCATGTCCGTCTGTCCATCCGTCCGTATGAACGCCTAGATCTTAGTGATGGTAAGACCTAGAGTAACCAAAATTACCCATTATATGCCTTATTATTCCATAGGAGGCAAGTTTATTTTACTTTTTATATCGGCAGCTTCCATAGGGATGTTTCAGAGGACCTCAAAACAAAACAAAACCAAAAAAATAAAGTTAAAGTTCCCAAGCACTGTATTAAATTTAGTCAAAATCGGTTGACTATATCATACAGCTCCCATAGGACGGATCTGGTTATTAAGATATTGTAACAAAATTTGGCATTCGGGAGTTTTTTAGAGTACCTAAGCACTATACCAAATTTTATCAAAATCGGTTGAGTGCATTATATAGCTCCCATAGGACCAACTGGTCCAAAAAATACGGTTTTTATACAAAGTTCGTTGTGTTTTGTTTGTTTGTAAATATATTTAAATCAAACTTCGCATTCCGATTTTTTTTAGAGTGGCAAAGCACTGTAGAAAATTTTATCATACTATATGGCTCCTATAGGAACGATCGGTTAAAAATATATTTTACTTAAAAATTCGTCTGTTTTAGGTTGTTTATGAAGGAATCTATTTTAGCAATCAACTGTCTTTTGGTTTTTTTAAGCAATATATCAACTTTTATTGCAAGCTAGTGGTACTGGGTATCCCAAAGTCATCTTTTAATAAAAGAGTCAAATAACTTCCGTTGCACCAAGCCGTTGTGTGTAAAATTGCAGGCACATGTATTTCTTTTATGATGCTTTTACTAATTTTACGTTGACTAAATAATTTATATTTCGCAAATTTTTTAACTTTCTTAAAGAAAAAAATTAAAAAAAGTTGTTTTGATGAACTTACAAAAGAAACAAGTCATCGAATTTTCATACATATAGAGTCGAATATAATTGTTTCTCTTAATAGAAATATGTTATATATTTAAAGTGTAAATTCATAAATATGAACGAGTCTAGCAGCTAAACTTTAGCTCATATATTTAATACATTTTTTTTTATTATTTTATTGGCAATCAGCCTACTTACATTTAAGGCTTTACTCCTATAGCTAAACTACAAAATAAAACGCTACATACTCTATAAGTATAGTATGATATATGGATAATATTTAAAACTAAAAAAAATATGTGTTAGGGAAGAACTGAACTGGCCTGCCAAAAAATCTAGAGCAAGTGCAGCTATGTAAAGTTAACAGAGTGCTGTTCAAAACGCTATATAGCAAAGCTAACAATAGATGGCGCTGTCGAACATAGTGTATTGCAATGTAAGTTGAGTATAACAATATAACGAAACTAACTTAAAGGTGTGAAACTTGACTTATAGTTCCGAATTAAAAGCTGCGACACCGTTTTTATAGAAACTAAATGGCATAAATAGTTGCTATAATATATATATACTGCGTATACGCACTTTTGCGACATGAGAAACAAAGTAAATTTAATATATCAATTACAATTCCATAATAACCAAGAACCACATTCTTTATCTCAAACTTTCCGTATCTATAAGACGATTAAATCAAGTACAAATAAAGATGCATACGGCTCGTATCTTTTATACGAAAAATCGGGGTTATTTTTTATTTCTTACAACTTTGAACCTTAACAAACAACGAATTCAACGAACGAATTCAAAACGAATTCATACTGTATTTTAATCATAGGCATGGCTGTGTACTTTGTAAGCAAGCAGCGAAGTGTCTTGGACATATCTAAATAATAGGTTTAATAACGCTTAGTTTTAAGAGATTGTTAAAAAAATACAACAGAAAACAGGCAGAACGTAGTTATTTTACTTTGTTGATAAAAGGCAGTCAATTCCAAAATTTTTTGGGCAAAATTTTTAGAGCAAATCATATAAAGAACCACAATGTTCTTTAAATACAATGTTTTTAAATATCTTTACTGCCAAAGCCAAAGCTTTAAATAAAACTAATTGAGAAATTTAATTAGTTAGGAATTGGGATATTGAGGTATCGAGAAAGACAAAATATTATCGGTAATAAAAGTGGCAAAAACTATAATTATACGTATACGTAATAATTGGCAGGAGTTACAATACTTTATGTGGAATTTATAGCCTAATACAATTTTTTTCCGCAATAAATGCCGCCACAAGATTTTAAGGAAAACCCTCCGCAGAATGTAATAAAATTCTCAAACACTAAAATAATGAAAAATGCTCAACAACCACTGGTTACTTCATGTTCAAAGACATTAAGAACGTACAACAGAAGCATACATGGTTTCCTAATTATGACACCTAAACTTAAACTTTTTGTAATTTTTGTTTTTAATTATTACTTATTTAATGAGCTTAGTAAGCTCTGCAATTATTGACACATGCTTCTCAATATTTATGTTGTCAATGATCCAACTTATTAATTTCGCGCGACACACACTGTCTCTGGCACATGATATTTATGGGGCTATTAAAGAGCGATTTAAGCTCCAACCTAAAGTAAATAAATATAGCAAGGAAATTGCAAATAAAACTGACCCTCAATTGGGACGGCAACAACGAGAATTACAACAACTACAACAAAAGCTAACAACTTAAAAAAGCAATGACCGCTGGCAATGAACAAGACAGCAAAAAAAATAAAAAATACCGGACTACTGTGGGAAAATTGATTTAAAAACAGCGTAGAAAATACAAACCTAAATACACAATTTTTTACAACACTATTAAAGGGATTGAAGATAGTGATGACTATCTGGGAATACCGTGGAGCATGTTATCCGGACACGGATGCAATGGTATTGCGGGAAACTGACTAAATAGTATTGGGTGGGCGTTACAAAGCGTAGGGACGCTTGAATTGATAATCAAAAGAAACAGCTTAAAGCGTTAACAGTTGTCGGACACAAAGCAAAGTCCGGTAAAACTACACTGAGAGAAAAATGATGGGCTAAACGGGTGTGGTATGGGTGGATAACTTTGAAAAAAAAATTTTTTGTAACTTAATCATTTCTTTTTTTATTTTACAATTATTGTTCGGTAGACAAAATAAATTTCGTCTTTTTGTAAAAAGGGACACTTTATATATATTTTATGATACTTTCCAGAGGTGCTTACAAGCGGTTAATTTTAGTTTTTTTTTTTTCGTTAAAATTGACTACCTTGTAGAAAGTTGAATAATTGTTTTCTTATAATGGCATCAAGTCACTTATTTTTCCGACAGTCAGCTAATGTTTGTAGATTTGTCCTTTTCCCTTGGTTTTGTGGAGTCTAGTATAAGTATTTGGTCTAGCTATGGGCTCGCCGAAATTTCTGTAGTTCCGACGCTTAACTTTCCTAATGCTTGTACTATAAGGTGTAGGACTGCATTGATATGTGTCCCAATCATCGTCATAATCTTCAATCTGCCACCACGGAGCATATCGCTCTTTATATATCCTGCTAAAAGGGAAGCTGGTTTTAAAGGCGTTGCCAATGCATTTTTGACCTCTTCAATCCTTGTTTGCGTATCCTTATATCCACTTATACCACTTGATCACCGTCTACTTGGTCACTTTGAGATACATGGAAACGATGAGGCGCACGAATGTGCTAGAAAAGTTTTAGTGTTACCTATGGCCTCATCTACTATATCCACGGATAAATTTGAGTAACATTACCGCAAAGGATGTAAGTGAAATATTTGATATTCTAAATAACGATTTTTTTTTATTCAACATTTTGTTAGAATTTTGTTTTACACTGTAGAGCTCGGGGCAAAGCATTTGCCAACTGAGGCATTATATGTATATGGGATGGATTGGTTACTTGTATTGAAATCAAATTGTGTTTGTATGTGTAAATGAGTGTGTCAAATGTTTGTTGACTGATACATGCGACCTTGTGAACCTTTGGGGCACACTTTGTGTGGACACGATTGTGAGTGTGTGCTGGAGTAGCCAAAGGTTTTTATTTTCATATACTATATTTCACTCACACCAAGAAAGTTACTTATATCATATATTGTACATTGTTTGTTCGCATTTCTTTCTAGGGCACAACATGGCCTCAGGACAGATACGACATTTCTATAACACACCACCAACAACAACTACAACTGCAACAAAGTCTACTTCTTCAACATCAACACCAACAACAACACGTAAACAACAACTTTTACAACAACAAAATCAATACGACGACTGCAGCAGATTCAAAAAACGGAAGCAATTTGAATGCGAAACGTATCTCAGCCAAAAGCCGTCAATACAAGCCAAATTGGAAACAACATCGGGGACAAGAATATGCATGTCAGCAGCAGCAGCAACAAATGCAAGAACAACACCAACAGCAAAACTTGTTGCAGCAACAACAACAAAGACAACAAGTGCAACATCCGCAACAGATGATGTACAAAAAACGAGCGGAAGTCAAAAAAGTGCGTCTAACTGGCAATGGACAATACAGAAGAGCGCTGAGAGCAACAACAACAAGCATAACAACAACAATAAACACTGCTACATTAACAACAGCATGTTGCACATTGCTGCTAATGAGCGGCAGGAATATGAACAAAAGCAATATCCTGTACCGGAACAAACACAGCAAACATCAAGTTCAAATGTTAATGACGACGGTGATAATGTTGTTGCTCCTAATGATAAGCGCCATCAAGTTGCCACCAATGTTTCTACTATGGCTGCCACTGCTGCTGGGACAGGAATGGCTCCAAATGCTGCCGTCATTGAAAACGCTCAAGAAAACATACAAACCAGAAGTGCATCATGCTGCATGCCTACAACACAATCACCACGTCTATCTTCCAAAGACCAACACGGTCCAGCAACATTGTTGCAATCAGCTGCAACCCCCAACAACAATAACAGCAACTTTAACCATAAAAACTATAAACAACGAAGATGCTATCAACCCGTCGAGAGTCAGTCCCATTCAAGGTTTGGACTTGACGTGGACATCGCTGCCATTAAAAGTGTCAACATTTTCATGGATATTCAAAAATTTGCACGTGCTATATTTCCGCTTATTATCATCTTCAATCTGCTGCCTTTGTTCTATGCAGGTAAGTTCTGGTTTCTTAACTCACTCAAATTTCTCCACTCAACACTCACTTACCCTCTCACTTGCTCACAAATTAAGTGAAAAGTCGAGCAGAGACAAATTGTTACTGCTTGCCCTTACACTAATTGAGATTATGTCTGTGATGATGCAAAGACAAGAGATAATCCTTGCCAACGTTTAAATTGTGTTGAGAGCATCATTTACCTTTATGCAGATGATATTAAGAAGTTTATAGGTTTATAACTTTGTAGTTATGTACCTATAAAATCATTTTAATGATACTCCAAATTTAACATTTCTTAAAGTGTAACGTCCATATTTAACAATTAAATTAACTTGTCTTTCGTAATGTATATTGTAAGGGGTCCAATCTGAAACTATGTTTGCTCTAGCTCTTACCATATCCAAGATCTAGGCGTTAGACAACCAAAAATGTTTATTTTAATATCGGTTATTCTACTTACCATATTAGAGATAACCTATGTTGGTTGGTTTTGGATGAAGCTTCTAAGTTAAATTGCGTTTACGCAATATTGACATAGGTACATGATCTGTTTGTCCCCCTCAACAAAGTTTGATAGAAGCCCGGTTCTGTGCAGTTGTTTTTGCAGCCTCTTTCGTTGGCCTTTGGCTTTGCCTTTTTGGTTTTGTGCGTAAGTGATGAGGATATCTTTTTCTTTTATGCCTAATCTATCCTTATTTGCGACAAGTAATTACGTAGGATATCAGAATCATATTGCATCGCTGCATCAGCTCAGAGTTGCTAATCGTGTTTGACCAATACATTTTCAGATCACGTCTAAAACCTCTGTCAACAAAGGCTTTTAGTTTGCTAAGAATAGCTTGTTCACTGCCATGAAGTAAAACGGGTAGCACATTGGATTTGTATATCTGGAGTTGCGCAAACGCAGCTGTGACTTTAACCACTATGTCTGCCTTTCTATGTCTGCCTTTGTGTTACCGATTACAGCTACGACTGCCAAGTTAGGAGAAAGAGTCTACTAGTTCGATGCGCTTATTACGGATTTAAAAGTCGTCATGTCTGTTGGCGTTCATTTTCATAACATTTGTTTTCGAGAATGTGCCTACCAGGCTCTTCGACCAGATCTTTCAGTTTACCTTGCATATCATTATGTCGAAAAAAAAGGAAGCAGACGTCATCGGCTTTAAGTCTTCAAGTTGCTCTATAAAAGTCCAGGAAATGCCTCTGTTTTTTTCCATATAGTATATTGCGTAGGATTACATCGATAGCAATTAGAAATATAAGCGGCGACAGAGGCAACCCTGACGGACTTTAGAGCTCGTTAAAAAAGGTACAGACAAGCAAGGATATATACAGAAAAAATTTGGAACAGGAAGGGTGGAAAGTGCAGGAGCATGCTTCGCATGGGATTCGAACCCACAACCTCTGAGATGATAGTCCCATGAGTTATAAAAAATTTGATTCTAATGAAGTTAATATAAGTAACTATTATTATTATTTACATTCGCAAATTCTCGAAAAGATGAAAACTTGAAGGTATGAACTTAATATGTTCGAGAGCATGCAAATTGTATTCTGAAACATATCACACGACCTTTTTTACTAACAAATAAACAATCGGTTATTTTCTAGAATTTACCATTCGTTACGCTTTACATAAACAATTTTTTGGTTTAACGTTATTATAATAAAAGGTTTTCATAAAAACAGAAACGTCCGTTTATAATGAAGGGCGCTACAGTCGGCATATTAATGAAGCTGAGACAACTCTTGTGGGTTCTTTGGTTAGCTGTTCCAGCTGTAAGAAGCGTATGTTGCTATCCAAAGTATATAAAATTTAATATAGCAAGGGGTTACTATCCCTGCTCGTACTATGACTTTGCCGTTGAACATGTACTATGGCGTTCGGTGTGTTATACAAATGTTTGTAATGGTGGCCGACCCCCCGGGTTTAAATATTGCGGCTTAGGACAGTGCAATATTGTTGGATGCAATTGCGATGGAGGCTGTGAAACAGGCAACCCATTGGAAGAACTTGTAAATAGATTTGGAAAGGAACGAATTGAAAGTATTTCTATGTTCTATAACAAAATTTGAGCTACATAATATTACAACGATATAAAAAGATTAAATGAACTTGTCTTTAAGGACAAAGTAAAAGGTGTAACATGAAAGTTTTATATTCTAGTTGCCATGTTTAGATCAATTTCTTTTATCCTTCTGACCATATTGGATGTAACTTTTGTGGGTCTCTAATGTTTGCTTCTTCATGTTACAAACTTTTTCACAGACTTATAACAATATACTCATTAGCTTTGGTACAGCATATACCAACTATGAGCATCGATTCCAGTGGGGCCCAACGACTTTAGTATACTATATAGCAATCTCGCGTATACGCAATGTTGCCGTGTATAAACGTTAAACTTAAAAGTGGCTAGACACGCAAAAACTGTTCCGCAAATATTATTATAATAATATTTTTAAACCCATGAAGTTTTCAGATTTTCCAATTCGTTACTATTTACATAAATAATTTTTTGCTTTAATAGTATTAAATATAGTTATAATAATAAAGATGCATAAATTAAAAATCACTCAGTTTACAATAGAAGACGCTACAGTTGACATTGCAATGAAGCTGTTACAACTCTTATGGGTTGTTGGGTTGGCTATCCCTGCTGTAAAAAGCGATTGTTGCTATGGAAAGGATATAGAATTCAATATAAAGGTGGGTTTCTATCCCTGCTCGTACTATGACATGGCCTCTCAAAAATTCCTATGGACTTCTGTATGTTCTTCGAAAATTTGTGGTGATGGAGCACCGCCGCCACATTTTTGGTGCGGCGTTGGAGCGTGCAATGCATTTGGATGTGATTGCGATGGAGGCTGCAAAATAGGCGACCCAATGGGAAATTTTTGGCGTAGATTTGGATCGCAAGGAATTGAAACTGTAAAGTATATATAATAGCAAAATTGAAGCTATGTGATATTAGCCGACATCAAAGAAAATAAATTAACTTGTCTCCCCGAACATTTTATTCTCTATCTGATTTGCTTTTTGAAAAAATTTAAAATTACTAAAAAAAATTGGGCAGATGAAGATGAAGATAAATACAAATTTATGCGGATAAGATTGAGCATGCCATTTTCAATTGGCTTCGGCTCTTTAGAAATATTTTTTCATAGCTTTCAATCTAATTACATTTCTGCTTGGTCAATAGTTCTCACTTGATCTATTTATATTCTGACGGTAAGACAAAATATTTTTGTTTACACAATGTTTTACTTAGTGCAGCTATAATTCACAGCAGGTTAAAACAGAGTGTGCAAGCGAATAATCTGTTTTTATTTTCAACATTATTAGAATTGTGTTTAACTTTTATTTCAAAAATTGTAAAGCTTTAACAATTGCTGTGATTTGATCCATCTAGTGTCCCAGAGTAATAGAAATAACTATGCTGTTCATTGTATGCGATGAAAAATAGTACAGGAGTCCAAAAAAATGCTTTTATCTACAGTACATATTCATGCCTAAACTATCATTTAGCCAGAAGTCACAGGCTACAGCAGCAAGGCCAACTGCATTTGGAAGCAAAAACAATAAAACAAGGTAGTATTAATGTTGTTGTCTTTGTTACCCTACCAATTGTAATTGTTTTTGCTGCTAAATGTTCGGTTAGTTATTATGCATATTTAGTTGAATAATTATGGCATATATGTATATTTGGTCACTCTGAGCACCACAAACAAACTTATTATTTACACACACATTGGCTGGCAGCTGCAGAGTTTAAGTCCCACAAACAAGTCACTTCCGGCTTACTAAGAAAAAGGTTCAAATTTAATGACTCACACTGGCTTTGGACTGACCCAAGGTCTGGGGACTTTGCCTAACTTTGTCACTCGCAACAAAGCAAAAAACTTTTTACCATTTTTTTTTTGCGTGGGAGTTTTATTGTATTTAACAAATTTTTTCTTACATTTTTCAAAACATTTACAAAGCAAAATTATATCTCAACTTTGGGTTGGCGGCAATGCAACAATGTTGACCTTTTCTTAAGTCGCTTTCCCTGGCATCAGGCCTTAGCTGTTGTACGTTTTGTTTAAAGTTATTAATTAAAGGACGGCATAATTATTTGAGACAATATTCAAGCTGGTGGCCATTAGTGCGCCCAATTGAGGGTCACGAGTCTAACCTAAAGAGATGTCCATCGACACGTCGTTTGCCTGCCATTGGTTGCAATCAGACAGCTGCTCATCTAAGCACTTCTCAATCGACAGCATCTCATCATCTCAACGACAACTTGGCTGCCTAATGTGCCAGAAATAAAGTAAACAAAAGCCGCTCCATTTCAAAAGAAATCAATGAGACAATTCGGTAAATTCGCTTTAGCTTCGACAGCCACCAAACATTCCAGTTCCTCTGTCCAACAACTGTGCAGCGATTAAAGACAATTTGGCAAAAGGTCGGCGGTAGGCAGCTGCAGCAGTGTGAGCCAACTTACGTCCTTATCAGCTTAGCGTCGTCGTCGGAGATTTCCAGTGTTCTCTCAAAGCTCGCGCCTGCGCTTTGCAAGACTTTTTTTTATCAACACTGCCAGTTGGCTGCTCATTGGCTTATCAGTCACACAGCACAAAAGTGTGCTGCAGATGTTTGCTGGGCTATGCACCCAATGTTTAGTGTCCAAATCGCGCTGACTAGGCATGTTGTACGCCAATAAGCCAGACACAGACACAATCTTTCAGACAGCAGCAGCTTCGCCCTAGGCCAGTCCGCCCCAGGCCAGCGCGCCCCCAAAAACACATTTGTCTTTGTTTTGAACTCATTCCGTAGGCGCATTTGCGCTGTTTATGGGCAGTTAGAACTGCCAAAAAGACATGCAGCTAATGAGATTTGGACAAATTAAATAAAATCGAAAATTAAACTGAACTTTTGCAGCCAATTTAAATTAACTTTGACTGGTAATGGCAAAAAATTAAATGGTTTGCAATTTGTACAATACGGAAATTCGTACTTAATGAACGATTGAGTCAAGTGCTGTTCTGAGGGCGGCCTACATGTCAGCCAAACACAATAATGGCCAGCAGGCAAACATAACAAAAGCGATTCAAGACAAGTCAAACAAAGGTGGCCAAGTGCCAAAAAATCAGACTCAGCTGTCGGTCCTTACTTGGCGAATGATTAAGATGACTCTGCGGCATAATGAAAATCCGGCACAACACTTGAACAAATGAAAGCCCTAAGCAGGTAAAAGTGAAAACAAATCACAAAGCAAAACGCCGAACAAACAACTTAAAGCTAAATATATAAGCATTCAGTCAAGCACGAATATTGATGAGGTTACGTCCAAGGAAGTGGGTCTAAAACACAAAAAAAAAATCATCATAAATTCAATTTGATTTATTTAAGATTTATGGGGAATGTGTGACGTGTTACGCGTAACGACAAAGCTGGCCAAGAGTCACTAATGCTAAGGCTACACAAAAGCTTAGCACCTTTGCTAAGTGTTGAGAACTTACGCTCGCTCTCTATTCTCTCTTTGGGTTTCGCTCTCGCGCGCTTTTATAAACAGTTCCAAGGCACGAAGCTACTCAGTCGATTACAGTCGGCCGTGCACGCAAGTCGCTTCTACAAGCTAACGCTTACGTCAAAGCCAACGCATTCGCCACCATTGCAGCAACAACAAATCAGCACCAATCGCAGCCGCAGCTTGTGGCATATCCCACAGCTTCCGCTTCTACCGACGCCATTGTAAATCTTAAGACGCGCGCGCGTTACCGTATACCGTTACACCTAATTTGAATTGTTTTTAACAATCCCGAAAAAAAACGCCGTGTTGTAAACGTTCTAAAAACCGCCGCTATTTAAATCGCTTTTGCAGACTCTTCTGTGTCTTTGATTTGCATATTTTCTTATTTATCTTTTACGTTCTATACCGTAAAAATTAAATCAAAGTCAAAGTTAATAACATAAACAAAGAAAATACCTTAATGCGATAAAGCAACAGCTAAGCGGAATTCAAAACAAGCTAATATATATCAAGAAAAGCACCACCAACTAAATCAAATTTAAAGCCAACAAAGAAAAACTAATTTTAATACTTAAAACCTTTATAAATTTATAAAAGCAAAATCGAAACATGTAAATATGAAAGACAATTTACAATACAGTAAAAGCTCACATCAAAGAATACGCAAAAAGTGAAGCAGAGGAACGTTAGAGCCAGATGCGGTTACTCTTAATGAACAATCTTGAAACTATTAAAGATCTATAAAATATTGTGCCTTTTTTTAATCTATAATTAATTTCTACTTTATATTTAAGGAATAATTCATATTAAATCTTTTTAAACAACTTTTCACATTTATGAGAAGAAGAATTTTGCTTATTAGTTTTATAAGAGATAGAAATACAGTTTTTAAAAATTAAAAACAAATCTCGATCAGCTCAGAATTATTTGCTTCTTTAAAAACATAAGATTTTTAAGCATATTTCTAAATTTATGCATTATTTTAAAAGAGAATTTATTGTATACCTATTTACTTTTTTATGCTCCTTTTTTTGTTTCTTCTAAGAACTTAGAAATATTCGATAGAGTCTAAAATTGTGTACTATAGGTTTAGTTTTTCAAAATTATGAAATTTTTTATAGGCCTTCTTTTTTTGTTTGATTAGGTTATATCTTTTTCTAAAAAAATTTGTCTCCAATATTGAATTTGCTTCAAACCCGTTCTCTATTTCTTTATTCAATTAAGAATCGTTTATGTGATTCTATAAATTTCATAATCTTAAATTCTTTTAAATTAAATTTTTTCATAATTACCCATTATTTGAGGATTGGATTAAATTATAACTTTTTCCAAAAAAAAAAAATTGTCTACATTATTCAATTTGCTAAGAAACGTTTCCTCAAATATTGAGGCAAAAATCAAATATATAAAAACATCTGTTTTTAGAATTACATACAACAGATTTAAAAATAATGTTCTTTTTAATGTATTCAATTCAATTTTATTGTAATTTTCATTAAGTTTTATTCTTGGATTTGAAATTTAAGTAAAAACATTTTTTTTGCTTTTAAATATAGTCTAGTATAGTACAGCATCTTTCTTAGAGATCGTGTAAATTTTATATAGTAAATTAATTTTTTTACATGCACTGAAAAAAATTGCGTTCGATATATTAAAAAAATTTGTAAGCAAATGATTCACGTATAAGTTTTAAATATGAGAGGGCATAGCAACTGATTTTTAAAATAATGTTTTAAATTTTAATGGCTTAAAACATGAGGTGATTAAAATAATATACTTTTTTAGATCAAAAATATCTAATAAACCAGTTGTTGTGAGGAAAAGTTTAAAGTATAAGAAAAAACTAAAAATATTGAATTAAAAAAAATCTGGTTCTTCGGTTCTAATTTGTGAGCTTTCACTGTATCAATATTTGAAATTTTAAATTAAGTTTGTGCACACTTTAGTCCTTAGTCGCGAGAAGCTGTACACATTGATAAGACACGGTACATAAGTGGGTTAAGGAAGTAAGGTGCGATTTCCTGGTACTTATCAAGTAATCTATTGATTTAGTTATCCATCAAGTTGGCAGCACTGGCGAGTTTCTGCCGAAATGAAGTAGCAGCAAATGCATTAATGCGACTAGATTTTCTCTAGAAATATTGCCACAATGAATAAATGAATGCTTTGTGTTATATTAGTTGGCACACACAATTAGGCGCGCATAGAGAAGCTACTGCGTCTTCCTTAGAGTCAATGTTGGCAATGGACAGTACTGATTTCTTTCAAATTTCCTTAGATACACACACACACACACGCAGAGAGAGAAAAAGATACACATACATATATACTACATACAACTTGCAGTCACAATGGTAAGAGATTTGCAAAATGAATCCTCCGTCTCCGAAGAAATATGAATTGTAAATTCAATTATGAAAATGGGCAGAACAGGTCGGGATAATCTGGATATGTGAGTTTCCCCCGTATATGTGTTTCTGTGACTGCGTGGTAGGGTCAGATTATGGCACACTCTTTGCTGACTAATTGGAATGCAGGTCACCAAATCCTGCTTAGATTAATCTTACTACTTGGGCGTACTTTTCTGCGCTGGCTTTGACAAGCTGCGAACAATTTTTGATAGAGGTCGCGAAAGCTTATTAAGCAATCAAAGAAACTACCAAGCAGAAAGAAGATAATTGTTGAAAGCGTTTTGTGAATATCTGTAGAAATGCTTTATTATTCTTTGAAAGCAAAGTCGTAATATTCTTTTAATACATCATATTCCCTTATCGAATATTGACCATTATATTTGAAACTCAGTAACTCTGTTTGAAGTATCTTTGATATACACCAAATTGCTTTAAATACATCACGGTTGTAGAGAATCGAGAAAAGCATTTAAAAGAAATTATTTAGTCAATCTGCTTCTTAATAAATAAATTTATGTTCTATAGAATAAATATTTTTTTCGAATTGCGTTGTGCACACTACATCTAAGCAAAAGTAAAGCATCCTAAACATTTTAAAACGAAAAAAAATGCAAACCGAACAATTTGATTGGAATTTGTTTTTGCGAGCTCCAGAAACAAATTTTATGGTCCGTTTTTTTCTGTTGTTCATGTACATACCCAAGCACAAAAACAAAATCATTTATTGAAATGTGTTGGAAAAATAAAAATTAATTTAAAATTTTCAATAAATATATAACCTTAAGTTAGCATAAATATATTCTAAGGATATCAAAGAATATTTAAAAAAAAAATTGTTTCACCACAAAATTCGTGCTTGTTGTAAATTTCTCTCGCAAGATTCGGTTTCAAACCACATAAAAAATTGGATTAGGCGAAATTGAGAGCAATACATTTCAAATGAATTCGCATAAATTATACAGATTAGTTTTCCGGAGTACGACGGTATCTTTTATTTTGATTGTTTTGCTCATTTTTTAAATATATTTTTTGTAGCTTCTTTTATTTCAATCCAAGAAGGTTTTTACTTTTTTTTTTTGATTTTTTTGAAAGGTATATTTTATTTTATTATTTTGCTTATTTTTATACCCTGTACCGTATGGTACAAAGGGTATATTAAATTTGTGCAAGCCGAAAAAGTTGCAAACATGATCGAAATCGGTTGACTATATCATATAGCTCCCGTAGGAAAGATCGGTCAATAAAAAATGTTTGGTTAAAAATTCAGTTTTTGGTTCAGTTTTTGGTTTTTTGTGAAGGAACCGGATTATATTGCAAGCATGAGGTACAGGGTATCCCAAAGTCGTCCGCGTCTGACTTTACGTACGCCATTTTTAAAATATATTTTTTGTAGCTTCTTTTATTTCAATCCTTGAAATTTTTACTTTTTTTTTGCTTTTTTGAAAGGCATTACGAGTTTAAGTACTTTCTATAGTTTTTGGATTGATTTTTTAAATGTGCTTACTTTCTATCATTTTAATAATAAAGGCTCTATAGTCCAAAAAACCAAAGCAAGAGTTAAGGATTGAGGAAATTATTAATATATAAAGAATTAAAAAAGTAGTACTTTCATATACATGATACAAAAGTTGATACTGTCAGAACCGTATATTGATTTTACTACATTTTTTATTTTTACCGAACTTTACTTAAAGTATAAAAAAAAGGAAAATTTAAAACTTCAAACAAATTGTGTTATCTTATTGCGGCTTTTTTTTGTGGCAAAAGCTTTAATCCTTCACCACTTCCTTCCGCTACCACACTGATGCGGAAATATCTAATGCAAATTAAAGTTATTACACGATTTTGCGTAATTTTTCGATCAATTTTATCCAAAAATTTGACTAAACGAACAACAGTAAACCAAATGATCCCCTAAATTTCAAAAGTGTCCACTGTGCATAGTTATAATGCAAGAACAAAACGAGAACATTGTTTGTGTTGTCGAGGTGATAAGCAAACAGTGCCACAGACGCACACCTATATACAAAAAAAAAATCAATCACTCATAGCTATATTACAATGTGTTTTTGTCCTTCTGCCTGTGGCAGCTGCCTCTTTTTATTTCTCAATGTTAATTCCTGCGTACCAGTTGCTTGGTTGAGTTACCTGGTTTTGGCTGCTGCCAAGAGAAAGATGAAAGTTCATACGTGTTGAAAATGTTAAGGAACAAAAAGGCGCAGAGTTATAACCTTTCCACAGAAATACTTTTGTATAATTTATTCATTTGCCGTCGCCGACATTTTATATGCATCATTAAAATGTTTCAACTCAAACCCACATCTATAAATTGGCTGCAGTTATTTTATAATCAGCTATGCCCGACGGCTATGCCCCCTGGAACCAATCTCCGTATCATATACCAAGCAATTGCCTCATATGTTTGACTGCTTATTGCGTTTTTCAGCAACTTTTTGCTCATGAATTTTGCTTTTCAAACAAAGCCGAAACCTTAAACGAAAACGCAAACCAAAAAAAGCACCCAAAAAAACCTAAAAAACAAAAACTCGAAAAAAAAAATAGCGAAAAGCCAGGGCTGTAGGCGATGCCACTTTCTGTTAAAGGGAAATGCATGCAACAAAATAATAACAATAAGTTGGCAAAGCTTAAAACACCCTGACTTTAATATACTCTGTAACCAACTTTATTGAATTTCCTCTTTATCATCAGATTTTGATCACACACGCGTTTTTAGGCTAGACCAAAAATTATTATTATTATTATTATTATTGCCCTTTTAATATTTTTCATTTTTTCTGGCTTTTAGCATAGCTAGATAATT
The DNA here is from genome assembly GCA_037043745.1 of Chymomyza amoena. Taxonomy (NCBI): domain Eukaryota; kingdom Metazoa; phylum Arthropoda; class Insecta; order Diptera; family Drosophilidae; genus Chymomyza; species Chymomyza amoena. Next base: position 163,468 of record JBAMAX010001685.1, on the reverse strand, counting down.
AAATTTCGAAATTTTTCAAGATATCGCGGTTCCAAGGTTTTTTCAAAATTTTGCGTGCACTTTTTATAAAATTGTGTAAAAAAAAGGACTTAGCTGATTATGTCGGAAGCAGGAATGCATCAAAACTCTTCTTAAACACACTGCGTGTTTGACTTTAAGCAAAAGCTTGTTTGAAAAAAATAATGAGATTCTATATATAGAGTGTACTGGTTTTTGTAATGTTCAAAACATATCAAATGATCTTCTTTTAAATGAGATAAGCCTTTAGATATCTTGTTTAAAAAAATACTTCGTTGCTACTGCGGGAAGTTACAGAAATAGACCTTACGCTTTCGGCTGCAGTGTATAAAAAGGCGGCTGAAATATAATGGTGCGTTTTAGTTTTTGATTATTTCCGGCGCGTTGGCTTTGTTTGCCACATAACTGCTATATGCACTGTTTGCATTATTTAGATGCATGCTAAGCGCGCTAATTATAATTATTTTCCGGCGAGTATTTCACTTGTGTTGCATGGTGCTCCGCTGCGTATGAGCAATTTTTCATAAACAAACATGAAATTAATTAGCACCCATAGCTAAGGTCCGTATTGGGCACTTGAGAGGTCTTTTGTTTTTTCATTTGGCCTCTAAAAAATATCCGCTACAAAGGATTTGCAGCCTAGCAGAGCTTAGCCCACAGTTACCATTTTGCATGTCATGTGCCACATTATGATACATATATTTCCATTTTTTTTTTGTAGAGTGTATGAAAATTGTTGCAACTTTTTCATTACATCAACTTGACGGCTGGCAGCTTAAAAACTTTTTAGCCAACTTCAGTCACAGTTGCTACCATTATGCACTGGCAGCTTAAAATTTCTTTAATTATTATTAAATTTGCGCTAATGATGCTCTTGATTAAAAAAGGTTAAAATTTACGTAAGCCACAAAACAAGCTTAAGTTTTAACTTCACCAAAATTTATTATGAAAAATTATTATGCTTGATACGTTGAAAAAAAAATATTCTTTGATATTCTTAGATTCTATCTATGTCAATTTTAAGTTAATGAGTTATTGATAAGTATTTTTAATTTTTTTTGCAAAACACAGTATGCAGAACCCAAACCAAATTTTGATATGCATGGCAAGAGAAATATATGTAGATGGCGACAGTAAAAAAACTCGGATGTACACGCAAAAAACGAATACGAATAAAATTATTCGTTTTGTTTATTTCGATTACCAGACAGAGCACGGCCGAATAACAAAACAATTTTAAGTGAAATTTCTGTGGCTCTTCTTTGGAAGTCCTTTGTAAAATATTCTTTTATTACAGTCGAGGTGTTGCCTTGCACAATCTCTTTTTTCCCAGAAAATACAATTCATATTCTGCATTCTGAAAAATATATAATTTAGCTCTTACTCCCATGTCTTTACTGTTTTGAAATGAATATTGTATTTTCCGCATTTATTGTGGTTCCAAACTTGAGTTGAAAAGATTTTGTACAATTTTTATGACATTTATTATTCAGTTAACGTTGGGGCAAAAGTTATATACATTGTATGGGTATCTCGGTTTGCATTGATATTTTTCAATTTTTCGGTGTTTCAGGCACACACTTTCCCCTGTAGTTTGTTCTTAAGTTTCTTAAGTATACCAATAAAATTGCCATTAAAAAAACGAGCTATAATAATAAATAATAAAAAAAGCAACTTTGAATACTGAAACATTGCCCTAACATAAAATATAAGTCTCATCTCTGGAGACAAAAAAAGTGTTAAATCTTTCGACTAGTGTTATATAAGAATACGTTTATCTTATAATGCCATCATAACTCGTTTTTCCTCGGAGCTATCTCTAAGGTAAACTAAGCTTGGACACCTAATTTGGCCTTCCAACATTCTATGCGCCGCCCAAACCAAACTGGTAACCCAACTAAGCCCATAAAATAACCCCTAGGCACGTATCGTATACTTTATGTGCTTTATTATTTAATAGCAAAACGTAAATCTTATTAGATAGCCACGCAGAACAAAATCAATCAATTAGAGCATCGGGTGCGCTGTGTGTTGGACGCTCTTTGTAGTCATTTTTACTTAACTGCAGCTAGTCAATCTCTTGCCGAGGCTGAAAGACAAGAAATAGAGCTTATATATATAGCTAATAGAATAGAAAACTAACTTAGCCAGAAGTAAAAACTTTTGTGCATTATGAATTTATGAGTTCGCAAGACTCGGAACGCAACGCACTGATAAGTGAATGAAGGCTTATATAAAATACGTAGGGGGTGAATGAAAGGATATGGGTTGAAGTCAAGCCATCCAATGCCAGTTTTAATAAAAATCATTACCAGCAGCAGCAGCTAAAACAACAATAACTGAAAAACCTTAGCCAAGTTGGCAGTAGAGTTTCAGGCGATGATGACGATGATGATGGTAATTAGGGGCCTGATTATGAGGCAAGGCGGCAATGGCAGCACAGACCAGCGAGCAGCGAACACTCCAACCAAGTGTAATCAGTGCTGTCTGTCTGTCTGTCTATTCAAATGTTGCACATAATCAATGCCCACCAAAATTAACTCTTGCCATTCTGAATAAATGCTATAAACGCATAAATAAATAATATCAAACCAGTGTTCAGCCAATCAATCTAAAAGTCTAAACAATCAGGCAATAACAAAAAAATTGCCAATGCGTTTGAAAAGATAGCCAATAATATAATTTTTGGAAAACCTTCAACTCCTCCAACACCCAAGCAGTTCCGCCTGCATGGTAACATGATTGTGTCAGGTATCATTCTACAGACAACGAAAGTTTTCTGACGTTTCCCTCTTATTATAGTTGAACATTGAAAAATATTCAAATACTCGTTACACGTGGATTCGAAAAAAACATTTTTATATAAAATTTGGTTTTAAAATATAAATAAATTTAAAATTTTAGTTTTACGATGGAAAAAGCAAAAATTACCAAAAACAAAATGAAGAGAAAAACCGCTTGTGATTGGTACGTAAAGAGTTCGACCTTTCACCATGACCTCAATCTGGACACAGTGGATATACAAATTAACAAGCATGTAAGCCGATACAATAAGCGATTAGCCAGACATAAAAACAGGTTCGCAAGAAATTTAATTAACGCAAACCCAATAAAAAGATTTAAAAGACGTTCAAGCAAAAATTTGATTTAAAATAATTAAACGGCATGTCCAACGATGACTCCTACACCCTGGATTGGCGAATATAAACAAAAATATGCAATAGATAAAAATAAATGAATTTTTGAATTATTGCAAAGATAAAACATAAAAAAAAAATACGACTTCTTTGCTGCAACCCCTAGACCAAGGGATAATTTCGACTTTTAAGGTCCTGTATATAAAATAATGGAAAATAAAGGAACTCTTTCAATTGCACAGCCACAAAAAAAATTTTTTTTTCGGGTCTGGTGCCGCTGAATCCGAATCCGAGGTCCAAAAAACCCCAGCACGTCAGAGTTCTGACATAACCTCAGAAACTTAATAAAATTTTTTATTTTTGTTCAATATACGGCTAAAGTCAAAACGTTGAAGCGTTAAATAGCTTAAATAACGAGATATTGTGAAGGTTATGTCAACAACCTGACATGCTATTGTTTTTTGGACGACGGATTCAGCGACCCCGAAAGCATGTAGTTAACATGGTCTGACCTCCAGACCAGAAAAAAAAATAATTTTTATTGTATGTCTGTGTTATTGATGCCTGGAAAAAAATTACAATGTTAGATTGTATCAAACACATAAGCTAGTCGATTATCGAGATTAAAAAATCAACGCTGCATGTCTGTTGGAAATGTTTATGACCTGATATATCTAATGCTGAGAGTTAGGTTAAGATTGGGTGGACAAGGCTTTATCGATATAACTCAAGCAGATGTAGAAGACTTAATTGAATTGGTAAAAAATTGTGATGAAAATAGTGTTGACTATGACGTTGAATCTGACATCGAAAACAATGAACCCAATATATTCACAGCTAAATTTGTTCAGAGAGACACAGGCCCAGTACAGACTGGGAAGAAACTAGGAAACCATGTTCAACGAGGAGATGTTATTTTATATCGTGGTCTTAAATCTCAACGAGATGTTAATGATCTATTTAAACAATATAAAGAAGTCTGCAAAGATATGATCAATAAAAATAAACAACAGAAGCTCATTTCAGAATATTTTCTTAAAAAAAGATTTCCTCAAGCTATGACTCAAACAAATGCCACAATTGTAGATGCAGAATCTAATGAGATGATTTTATCCAGAGTTGAGTCAGATATTATACAATTTCGTAAAAAAAGACTATTTGTTGAAACTGATAGCGACTAAGATTGCTTAAAAATAGGGATGAGCCGTATTTCTAAGTACTTTATCCAAATTTTGTTTTATATATAATGAAGTACATTTATTTTTTAATGGAATAAATGTTTTGTATTACTTGTTTTTACTTTGGAAAATTATGAAAATTGAAATTAGTTTGTTGCCATATAACACAACAACAATAACAATAACTACACATGACACATTAAATGGCGCCATATAATTGAATTATGTATCGAATGCCTTAACAAATGGTTAATCGTATGTAGCTGACCAGGCTCAGGATCAACTGAACCCAAAAACACGAATAAGATTGGGTGAGTTGACTGGGATGAAGCTGCTGCTATATCACCTTAAACAAATCAACATGCAGCTTCACGCCCATAGATACACTCACAGTGAGTGTGTTTAAAAATACTCATCTTATTATACCGCATGGTACAAAGGTTATATTAGGTTTGTGCAAGCCGAAAATTTATGTAACATATAGAAGGAGTCGTCGGAGACACCCCAAAGATACCTAAAATATGATCAGGGTGAATAGAGAAGTCGATATACCTATGTCCGTCGTCCGTCCGTCTGTCCGTTCGAATGCCTAGATCTCAGAGATGGTAAGAGCTACAGCAACCAAGCTTTCACATTAGATCCCATATATTCCAGGAGACAAGTTTATTTTATTTAGTTGATATTGAGGTTAAATTATATAGCTCCCATAGGTGTGTTTCAGACGACCGCGAAAAAAAATATAAGTATTAGATGGGTAATTCGTTTGCTTATAAAGATATCGTAACCAAATTTGGCATTTAAAAGTTTTTTATAGTTCCCAAACACTGTATCAAATTTAATCAAAATCGGTTGACTATATCATGTAGCTCCCATAGGACCGATCGGCTAATACAACATTTTTTCTACAAAATTCGCTATATTTAATTTTTTAATGAAGCTATCGTAACCAGATTTGGCGTTCAGAAATTTTTTAGAGTACTTAGAGACTGTACCAAATTTAAACAAAATCGGTTGACTATGTCATATAGCTCCTATAGGGCCGATCTTCCAAAAAATCGATTTTTGAACAAAATTTTTTGTGTTACGTTTGTTTGTAAAGATATTGGAATTAAATTTTTCACATGTAGGTTTTTTATAAGTTTTAAGCATTGCACCAAATTTTATTAAAATCGGAAGACTACATCATATAGCTGCCATAGGGCCGATCTTCCAAAAAATCTATTTTTGAACAAAATTTGTTTTGTTTCGTTTGTTTGTGAAGATATTAAGACCAAATTTGGCGTTTGTAAGTTTTTATAGTTTCTAAGCACTGTACTAAATTTAATCAATCGGTTGACTAAATCATATAGCTCCTATAGGACCAGTCGAGCAAAAAAATCGTTTTTATACAAAATTCGATGTTTCGTTTGTTTGTAAAGATATTTGAGCCAAATTCTCTTTTGACTATATATATATCTATATATGTTGACAATATCATAGAGCTCCCATAGGAACGATCGGTCATAAAAAAATGTTTGCTTAAAAATTCGTCTGTTTTTGATTTTTATGAAGGAACCGAATTTTGAAAGCTAGAGGTACAGGGTATCCCAAAGTCGTCCGACTTTACGTACGCCATTTTTTAGTTTTAAACTATGAAACTTTATGAAATAAATTATTTTTTGTCTTTTGGTATAAAGCACATCAAGTTGTACGAAAAGTAAAAGTAAAAAATATTTTTTGAACAAATGATTAAACTAAGAGATTAATTTTTAGTTAAATCTTTTAACTAACCTTTAGTTGCCCATTCTACGTTATATATATTTCTGCTCTCCTTAGACACGAAAACTCAATGAACGAAACGCATTAAACGATACCACGCACTTAACGAAAAGCACAGCACTACCCACACTTGCATACAATTTATTACATCAAACATAAAAAAATGTAAAAAAAATATATATTAAGCTTTACATATAAGCTTTATATATATATATATATATATATATATATATATATGTATACACATACAGTAAATACAGCATACATGTGCTCACGCACTGTATATAACAGCAGCTTTGCCGCCGGCATTTCATTAAATAAAGCAAGCAAAACAGCTTGAACTATGCACCTGTTATTATTAGATATACATACATATATCACCAACACACACTTGCACTCACATACACGCACTGCATATTAACTTAAACGCGCATGAAACCGAAACCGCCCACGCACTTCGACTTAACGCGAATGACTAAACGCATCTAATGACGAAAGAGTGCAACGAGCATGCGCATAAGAAAAAGCTTCGCCAAATTCTAAAGAGAAAGCAAAATATGTCAAATTACACAAACAACTTAAGTGCACTAAGAGAAACTTTAAGTATGAAAGCTGCAGCGCAGCGCGTTTGCTCACTATGATGTTTAAATGAGCTAGAATTAGGCTAGAATTAGGCTAGAATTAGAACGTCACGTCACTTATCAGCGCGATTAGCCGCATGATTTTTTGTGGGCTAATTTCATCATCAGCTCCTATACACCACAGTATGTTTAACTTTTTTGCGCAGATCAAATCATTTCATGTAGGCAATTAAATCTATAAAAGAAATTAAGTCATATAATTTGAAGTTGAACCTGCGGCTCTCACTAACTTCGCCTGAAATATCTTAGTTTTTATAAAGGTTTAAAAAAATGGTATGAGGCATTGTAAAATTTACAGTTTTCAGTTAGTTTGGTTAGTGTTGAGAGCCGACCATGTACTGACCAAGCATATATATGTATACGCAGATATAAAGGCATCTCTGGTCAGCTCTCAAACAGCATTACCTGTGGCATAGATAGATGCAAGTATAATGAGATGATTTGATCCAGTAATGAGTCAGATATTATACAATTTCGTAAAAAAAGACTATTCGTTGAAACTGATAGCGATTAAGATTGCTTAAATATAGGGATGAGCCGTATTTCTAAGTACTTTTTCCAAATTATTTTTTTATACATATGTTATGAAGTACACTTATTTTTTTTAATGGAATAAATGTTTTGTTTTACCCAATTTTATGTTATTTTTACTAACATACTTAAATTATATTATACTTTTATGTCTTATTAACAGTATAAAGCTATATTTTGTGTTAAAAAATTCGCTTTACGCGGTTTTTTCATATAAAATGTTTAGTTCGATTTACGCGGTTTTGACAGGAACGTATCTACCAGTAAACCGAGGAATACATGTGTATTCTGATATTAAAAGAATCTCAGAAAATCTACTGTAAATCTGTAAATTAACGTCAAAAAATTCAAAATGTAAAAATTCACAAAAATATTGTATTCCATTTTCTTCAAAAATATACCTGAGCGTGTTTTCTCTTTGTATGTAATTCTGGAAGTTTTTAGATAATCTGAGCACTGTAGGGTACAGTGCACAACAACAAAAGTTTTAGATATTTTTGAAATGCACTTACAAAATGAGCATATATAAAAACAAAATGCAAATACAAAAAGAATTTCCAATTTGAACAAAATATATATATACAGCGTACATAAAGGTGGGCTTGGTGGTTTTGTTATAAATGAATTGTTTATAGCCATAACATAAAATGGTTTAAATAACTTTTATATATGTAGTTGGAATATGCAAATGATTTTAAATTAAAAAGCTCATCAATCTTGGGCACTCAGTCCGGCAAAGGTAGAAGAGATTGTGACTCTGACAAGTTGAGTTTTCTCTGCCTGGCATTTTCTTTATGACTTTTTGTTATGTCATATAGTATGTATATAAATAAAAAAAAATCCTTTTGTACGACATTTCTTGTTAGCTTTTTAAAGTGGGAAGCTGAAAACGAAACATGCAACAGGACAAGCGACAAAAAAGTTACAAGAATGTCAGCAGCATAGTGTGGATAGAACAGCAGGCAGGCAGGCAGGCAGCAGAGATTCTGCTACATACAAGGGCAAATATACAAAGAGAACGACGTAGACGTCGTTGTCTGTGTCGAGGTTGAGTTAACTCACACAAACACTCACTTGCAGTTAGCTTACAAATCTATTTTATGCAAGCAACAATGAACATTAAAGGTAACAGCAGAAGATGAGAATGAACGATAGAGCGCAGAGGAGGGGCAAAATGCATGAAAAACGGCAGACGTCGCTGCGCTTGTTTAAAACGTAAGACAAAAGAAAAAAAGACAAGAATCAAGTTTAAGTGTAGCTGTATTGTTGCTTTACGCTTTGCCCAAACACACGCGTACACTTGTGTAGACAACACACATACACATTTTCGGCGACTCTTACACCTGAATACACACTCACAAACACAATCTCTCTCTCATTCTGTAAGTTCTAAAAACAATCACTGTGAGAGAACTTTCGCAAGCAGCAAGTGCCGACTAAGCAAGTGCAATTATTTTAATGCACTTTTGACTTTTGACATTGCATTTTTTGTGCCGTGGCTCTGCAAGACAACAACAACATTTAGCCTTAAAGCAGCATTTAACATTTATATACTATTCTCGTATACTATGTACTTGAAGTACAGTAGTTACACGTGTTAGAGGCAGATTTTTAAATTGCAAAAGTTGGTGAACTTTCTTGAAGAATTTCGCAATTTTAAGTCATTCAAGAAATGGGCATAAGATAATTGTACTTATTAGATCTACAGGATTAGTTTTTTTACATAATTTTTTTAAATACGAATTATAGAAAAACCTTTTAGCACGACTTTCAGAGCTAAAAGTGAAGCATTACTGAAGATTATTTTTGTCTACTCATGTATCCATGTATATACATAAATCGAGAAAGTATACCTGCCAGCTCATAATTTCTTTTTAGCAATCAGTCATTACTTGGGTCGTTTGATTGCTTTCATGTATTTGAGCTTTTCTACATTTCTCATTTCATTTTATTTTCCTCAACAGCAGGCAGGAGACTGTACTCAGAAATTAAATTTAGTAAATGCAGTTCGTTCGGGTTAATGTGAATTGCAATTCAAATAAGTTTTTCAAGTTAAATTTGACCTTAGCCTTTCCAAAATAGTTCGTTGGAATTCATATTTTATCTTAAAGAATGAAAAATATACTTATATACCAAATAATTTTAAAATGATGATAAATTGGTTTCTTTGAAAATCGGTAGAACTATGGTGCAGGCCAGCTGTATTACTTACTTTAAAAAGAAGGGTATATAAAGTACAGCCGAAAATTATTTATTGATTTTACAACTTTTCTTCCACATTCATTGTAGTTTAGCGTGTTCCGCCAATTCAACAAACAAGTTTCTAAAGTATTTCGTTTCGAAAAAAAAATTAAGGTTATCCCTTCTATTTTGACAAAAAAATATATTGCAATGGCAATTATTATTTAAAAATTGTAAAAATAAATACAATTTTTTTTTGCGTTTGTATTGATCATTTTTAACCACTGTGACGGACTTTCTTCTTGTTGTGAGAGCTCTTGCTTATATATATACTCTCACAAACGTAAAGCTAACCAGAATTAGTATGACGTTCTGTGGCCGAAAACACAAAATCAGTTGATGCTTTGACCGTTACGAGTTTAGATCGCAATACGCAAATGATTAATTTTAAAAGGGAAAAAGGTTCAAAGAGGAATGGGAAAAAAATAATTTTTGCGCAACGCGATCTTGTAAACATATTTTTTTATACTAAATTCAATCTCCGACCAACTGAATAAGAACTTTATAAAAATTTGTATTATTTTTTTTTTTGGGTAACTACTGTAATACTAGCCGTAGACGAGAATATGATTTCTTTAAATACTTTGCTGGCATATAAACAACAACCACCGAGTAGTGCACTCGTGCCTTGGCACTGGACAGGTGCTGGCCCAAGGTCAGGTCTTTAAGAGCAAAATTATGGAAAAAGTGGGGAAAAGCTGCTGCTGCTGGTGAACTTGAATACAAAATTGCTGCAAGAATGCCCCATGCAAAACATGATGGCTTTAATTTTACATGCAATATTTTAAGCGTAGCAATTTTCTCTGCAATCAACTTTGACTGCTTTTATTGTTGTTGCTGACTTTTAAGTGAATCACTTTTGAAGATCGCGCTTAAGCCTTTTGACAAATCACAGTACGCTTCAACGCTTAACACACACAACCAGTTCCCAGAGGATTCATCCCTTGAGAACGCGTTTGTTTTGGGTGTTTCCCAACGTTGTCGCCAGCATAGTGCTGAAAATTGAATTTATGCCTCAACGCATAGATGACGTAAACCAATGCGAAAACCGCAAAAAATCTTGCTTACGTCACCGCCAGCGGGATGTCATAGTTTTATACCATTCCTGCGCTCAAGTGAGTTTGTGTGAGAGAGATACTTTCGTCACTAGTTCGTAACGGAAGTTTTGTTGCGTCCCCAAAACAGCGCTCAAAGCATTTAGTACTCGCTCACACGGTTCATTTAGTTGCGCAACGTATGAGCAAAGTCCGTAAGAATTTCAAAATTATAGTCAGTCGAAATCAGAGCCGGAGTTGTAGTCGTTGTAAGCAGTAAAAAGATTTTGCAAATGTTCGCATAAAACTTACTAAATTGCAAGTTTTATTTTATTTTGTACATAAAATGCAAATCACAAGAGTTCTCTTATTGAAGTTGTTATTACTTTGGCTCTTTGTTGGTTTTTGTTGTGTATCTCTCTGTGTATTTGTTTGTGTGGGTTAGTCTTATTTAATTAAATGCCCTATAGACCACAGACAATATGTGTCAGACAAATGTGTTGTAAATCTTTGCGAGATTTTGTCTGTACTCCTCATACGATTTTATTGGTTTTCTTGGAATTCAAATTGTTGTTGCCAAGCAATGCAAAAATAATCAAAGTCATACACAAATGTTCATTTCCATCTCTCGTTCCAGATGACAGGTTCAAAAAGAGCAATAGAAAAAAATCAGCAAAGAAAAATAAACTGAGTGAAATAGAACTTTGCATACTCTTTAAGAAAGAGTTTTATTTAATAGATAGGTTTTTTAATCTAACTAGTTTTATCTATTTCGAAAAAACTCTTCTGCTGCGTGTCTTTTATTCTATACTATACATTCAAAAGATCAGAGTCTTTTATTCTATACTATAGATTCAAAAGATCAGAGTCTTATATTCTATACTATAGATTCAGAAGATCAAAGTAAATTACTTTTCCAAAACAAAATTTTTATATAAATATCTTTCTATAAAATTCTCTGTTGCATTCCTTAGTTATCAGTCTTAAAACTTATAGAAAATGTAATGTTATAAAAATGAAAATTGTTTTTAACTTTGGACTTTAATAAGCAGGTCTTGTTAATTTGGTTACCCTTGTTTAAGATTTCAATTAAATCCTAAATGTATGAAAAATATAATATTATTAAAATTAAAATATTACACGATGTTTTTTAGACCTTATTGATTTATTTTTTAAGTTTTGAAATTTATGATCATATCGAAAGTCACATGAATTCGGGTACATACCACAATTGGGCACATAAATATAGTTCCTTGAGATGTCTCGCTTACTGCCCTTTATATGTATATCACTCCATATCCTCCAAAAATGTACAAAAGCATAAATCGTCTGAGCAAGGATAAGGACTTTGGTCCGCCAAAAACAAATATAAATATCACTTTTAAGATGTTTATGGCAGACGATAAAACACATTACATACCACAACCGGCAATAACAACAAACTCACAACGGGACTCATGGCATTTACCAAATGGAGGCAGGAGGCTTGTTAAGCATACGTCATGTTGTCCGTACACTTACTTTGCATTTCGTTTTGTTCGTTCAACACGCAGCTAACTTTGATTGATGAACTACAAAAATACACACAATTTCATGATGTATAAATTTAGCTGTTGTTTTTGTAGATAAGCTAAGAATAAACTAATAAATTGAGTTACTACAACTTAATCTTCAGTAAATTGCAACACAAAGTCAAATTTTGCACAGTGAGCTTAAATTTTATGCATTGAGACGGTGGTCAATGCATTACCTTATTTTAAATATACTTAGGGCTGGAGGCAATGGAAAGGACATCAAAGCCATGTTTATTTAATTGATTTAATTGCCTTTGATCAAATAATTGTTTATAGCTTCGTATGTTTTAACTTCACTCAGTGTATACATATATTAAACAACACTGTAATAATAGGAAAAAAACATGTTTGTTTTTCTTTACCATAAATTAAGTTAAAACAAAAAAAAACAAAAAATTATCTCAGGATTTTAAAGAGATAAGCTTCTTAAGTCCTGGAAATAAATCTCTTTAGATTTTGATCTAAACCATTTAAAATATTTTGAACTACTGCAGGCTTTTAAAGCTTCAATAGTTGGCCACCGCTCTGTGGCACTTATTTTGGCCTTATTTTAATTGGCAAATTCGTGACAGGTAAATTTTGACGCGCTTTCCACCACAGAGACCATTAATGCCAAGGTCACTTCATTAATATTAATTGAGCAATTCAAAGAGAAGCTATAAAAATGTAACCCCCTAAAAAAAGGTCAAATTGGGAGCGACATACAAAAAACAAAACAAACTCCAAAACAAAAGCATCGAAAGTTTTCTCGCTTCAAGCCAAAAAGTTCAAACTATGCCTTTCTTTTTATACTCCTCCCAAACGCCGCGCGTGATACGACACAAAGAGTGTCTTCTGGCATAAACAACGTCAGACATTAGTCTCCAAAAACGTATCCCTGAAATATTTAAAGAACGCTCAAATCAGCAACCGCAGACTTTGACAGTTTCTCATAAATGATGAAATACGACAGAAGAGTACGAAATATGTGCGAGAGCGGCATAATTAAATCCCCACTCTCTCTCTCTCTTTCTCTAAACACTGGTCACGGATGACGTCAGTTGCTCAGCTGGCGTTCTATAACCAAAAACAATGAAGCGTGTCAAAAGGCAAATGCCTCCAGTCTTAATGGAGCGTCTACTGGGCTGAGGGTCACTAACTGAACTATTTGGTCATTTGGCGGACATTTGAACTGAAATGTGTTGCCAAAAGGGAGGCTTAGCCATATTGTTTTTTTTTTATTTGCTCACGTGCATTCGAACGGATACGTCTTTCGCTGGGAATGCAAATGTCCTATGTCCTGTGAACATTCTATAGAATGGTTTGTTGTAGCTTTTTTTTGTCACTTTGTTGCCGTCAACAGCTGCGACAACTTTGTTATTAGTTTTTATGCTACTGCTACATGCCTTCATTTTCGCTTGTCTCTGCAATACCCAGGTCCATAGTGCAAAACCTTATCAAAACTTTTCACTTTGTTGTTGTTGTTTCCTTGGTCAATTCTATTCCCTTTGTGTCTTTCAAAGTTGTTGTTTTAATGTTTCCATTCGCAAAATGTCAATCAGAGAAAAATCATTTCATTTGTGGTTTCTTTTTTTGCTACAGTCTCTTAATATTATTTTACAAGACTTTTTGATATTGTCAAACTGCCTTTTTCATTCAATAGAGACGCTTGTCAATAAGTGCCAGCACTGTTGGTAACTAATTAAATTTCCCACTAGGTTATACACAATTAAGTATTCGACACATGTGACAGTTTTCTAGATATATAACCACTCAACATTACTTATGTATTTCTGTCTTTTGGTTTAGTTAAGATTATTTAAAAGCAAGATTTAGCTTATTTGTATTGTTTTTTGCTTATCATATTTGTAATTCATCCCTATGGTATAAGGTATAAGACACATGTGACAGTTTCCTCCAAATATCAATAAGCCATAACTCTTCATAGCTTCAGTTTTAGTTTCATTGTTTTAAAGAAATGCGCTACTTTTTTGAATTGGTTGCTATTTTTCTTAATTACTATTTATTTCTATATTATAAAGCTTAGGACATATGTGACGGTTTCCTGCAAATATCAGCATGCTACAACTCTCGAAGATTTTCTTTTATACTATGTTTAAATTTGTGTTGGCAACAATTTTTTTTGAACATGTTACTGCGTTACTATGTTATATCTTATTGAGAATACGACACGTGTGACAACTTTCTACAACTATACATAACATTCTTCTTGCTATTTTTCTGACACTGCCACATTGATTTTCAATCAGCTCAAATGATAGTTTGCTTTTTTTTAATGTATTTCTGTGGTATAAAGTATACCAAAGGAGTGACAAGCTGCAAGTTTCGACGACATTCTGCTGTCTTTTGTTCAAACTGAGAACTTAACTTATTTGTAAGCGATTTCGCATTTGCAATGCTTTAATATGATTTAGCTAATTAAGTATTCGACACTTACTCCAATTCTCTTATCGTATCATCATGCTGAAAGTGTTCTGTCTACCGGTTTAACTCAGATGTCGTCTTAGATTTTTAACTAGTTTTATTCGCATGTATTGCATTTGTAATTAATGTATTACATTTGCTGACCTAATTAGATATTCAGCATATATATCACATCATCAATCCACTACTTTGGCTTTCTACCGTTTGTTTTTTATTCAAATAAGATTAAATTTCATTAAATTTAAATTAGGCTTACAAATGTATTTCTAAAGTATCTTTCATTATCATTGTCTGTTTGGTGCTTATCTTCATATGTCGAATTTTTATGAATAATAAAAAGCTGTAAAATTTCTTTTGTAGGAAATTTACATAGAAAGTGTTTGATGGGAGCACATGTAACTAGTGTTAAGGTGCGACTTATGATGCAATTGGAAAGAACCTTATTTTAGAGGATTATTTATTTCTGAACAATATTCACGTCCATTATTAAAACATTGACCAATTAGTAACGACTTACGCCATACGAACTACGATCGATTCTTCAAACTACAATCAGTTTCGATTACAGCCCTAAGTCACTCAATAGTTTTGGGCTCAATCCAAATTGCCGTCATGACATTAATCATCTGTCAAAAAGCTTTAGCCATCAACTCAACAGTTCTGGAATTGTTGCTCGTGATTTTTGGAACATTTCCACTTGATAAACTGTCCAGTTCCGGCCCCGGACACACATACGCACATACCGTACACAATGTGGAATTTGTAGCCTATACGACACGTTTTTGGTTGTCCACAGAGCTGTCATTTGGTGCAGCTCATGCAAAGAAGACCAGTTAGTCAACCTTTTTGGATAGAAACCGAGAACAAGCGAAATGATGTGGGCGGGAATGCACATTTGTCAATGTCAATGGAAAATTATGACAATTGAGTAGATATTCTCAATTTGTTTTTGAGATTGGGCTTTGATGGACGAGCTCAAGTGTGCACAAAAGTATGTATTTTAAAATTTTTTTTTGTAAACCACAGATCTCTATCACAAATAAAGAAAAAGTAATTGGAAGCTAAATCGAGCTAAATTGTAACCAAGTTAAGTGGAAGTGTAAAAGGAAGTGGCTTAAAGTTATACAAATCGTCGTTAAAGCCGCTTGGATGAGTAATAGCGCCATGGTGGCCGTTGCCATATGTTGCATCTTGGTGCTGCTGGCCGTATTTATTGTGATCATTATAGTTGTAGGCCAGACAATGGGAGAGACCAAGTGAGATAAACTCCAGCTGGGACCCGGCAATTTCCCAGATGGATAACAAAGGCCCCCAAATTGTTAGTATTTGCCTAAGAAATTTGCCAAAGCCAGTGCCAACATCAATGTCACCCCCAACCCAGCAAGTATGGCGCTAGAGAGTGGAACAGAGCGAGCGGCAGAGGATGCGTGAAAACGAGTGCGAGCTATAGACGAGTGCGTGAACCCATCGTCAGTACCAATTGGCTGTGATGTGAAATTATTAACAAAAAAAAAAAGCAAAAATAAATAAATGAAATTTTAACAAAATTTATCATCAAGCACTCAGCATAATATACTTCTTTATCGTAACATATAATACCCATAGACCTTATGTGTCTCTGTGTTAAGTGTTGTTATAGTGTTAATGTTGTGAAACCCTAAAATACTAACTACTCGATTATTTAATTTAAATATAAATATATAAATTTTAATAAAACTAAATATACATGCATAAATATATGTTAATGTAAACAATCCTCGTATTATCGCGTTTTTATAAAAGTGTTAAACAAAATTTTTATTAAAATTTTATTGATGTTGCATACAAATAAAAACACAATCACACACACACAGTTAAGTAAACAAGAAGCAAAAACATGTCCAGCAGCTGTCCAAGCAGTATCTTAGTATTAAAAATGCGATCGACTTTGGCGCGTTTTTTCCGGAAACGCAAGCGAAATAAAATGGCGCCATGTTTTGATTACTAAGTAAGAGCAATAATAAAATAAATAAACAGAACTCATATCAATTAAATTGAAAATGAATTAACTGCACTTGTTAAATGCAGCAATAACAAAAAACAAAACAGAAAAAAAGTTTATCGTTAGAAAAGAAAGAATATGCATTTTATATATATGTACTTACATACATACACTTACCTATATATGTATATTAACTAATTACATGACATTTTGATAAGTTTTATGTGTGTGTTATATATATACATCTTTTCACCTATTGATGTATACAACAATAAACATACTAGCTACAACATTATGCTAAACTAAACCCAAAATTAATTGTTTATTAACCATAAAAAGTTACCACAAAGTTAAAATGAACATATATTATTGGCATTTGAGCCACAAAAAAAATAAAAATCCATTACATATATCAAAAAAATCTTCAATAATTGCATAAAAGCGAAAGCTTCAATGTTACTTAATAATCGTTAAATAAATCTTTCGAATAACATATAAATAAAATTAAAACAAAAAACGTGTGTGCGCTTAAAGCTATAATTAAAAATATAATATATTGAAGCAAAAATAATTCAATTTTACATAATTATCAACAACTTTTTCGTGAAAAAACTGCTAAGGAAAAAAGGTAAGGGGCGTATAAAAACGAAAAGCGTTATAATCACTGACATAATAATACCCCAATCAACATATTTAAAAGAAAATCTCTTTAGAAACAAACAAATCATTCAGGAATATCAAAAATATTTTATTTCTCCTTAAAAAAAAAATTGGTGCTTCGATATACCGGGAATAGCCTCCACCTAAAACACATTATTGTCATAGGAAAACCTTAAAAGAATTCAATTTTTTAATATTGACACACGATTTGAAACATCGATCCCCTATTAACAAATCTTGTAACCCCAAAACATATGTTTTTTTTGTACCACCAGCCATCAAGAGCTTAAGCTCCATCTCAAGCTTTCTAAATAAACAAGTCAAGTCGTTTCATATTTAAAACAATTTTCGAACATTTTTAGTTTAGTTGGTTTAATTTATAGTTTCAACTTTATTGAAAACAATGATTAAAAAATCGTTCTCAAATATTCACATCGAAATCGACTTACAAAAAAGAGTGATTTTGACTTTTATGAACTGCCATAATAAATTAATAAAATATAGCAATCATATCAGATTAACATTACCATGCATCGAAGAAAATGGATGTATTATCTTATCTTGGATTTATTTTAATTTCAAATTCTAAGTCTATGTAATTTTCAGTAGAGTAGGGAAAACATGAAAGTTAGGTGAGGTTAGGCTGAAAAGGCTGCTCAGTTAAAAAACCGAGAACATTCAGAGACCATAGGGTGTTGACTAATTGTGGAGATAAAGAAAGAGGCATGTAAAAGTAAATGGGGGAGTGGCGGATTGAGTGAACTTCAGTAGTTAAGTTCAGTAGTTAAGCTATTGAAATCGTCAAAGAATTCTCAAGACCCAGCCAATCGTCCATTTGTAGCTGACAAATTTCCGTTCTTTAGGACGCAACGACAAAAAAATCGAATAGTTTTTATATTCTTTCGATTGCCATCAATATGCATTGATGTTCGTCACTCCAGAGCATGTTGTCTTCCACTTGGACTACGGATTTTGGACTAAGCTTGTCAACGACAGGTTTTGCACTAATCAAATTTTATTGCCAAACGGTAAAGTGTAACTGGCTTTTACAGTTGGCATTCAAAATTTACAGCTTTAAATGCATCTAAGCCAGGTGTGTATCGGTGAATGTGTGTGGGTGTGAGCCGTCAGTTGTCATTGTCATTGTCATCATGCAAATGGAGAAGCATCCGCCGGCAAACCGCAGTGGGTCTCTGTAACCAACCTTGACAGTCAAGTTACCTGCGTGCTCGGGCATTGAGATAGAAACACACACACAGTTAAACATTTACTCCTGCGGAAAGACACCTGAGAGCACTCAAATTGATTTTTATTTTTTAGGAACATTTGTGTGCAATTGACTGGGTGACATCAACATCATCATCAGTTTTACATTGGGAGTAGAATCTCGACCAATTTAATTTCTAAAGCGTTCCGCAAATTCTTGGATAGTTATGCCTCTCACTTGCAATTGCGCTCTCACGCACTGACTCTTCCAAACACACTTGGATATACAGTAAAGCTCTTATATGTGAATAAGTGCGTATTTTATTTTATGATGCCCCTTGCATTTGGTCTACATATGTTTAAATTTAATTATTGAAACCATTTGGAAGGTAATCGCATTTAAGACTATCTGGGAGTGATACGCCAACATCAGTTTAACTTTTCGGTAAGAGGAAAATTGCTGGCAATTCGTGAAGAAGAAAAGGTAGCACAAATTTTTTTAATTTATGAATAAAGTCTCCACAGAAATTTTACAAATTTTGTAAAATTTTTATTGCGGTTTTTTTTTAATTTCTACATTTTTATTTTACATCATGATGTTAGAACATGTCTAATTTTCCTAAATATATATTCCAATATTGCTTGTCAATATTGCTAACAATATCTTTGGAGCAGTTTAACTCCTTAAAGCGTAATCCTTATGATTTCTCTTGTGTGCCTTCGCACGCAAAACGAGTAAAATGATTCCAAAAAGAAATCCTCATGATTTTAACTCCTTAAAGCGTAATCCTTATGATTTCTCTTGTGTGCCTTCGCACGCAAAACGAGTAAAATGATTCCAAAAAGAAATCCTCATGATAAGTGCGTCTAATAGCAGCCCTTTAGCTGTTTTGTTTCCACAACCAATATGACATTTAGCCAAAGAGCTGGGCCAGGATAAACCAAAAAGAAAGGCAAACAAACAAAGAAATAGACAAAAAGCAGGCGGAGTAGAAGCTGTTACTAGTGAGCACTTGGAACTGGGTCATATCAGCCATTTGATAATGTTTGGTCAACACGACAAGCTAGCGCTTAGAAATAATCAAATGTTGCAAAGAAACGGTCAAAAGTCAGGTCTGGCAGTTGGGATAAGGATTGTGCTGCGTGGTCGAAGCTATTTGCTTTTTCCGGAGCATATTTCCGTTTGAGAGCATCAAGTAATCATAAAGTGATGGAAATTCAATTTGTACAATATTAAACATGGCAAAACGGGCAAAGTTGAAAATTTCCAATACACGATATTCAGGAGAACTTGTTGTTGGTGCCAATGTTGTATACCAGCAATTTGACATTGCTGTGTGAGTGTGTTTTGTTCTGGTTTATTATTATGCAGATTATGGCAAGTTGGTTTACCTTTTACCTTAACCTACAGCTTCATTTCAAACCAGCACCCATGCCGCATAAAAGTCTGCGTACCCACACTTATGAGATAACACATTTCTTCAGTACCTTGGACTGGCTATATTTTCAACAGTACTAGTTTCTTCCCTTGTCACAATCGAGTCAAGACAATTCACATCACTGCGATACTCTGACGTCACTTTGACTCTTTTTGGTCTTTCTTATATGCTGCAACTTTCAAATCCAATTTGAAACTTTTAATCCATAATTTACTAAATAATTTTTATGATGATGATGTGATGTGGAGCCAATTGGCTTTGTCGCAACTTTCTAGAACTCTTGAATTCTTCTGGCCATTATTAATATTTGAGATATGAGCCACCCGACCGCGTATTTTTTTGGTTGATATGATTCCAATTTAATTGCTTTTTAATTATAAATCAAAAGATTATGTTAGTGTATAACAAAATTTAATGTATTTAATGTATTTGTTTAAAAAATTCGAACTGCGCCGATAATAACGTCCCAAGTTTCACAGTATATGGGAAAGGATTCAATCTCAAATAGGATTTTTGCTACCTTGGCAGCAAAATAAATAATATAATCCGTTCTGTTATATGCTTGCGAGTCCTGGTCGCTTACATCGGTTCTGATCCGGAAACTGCAAACCTTTGTCAACTCCTGTTTACGTAAAATCTTAAGGATTTGGTGGCCACGCACCATTTCTAATGCGGAATTATTGAAATGAGCTTCCTATTGAATTAATAATCAAACGCCGCCGTTTCGGGTGGATCGGGCACACCCTTCGCAAAGACACCTGCGAAATCAGTAGAGCTGCGCTTTCATGGAACCCGCAAGGCGCAAGAATTTGTGGAAGACCAACAACCTCTTGGCGTGGCATGGCGGATGCTGACCTTCGGAACTCCCATACAGACTGGAATAGCCTCAAACAACTTGCAAAAAATCGGTCGGCCTTCAATTCTATTGTTTTGGCCCTACGCTCCACCCGGAGTTAGAGGAACTTATATATATTTAAAAAATTCGTAATGGCTAGAACATATAAATCAAAATAAAATCTGAATGAATATCAAAAAAGAATGATTTTGGTTTGAACTGAATGTCTGATTGACTCCTCCATTAAGAGTTAGAATTTGACTCACTAAGTTATTTTTCATGAATAAAAATGAAACAAAATTTCCAACTATTTCATCTTTATATATTATTGCATATGAGCAAATTTTTTCATCAAAAATGTTCCAATCATTTTTAAAGGCCCTTTGGAAAAATCATATATGGAAATCATTTCACAGACAAATCTCATTTTCTTAGTTTACTTTTCGCCAACGTTTTGACAATTGGCACAATAGACATAAAATGGACTAAAGAATAACTGAATAATTGTAGCACACCGGTGGGAATAAGCATCCATACACATATAAAGCTATGGGACTATGCACAGACATGGTGCGTACTGAAGGGAAAAAGCATACATACACACGCACGTGCTGGCACACACAGCCATGCATATGCATATGCAAATTACACTCCATTTTGTATTTGTTACCTTTTTCTTGGCTTAGAGAGAGTTCTGCTTATGTATGTGAGTGTATACGTTTCTCTCACTCTACTCTCTACAAGAGTCCTATGTGAATCTGCTCCATTCAGGCGCATAAGATGTAGGTACAAACCGAGCATAATTTCGATGCCTTTTGAAAAATTCAAACTGACGGGAAATGTCACAATTTATGAGTCTGTTTGCATATTAGCATTTCCCTTGTCCTTATACATAACATACATATGTATATTGTGATTCCCAAGTTTCAAAGTTTTTATTTTATTTGCAAATGTCAAGTTTTCAATTTGTTTTCTTATGAGTTGCAATCGCATTAGATTTGAATTCACAGTCATTAAATGGCCAAACTAATAAGCAATAGCTAGTAATTAACAGCTCGCTGATTAGCTTACTTGTAAGAGGGTTGGAACACGCCCTATTTTTCCGCAGCACGGTTGGGGAGTCTTCAATGGTCGCTCAGTATGTGCGCAAAAGCAATTACCTAAAGGAAATTGCACAATTAGAAACTCAAATCGAAAACAAACTAAAATACACACACATACTTATTCACTACACCACTAACACAGATACACACAAGTACCAGCATACATGCAATATATGTATATGGAAGTAAAAGCTGCATATACTATGTATAGTAAATGAAGCAAAGCCAAGACAGATGATCAGAATATTTGTGCAGAGTAGCACGTTTAGCACAATTGTTAGTATCCAAATATGATTTAATCTCTACTAGAGCTAGATATAAACGCTGAAGGTAAAAGTTAAATTATATCTATTAAAACTTCAGCTATCTGGGATGGATCTTTTCTCGGAAAAACTTTAAATCATCTGCATCTTTGCATGCATCCAAGATTTTTTTTGCATATTACCAATAAATATGTGTATGTATGTTCAATGTATGTATGCTCTACCCAAGCATTTTTGCAATATTAAGATTTTTATGAAATATTATCGAAAGCCAAGTAATAAATGCTCACATGCACAGAACATTTCACATTATTGACACATCAAATAGTATGTCATTTGCCACATAAGCCAATATCAAAACAAAAAACAACTTAAGTTGCAAAGACAATAACCCGTATGGCATATTACGTATACGTAGTACATATTGTTGACTGCTGTCCGCTTTGTTGAAATACTGCCGAGTCAGCTGTCTATTAATCAATTTGCTGTAGTCAGAGAATACTTTGAAGTATCTGTGGTCTGTCTAGCTGTCTTTCTAGCTATTGCCGAGCTGCCAAAATGAGGCCCATTAATTTAATGCGAGCACGTTAAACTGGGTCGCCCGGTTCCATCTATCTACGGCAAATGTTGGCATAACCTTGTGCACAGCTGTGGGCGGTATGCTTTCGGCTGTAACAAATGTTTGTGTTTTAAAAAAAAAATGTATATATACCTATATAAAGAAAATTGCGTTATGTTTTGTGGGGGAACGCGAAAATTATACAAAGATTTGCAGCAGCCACACGCATATTTCATTAACGCCATTTGTCTATTGCCTACTTTTGTGCGTTGTGCCACATAATTCCCATGACTACTAGTACTCAGGAGTAGCACAGCTCCCTAGCCAGTACTTTTCCACTCGTTTATTTTAGCAGCAAAACAGATTTATAACCATTTATTGAGCATAAGTGTTGGCAATTTATGAACCAGCCGTGTACTGTTCATTACGGCAGCCATTTTAAAATGGGCGTGTGTTTGTGTATGTATGTTGATGTCATTGAATGCTGGACGGGAAGTGTTCCAAGTGCCACTAAGGGGCGTCTACTTTGTTGGAAACATGTTCAGAGACGCCTTGCTCTGTTGAAAGACAAGAAAAGATTTATAAAGTCCTCACAAGTTTTGGAGTTTCAGCGGGTTCAGAAAACCCATAAATCTTGAACAGACTTTTGTTTAGTTTATTGAATTATCAGCGTGTGTATATGTGTGTCATAAAACTACTATACATGCCTTGACTGTACGCACACTTATGTAAATAACGTTGCCAATGACAGCGCCTGGAAAAACACCAGCCTCAGCTCACTAGTACCAAAGCCGTTGGATATAGCTTATATTTATAGTTTTATTTATCCCACTATTTAGCTGAGCTGATTATCTTGTTGTTGCCTTACTCAGCAAACTTATCAACTCATCCCACACAAGTTCCACATATTAGTCATTTGCCAGCAGTCTACTTAATTATCATGACTCATTTTAATACATATGGCAATAAGACGCATTTCTAAGCTTAACAAAAAACAGATAACTCAATTTTGTAGGCGTTAAAATAGACAAAAACAAAAGTGATTAAAAGAAAGATGTGCTAAAAATTCGCATTCTTGGGGAAGACACAAATTATATAGCATACTTTTGTGAGTCGAAAAGAAAACTGCGCAATTTTTGAGCAATAAGGATAACCCAAATATAGCAATGCCTATAAAAATAATATGCCAAGAAAATGTTATGTTAACTCTTTGAATATAATGGGGGCACATATTTCCAGATGCCACATCTGGAACGCGTGGGAACTACCTTGTCGGAACCTAGTCTTCCACAACGCTGGAAAGTGGAAATAAACTTCTTGTTGAGCTTTGTCTCAACCAACGTGGTGCATTTATGCCAAGCCTCTATTGCCGACTAACAAAAGAAAGCAAGCGTTTTAAAAATCGATTTCACACAGGGACTGAAATCTTTATTTATTCATTATTTTCGTGTAACTTCATTACACTTGTGGTTTGCCTGCGTCTTAATATGCGGCTAGGAATCAAGTTATGTCAACTCCCTCTAACTGAACAAACTAGCAATTTTTCCCATCACGCCGACTGTACCAATAATTCCTACTGGCTTGCTTGCTTGTCACCATATGGCTGTCTCAAGCAGCATTTTGTGCAGGTTCGAGCGAGACAAAACACACAGTGCATAAGATGCATTACTGGATGTCTTACTTATCTAGCTAAAACGTTCGATTGAATTAACTTAATTCGCCCTATACATCGAAAACCAAAGTACATACTAGCAAGTTTGCCTTAAGATGCGTCTTATGGTCCACTTCTTTATGAGCATTCAAGCGCTTTTATATACGCCCCTCTCTCAGATTTTTAATGTTAAAGCATGTCTTGGGATACATTTTGCGGATTACTCACAGTACAATACAAATGTGCCCATAACGCTTTTGATCAGTAGCCCTAGTCTGAAATCCGTTCTATAGATTACCATCTTACACTTCATATCTGTTCAAAGCTCTATTTGGACCTATCATCATAATCGTCTTTGGCGAAACAACCTTGGGGTCTTTACCTTTTGTAGTTTTTGCCTCCATTCATCCCGATCTCGGGCTTGTGTTCTCCAACATCTTAGTCGTATGTCCTCTATATTTTGATCTACCCCATCCAACCATCTCAGTTACGATCGACCACTCCTTCCGTTTGGACGTACAACTCCCACTTTTTCATTATTCAACGAACTCAAGTGAATATACTACGAAAGGCCAAATATTGAACGAAATCTGAACATCCTACACGTAATCAATCGTATATCCGACAAAATAAGGTTCCCAAATTGTTGCACAGTTTTTTCAGAATGAGTATGTAGTATCCACAAAAATGTTCTAATACATTCATAACCAACTGATCATTTCTATCTCGCTAGTCCTCCACATCAGCAGTACGAAAGTAAAACAAGTGCAATGTGATATGAGTATTTTCATATTGAAGAAACTTGAGTAAATCATGCATATACTCACAAACTACTAAATATGCTTATATCATTTTGTCTGTGTGTTTCTCTGTGTGCAATAATACATTAAAACTTTAAGCTCTTATGCCACAACAGAAATTTTCAATGTCTAAAATCTTAACATTGACATGCTGCAGCTGCAACAATATAGAATGTACACCCATAAGAGCAAAAATAAAAAAAAATGTAGAAAAGGGGCACTAGATCAGGGTTGCAAAGTACTTCAGCAGCTAGCTCACTGACAATCGTCTAACACACACAGAAACATAGATGCACAGATACTAAGATGCGACGTTGTGCACTTGGTATCAATCAATAATTGCCCATTGAAAGCAGTAGCTGGAAGAGCTGAAGCCTCAGAACTATGCCCAACTGAGATGTGGCTGGGTATGTAGTGATTGATTAGCAGCATGCAACACGAGGTGCACGAAGATACTCAGATGTGTGCACACGTACATAGATTTATGAGAAGCAGCGCTGACTAGACGTCATAATATGGCTCTTACTGAGTTGTTGTTTTTGTTGCCATTGTTGCAGCCTTATCATGCGGCAATTGCTGCATCTTGTTGCTGCATGCTGGCTTTTTATTTAATACCCTTAAGATAAAGGATTAGAAAAGTTGAATAAGTTTGTGCAACTGCATGTAACAGGTAGAAATAAATGCCGATATACAAAGTATATACCAAATTGAACAGAATTATTATGAAAGTACATATATGACCGCTGAGATTTCAGGACACAAGATTTTTTAAAATATGAAATAAATAAATTTGTTTTAAAATAAAAGCGTGAAAAGAAAGTGAACGCTCATGGCTGTCAAAGAGAATCAAGGACACATAAAAATGTATCTTGCATTTGGTAGACATGAAAAAAATAATAGGCAAAGAAAAATAAAAAAAGTCAACGGGGTATATTTTGTGTATTATTAGTTTGACTTTAAATTTATTACTTAGTCATTCCTAAGCCGAGCTGAAGGGGTTATTTGTAGTTTGTAAAACCCATCGACTGATTATATCGTTATCTTTCCTATTCGCACGCGTTTCATAATACATAAAAATCGTGGTCATATAAAACCCAAAAATAAACTTGTCTTCCGTTGGATAATAAGGGACCTAATCTGAAAGTTTGCGATAACCATCTCTAAGCGTACAGCAGACAAACGGAAATTGGTATTTTTACTTCTCTAGTCACTCTCATCATACTTTAGGCATTTTTGGTGGATCTTCGATGACTCTTTCTGTATTTTATATGATACAGTCACCCATTTTAAAATTCCCAATTTAGTACATTTTGATAAAAAAAAAAACTAAATTAAAAATATATCGAATGATATTTTAAAATTAAAAAATCGGGGACGCTTCGACTGAAAAACATGTTTTGTGTGGGCTTTTGAAGCTACACAAAAACGATGATTTTGGAATTCGTAGGTCAGACCATGTTTACAATAATTTTTTGCTATTGTTGAAAACGAATCCGATTTCCAAAAAACACCTACACATCAGACCTCTAGCATAACCTCAAATAAGTTTCTTTAGCATGGTATGTTGGCGAAAATATCTCAGAACTCTGGAGTCCTAAGCCGTTTTGGACCTTGATATCATGTTCACTGACGCAAAAACATAAGAAATCACATTAAAAAAAAATAAAAAATTTTAATTTTTTTAACGGCTTAAAATCTAATCTATAAAAGTAACCACTTTCTTTATTGTAGCCAACAAATGAACTTAAAGTAGCATTAGAAACAGGATTTTACGACCAAAACATCTTTTTACAAACATTTGGTGCATATTAAATATATCTACTAGATGTTATATCTTTGATCACATAAATCTCTCTTGCATCATTTGATATTTCTGATAACTACATAAGTAACGCATAAAACGCAGTAAAAAGGTATTACAAAGTCGTCACCGCCATCATTAATGCTAGGAATATTTTTTTTATCATGCCATGGTCACATTGCCTGGCGGCCTTTATCGGCATGTATCGCCAAGATACACAGGCCTGAGCTGCCACTGTCAAGAGTTCAAGTCGAAAGTTTCTTTTGTGTTTGCTCATTACAATGATGAATGCTGGCCGTCCGTCAGTCTGCTTGTCCATCCGTTGAATTGTCCGTCCCTACGTCCGCATGTCCTGGCACACTTGAAACCAGGCCCATTGACTGTCATTGCCTGCATTTAATGATATATATACAATATTTATTGCATCTTTAAAATCTCGTTTCTTTGTATTTCATATGTATTATCGCAGGACACTCGAGTATCTTTAAGTGTCCTTATGTGATTATGTCAATTTGATTCGTTCGTTTACTGTCTTTTATCTTTGGCATTTATCACTTTTCAATCTTATTCCGTGTAACTTTTTGTCTCTACTTTAATCTCTGCATTGAGTATTAACTTTTTAATTATATTGACTTTTTACGCTCTTTCTCCCGCATTCTCTATTTTTCTCTCCCGGCTCTCTTTGCAGGTACGTTGTCATCAACTGGACCAAAGCGTGAGTAGTAACCAAACCAAATTTTTTACCAGTTCTTATACTCGAGTGCAAGGTTTTTGTTAAAGTTTTTTTTTAAAATAAGGGTGTAACAGAAGTGTCTAGATAAGAACTTAAGACTTTTATGAGAGAGCGAAAATTAAAGTTTTCATAGGTTTTAAGAGCAAACTGAATCAATGGGTCCTCGATAGCATAGCGATAGTTTAAAAGACTATCATCCTAGAGGTTGTGGCTTCGAATCCCCTAATATTGAAACAAGAGCATGCCTTAAATTCACTTTAAAGTGGTTTCTGTCACAGCACTTATAGTTGCAATTGGCTGATGATTGCAGACTGGGGTGTACCAGAAACCTCCAAAAAGCTTTTCCAAACTTTTATTTATTTTTTAAGTAAAACGTTTTAGGCGGCCTTGTAACTTTCGAAGGGATTAACTTAAAAATTTTGTAAAGCCAAAAAATGCTAGTTTTGGTGCGTTTGTTTTGATTATTCTCTTCCGCAATATAATCTAGTTTCATAAATCAATAGTTGAATTAAAATTCACTAAAAAATAGTTTCAGACATACTTAGTTTTAAGCATTAAAGTTTTAATTCAAGTGTCAATATTTTTCTAAAAAATATATTTTTTTTTAGATTTCCATCTTGATGGTAGTTTGTAAAAATTAAAAAATTTGCTTTACAGCTGATCAATATTCTCTTGGTTTACAATTCACTAGTCATATCACTTAAAATTTTTAGCTCAAGCTGCTCTCGACAGATTTGTTAAATTTTTTATTAATTTTCTTTCAAAAAAGTTCTTCTAAAAGATTTTTAATGCTAAGGTTTCTACTTGAACAGAATGCGGTTGGTTAACAGCTCGCTCAAAAGAGATTTCTGTCACGACACCGAAAATTTCAATTTGGTTTATTTAACGTAGTCGAAAGTCTACAATAAGGCCAAAAAAGTTTGCCGTAAGCATGCTTCAGTTGCCATTCGGCCATTTTGTATGCCATTTATAGCCAATAGTCATTTTGGCGATATCGAATTTTTTTCTTTTTTTTGTAACAAGTATTCCAAATTTCATAAATATTCATCCGTAGCAAAAATTTTTTTTAAATTTTATGCCAATAAAAATGTGCTAAGTAAAAAAAAAATAACAAAAAAAGCCAAAATGATAAGGTTAACTCTCAAGTATTTCAAGCAAAAATGCCAGAAGTGCGGACATGTATAGATAGAGAAATATATATATTCAAATAAATAAATAAGAGAAAAAAAAAATCATGAAGAATAAATGCATGGCGAACTTTGCTGTCGACTGGTCAAATTTGTTTCTAACTCAGCCTTGTTCTTTGTTGGTGTTGGTGCAGTATTTGGAATTGGATCTGTGTGACTCTGATGGTGTGTGTGTTTTCCTAATATTATTCACAGCTCAGTTTCAGTTTTCTTGCTGGCTCAACTTCTGGCCGCACAGTAAAGAGTTTGGGGTCTGGGTCTGGCTTTGTTTTGGGTTCAATCCTCTCCTCTTCATTGTTTTGACTTTGCTGTTGTTCTGCGCTGCGTGAGTGGCGAGTTAATTAGCATGCTACGAATTTCAACGCAGTTAAGTAGTGGCAATTTTTAAAGCAAGACTCGAATTTTCTTGTTTAAAAGCTGTTGCTGTTTTTTGCAAACTGTCGGAATTACAACTTTTTACTTTTGGATATTCAAGGACTACAGAGCCAAGGCCTTAAAACGAAACAAGGTTTTCTTAAACAATTTTCATTAAAGAAATGTGCGAACTTATATGTTTATATATATTATATGACAAAATAAATTAATAGAACCTTAGAAACTGAAAAATAATGAAAAAAAGAGGTGGGTTGCTATGTTTATTTATTTTATGAAATTATTTATTTATTTACCATAAAATTTTAAATATTCATTTACAAATTACAAAACATATGAAGAGCGTAGGCTTTAAAGCTTTACAAATAAGATATTTATTTTTTATGCATTAAATCAAAATATTTGTTAAATATTTCATTAAATTATGAAATAAATTAATTTGTTTTAAATGAAATTTCAATAAAAAAATCCAATTTGGATAGTATTAATTCGTTTTGGATTTTTTCGTTTTTAAAACTATAAGTAAGAAAAAAGTGTAGAGATTTACTTTTACCAAATATACTATATATATTGGATTATAACCTTTTTAACTTATCGGTTGATTGCCAATAAAATAAATTTTCGAAAAAAAAGTAAGAAAAAAACTTGCAGACAACGCTCTGCTATTCTAAGAAAGCATGCAAGCTTTTTTTATTGAAATTCATTGAATGGATTCTATCAAACAGAATTAGCCGTTGCTCGTAACATGGATTAAGTAAATCCGCTTGTAATCGTTTTTTTTTGCTCTAAAGGCACAACTCCAGAAGAATATTTACCGTTCATAACAAAAAAAAAGTTCACTTGACATTATTTCAATATTTTTCACATTTCTTTTAATATTTGATGACATCGATTTATTATTGCAACAGTTGCGCTTCAGAGTAGCATACAGATCGCTGCTGTTCCAGAGTATTCTAAATTGGGACATGATCGACTGTAGCATGGTAAATGGATAAACGTTATGCAATTAAAGAATTGTGCATGGTATATAATATTCTTGATGATCTCAATTAAATAAATCAGACCGACGGTTGACATGCAAAGCACGCAGGTGTCAGAGCCCGCTGTAAAATAAACAAATGCCTTAATTCGTTTTAGACTCTTTTTGCTGCGCCATTTTAAGCCATCCTGCTACTACCCTGACTTGACTCCTTTCGATATTTATTTTTGAATCAGTCTTAAAAAGATTGTTTTAATATTTTCCCTCGTTGATTATTTATTTCGAAATTGGAAAAAGTCGCAATTTGGGTTCAGTGAGTTTTTATAATAAGAAGTTATGCCAGTGCTCCTTCTGATTGAAAAGCCGTTACAAACAAGCCACAAAAGCAATCAATTAGTTTTAAAAATCGAATTAAAATAATAATATGTTTATATGGGTTCATCTTATAGATTTTTGTGCTCAGACAAACAGACATTGCTAACCAAAGATCTTCTGTCGTCTATATTATTTGGTACACCTTTACTCTTAGATGAATCATTTAGGGGTCTTGAAAATAAAACGCTTGGTCAGTGGCCCGGGGTGGGGTCTCGATTTTTGTCACGTAGTTAATGCCCTTTTGGAACATTTCTTTTTATTTAGAGATATATGTATTTTATTATTACTCAAGTAAATTTGATGTGCTTTAATTTCTTTTCAACAATAACAATTCATAGCTTTAACACTCCATAAAAAAAAAATAAGAACTCAAACTCAAGTCGTCTGTAACATTTGCAATTTTTTGGTCTAACTCTATGAAACCCTTACAAATTAAGCACTCTGCATAAAAATCATTTTTATTTACTTTGGTCCAAATCTTCTCCTGTGTAGCTTGTCGTGTTGCCTTTCGAGGAAAGTACTTTGGCGGACAAGTAGTTAGATCTAGTAAATATCAGTGCTACTGACAGCATGATATTTACTATATTTATTACAAGCTCCAACTGAAAGAAGGTTTGCTTTGAATGAAATTTCCACTTACCACGATCTGTATATTTTGTTACAATAGAGTTCCACTAAAGCTGTCATTGAACCCTCAACTGTATCAGACTTCTCAAAGGTTAAAACTCATGAACCGAGTTTCAACAGAAATATTTATGTTTATATTCATACTGTCATGCTCCTTAAATACCTTTGTACTTCAAAGCAACCTACAATATTAATAATCTCCTGCCAGGTTGTACAAATTATACATTATCATGCAAATTAAACTTAATTAAAATGCCTGCTTATGGTAATTGAAATGAGTTCTTATACAGCAGTTAATCAACCACTTCATATGGACTTTACACACACATACACATTCCCATGAGCAATTAATTTTAATTACCAAAATAATTGGCAATAATAACTCAAACCTAGTTAACTACCTAGTACTATCTAAGCAATATACAAGATTATGTTTTTGCTTGCACCTACAAGATACTTATCCTTATACCTGGTACCAACAACTAATAGCCAACAAATATGAGCTTCTAACATGCGATAATTACAATAAAAGCAACAACAACAGTAACTAAGTTGACTTTGAGCGTAACGATAAAGCCCAGCTACCCAAAATGCTGGCTATTAAGATTTTTATCTATATAGCTTAGCAAGGTGTCACCTATATACAAGGTATAAAGTGTAACAGAAAACTGACAATACAAAATGGCCGCACTCTTAACACTATGTAACAAATTTGGAACATTTTTTTTTGTAAATGTTGAGAGGGAAGACTTATGAAATCCTTTTAAGTGCATTTTTTTAAGTAGTCTTATATTTTTCTTTCTCTAACATAGATATACTAACATACAGGAAAACCTATTAATCAAAAATATGTCATCTTTTTGTCAAAATATGTGTGTGTAGCAGTTATAATTTCACAAAAATAGTTAAACTATTTTATTTTGGGTGCTTTAATTTTTTTCAACCAAATATTGGATAACAACAAACTGAAAGCGAGCATAAAAAAGTCAAATCCTTTTTTGGATTAAATTGACTCTGCAACTCAATCATACTCAATTCGAAACAACAAAATTGGTAGATATTTTGGGTTGCACAGTAACATATCTGACAATACAAAATGGCGGCACACTTAATGAACGGTTTATGGTATCGTATATGCTTATGGGTACAATTTTATTTCCGAAAGACTTCTTCTTCAAAATCCACTTTAATTGCTTATACGATATCTTATCAATGGCACCAACAACAACCAAATCGAATCCAGTGGCGAATAGCTGTTTTACCTCCATCTTGCAAAAGCAGGTTACAAAATGGCATTTGGCGAATGGTAACAGTTGCCTTTATAGTTGCCATTACCTTTAGCTTTACCGTTACCGCTACTTGTAAATTTAACGCAAATTGTCTGTATGAGCTGTGCTCGAATATGGCAACAACGGGGGGTCGTCGCTCGCCCTCTGACACTCCAAAGAACCAGAAAACCAGAGACCCAGCGTAAGTGCCAACAGCAGCGACAGCCATTATATTTCCCAGTCTGAGCAGCAAACCCAAGTAGACAGTTGCACACACACAGATATACACACACACATAATCACAGAGACGCATATAAACCAAAGATTGTGCAGGCGACAAAAATGTAAGCAGCTTTTTTAGGGATTTCAGTTTGCTTGCATGCATAGCAACAATGGTTTTAGACTTTTTTTGTCCATATATATATATATAGATAAAGATATTGTAATTTTGCTGTTATTTGCAGGGGGAGCGTAAAATTGACACAAACTACTGTGTCCGAAAAGTATACGAATTTTTTGTCGTGTCGATTTATGTTTAATCCCTTTAATCGAGCCAATATGGTTAAGAGCACCAGAAGTCGTACGGGGTCAAATCAGTTGAACACGGAGATTGTGTTTTTAAAAAAAACTCAGTGGTTTTGGTAACAATCGAGATTTGACGCTAGTGAAGTATAAAAAGTTTTTGAAAATAAAATTAACGGATCCTTTCGAAATTTATACATTAAAACCAAGGTCTCTTATTGAAGACGGTTTAAAATGTGTATACCACATTTTTTTCCGACATAATTTGCTCAACAATTGGCTCATGTAACACTTTGGCACACGAATATTTTTTCCGGAAACAGCATTCTTTGCAAAATTTAATTAAACTTTGAAATGTACGTAAAGGATAGTGTCACAAATGTAAAAATAAAAAATAATAAAGTTGTTCATACAAACTCACATGGCTCAATCAGTTCTCGTAGCCACTTTTCATTCATTACTTGTAGGGTATAATAGGTAGAAAAAATCCAATGATAGTGACTAGCTTACTCGTTTTAACGTCTCAAGGAAGAATACTCGCAAAAATACTCAGAGTTTGCAGTTCAGCACTTTCCGAATAATTTCATCCATATATAAAGGCACCATGTGGTACCGATTGTGTTTGTATGCGTGAACGTATCAGAGAGCTGAATATAAGTTTCACCTAAATTCAAACTCATACAAAACATTCAGTAGTATTCAATATTTGATGGCGTTAATTCTTTGTTGCAACAGTTATTTTTAAGAATAGTTTGAAATTTTGGATAAATTGCATTTATCTATTGTTAAAATTAAGGCATTTGTGAACTGCAAATTTAAGGTAATTACATAATTACATAATTTTCGGCACAAAACACAGGTTTCAACATTTAAAGAAACATTTGGAATTTAAATATCTACAAAATCAAAATGGCTGCCAACATTTTGCTTTTCATTAAGAAAATCATTTTTTCGATCTTTTACTATAGGCCCCTTTCATTTCAAAAAACCCGCTCCGCGCAGGCCATGATTTTAAATTTCAATGAAACTGAAATATGTTTTTCCTTGGTCCATTTCATTAGACACGTATTTTTTTTTAGCCAAAAAAATTTTTTCTCGGACTTTTTGCCATTTTGTTTTAGAGGTAAATGTCCATATTTTACGTCACTTTTTTTTTATTGTGCATAACTTTGTCAGGAATGGATGGATTTAGACGGTTAAACATTTGAAATGACCGGAATGAGTGCCACTTTGCAACTATTGTATTCGCAATTTTGTAACCATAATTAGGTAAGGTCAAATATTGATGCAGTTTATTGCCAAGGAGAGGTGAAATTTGTATATTTTTGACTAAATTTTTGCTGTATTCGTCCGATTTGTTCATTTTTGACACACAGCTGAGTGGAACCATAACGCATCACTCTGTTAAATTTCAGATGAAAGTATTAACACCGTTTAATAACCAAAAAATGTGACCGCGAAAATCTACTGCGGGGGACCGGGAAAAGGTATTGACATGATGCAACAAACTTCATCTTTTGAGGAAATATGCGTACCAGCTGGTACAGTTTGGTGTCTTTAGCTCTTCAAACATAGTCTCCGAGACCTAGGCGGTCATACGGACTCAATCGCTACCCGAGGTTATTATAAGCATTTTGGTATAAAGGACTTGGGGTCTGACACGCCTCCTCTTGAGAAGTCACAAAACTAGTGTACGCTTTGTACCTACTATAGGTACAGTGTATAAAAATTAGTTTAGAGCGCTTTCCAAGTATTTTGCCAAGTGTAGCTGAGAAAACAAAAGTTGTGAACTTGGTCACCTGGGCAGAATGAATGACTGAGTGAGTCTCTGACAGACTGAATGAACAAAACCGTGTTGTTGAACGCGTATGCATTTGTGTGCTTGTGGTTATTAGTGTTATTATGTACCTTGTGTACCTCTCTCTGTCTTTCTCTCTTTGAACCATTTGCATAAGCATTACGGATCCCAGCGCATTTAAGCTCACGCATCCTTGGGGCACAATTCACCAAGACCCTGTGCCACAAAGTTTCGGCTCTCCGCTTAAGTTTCCGAACTCAAACAATTACACACAAGCGTAGACATGTACACAGACTTGTACACCTGATGTACTTAAACATGTTTAATGCGCTGCTTAGCCGGAATATTTTATATTTAGTACAATTGACATATATGTATGTATGTATGCGTTTGTGTGCATGTAAGCATTAAGTGCCAACAGTTATAACTGTAAAAATATAGGCAGACTAAAGCGAGTTGTCTACACGAAAAATAGTCGCGTGATTGTTTTTGTCTTTTTGCGGTTGTATTACTCATAGTGTAAAAGGGCATATATGTAGAGTTCGTTGAACCGTGTGTGACAAGCAGAAGGATGCATGTAAGCTATTTTACATATTATACATGGAACATAGAACTACGCGAAGTAGTTACATTTGCTGCGATACAAAAACTTTTTTTTTATTTCATAGCTGAGTTGTTGAGGGTAATAAGTTAATAGTTGAGTTTTGTATTATTTATTGCTTTATGCTCTGAGCATAAATATTTCAAAACTATTTTTTAATGCTTGTATGAATTTTGCGGCGATCCGCAACGTGCCGACTGTTCCAAATGTGGCTGAACTCATAGAATAGTCATGAAAGAAGAATAACCGTGGCAGTACAAAGGAAACATACAATACAAATCTCATCTTTGGAGAAAAAAAGTGTTAAATTTGTCGACCATTTTAATATTAATAAATGATGTTGTTTGGTCGGCCAAGTTAAATGGAAGGATTTTCGAACTACAATATCATGTCGATAATAGGAAGGCAGAAAAAATTAGCGTTGCAGCAATGCGACGATTGCTTCATCAGCAATTTTTAATATTTAATTAAATATCAACTATTTTAGCAAAACAATATTCTTCTCCACCGAAGAAATCTTCGTCTGTCATTAAAATAAAAATTGTAATTACTTCACAAAACCAGCTAGAGTTTCTAAAGATATAACCAAGTGATAATGTGTTAATGATATGATTGAATGTCAGAGAAATAATGATACAGAGTATCCTTCTGTCTGAAACTCTTCTGGCAGCATATTTAGTTTAGCTTTTAATGTACAATACATGTAATTAAAACTGCATTATTTATTATGCTTTGTTCGCTGCTTTTGTTATGTACGCCATTTTGTGGTAACGATTGCAAGCTGTTAGCATTGAAAATACACACACACCCAGTCTTTCACTCTCTCTCACTCCTACTCACCCACACACGCACATAAACACGGGCACACTTGACTGCTCACAATAGGTGTAAATTAACATAATGACAGACACTGTGGCTTGGAGAAAGAGAAAACACGAAAAATAACGCCAACAAATAACAACCGCAACAACAATAACAAAAGGAATAACAGCAAAAACGACAACAAGTATATTTATAGCAATGCAAATGGCGTCTGCATAAAATTTATTGACACTTTAGTGCGCACTGTCAGCGTATTGGTGTGGCCATGGGCGTTTGTATGTGCGCTTGGAGTAAGGGACCAAGGGGTACTGCAATGTGCACGCTTTCGTTCTTGTATCTTTATATACGCATAGCTTATAGAGTAAAAGGGTACAATGAGTTTCTTTAAATGTGCATTCACTTTGAACTTATAAAAAGTAGTTATTTGTGATCAATATGTAAAACTGAGTTGATATAGATTTATTTGTCAAAGATTTCAGAAAATTATAATTGTAAAGAAAATAAAATTTATTGCATCATCTCTCATCACACATTAAAAAAATGTAATAATTCTCATAATTTTTAAGCTATCATTTTAAGCATTCATATTCTAATTTTCGAGTTTTGAATTTCAATAAAAAAATCGAAAGAAAAGTGCAAATGAACGAAACGTTAAGCATTATATTTTTTGACAGAGCCGCGTCACACTATCATGCAAAAATCATAGTATACCTTTAAGGGCTGCCTGACAAATGCTTAGGAATGTGCTTAGTCTTTTACCTAAGAACGCTGGCGTGCTGGATTCAAAACTATTCTTTCAGTTCTCAAAGCAGTTATTTAAACCCTTCTTTGATAACAATTGTTTCGATATAATGGAGTCTAAACTGTGTTCTCGAAACGACATTTTGAAATTAGGGAAAGAGCAAAAGTCACTACACTATGTATGTATATCTCTTGTTGTCATTAAAAGACTTTAAAATTATAAAGAATGGATTGCCTCTCAGAATTTGCCTTATTCTCTAATCAGACAAATATTATTGTTCTCAGGCATTCCATTTCTACCTTATTTGTTGTTGTAGTTGTCCAATCTCTTTGCTAGCAGCTAAATGTTTTTTGTTTCTCAAAATTCAATATCTGCAATCTTTCTGCATTAGGAACTTGAATTTTAAATTAAAATTAAATACGGCTACTTTTCCCGATACAACTGGACTTTTAACAAATCAAAAATACGGTTAGATATAAAGTTAATTACCTTTAGTTTTGGAACAGGCGTTAAGGCACTTATATTACGTAAAAAAATAAAATAAAATTTATTGCATAATTTTAATGAAAAATTCTTGATTTCTTGCACTCTGGAACATTGGAAAATGGATGAAGAGTACTTTCCTATTTAAATCAAATGATCATAGTACCTTAGTGCATTAAAGCTTAAGAACCGAACCTTAGAAAAGTTCTAAAAAGCTGATTAGAGAGTATATCTCAGTCGATCAGATCCAGATTTTTAAATGGAAATTTTATTTTTTTTTGTACAGTTGCTGCTGGGGTTGACATTGTTATGCCCCTTACCGTGTTTATCGTGCCTTACATTGCTGTCACTATGTGCCGTAGTATCTTTGTGTTTATCTGTGTGTCTATCTATGCTATATTTGTATGTGTCTATGTGCGTCCCCTGCGCTTTCATTTTAATGAGCAAAGTTTTTCGTGTGTCAATTATTTGCAGTTTAGAAAGCTCCGTGCACAAATTTAGTTTAAATAAAAAGCGAAATGTTTGAAATGTCTGTTGGATATTAATTAAAAATGCCATAACTGCACAAAAAATCATTAGGTTTTATTATGAAGTGCTGCTGCAAATAGACATGCATAC
Source organism: Chymomyza amoena (assembly GCA_037043745.1). Taxonomy (NCBI): domain Eukaryota; kingdom Metazoa; phylum Arthropoda; class Insecta; order Diptera; family Drosophilidae; genus Chymomyza; species Chymomyza amoena. The sequence goes on along the minus strand of JBAMAX010001685.1, from coordinate 125,507 downwards.
AGGGTACGAGTGCGGAGGAGGGGTAAGTTTAAAATTGAATTCGGCTGCAGGTAAAATACGTTGCATATTTTTCAAAATAAATTGTTTATTCTTACGCCGCTAACATACCTGAAATTTAATAAAAATTAATTATAAATGTTTATTACAAACTGTTAACGAAATAGCTTAGATCTCTTGTTTTACTCGGGAGAATTTTGAATAGCAGTTATTTATGTTGTTATCTTATAAATATAATATAATCAAAATCCATGCCCATGAAATATTAGTTGAACGTGAAAGGTTTGCAATTAAGTTTGCAGCCAAAAGCTAAGATATAAAAAAAACAATTTTTTCAATGCATTGAGAAATATACAGCTGTACTTTGATGTACACATCTATCAGTACAATTTTACTCGGATTCGCTTTTGTCGATATCTTCGCATATTTTCCTTTTTATTTTTAATAATTTTTTATCTTTTCATTGAAGAGGCTGAAAATCTTATACGGCACAGAAAATCTTCAACGAAATTTCGAAATTTTCTTAATTTCTAAAAACTTGGAGTTAGAATAAAATTTTCAGATTCAAGTTTATGAGAATCCTCCGCTAATTAACTTTGTCGCTCTATAAACTTAGGAACATAAGCAACACTTTTCATATAAAATAAAGTATATCGGCTACATACATACACTTTCCCCAAAAACCAATATAATGTGATTAACTACTTTAGTTTAAGCTATTACTAACTAACCAAAGAGCATCCACAAAAACCGACAGTTAAATGCGCTTGAATATGTGAAGTTCCTTTATTATGGGCTCAACATTAAATTTAATTAGAAACCGAAACACCACAAACAAGCGGTAAAAGCCAACTGAGACCGCAGCGAGAGAAAATGTATATGAAAATTGGAAAATCCGTAAAGTTTAAACCTTAACTGAATAAAACCGAGTATTTAAGTAGAGCAAAGATGAAGCTTTGGAGAAAGGGGTAATATGCGTGGTAATCCTTTGAAATACTTTCCAGTGTGTATATGTGTACTTGTGTGTGTGTGTATTGCGCTAGACTAGGCAAAGTGAAGTGCAGTAACGGAAAGCTTTTCATAATTTCCGCGCGCATGAACAAGAAATGTACGAAAACCCACTAATACTTACACAGAGGCATTGTAATCAATGCAATATGTGTGTGTGTGCAGTTCCGGATTTAAGCATGTGGAGTAATATTTTTATTTATTTTTTTTTTATAAAAATGTTTTCGCATATACTAACAATTATAAATAGAAAATATTACCAGCTTTTTCATATTCTCATATTTGCAACATTTAAACTGTTTGACAAGTTTTTAACCGAAATATCCTAGATAAGCTGATTTTATTTTGATTATTGTTTTTTGTTCCTCTTGGGAGCTTAGGCCTCATCTTACTAGGTTGGCATACTTTTGCTCTCCGCGCCATCTATTGGCAAAGATGAGAAACAACATGAAGACGGTTTGTGTTTTTGCTGATCGCATTGGGCTTGATCGCTCTAAGCTGTGTGCTGAAATTATGCTTGCTAGCTGAATGGCTTGGTTGAGGTGTGTGAGGTGTCTGCTTCTTCAAAATCCATAGTTATCATCTGTCATCTGTTTCTTTGAAGTCCAGAGAGTACTTTAGATAGCATTATTTACATTCATTCAAAGAAACTGTAGGTCTAAAACGAATTTCGAGTCTCTCAATTTTTCATAATAAGTTTTTTCAAAATATTAAATAATTGAATTAAGCATTATATTCTAAATTCCAAAAATGTTTTTTCTCTAATCAGGGAATTCACTTTGGCATATTGAATTAAACTTTATATTCAAAAGGCCAAAAATATTTTTTTTCTAATCAAGGAATTCACTTTGTCATATTTTCTAAAATATTGAAAGCCGCCAGAGGGCGCTTTTGTGTACTTTTCTTAGGTTTCATTTGAAGTTGATGAAATGTCAAAATCTATGTCATGATGCGAATTTGAAATATATTTAACGTTGAAAAATAAGAAGGGTGGGAAAATATAGATATAAATATAATATAGATTACGTTTCTTCAACGATTTTAGTCCGCTACTGTGTGCATATGAGTGTGTTCTAGCAGACAAGCTGCCATAAACAACTTAACGCCCAAGCGTTTTTTCATGTCAGATGTCAACGTGATTTAAATAGAACAAACACTTAAATACAATTCCCTTACAAGCTAGAGCTCATTTTCATAGCCTCATATCCTTATCGTTAACTTCATGAATTTGTCTTTTGTTTCCACTTGCCCTGCCTGACAGTCGCTTCAACGTCTTCGTACGCTGTTGATTTGAAGTCCCATATTGATAATGAGCATGAACCTTGGATGCAGTTGCAGCCGGTTGTGGCATATTTGGAGACGCCAGCGCGTCCTACGAAAACGCCAAGTAGGTGGCGCCACAAAATAAATAAATCAATGAATGTCTCCCACATACACACTCTCTCTCTCTCTTCATCTCTCTCTGTGTCTCTTTGAATCTTGATGTGTATGTGCGTGCGTAGAAAGACTTTTGTTGGAATATGTGCGCCTGTAGTTAAGCGTTACGATTGCCTAGATCTAAGTTTTTCTTAGTCCTTTTTTTTAAAGCTCTATTTAGAGCTTTACTGTAGTGCAGTTCCTTTCAAAAACAAAAACAATTTATACTTAGTTGCCAATGAAATGCTTAATAGTTGTAATGCATAGTTCAAAAAGCAAACACAGATACACACACTGACGCGCAACCACACACACTCACACAGTTACAACTGCAATGGCTGTCGCTATGCAAACAATTCAAACTTTTGTGTATGTATGTATTTGTGTATTTGTTCGTGTGTCTATGTATGTAACTTAACCCCAAGTTGCCTTTGAAGCCTTTGAACTTATCAATAAACGTAACCAACACACACACAAACAACAATGTTTGTGTTGGTTTGTCTCCCCCTCTCTGTCTCCCCCACAGAGTGTGATCAAACTTTTGTCTCGCGCATTGGGGGCCCCCAAAATGGCAGCTTCTCGGCGCCCCTGCTCCACAATTATCGCAATCATTCGCGCCAATGCCTGTACACTTTCCTAGCAGGACCTGGTCAGCGTGTTGAAGTAGTTTTTAAAACGTTTAATTTAAGAGGAAGTCCACCAGAGTAAGTATTTACATCAGCTTCTATAATCTCAATCTTCTATAATCATTTTTATTGTATCTTTCATTTTTAAAGCGGTTCAGCCGTCGGTGAATTACCAAGGTAAGTGCAAGTTAGAGCGAATTCAGTTCAAATATTCATAGCATTAAGTATTCACTACAAATGGCACTCATATATATAAATAATAGATGAAGATATTTATTAGCCTAAAAATGTCACTTAGCTGTTGTTTTTAGAACTTGAACAGTTTTAAGTATTTTTAATTTAATTTTTATGTTCAGCTAGCAATAGAATAACATGTACCTATGAATAAAGTATGTAGTTTAAGTGAGTTCTACGCCCTGTGTGCTTCACACTTCAACACACAAATAGCCTTCTAGTTATTGCGATACATTGCGTACTCTTTTCTTAATTTCGAAGAATATAAATGTAAACAAATGCCGTACGTAAAGTCTTTGGGATACCCTGTACCACTAGCTTCCAATAAAATCCGGTTCCTTCAAAAACCAAAAACAAGAATTTTAAAGCAAAACTTTTTACAGTCAACCGATTTGGATCAAATTTGAAACAGTGCTTTGGTACCTTTAAAAAGATTTAATAGTCGAATTTGCTTAAGACCTACAAAAAACCACACAACAAATTTTATTCAAAAATCGATTTTTTGGAAGATCGGCCCTATGGGAGCTATATGATATAGTCAACCGATTTGGTTCAAATTTGGTACAATGCTTGGGTACTCTAAAAAACTTCTGAATGCCAAATCTGGCTACGATATTTTAATTATAAAATTAAATATAGCGAATTTTTTATAAAGAAAGTTATTTTGGGCGATCGGTCCTATGGGAGCTATATGATATAGTCAACCGATTTTGATCAAATTTGGTACAGTACTTGGGAACTATAAAAAACTTTCGAATGCCAAATTTGGTTACGACATCTTCATAAACAAACGAATTATTTATCTAAAACTTTTTTTTTTTCGAGGTCATCTGAAACACCCCTATGGGAGCTATATAATTTAACCCCGATATAAAAAAAATAAAATAAATTTGTCACCTATGGAATAATATGGGATCTAATGTGAAAGTTTAGTTACTATAGCTCAAACGGACGGACGGAAAGACGGACATGGGGATATCGACATCTCTATTCACCCTGATCATATTTTAGGTAACTTTGGGGTGTCTCCGACGACTCCTTCTATATGTTACATACATTTTCGGCTTGCACAAACTTAATATAGCCATTGTACCATACACTACAGGGTATAATTAATATTTTTTTCAGTATGTTCCACTTTTATACCCTGTACCTATATGTACAAAGGGTATACTAAAGGGTCTAGCTGGAAAAGGTACTGGAAACTGCCCCCAGCTATTTTTGAAAAGTAATGATGCAAGTCGATGCAGCATAGGAAAAAAAATGTTATACCAAATTTCAGTTTTTAAACATAACGCGATTCGGCCTAATTTAAAAAAAAACGGCTGTAAAAAAATATTTAATTATTTTAATAAAAGTTATACATTCAAAATTTCTTAAATTTTTCATAACTTTTATAAAAATTGATTGACCATACCTTTGGCCCAAGGACAGATCGGTCTAAAAAAAATTTTTAGGGCATAAAAACTTTTTTAAATATATGAAATATTTCAAATTGTTCAAATTATGCATTTTTTTTCTTCTTTAATTTTTAATTTTATTTTCTACATTGAAATTGTCGATTTGAACGCTTAAATTTAATTAAATTTCAGTGAGAACTAATTCTCCCCTATATTAATTAGCTTTCACCTCCATTGTGCTCATTATTCATTTTTATAAATAATTTTTTTTCTATCGTCCTACGATGAATATATTTGTGAATTATGATTACACGTTTCTGTTACAGTTGTGTTCATGAGTACATGGATATCTACTCGGAGGTGCAATCTTCCGAGCCAGCGGAACTGATCAACTCACCCTTTGGCGGACGTTATTGTGGCACGATACCGCCTCGTAGTCGTATATCCATGTACCGCGCAGTTGCTATTTCTTTTTTTACTAATAAGAATTTCTCGACGCCGGATCTGTTTGAGGGCACTTTTAGGTTTATAAATGCATGTGAGTACATAGTTAATCTTAGCCCAGCCATATATATATTTATATAATACCAACCAACAATTATTGTAAATTTGATTTATGCAGCGGAATATGAAATTGGTATACCCATTGCTGGGTCACCATGTTCCTACACGATAACGCCTAGCATGAGTATCAATAAAACTGGTGCGCTCATATCGCCAACCTATCCAGGTGCCTATCCGAAGGATATGTCATGCACATATCAATTTCTTGGTGAATCGAATCAGAGAGTTAGATTAGAGTTTCGTGATTTTGATCTGTTTTTTGGTGGACCACAGTGAGTACCCGTAATGCTGTACAATCACACACAGAGCAGAAACAATTCAACTCATTTAAGTGTAAAATCGAGGCAAGTTGTGCAACAAGTTGCATGGTATTGCACAACTTGGTTTGATTTAAGCAGCTGACACAAACACACAAACACATAACTACACACACAATCTGAACTGAACTGATCTGATCTTTTTGAAACTTTTTCTACCTTTTCTCTCGAAATTCATTTCTCTACGTCTTGAAATAATACTACCCAAAAATAAATTACTATAAAAAAAAAACAACAACTACCACTCGAAACAGCTGCCCATTTGACTTTGTCAAAGTGTACGATGGTCCAGATAATTCGTCAGCATTAATCGGTACATATTGCGGACAGCAAAGAAACTTAGTTTTGTATTCGAGCGAATCGAGCCTTTTTGTTCATTTTTATACATTACCGCGCACCGCAAATACACAAAATCGTGGCTTTAAAGGAATTTATGAATTTAGCGAGAGTTTTGTTAAATTAGATTTTATACGTAAGTACAGTCCTAGAATTAATCAATATGTCTAATTCATTTCAGTTGAACACTTTGAATGCATTTTGTGGCGCTCAATACAGCTTTATTAAACTTGTTTGAAAAAGTGTCACAAAATATGCATCCAATCCCAGACACATTTAACAGCTTATCGTATGTGTTTGAAGAACCTCATACTACACAGAAGCAAAATGGTTGCGTTTTGTCCTGAAATTTTGAAAATTGCCTCAATGAAAAAAAAGAGTTAAAAATAGTGTTAACTATTGTGAATAAACGTTTTCCGCTCTAAGAATACAATTTAAAGCTTTGCAAATAAAAATAGATAAATTATAATTGATGATGATAATTAATTCTCATACTAACAGACGGATGTGTTGTTCAAATAACTAGTAGCCTTCACAACCTGCACACATCGCTTACCATTTAAATTAAGTTACCTATTTGCTCCAAAATGTTTAACTTAAACTTTGTATAGGCAATCATTTAAACAAAAACCTTCTGGCGCCATCTAGCGACAGGCACTAGTCAAAGCAGCTTCAATGCATGATCAGTTCCACTTAGCGACCAAATATTCAGAGTTAATAAACGGTCACACCATTTTTGTTGCTTCTTTTGATGTTACCAATAACGGCAAAAAATTAAATATGGTGTTAAACATTAGAGTGGCCATTTATGCATCATTTCACGTTTTTAATAGCCTCACTGCCTAAAAAGTTTCCCTTTTACCTGCATATAGAGCCTGTTACATTTAAAAAGCGATCCAAAAATGTTTGATAGATACGAAAATTTAAATTTCAATCATTTTGATGTTTCAATAACTATCTAAAGAAACAACTCAAAATATGCTTAGTTCTACTGTACAAAAATGTTCCAAAATATCGATTCACATTTTTGGCAATTTTCAAAATGGACGAATATGCCAATTTGTTTGAGTGAAGAGGCTTAGTCTGTTAATTTTTGCTGCATTTTTATCTGCCAACTCTTATTTCAAAGCTTTGTTTTTTTTTGCGATTGGTTGCCTAACATTAAATCTAAAAAAAAAACATAACCCTAACCTAATTTTACAATCTAACTCTTACAAAATTTACTCAAAACTCTGTGAACTATCCCACTGATCTGGTGCAATCTGAAACGTTCTTCAACTAACTACACAAAAAAAAATGCAACAACAAATTACAACCATCCGAAAATAGGTGAAAACGATGGCATTCACATACGTGGCTCAGAATGTGATCAAAAGATATTATCGAAGAAGGAATCAACCGGCTTTGTGCTCTCACCCAACTATCCCTATCCATATATACCAAAAACTGTTTGTAGGTAAGTGCTAGTAGTAGAGGCAATCAAGTCATAACTCCCAAATTAACCAACTTGCCATCCATAGATATTTCATCTATGGCATGCAAGATGCACAGCATCTGGAGCGTGTACGTCTCGAGTTTAACGCTTTCAATATACCCAAAGTGGAGCACAAGGACAAGGGCGAGTGCGTCAATTAACCCAATTGAAACTTATTAGTCAAGACAAACCTCTTTTTAGATCAAATTGCACCGATGGCTATCTAAAGATCTACTTAAAGGGTCAGGAAACAGCCGATGCTTATGACAAATTCGACTATGAGCTGTGCGGCAATGAAACGCAGCGTGTTATCAGCGACGGACCACGACTGGCCATGGTCTTCAGCTCGGGAGAGCTACAGGGTCGTGGTTTCAAGGGCAAATACACCTTCGAGACGGAGTACAAGATACCCGGTACCGCTGCACCAGATGGCACCTGCAGCTTCACCTATATGAGTAATTCGAAGAAACGCGGTGAATTGAACAGTCCACGCTATCCCTCCAACTATCCATCAGAGACAAACTGCTCCTATTTGTTTTTGGCCGAACCTAACGAGCAGGTTACCATAGTGTTTGATCACTTCAAGGTCAAGTCGGATGCCAGCGCGAATGCCACAGTGGGTTCCTATGGGTAAGCTGCATACTCTGCATACTTGTGAGCAATAAGGTCTCAACATTCTTATACGCTGCAGCTCTGGAGTTTGTAATGAGGACTGGCTAGAGATTTATGTGGTCTATCGTGACAACAATGATCGACTGCTAGGCCGCTACTGTGGCTTGACAGCACCCGGACCCGTTGAGAGCCCACGCGGTGCGGTTGGTCTGCGTATCACATTACACACGGATCATGTGAATGTGGCCAGCGGCTTTAAGGCGCGCTACTTCTTTGAATCGGCCAAGTCCGATGCGGGTGACTGTGGTGGCAATTTTAGCAACGAGGATTCGGGCATTATAACCTCGCCCAACTATCCAGCGGGCTATAAGGCTCCGGGTCGTGGCCTGGCCTCAATGGCCTGCAATTGGGTTATGACAGCACGTGCGGGTTACAAGTTGTCCATTAATTTTGAGCAATTTGGGCTTGAGGGTGATCCACCAAGTAGGTTATCCCAAAATTCAGAAAAGATTGATTTTATAGCTGACGTTCCACTTTTAGATCGCGGCTGCCCCGCTGCAGTGCTGCGTCTGTGGGTAAACGTCGATTCGGATCAACCGCCTTTGGAATTGTGCGGCGAGAAGCCGCCAGTTGAACATTGGCACTATATATCAACGGGTCAAACTGCGCGTATCAGTTTCACCACTAGCGACAAGACCGTTGGTGCACAGGTAAGCGCAATCGGAATTTATGGAAACCCCTTTTTCTTAAACTTAGAGAATTCAGCTGAGACGAGGCCACTAATCCCAACAGGTATCTTTATGGTTTAATCAATGGTATTGTGTGGGTAACGTCATATAAGCTATGTATGCAGCTATTACGAATAAGTTTTTCAGATCTATTCAAGATTAAAATACTCTTCATATAAAACATATAATAATACCGATAACGATATTTTGGTTCTCAATTAATCGTGGATCCGATACCAATTTGCTTAGTATCGGTATCGAGATTTCGTTTTGTATTTGACACTTATTATTTATTTTAAAAAAAAATAGAGTGAACACAGTAAATAAAATAACCCACAGCGAATAAAAAAGATAAATTTTATATAATTCATAGTTTAATTTCAATTTATTGTGAACACAACAAAATTTTAGTTTCTTTGTCGAGCAAACGCCTTTATTTCGTTTATTTCTTCTTTAAAAAACGTAAGTTAAACGATATCGATTTCTTAAATTGGATCGGTATAGAGTTTTTTTGAAAATTCAATACTGCGATTTGATTTTTTTTCCGGTATCGAGCATCCCACAACAAAGAAAACTTATATAGAACAAAATTGTTAGAGCAAGCGATTTTTTTTCAATTTTAGTTAACATAGACATAGATAGTTAGACATATTAGTTTGATGAAGACATCCCAAAATTATATGTATAAAGAAAGGAACTAAAAAATTTTATTTTGAAAAAAACCTAAACTTTAAATATAAAAATATTTACATAAGGATGACTAGTAGAAGGGGGAAACTGTGAATAAATATAATACATTTTTTGTAACATATTCCCATAGAAAAAATACGGGCCAACTTAAAACAAGATTTTCAGGCTTGGTAAAAAAAACTCCAGTAATACAATTTTGAAATTAAGTGTAACAAATTAATGCTGATTTCTCAGATAAAGTCAAAAATACATCCAAATTAATTTTAACGAGTTTGCTTTCGCAGGGCTTCCGCGTTGTATGGACTGAAATACAAGACTCCGGTCCGGGACCTCCGTCAATTGGGCTAATATGCGAGTCAACTTATCACTTTCAGTGCGAGGTGGGCTACTGCATTTCCGATAAGCTGCGCTGCGACGGAGTCAAGAACTGTGGTCCCGGCGACGATAGTGACGAATTGCACTGTGAGTCGTGAGTGAGTCGAACGGTTCAGTTCAATTTTTATTTCCTTTTTTTTACCTAATTTAAATCCAAAACTTATGCCTAAGTTTAAAATTTGTGTTTCAGAGCGCCAAAAAAAAATATTTAGCCGCCTTAAAAATCGTTTATTTTCATATTTTGCTTAAATCATTTGATTTGTTTTCGAAAACTAAACGTTGGGTTGCATTTCAAGCGAATCCACAAATCATTTACTTAATGCTTCATTACACTTTATCATTTGTTTATAACAACCACGAAAACTTGAACCCGACGAAACACTTGCAAAAATATACTACTTAAATCTATATCTAAATATAAATGCTATCATAATAAAACATCAAATAACTAACTAAATGTTAAGAGTTATTGTGGATCCTGGCGATCTACGGTAGTCAAAATGCACCTTCTACTAAGTATTTTAAAACATTTTTCTAAAGTTTAACTCTAGCTATGTGTATCCTTACTTTTGTCCTTGGCCAGAGTTATTGTAAATATATATTTTTTTTCATAATTAGGGTGTTGCTGCTCCCACACTCATCCTAAGCTTTATCTAAAAACTACTAGTCATAATTACTTAGACACTTTGTGTTGTACTTAGTTGCAGTTTAGTCTCTTTTTAAAAACTGCTTAATTTTAAACAAACAAGTCCATAAAAAGGCATATGTATCTCTAAAGTCACACTCACACTATCTCTACTCTTACTCACTTGTTTATTCTTCTTCTATTTCTCTCTGTTCTTTGTCTTTCTTTTGCCTTTCCACGATGTGATTCTTTTCACCAAAACAACTAAAAACTAAAACTACTTAAAATTGAACTAACTAAATTTTTAAATACCAAAATTGCTTGAATACTAAAACTAAAATTAAAAAAATTAATGAATTAAATGTTTAAAAAAATATGGCACAGGTGACGCAAATTCAAAGCATTTGCCAACGTATTTACAAACATTTGTTTTAGCAATTACGGCATTAGTCTTAAATACCTATAATTAAATATTAAACTAAACAAAAAATGTATGTAATTGAATTGCTAAATCAAAGGAATTGCCACACAAATCAAAAGCATATATAAAAAATGAACAAAAAAAATAAGAGAACAAAAAAACTAAAAGCTTTCTTAGCTCAAGAACGTTTAATCACTTTTTCCAAGTACCAATTACCAAAATCAAAACCAAATATATCTATAAGAATGAAATACGTTTGGTCACATATAACACGTGAGTTCTGCATCAACTTGTCTAACAAAAATCCGCTCCACACTCACCGCCCCCACCACCAAACACAGTACCTAGAACATAGAACACTGCAAACCAAACTTGGGTTCTCAGCATCAAACCAATCACAAGAAACATTTGTTTCTGATTTACTACTTGTAGTATGCCAGTTCTGTAATTATCATAAGTAAACGTTGGATCTTGAACAGATTTTATATAGGACCATTTTTTAAAGCTATGTTTACTCTACCTTTTAACTATATATTTTTATATAAAAGGAAATGAAAATTCACTTGTAATCTAATCGATTAAATTTTTTTTTTCAACATTTTTTTAACAATTTTGAAAATATAATTTAATTCCATTTAATAAAACTCAATTTTAATATTTAAGATCAAGCTATTAACACACCTATATAAGCGAAAATAAGTGATGGGGGCCACTTTTGAATATCATAGAGCTGGTAGAGAATAGTAACCATGTAAATTTTGGCTGCAAAATTCCAATTAAATATCGAGTTATCGATAACTGAATATTTTTAATTTTTTTACTCTTCTTTGACAAGCTATATTCTATATATGTATATGTATATAGTATAAAACACAATTTATTTTTTTAAATGATCTCCAACAGACTTCTAAACGAATAAAGACATTGATATTCTTCAAGATAGGTAAAATTATAAATAAAAAATAATTATTTTATTTGTTTTCTTTTAAAAAAAAAAATTTTTTGTTAATTTTAAAACAACTTTTCAAAAGTAAAATCCCATTTTAAATAAAAGGACTTTTATTTAAAAAATTTTACCATTTTTATTTAATTCTTAAAATTCAAAATTAATCTTCCAATATTAGATTTTTCATTTTTAGTCTCATCTTTGAAAAGCCAATAAAGATATTGTCGCAAATTTTTTTTCATGATGCAATACCAATTTTTTTATTTTTTTTGTTTTCCAAAATGATTTTTCAATATTGGGGTTTTCACTTTTAGACTTTTTTTTGACTAGACTTCCTTAACGAATATTTTTTCCATGATAGATAAAATATTAAATTAAAAATAATTTTGTTTTTACCATACGGTTGTTAGCATCATATTAGATATGAGATTGGGACGATAAAAAAATTGTTGCGTGATGGAAAGGGACCTAAAGCATGCGGAATGTCTAGATTTTTATCATGATGCCAAATTTCTGACTTGTCTAAAATTTATAAACTTCGTTGTAAACATAATTTAAAAAAATGCATGTTCAAGATAAGAAACATCTGTAAAAAACTGTAATAAACCGCTGTGAGCAAACAACTTTTTCCATCTATAAGCGCGTAACACTTCTAGTATAAGAAACAACAAGCGAGAATTCTTCATAAAAAGTTGCCTTTTATAATAATAAATAAAAGATAGTGTAAACACAGCATAAAAATCATAAGAATTGTACATAATAATACACATTTTCATCTTTGTGTTGCTTCACTTAAGCTCGTTTTTACTTTGGGACAGTTATCAAGCCTAGTTCTTATTTTATATAAAATAAGTATCTGAAGGTATACTTTTTGAAGCATGGCAAACCCTTTACCTGTTTTTGGTTATACTTCTGGCTTTCTTATGTTTCACTCTATCACCCGATTTGTTGTACGCACCCAAGAGACTTGTGTCCTAACTAAGTACCTTTAAATAGATGTATTGTTAAAATTACTATTAAATGCTTTTAAAAAAAAACACACATATATACAAATTCACGCCCAGCGACACTTCACCGGCTTAACATAACAAATAAAAACTGGCTACAGCTTACATAAGTACTATATGTATACTTATAATACAATTGAGAAATTCAAACACTCACCCACATACTAAGTTAAGTTACATTTGATATAGTAACTTACTATACATAATATGCAAACTCATAGCAGCGCATTTGATTTTTATACAATTTCAAAACCATATTAACTTGAACTCTTTTTGTGCATCATTTTTTTATTTAAATTCCCGTAAACCCCCAAAAAGGTACCACGGAAGTGCACGAGGAGGATCACGCCGTTCTAATTATAATAGCACTAGTCGTCGTCTTGTCCCTAATCTGTCTCCTATGCACACTCTGTCACTCCAGAAGAAAACGTAGAAACCATGTGCGGCAGTTGGGGTTACATAGAAATGCACACTACGATTCCCAGACGAGTGCAACGGGTAAGTCAAATCATTGTGTCACTAAGCTTTCTCTTTTTTTTATTTTTTTTTATTTAAGGTTTTCTTTGATTTGGGTTTGTTTGTACTATTTTCAATATATCTTCGAGGTAATTCTCAGTTTAGAATAATTTAATACGAGGAATCACAACGAAACTGTTATTTTTCTTTGTTTATAAACAGTACTTCTAATACGGATCCAAAAATCCAAAGAATTAATTTTATAGCTTAAAGTGTTGGGACGATGCCACTTGTGCTTCTGAATGATAGAAATCGCAATAGAAAGACTTCCAATTCTCAGCCCAACGTAATTTTTATCATCGCAGATATCCCTTTCAGCTGATCGTCATACCAAAAGCGATTTATTCAAAAATTGTCCTTCCCAAAATAAGGGCCTTGGAATTTTATTTAAAGGCAAAATAGAGCCTTACGACTTTACATTGAAAATACTACACATATATGGGTCGTTCTCTGCCAAATCAGCCACAGTTTCTCCTATTATACATTTTTTTGAAAAATTAAGGTATTCTTATGATTTTCGCCTATCTAATTTTTAAAGCCATATGGTTATTTTTTATATCCCAAAATTTCGGAACTACAATGGACGCCAAAGAAAAATAGCTCCATAATTCAATCACTAATTTTGATGCTATTCAGATTCTTTTGAAATAGCAAGAAAAATAATTGCCTATAACCAACTGGTAATTTGGCAAATAAAACCAAACATTCATATACTAATATCCTTGAGCGAAAAGTTTTAGCCTTTAGATCAGCGGTGGGTACTCAGTATGAGCAAGATATACTTTATTATCATATTATTAAATTTAATGTAAACGGCAAATCTATCAGATATGCAAAAAAACAGCAGTTTTGGTCCATTGTACGTCGGTATTTTCAACAGCTCTTTTTCCAGTGTTTGCATTTACTACTCCATAGGAGCAAAAGAGAGTAATTATTTGCTCTGATATTGCCATGCTGCCATTTTATTAAATTTGAACAGTTAACTTTTATCGTTTTAAACGAATTTATATTCGCCTAATTTAATTCAGACTTTGAGTTCCAGTTTCGGTTTGATTCCTTGCTTTGACTAAGAAACTATAAGAATATCTATATCGAATATTCCGGATGTAGCGGGCCTTAGTTCCAGTCGCCGGCATTTGCAAAGTGGAGGCGCCAGCATTGCAGGTAGTTTGCATGGCATTAACAGCGGCAACCTCATCATACCGCCAGCGCCCCTGCCGCCAACCAGTGTGCCCCCGCCACCGCATATATGCATAGCCGGGGTAGACATGGGACACGGTCTGATGTCGAATGGCGAGGACGATGACGACGACGATATGGAACTGGACGAGGATCAGCTGCCGGCGGACATATTCATCAACGATGTGCATTTCGACGAGGACAACATCGATCACATAAACCAAATGGCAAACGTTTAACGGTGGTTCAAGGGTTTTAAGCATTTTTACCGCAAGTTTATGTTATAGGGCGCTGTTTAGGTTAAGGCTAAAAGTAGATACTACGAAGCATGAGTAAAGGGCATGTTAAGAAAAAAAAACACACACACAACGTACACTACAATAAAACAAGAACAAGCAAATCAACAAACAAAAACAAGAACAAAAATTCAAAAGTTAACAATACCTAAAAGACGAAAAATTATGCAAATGTGCGAATTGATTAAGAAATAATTTAAAAAATAATAAATAACGAAGCGCAAATAAAACGTAATTAAATTGTAACTGTATAAGCGTAGGTACAATAGGGCGAGAAACATTGTAGTTGCGATAAGTACTAAGTATCGATAAATATCGATTAGCCGCGTTTCAACTAAGTGACAGAAGCAAACATAATAATTACATTTAAAACTACATACTATATATTATATTATATACACATAGCAAATGCAAATACGTATGGCAAGTAAAACAGATAAAAAAAGAGCAAGCAAGCAAAGTGTAGAGGCATAGAGAATGCGGATTAACGTAGGGAAAGCAAAAATAAATAAATAAACCAAGCGGCAAATGAGTAAAGTATTTTCTTGCCACGTGGAAAAAAAACGCAAAAAGTTGTTGATTTTTATATTTGATACGAGTAATATTTAGGTGAAGCATAAATTGAATTAATTATACAACAAACTAAACATATGCATATTAAATAAAAATAAATAAATAAAGGCAAATGCTAAACATAAAACCAAACTTAAACTCAAGCAACTTACGAAGAACATACTAAAGGGCATAAAACAATAAAATTAAATAAATTTATAAAAAAAAAAACAATAACTGTACAAACACGCATGATTTTTTATTTACACATTTTTTTACAACAAGCAAAACATACACGGAATACATATATAAAATAAATAACACAAAAAAAAAAAAAAAATGCTCCAGTGTTAAATATTTAAAAATAAAAAATTTTAAATCTTAAATGAGTGCATAAATCAAACATACAAGAACACATGGAATAAATAAAAGAATTAGTGACTATCAAAACTGTATCTTCCAGCTAAAAAAAATAAAAGTTAAATGCAAATAATTAAAACCACATAATTGGCAGTGGGTTCCAATTCGTGAATTTTTGTCTATTTAAGCACATTTTTATAAAGATTTAAACAGCGAGCAGAAATAAGTATTTAAATATTTATAAAAATGTACAATAATAAATTATACAAAAAAATAAAACAGAAACAAATTAATACGCGGATAAAAAGTAATAAAGCTAAGTTTGTTGCCTTCTTTATTTTAAATATTTATTTTTTAAGTCAAGCAATTAAACTGTATCTTTATTTAACTGAAAGCCCCAACCAATGTGGTACTAAAAAAAACATATAAATCAATCAAAATTTGAACTAATATGACAAAAAATAAAATTTAAAAGAATTATTGGTTTCATAGCGCACGTACGTTTTGCAATAAACAAACAAATAAGCAAGCAAATAAATTGCCTACAAACTAATAAAAAATAAAAAAATAAATTTAAAAAAAGGCTTAAATAAAAAAAATTAAACACAAAGCTATAACGTATTAAGCGGTCTTTAAAACAATGAAAGTAGCTGTTTAAAACGTTAAATAGTAAACTAAATAATTGCATTAAACATTGTTAAATTATTGCAATAGCAAATTAAAAATAAAAATCAACTAAAAACTAAGAAATTAAAGAAAAAGCAAATTTATAAAAACCAAAACTGAACATTAAAATAAATATTTAGTTAAGCTGTAAAAATTTTGTTGTTGTATTTAAAAAAACCAAAAGCAAATTAGTTAATTAAACAATTGAATTTGTGTTCTAGCAATAAAGTAAATTTTAAAAAATTAACAAAAAAAATACAAAAAACTAAATTGAAATTGTCAAAAAACAAAAAAAAAATGTTTTACTAAAAAAGCAACAATTTTAAATTGAACAACAAAAATATAACAAAAAGCAAATGTTAAATTTACAATTAAATTTATATAAATAAGCTGCGCAGTGTGCCAAATATACTACATATATTTAATGTGTGGTCAGCCTAAAAAATTAAAAATAATTGGGTCTGTAATAGAACTAAACGCTGTAGGCGCATACATAGTTAACTTGAAACACACAAAATAAAAAAAAAAACGCGCGAAAAATAAAAACACCTACAAAAACAATTCCATGTTAACATTAAATATAAATAAAGCTAATTAAATAAATGAATACTGAGGAGAATGAAGATAATTTAAAGTTTACACTAAAATTAAGCAACACAAAAAATAATCACAAAACAAAAATTGTTTAGATGCGCATTAACAAGAATAAAAAAAATTATTAAAAAATAAAGAAAAAAGGGAAACGACAAATTGTAAAAGTAAAAATATAAATAAAAAATGGCGGACGTAAAGTCGGGCGCGGACGACTTTAGGATACCCTGTACCACTAGCTTGTAATAAAGTCCGATTTCTTCACAAAAAACCAAAAACAGAAGAATTTTTAAGAAAAATTTTTTTTTGACCGATCGTTCCTATGGGAGCTATATGATATAGTCAACCGATTTCAATGAAATTTGACACGGTGCTTAAATACCTTAAAAAAGATATGAATGCCAAAGTTATTTCAAATATCTTTACAAACAAACAAAACACATCGAATTTTGTATAAAAAAAGTGTTTTTGGACCGATTGGTCCTATGGGAGCTATATGATCTAGTCAAACGATTTGGATTAAATTTGGTACAGTGCTTAGGAACTATAAAATACTCCCGAATGTCAAATTTGGTCCCAATATCTTAACAAACAAACGAAACACAACAAATTTTGTTAAAAAATCGATGTTTTGGAAGATCGGACCTATGGGAGCTATATGATATAGTCCACCGATTTTGTTCAAATTTGGCACATTGCTTAAGTGGTCTAAAAAATTTCCAAACGCCAAATCTGGTTAGGATATCTTTATTAAAAAACGAAATATAGCCAATTTTTCTTTAAAAAAGTTATTTTGGCCGATCGGTCCTATGGGAGCTATATGATATAGTCAACCGATTTCGATCAAATTTGGTACAGTGATTGGGAACTATAAAAAACTTTCGAATACCAAATTTCGTTACGATATCTTCATAAACAAACGAATTATTCATCTAAAACGCTTTTTTTTTTCGAGGTCGTCTCAAACACCCCCATGGGAGCTATATAATTTATCCCCGATATCAAAAAAATAAAATAAACTTGCCTCCTATGGAATAATATGGGATCTAATGTGAAAGTTTGGTAACTCTAGCTCTTACCATCTCTGAGATCTAGGCGTTCACACGGACGGACGGACGGACAGACGGACAGACGGACGGACAGACGGACAGACGGACAGACGGACAGACGGACATGGGTATATCGACTTCTCTATTCACCCTGATCATATTTTAGGTAACTTTGGGGTGTCTCCGACGTCTCCTTCTATATGTTACATACATTTTCGGCTTGCACAAACTTAATATACCCTTGGACCATACGGTACAGGGTATAAAAACATGTAATAAGTGAAGTCAAATTGAAAGTCTAGCAATTTGTTTAAGTCTGTTTGTTTAAAAAAGAAAGCTCAGCCAAATTTGTTATATATTGAATTTTTATTAATTTACAGCCATGGCATAAAATAAACAACTAGTTTTAATAACGGTAATGGGAAATCTGTTACGTTTGGTTATGTTATGTTTAGTCCATGCAGTAACTATACATTTACAATGTTTTTTCCAATTATGTATGTATTAACAAGAATGAGCCAAAAAGCAAACAACAGAAAATACACGAAAATGTATATTTCGTTTTATTATCAACAAGAATGGAAAATAATATATATATTAAAAATTATATATGCTGTTTTAAATAGCGGGCTTATGGCGTTGGAAGTGGTGAATAAGTATTCAAAAAAATAATAATAATATTTTTGGTTTTAATATATTACTTCACATGAGAGAGCTTGTCTCAGTCTCTGAGAGCGTCTCAGACTGGACAACATCTAAGCAATGAAAATAACAAATATTTTTTATGTTTCACTCGCTAATTCGCACTGATTGTGTCAAGTTTGCTGTCGGACAAAATAAGTTCATATCCATTCATTGAGCTTAATAATAGGAAAATTTTCTGAAAACCAATTACCTTCGAATATTTGAAAAACTGTGTTGATTATTAATTTTGAATAACCATGTGAATGACTTTTTTTTAACGTGTAAAAATGTAATGTGTAGTTTGTGTCTAAAAAGACTTTGTTTTTTGATTTTTTGTTGTGGATAATTTACTGGGTAAGTAAATTAAATCTGTTAAAGGATTTTACATGCATTTTACACCCTTTACCTTATAGTACAATGGGTATATTAAATTTGTGCAAGCCGAAAATGTATGAAACATACCAAAGGAGACTCTCCAAAGTCAAAATCTTTTACGTATCGGTTGATTGCTGATAAAAAATTGTTTGTCATAAAAAAAATATATATCGCAGTTATTGTTATACCCTGTACCGTATGGTACAAAGGGTATATTAAGTTTCTGCAAGCCGACAATGTGTGTAATATACAGAAGGAGACGTCGGAGACACCCCAAAGTTACCTAAAATATGATCAGGGTGAATAGAGAAGTCGATATACAGAAAAAAAAATATATATCGGAGTTATTGTTATACCCTGTACCGTATGGTACAAAGGGTAAATTAAGTTTTTGCAAGCCGAAAATGTGTGTAATATACAGAAGGAGACGTCGGAGACACCCCAAAGTTACCTAAAATATGATCAGGGTGAATAGAAAAGTCGATATACATAGTACAATGGGTATATTAAATTTGTGCAAGCCGAAAATGTATGAAACATACCAGGGGAGACTCTCCAAAGTCAAAATCTTTTACGTATCGGTTGATTGATTGCTGATAAAAAATTGTTTGTCATAAAAAAAATATATATCGGAGTTATTGTTATACCCTGTACCGTATGGCACCAAGGGTATATTAAGTTTGTGCAAGCCGAAAATGTATGTAACATATAGAAGGAAATGTCTGAAACACCCAAAAGTTACCTAAAATATGATCAGGGTGAATAGAGAAGTCGATATACCCATGTCCGTCTGTCCGTCCGTCCGTTTGAACGCCTAGATTATTGAAGAGTTCAGTGCACGAAAGGCGAGGAAACGCCTGCATTAAATTGTTGTAACATTTATCAGCAGGTACATATATTGTTTATTCAATTTTCTGAAATGTAAAATTTATGTCACGATAACTGTACACTGACATTAAAAATTATATTATTATAAACAATAATAAATTGATATGTGCGTCTTATTCCCATTTCATTTATAATCCATTTATTGTATATGCGAATTTGAAAGAAAGGGCCCCACAATATTCTGCCCCGGGCCCCCTTCAGCGTATGTGCGTCCCTGAAATTAATATTACTGACGTATTGGGAAAATATGTCGCTTGTTTAAAAAAAAAAAAAAAGAATTGATGTAGAACCCCTCATGTTAGCATCTAGAGTTGCACATGCAAAAAGTGTTTCAAAATATAAAAATAAAATCTTAGACCCCTGAATAAACAATTCCTTGTTGTTCCAAGTTCTTACTTGTTGTTCTTACTTTTACTTATAAGAAAGAAAGTAAAATCGACTCCTAGCTTGGATTCAACCAAAGACACAAACCTTTTTAGATTTTACATCTTTAAAAACTTTAAAAGCTCAATTACCATAGCCAATTTTATTTACAACTATGATAAGCATAATATAATATATGTACACTTTTCGCACTAATTAAAAAGGATCTACTTACCGTTTATAGCCATCTCGTTTTTTCACATATCGCAGCCTTGGCTTATGACGCTGTATAAAAACATGGCGTCTTGCTTGTATGTCCGAGACAGACCCACCCACGTCGCGTCGGGGCCTGCCTTTCACGTTACATATGTATGTATGTATATTTTTTTTTGCACTTAAGTATTGAACGAAACCGAATGCATATATTTTTCACAATTTGTAGAGCACCAAAATATTGAAAATAAAATTATTTAATACGTTAATAAAATTACCGAAACCAATTAAATTGCCTTTTATTTTGCACTGCAATTTACCATCGCGCGATCCTTTTATATTTAATCAAAAACACAAACGACAGGCCCACTCACTTTTCTAATATTGCCGAACCCGATTAAACGCCCATTTAAGTCTTAGAGCAATTTACGAACGCACGATCCTTTGATTGTCAATTATTTATTATTATATGAGCCATATAAAATAATTAAACACAAACGACAGGCCCCACGGCGCGCCGGGGCCTTCCTTTCACATTATTTATTTTGCGCTTGTTATTTATTGAATATAAAATTATTTAACACGTTATTGAAATTAGCAATTTACAAACACGCGATCCTTTTATTAATAATTAATTATCGGCTTATATAATTTAATTAAACACAAACACCAATGCTTATTGTAAAAAAAAATGTTTGCTATGGGCGAATAACGACCCGTACGGAAACACAAACGATCCTTGCCAGTTGGAATTCACGAACTCACTGAGAGCCACCTGACTCTAGCAGTGTGAGTGACAATGAAAATTCTTCCAAGAGAAATATTACAACAATAATAAAGTTGCATGCAAATTGTTGTTGTTTGACTCTTTTCTATTGCGTTTTGTGCGAGTTTCTTTCGCGCTCAGCGTTAAGCTATCCTTTTTGCACCAATTGTTGTTGTTTGACCCACTGAGCGACACTTGAGCGTAGCAGTGTGAGTGAGTAAGAAATTGTTGCAAGAGAAATATTAAAACAATAGTAAAGTTGTTGGCAATTTGTTGTTGTTTAACTCTCTTTCTATTGCGTTTTGTGAGTTATTTTTGACCTGAGTGCTAAATATTAAGGACTATACAATAAGAGTATAATTGTGACAAGTTTGCTTAAATGAGAGAGTGAAACATGTCAGCTCGTGATGTAGTTATTAACAACAATTGGTGCAAAAAGGATAGCTTAACGCTGAGCGCGAAAGAAACTCGCATAAAACGCAATAGAAAAGAGTTAAACAACAACAATTTGCTTGAAACTGTATTATTGTTGTAATATTTCTCTTGCAAGAATTTTCATTGTCACTCACACTGCTAGAGTCAAGTGGCTCTCAGTGAGTTCGTGAATTCCAATTGGCAAGGATCGTTTGGATTTCCGCGCGGGTCGTTATGGCACTAATTTTTTTTTTACAATAAGCAATATGAGCCCATAAATAATTATTTATAAAAGGATCGCGCGTTTGTGAATTGCTTTGCTACTTAATAATTTTATTAACGTGTTAAATAATTGTATTTTCAATAATTTGGTGATGTGAAATTGCGAAAAAAAAAAATACTCATTCGAAGGCCCCGACGCGTCGTGAATTATATGAGCCAAAAAATTATTAATAAAAGTATCGCGCGTTTGTAAATTGCTGTGGAACATAAAAGGCAGCATAATCGGTTTTGGTAATTTTAGTGAAGTGTTAAATAATTATATTTTCAATAAATGGTGCTCTGAAAATTGTGAAAAAATACGCATTGCACTACGTTACATAAATGCGAAAAGAAAAAAATGTGAAAGGAAGGCCCCGACGCGTCGTGGGTGGGCCTTTCTTGGACATACAAGCAAGACGCCATGTTTTTATACAGCGGCCTAAG
Source organism: Chymomyza amoena (assembly GCA_037043745.1). Lineage (NCBI taxonomy): Eukaryota > Metazoa > Arthropoda > Insecta > Diptera > Drosophilidae > Chymomyza > Chymomyza amoena. The sequence continues at coordinate 103,114 of JBAMAX010001685.1, read as the reverse complement.
CCAAGGTTGCGAAATGTGATAAAACGAGATGACTATAAACGGTAAGTAGATCCTTTTTAATTAGTGCGAAAAGTGCACATCTATTATATTATGCTTATCATAAGCTTAAAGCTTTTTTTTGAGGTTTGTGTCTTTGGTGTTATCCAATCTTGGAACCATTACGATTTTATTTTAATTATTTTAATTTAACAACAAGGAAATCTGCATTCAGAGGGCAGATAAGATTTTATTTTTTTTTTAATTTTTTGGCTAACTCATTTTTAAACACTTTTTTATGCGCAACTCTACATGTTCATCAGTTCGTTTTTAAAGAAGCAAACTACAAGCTTTTCGTTACGTCAGTAAAATTGATTTATTAATAATTGTTTTAGGTAATTTTTAAAATAGTTTTAACGGATTTTTAAAGCATATGAGTACAAATTTTAATAAGGCAGGTGATGTGAGAATCTAAAGCAGCCAATAAAAACAAAACTAATAAAACTGGACAGAAATTCACTCAAAAAGTAGGAATAAAAATGGCGAACGTAAAGTCGAGCGCGGACGTCTTTGGGATTCCCTGTACCACTAGCTTGCAATAAAATCCGGTTTCTACATAAAAAACCAAAAACAGATCCTATGGGAGCTATATGATATAGTCAACCGATTTCGAACGAAACACAATGGATTTTGTATAAAAAGTTTTTTTGGACCCTATGGGAGCTTTATAATATAGTCTTCCGATTTTGATGAAATTTGGTACAATGCTTATGACCTATAAAAAACTTACAAGTGCCAAATTTAATTCCAATATCTTCACAAAAAAACGAAACACAATAAATTTTGTTCAAAAATCGATTTTTTGGAAGATCGGCCCTATGGGAGCTATGTATATAATATAGTCAACCGTTTTTTTTTTCAAATTTGGTACAATGCTTGGGTACTCTAAAAACTTCTGAATACCAAATTTGGTTACGATATCTTCATAAACAAACGAATTATTCATCTAAAACTTATTTTTTTTGTCGAGGTCGTCTCAAACACCCCTATGGGAGCTATATAATTTAACGCCGAAATCAAAAAAATATAATAAATTTGTCTCCTATGGAATAATATGGGATGTAATATGAAAGTTTGGTTACTCTAGCTCTTACCATCTCTGAGATCTAGGCGTTCAAACGGACAGACGGAGGGACAGAGGGACATGGTTATATCGACTTCTTTAGTCACCCTGATCAAATTTAGGTAACTTTGAGTGTCTCCGACGACTCCTATATGTTACATACATTTTCGGCTTGCACAAACTTAATATACCCTTTGTACCATACGGTACAGGGTATACAAATTTATAAGAGGCTGTAAACTTGAAGACGGAAAATTAAAAAAATGTTTCAATTATTACCACCAACATTATTAAAGTTTGGCCATAAATATTGGAGATAATCGTCATATCGTATTTTATATACCCGAGAGCTCGAGCTGTCTCAGCCACAAAGCATAAATTAGTATAGCCGAGTTGCCGTCGAAACTAAATGTCCAACCGCTGGTCATCTGACTACCATGGTTCGATTCCCAGTCGAGACTAATTTTTTTTTTTAAATTTATTTTATTTTTAATTTTTTTGATTTTAATATGTTTTTGTGCAATGTTCTGTTTTTTGTGCTGTTCTGCAGTAATTTATTGACAATGCCAAACATTTTTTTAATTTTTCCGAGAATTTAGCTTTACCAAGAACTTGAATTAATTCGTGTTCATTATTCATTTAGATCAACATGTAACACTTGTTGATTTAATATCAATACAAACAATACCCCCAAGAAATTTTGACAATTTTTTTTTGAGATCACAGACAGGGTAAATTTTCAATATATGGATACAAATGTTCTTACTCGAACAACGCGCAGCACACCTTTTTGCTTTGCCTCCAAGTCTCTAAAAAGTCAAGTCATACATACACAAAAAATGGTTTTTTGTTGCTAATGCTTCCAATTAACGCGTATTCCGACACATAAAAATATACTGTGCTCGATCCTTTTGAGAATGTTCGCATATTTTTGCGTACATAATTTCTCAAACGTTTATTACATAAATAAAAATTAATATATTTGACCTCAATGGTTGAGAAATTGTTTAAATTTTCAATTGTTTATAAAAAAATTTTTTTACAAGCATAAAAACATATATATGCAGTTAAAAAAAATGTATTTCGATTATATAATCTCTTGTCAATCTGTAGTTAAAAAATTGTTTCAAACGGACTTTAACTTTCGGAGAAAAACGTGTCTTATCTCATCGCTGCATAAATTTTTATGCTTGTAAAAAATTTTTTTACAAGCATAAAAACATATATATGCAGTTAAAAAAAATGTATTTCGATTATATAATCTCTTGTCAATCTGTAGTTAAAAAATTGTTTCAAACGGACTTTAACTTTCGGAGAAAAACGTGTCTTATCTCATCGCTGCATAAATTTTTTTAATTTTTTAATTGTTCATAAAAAATCAATCATTCAAAATTTAAAAAAAAAATTTCAGAATGTACATCTGAATCATCAAACTCGATGCTGGCAAAATTTCATACCAAAATATGAACTTTGGTAATTTTTTTGTTCCACTTGAGTAAGCCTGACCCATATCGCAGTTATTGTTATACCCTGTACCGTATGGTACAAAGGGTATATTAAGTTTCTGCAAGCCGAAAATGTGTGTAATATACAGAAGGAGACGTCGGAGACACCCCAAAGTTACCTAAAATACGATCAGGGTGAATAGAGAAGTCGATATACAGAAAAAATATATATCGAAGTTATTGTTATACCCTGTACCGTATGGTACAAAGGGTATATTAAGTTTTTGCAAGCCGAAAATGTGTGTAATATACAGAAGGAGACGTCGGAGACACCCCAAAGTTACCTAAAATATGATCAGGGTGAATAGAAAAGCCGATATACATAGTACAATGGGTATATTAAATTTGTGCAAGCCGAAAATGTATGAAACATACCAGGGGAGACTCTCCAAAGTCAAAATCTTTTACGTATCGGTTGATTGATTGCTGATAAAAAATTGTTTGTCATAAAAAAAATATATATCGCAGTTATTGTTATACCCTGTACCGTATGGTACAAAGGGTATATTAAGTTTTTGCAAGCCGAAAATGTGTGTAATATACAGAAGGAGACGTCGGAGACACCCCAAAGTTACTCAAAATATGATCAGGGTGAATAGAAAAGTCGATATACCCATGTCCGTCTGTCCGTCCGTTTGAACGCCTAAATCTCAAAGATGGTAAGAGCTAAAGTAACCAAACTTTCACATTAGATCCCATATTATTCCAAAGGAGACAAGTTTATTTTATTTTTTTGATATCGGGGATAATTATTATTAATAATTAATTAATTATACAGCTCCCATATGGGTGTTTGAGACGACCTCGAAAAAAAAAAAGTTTTAGATGGATAATTCGTTTGTTCATGAAGATATCGTAACCAAATTTGGTATTCAAAAGTTTTTTATAGTTCCCAAGCACTGTATTAAATTTGATCAAAATCGGTTGACTATATCATATAGGTCCCATAGGACCAATCGGTCCAAAAAAACGTTTTTTATACATACATAGTTGTTTCGTCTGTTGGTAAAGATATTTGAACTAAATTCGACATTCAGATCTTTTTTAAGGTATTAAAGCACTGTGTCAAATTTGATCAAAATCGGTTGACTGTATCATATTGCTCCCAGTGGAACGATCGGCATAAAAAAATATGTTTGCTTGAAAATTCTTCAGTTTTTGGATTTTTGTGAAGGAACCGGACTTTATTGCAAGCTAGTGGTACAGGGTATCCCAAAGTCGTCCGCGCCAGACTTTACGTACGCCATTTTTATACCCTGTACCGTATGGCACCAAGGGTATATTAAGTTTGTGCAAGCCGAAAATGTATGTAACATATAGAAGGAAACGTCTGAAACACCCCAAAGTTACCTAAAATATGATCAGGGTGAATAGAGAAGTCGATATACCCATGCCCGTCTGTCCGTCCGTCCGTTTGAACGCCTAGATCTCAGAGATGGTATGAGCTAGAGTTACCAAGCTTTCACATTAGATCCCATATTATTCCGTAGGAGACAAGTTTATTTTATTTTTTTGATATCGGGCATAAATTATATAGCTCCCATGTCCTCGATAAAAAAAAGAAGTTTTAGATAAATAATTCGTTTGTTTATGGAGATATCGTAACCAAATTTGGTATTCGAAAGTTTTTTATAGTTCCCAAGTACTTTACCAAATTTGGTCAAAATCGGTTGACTATATCCTATAGCTCCCATAGGACCGATCGGCCAAAATAACTTTTTAAAGAAAAATTCGCTATATTTCGTTTTTTAATAAAGATATCGTAACCAGATTTGGCGTTTGGAAATTTTTTAGAGCACTTAAGCAATGTGCCAAATTTGAACAAAATCGGTTGACTATATCATATAGCTCCCATAGGTCTGATCTTCCAAAAAATCGATTTTTTAACAAAATTTGTTGTGTTTCGTTTGTTTGTTAAGATATTGGGAGCAAATTTGACATTCGTGAGTATTTTATAGTTCCTAAGCACTGTACTAAATTTAATCCAAATCGGTTGACTATATCATATAGCTCCATAGGACCAATCGGCCCAAAAAAAACGTTTTTTATACAAAATTCGATGTGTTTCGTTTGTTTGTAAAGATATTTGAACTAAATTCGGCATTCAGATCTTTTTTGACGTATTTAAGACCTTTTTAAAATTTTATTGAAATCGCTCGACTATATCAAACAGCTCCCATAGGAACGATCGGTCAAAAAAAAATTTTGTTGCTTAAAAATTCTTCTGTTTTTGGTTTTTTGTGAAGGAACCGGACTTTATTGCAAGCTAGTGGTACAGGGTATCCCAAAGTCGTTCGGGCCCGACTTTACGTACGCCATTTTTTTTGTTGAGTTTGGTTTAAATGTGTCCCTTAGATGGAAGCATGGTATAATAAGAATGGTAACATACTCTGAACCCACCGAATTCTTATTTTTTGTGTGGACATAAAAGCGAGAAAGCGAAAAAAAACACCCTCGTTGCTGTTGTCGTGCATAAGCAAACACACACATATGCATACAAAATTATTTTTTGTTGCTAATGCTTGCAATAAACGCTACACAAAATAACTGCATATGCTTAAAAACAATGCGCAGACACAACCTTCCTCATGAACATTCGCAACGAAACTAAAATTAAGAATGGTCGTGGAAGTGAAATTTGAGAGTCGTCTACCATTCTTATTATACCATAGATGAAAGCAACGACATAAAAACTCTCCGGGAACTATGAAGCTGAAGAGTTGCCGAGGAACGGTGCTGCAGAAAAACTGACAGGCTCTGAACCCAACTGTGGCATTGCGCCGAATTGGCGTTAAGGACTCTAGTATCTGTAGATAAAAAGAATCCTCCCAACAGAGACTTACTGAGTGTGACACTATTGCTAGACAAAGTGCAGCGGAATCGATTAGAACCATCCGAAATGAATAAGACATAAATAAATAAGTTTGGCTACGGTAGTGCTGAGGGACTTTCAATACTCGGATTATTTTTTTAAATTAAATATATATTTTAATCAAGTTTTAATACTATGTATGCGTATGTTGCTAAAAACTCAAATCGGTTAATTTTTCTGATTTTGAATTTTGGTTGCCGTTTTTATTATTTCCTTAAGGGGAACGTTAAAATAAAGTAAACTTTAAATGCGTTAAGTGAATTTTTAAATTTAAATTTATTCAAGATAATAAGATAATTAATATTAAAATAAGTTGGTGCTATATGGTGAATGGACTAATTTAGTTGGCATTAAGCGAAGTGAATGTTTCATAGTTACCGCATGATTCATTGAATGAACAATCAAATGTTATGATTTACATTCAACTTAAGTTGAATGTTGTATTAGTTTTTAAAAGTTTTCATCTATGACCATCTCCAGATGTCTCGTTAGTCATGAATATATGTACATAAATTCGGCTTATTTATGTAAGCGGGATTCATTCCTATTTACTTGTGCGCATTCAGTCGAAATTTTTCCAGCATTTTATTGATCGCCTCTGCATCGCCCTCAACTTTGGCCTTATTCTGTTCTAGAATTTGCTCAAAAGTTGCCTGTTTGGTGCCAACCAAAAAGAAATCCTCATCGGCTATGGTTATGTGACCATCAGCTTCGGGTGCGTTGCCCTCGTAAATGTCCAAAGCTTTGAAATCAAAAACTACAGTAAGACTGTCAGTCAGGCAGACCATCGCAGAGTCCTCCACAAATGGAGTGTTTCACTTACCAATGCTTTTTATAAGCTTGCCATCAGTATCGGTAAAATTAAACTGGAACGTATTGACCACTGTGCGCTTAGCAGGATCCGAATCCTTAAGCTTGTTACGTATTTTCTCAATTATCTCGTCGCTTTTCATTTTGTTTTATGCGATTCAACGTATTGCACTTGTTGAGCGCCGCTGCTTGACTAATTTAAGTTTAAGCACTGACAGCAATTGAGCCTCAAGATTCAGCGGATTAGGGCAATGAGTGGCACAGCGCCCGCAAGATATTACGTTGCAGTCTGAGTTATTGTCGTTGCAGTTTTTGCATAATGTTCAATTAAAGTTAATTTGTTTGATAGAGACATGATTGAATGTATCGATGTAATGGAGGGCATGACAAAGCAAGTCACTGGAGTCGCTCTTTGGTTCCAAGTAGGACAGTATGTAAGTAAGGTATGTTTATTAGTAAAAAGGCGACTAAAACTAAAAACTAAGGGCTAATAAGCAAGTCAGAGAGTTCTTAAACAAATTAAGGCTTCCATAGTTTAAGCAAGCCATCTTCACTGTAGCTGGCCAAAAGATTTTGATGCGGATGATGTGTCAGACCAATAACATCTTTTTCGTGCACCTGCAGACGAATTCGTTAATAAAAAATACATTCAGGTTTATAAGTTACTTACATTCAGCGTACGCTCTAGTTTGCCTGAGGAAACAGAGAAACAATAGAGCACCTGATCCTCGCCTGCACAGTAGATAAATTCGCCGCGTGGTGAAAGCGTTGCGGATATGAAAGCACCTCCTTCACGCTTTCCCGATGAAAACGAGCGCACAATTTGTCCCTGCATGTTCATAATAACCACAGTATTCGATCTATTGCAGACTATAAAATGCTCTGGATTCTTGGGCAAAATGAGCACCGTATTGACAGCCAGCTCATTGCCCAGCGGTTTGTATGTAGCCACACACTCGGTGGTCTTCAGCGACCACACTTTTACTGTGCCATCGGTGGAAGCGCTCAGCACGCTGTGGCCGTCTGGCGTAAAGGTGGCCTCATTTACAAAAGATGTGTGACCCTTGAACTCTTTTAGCATCTTGCCCGATTTTAAGCCATGCAGACGCACTGTGTAGTCAAAAGAAGCACTAAGCACTTGACTGTTATCACGCGAGAACTGCAGACAAGTGATACCCATGGTGTGAGCCTTTTCGAATTTGCGCAAACATTGACCAGTAATGATGCGCCAGACTTTAATTTGACCATCTTGTGCGCCAGAGGCAACCATTTCTGAGTCACGCGAAAAACTAAGCGCTAGCACAGCCTGTTCCATCATCATAAACTGATCCTGCGCCTGATACTTTAAATCCTTACGCACTTTGCCGGTCGTAAAGTTCCATACTTCCAGAAAACCGTCCACGCTGCCTGTTATGAGATATTGACCGTCGGGCGAGAATTGTGCGCATTCCACATGCGACTTTTGACCAAATTTAATCTGTCGAAATAGCTGCGTGGGATACATTTCTTCCTCCTGGTCTCTCATGGCTGCCTTGCCACGGAACAAATCTATGGTCGTACCCGGCGGCAGCAGACCCTGATGCTGCTGCCATTTAAGCGCTTGGCCTAGAAGCGCCAGCAACCTGGATGACGGCACCACATGCACTTCACCGCTTAACTCTTGTGCAATGGCTGTTCGTCGCTTCTCCTTGCTGCTGCCTTCAGCGTAAGCCTCACGTGGATCAAAGTATGCGCGCTGCAGCATGTTCTCTACAAGGCAATAGTTGATAAGCTGGAATTGGGGTAAGCTGATGGCATTACTCACCTAAATGTATGTAACGCTCTGGTTCGTGCTGCTTCAACATGCTCATGGGATCTGTTTGTCGTAACAATGAACGCGCTGCACCCAATTCGCGCAGTTCTATTAATTCGAGCACGATTTGTTCATATAGATTGAGTAGTTTTTTATCTGGCAGCTTAAGAGATTGAGTAACTTTTAATACCGTATCCCAGTGCCCATTGGAAATATCCTGCACAAAGCCATCTACGCTGTCAACAGTATTCAAAGAGACGCCGGTTTCCTCCTGTAAGCAACGCATATTGGTACAGTGTTGACAGAGTAGCGCTGGTAAGGACTTACCTGCAATGTTTGCAGTGTTTTCAGCAGATTTGACTCCTTGAGATATTGTTGTATGAGGCGTATCACGCTGTAAAAGAAAACAATGTGCGTTTGAGTTGTTATATTATAGCTGCTGGGTACCGCTTATACTTACTCGGCAGACTCGATTTCTATAGACATGACTGTTTACTTTGCACTACAAATTTTTATAGGCAGCAATGCTTATTTTAATAAATAAATAAATCTGCGACAATACACACAATTTCTGGGGAGCAAGAGTAATTTTGAGTGTGGCCATAATATGCAAATGCATATATACCCCGAATACAAGCACTTCCAAATGATTGCGGAAAATACTAAATGCAAATTATTTAAAGATAGTCACCAACGAGTAACTCGTTATATTTACATTTAATACACGATTGTTTTTAAACATTCCCATCTATTTAATTTTTCAGCTACATTCCAATATTACTTAGTGCTTTTAGAGAAAAGTTTAAATTTGTTTATAAACTAAGCAGTCAAATAAATATCCATATTATATATATTTTGACGTGTTTTGTGACTTTCATAATTATTGTCTTTATTGTAGTATATTATATTTCTATTTTTTTGTAGTAACAGATTATATACAGAAACAATTAACACAAATTTGGAGTCCTAAATTTTTCAATCGCCTGGTTGTTATTACTGTACACCCATCACCGATTTTTTTGATTTTTGTTTAATATTTTCTAGTTAATGCAGAATTACTGCAATACTCTTTTATTCGGATTTTAATAATATTTTTTGTATTGCGTTTTCTCTGCAAGCATTTGAAATCAGCTAATAAATTTTAGTACAAATATTTAATACGTTCACACTGCTAGTAACTGCTTCTTCTTCTTGCTGCTTGTCATTCACAGCGCCAACTATATTTTTTATGGTAGCACTTTTGTCGCACATCGATTGCCATTGTTCGATAAACTTAATTCAGTTCAATTCTTATGCTCTGCTTCCTCACTCGTTAGGTCGTGCGTGCGCGTAAAATTTAAGTGAAAACGTGTTAAAACTTTTTAAATACTTGATATAAACGACGCAATTTGTGCCAATATTGTTTATTGTAATCGCAGCTAACGAAAATGTAAGCTTTAAATGCATTTAAAAATAATTGTCTTATATTTGTTGTTGATTTTTTTGTTGGTGCTGCTGCTGCGTCAATTCTCGATTTCGTTTTGTTTATGCGCGCAAAGAAGAGTAAAACTGCGAGAAACAGCAAGAGAGTGAGCTTAAAGCAAATTGGCAAAAGCGCCAACTGGGTTTTGTTGTTTTTGCAAATGCTGACTGCTGCTCTCCATCTATCTCTTTTTTTTTGGCGGCTCTCTCGCGCACTCTCATTTTGCGTTTTGTGGCTCAGTAGTAGATTTTTCAGGCGACATTTGCCATTGTGAATGGTTACGTTGGAGCATAAAGTTCGTTGTTTGTTTGTACGGCAATCTCAAGACAGCAGTCGCCCCACCCGCACACACATACACACGCACACATGGACTGCAAAGCGCGCGCGTCTGCGGCAAAAGTTTATAACAATAAATGATTAAAACGCCGGTGAATTAGGTTAACTACAAAAAGATTGTGTTGAGAGTGTGATATTTTGTTGGCGTGTTGCACAAAGTGGGCGAACGGTGCAGTTGCAACAATAGTGAAAACGACAACAACAACAATAGTGTGCCAATCTGCGCCTCTTTTTCGTTAGCTCGTTCTCAGGCTCGTCGTTGTCGTACTCGTCGTGATTCTGTGTGTACATACAATATATGTGTATATACATATATACAACAAAATTTAGCTTGTTATAGGCAGAAGGGGCAGCTGTGGCAGCAACAACAGCAGCAGGGGGCAAGAGGCAGCAGGCGGCACGCCCTTTCACTGTATGTGTGTAGCAGCAGCAGTAGCATCAGCCAATGTTGTTTTTTATACTGCAGAAAATCTGTAATACGCTCTTGTACTATATTCGGAAAACCCGTAAAATTTGTACTACAAAGCGTAGAAAATCAATTCAAAATTAATTTCGCTTAAAATGTAATTACAACAAAATAGAAACAAAACAAGACAAAGTTATAATAATGTGCAAAACATTTTGAGAAAAGCAACAATAATAACAAACAACAACGACTACAACAACGCATTGCGTCGTCGTCGTTTTAAACATGAAGATGGTTGATAAATCTGCCAAACTGGTAGATAAAATAGCTGCCAATATGAGTGGAGGAGGTGCTGGTGGCGGAGGTAGTAGTAGTAGCGGCGCTGGCGGAGGCCCTGCCAATACAGGCACTCCATTTGGCAGCACAGCTGCCGCTACAGGATACGCCGGCAGCGCTGCAAATGCTACAGCAAATGGACAAAAACCGGTGCCAATGAAGCTATTTGCCGCCTGGGAAGTGGATCGCACGCCGCCCAATTGTATTCCAAGGTGAGTGCATAACGTCAATTTTGGGAGTCTATTGTAGGAGACTGTCTCTAGTCCTCGATAGTCCAGGCAACCCCAACATCATTTACATAATTGTCGAAGTCTAACAGCAACGTCAACGTCGTTGCAGCAGTTGGCTGTCTGCGATCCACGTGAGGCTTTTATATTTTGTTTTCGCTCGATGACTATTTTTAGATACTATTGTTATTGCAGCAGCAACAACAACAACTAGCATAGTTTTAACTATTATTCAAAAACATTACGCTGTTGGTTTGTTGTTGCTGATTTTGTTGTCGTTGCTGTAAAGTGTTTACTTTGTATTGTTTATCTGCTTATAGCCAAACATTCGCTTTTTTTTGCTATGCTTTCTTTACACTTGCTTTTTAAGTCTAGCTTGTTTTGTAATGCGTTGCGAGGGTTGTCCTTTATGTATTAAGTATCCTTTGAATTTTTACCCAAGAGCAATCTGACGAAATGCAGTGTCGTCACTATTCCAAATGTCAGAAACGAATTTTGTAACTCATGGAAATTAATTTATGTGCATTGCTTCAATTAAATTTATTTTTTTTTAGTATTTGTTATGAGCTTAAAAAAAAATACAAATAAAATTTTTTTATTAACAATCCTTAATACTAATGCAGGTAAAGTCCGATTTGGGTTCAATCCACTACAAGGTCACTATTTCGGTGTTCTTAATAAACATATTCGTTATGATAACAAAAATGTTTTTAAACGCCATCTCTAAGATGTTTTCAATCAGTTTTTGGTCAGAGTTTGTCGTCGGCCAATCCATATATGCAATATTTAAAACCCTAAAGTATGATTTTGGAGCTTCTGCTCGATGATTTAAAGCCTTAAAAAGCCGAAATATCCTGTTTCGGGAGGCAAATCCTTGAGATATGGAACCGATACGATACGAGACTATATTATGAAGGGTTTTCGGCCACCGATTCGTTCGAACATATGTTAAAAGTATACCTTATGTCGTGGACCATATATTACGATTCGGACCACCTCATATTTTTACACAAAATGCAGTTTAATAAAAATAAGGATTAATTCCGACCTGGTAATTTTAATAGTTTTCATATAATAAGTATCCAACTGCCCATTTAGATCATCCTCAAATTAAGGAAATGCACCCCTGCCTTAATAATAAACGTAAATTTCTAGATTTTTTTTCGAGTTTCTGATGTCATATTGAAATAACGAAAATTTTGACCACTTTTAACCCAGATAATAGGATTCTTTTAATCCTTTTCCTCTCTTCGTGCTATTTTTCAATATCCGCAGGCATTTTTGACTATGGTGACATCCTTATCGAAAAATAATTTCCCTTTTTTAATTTTAAATGATTGATTTTGTATTTGTTTACAACTCTTGAAACTTTTCTAGCAACATTATAGACCTAGCGGAACTCGTATAGCAAATAACGTAAAAAGTAAAAATTTAATCCTAGACTTAACCTAACGGTACCTTAATTGGCAAAAACAATAAAGATTGTTAAATGAAAAATGATGCAAACGGTGTCTCCAAAAATCTACATACTCAAAATTAACGTTCTCCTGCTCATAAGTGAGATATGTATATAAAAAAATGTCTGCACATAAATAAATTTCCATGAGGTATGTTTAAAATGTATAAAAAAAGCTCTGATATTTCGGTGGGTGGTTTTGCTGCCGCTGCCTTGAAACACTTTAATTTTCTAGTTATAAAATGGAATTGATTAGAATTTCCAAAAAGAAATTATAGCTAGAGCTACAGAATGCTTAAGGCTGGTTTGATGGTGCTTTGTGGCAGTGAGTGAAGGTGACTTTATGGAATTGCCTTATATTTGCGTTGTTGGCTTGTACTGAATTTGTATAGGATTTGAAATTTCTAAGAGTAGTGGCTTGCAAACCAATATCTCTAGCATTGACTGTTTGGTAAGTTTCTTGGACGAAATAAATATGTCATTCTAACATAAATAGGGTTCAAACCTTCATCCTGCAGATATCAAATTCCAGCTGTTGCCCAAATTTAAAGCGCAACCCTCTTACAGTATTTGTTATTTAAGGCTTTGTGCTCGTGCCCTTAAAGCCAGGCGCAGTGATAGCTACCCAAGAGTATTGGAGGGGGGTGGCTTACCTTAAATACATTTCCAAATTTAAATACTTCGTCTTTTATTTATTTATGGCCTTTTGTGTATAATGTTTGCAAAAAACCAGTAAAGCATTCATTTCCTTAAGCAAATCGTGCTTTGTTATCTGGCTTTCTGCTTGTTCATAATCTTCTTCCAAATATTCCTACGCTTTTGTTATTCTTTTTGCTGTTTTATGTTTATTTTTATTTGTCCCAGTAACCCCGAATTTGAGTAGTTTTAAATTTTCGTGCGCTCGTCTACTCACAAGATTATGTTTTGATAACGAACGAGTCTATTTGACTATTTACCACTGACTCATCTGATACCAGGCGTTACTCAATTTTGCATTTTTTTAAACTAATTTGGCGCATATTAACCAAAGCGCTTGTCCAAAGATAATCCAATGCACAAAACTCTTTCTTTAATACGTTTAACTTATAGTAATTACATTAACGCGCAATTTCAGGAAGAGTATGTTTTTTTTGTTTTTAATGGCACTTGACGTGAGTTGTTATTTGGTATGAACTGAGTGATAAGCTAATTGCCAAGTTTTGAACAACAACTTTTTGCGAGATTAAAGGTCTAAAAATAGTTGACGTACTTTGTTAAGAGTTTCAATTTTTGCAAACTTTTCTTTATTTATTTTTGGCTTTGCAATTTATGGTCTCAAAAGATTGAGACCTTACCAAATCCTATTACAGCTAATAGTCCCTTTTCAGGGGCTGGTGTTCGTTCATGCAGTGTCTGCCGAGATACTAGCTCTTATCTTTAGAGATACAATACCAATTTTTTGGTGCATGGTTTGTTTATAATTATGGGCTGTTGGCTGCTGCTTACTAGCGATGTTTATAATTAAAAACTGAAAGAAAATTTCAAAGGGAAAGTTTTTACCCCAAAAATAAAATACATGCAAAGAGCGTGGCTTACAAATAGCTGCCAATTATTGTAACCAAGCCTTAATTACGCATACTACTTAGTAGCATGTCAACATTGGAGCAATTGGCGGGGGCATCAATGTATAACCGAATTTTGTTTTTGGGCGCAGGTTTTAGTCAACGCCGCCGCTGCACTTGCTTGAAGTTGTTATCTTTCGTAGCGTTTTATGTTTATGTCTTATCATTTTGCTTTTTTTGGCATTTGGGTTATAGGGGGCTCTGGGAACCCCCGACGGCTTATGTTTAGTAGTCGTGTAATGAGGAAATTGTATTTTTATGTTGATTATATCTACTCATAAATGCGGCACGTACACACACTTTGATTGGGCTAAGCTGGTTAGAGGTAATACCCTCTGTCTCTCTCTCTTTTTGTGTACTCAATTTGAGCAAAAAGACGTGCAGCTGACCCAAAGTCTACGCAGGAACATGCATGAATCATATAAGTTGGACACAGAGATTGTGCTCGCCGCTCCCAGCGTTTATCCCTATAGCGCAATCGATTGTCGCCTTCGACATGTTTTCTAAATCTCATGCTTCCTTGTTAGAACGCAGGCAGACCTATTGTCAGAACTCACGTGCAGATCCTGCTTCTATTCGTAATAAATACACGGACACTAGATATGCTGTTGGGATATGTTTTGTGTATTTATGAAATTTTTTTTTATTATATTTGCATATGTACATATCCGTAAAAATCAAAAGTCAACGTACGTAAGGCATTTTTGTTTACCATCGTATAACAAGTAAGGTTTAGGAACTGAATCAATAATTTTATAAATAGTTTATTTTAAAAGTGTAACAAGTGTAAATCATACTCATATCGTCATACTTCATATAAATAAATTTTTAATATCAATAAAACGGTTGCTATTCGATAGAAAATTTTACGACATTAATGAATCTGATTTCGGCCATGTGGCCGCCGTGGCTTTGAATTTTAAATGTGTTTGACGAACGGAACCATTGTTTTGATACTAAATTTCAACAATGTGGAAGCGTGGCTGTGGTGTAGGACTCTCCATAATCAAATGTTAAAAAAAACTCCACAAAAAGCAACTATCAGCTCTTAAATGCGTTTAACATTACCCAATTTGTGTAAGTAATACACGTTACACGTAGAGATAATTGTCTTTTTATTTTTTCTTCTTCAACCCTCCTTTTAAACCTTCCTTTTATTGCTTAGCCTTAAGCCAGCCTGCACACCATAAATGACGCGTGCAAATTTATAAACACATCCAATAGCGTTCTATAGACGACTTTGAGGTTATGCATACATTTGTCTGTTTACAAATACTTAACAGTGCTGTGTTTTAAATTTTTTTTGTTCAAAAATTCGCAACGTTCTTATCTGTCAATGCTTTTAAATTTTGTTATATACTATTTTTGTTTTGATAACGATTTGCTTTACTATTGCAAACGAGCGAATTTCCAGCAAAGATATTTCAACTTTATTAATAACGTGAAGGGAATACATTGAACTGAGCAACTGGAAAGTTGTGCAAAATCTTAACTGCCTGAACCGTGAACTCTATCATTATTATTTTATTTTCTTTAAATGTAAAATTCGGCAATTTTCAAAAATGAAATAATTAATTGATCTCTTCATTAGGCCTGTTCTAAATTTCGACTCCTTTTGTAAAGTCATAGAGAGTTCATTCCGACAAATGGTGTTCTAGATTTCGAATGAGTTCGAATTGATTTCATTTCGAGTGCTCGCGAAAACCATTTGTATAGAACATCTGGCTAGCTATCGATAAGTTCACTTGTAGAGTTACCACAAGTTTTCGAACATAACATTTATTTAGTTTTTCTTTCTGAGACAAATATTTTTAATTTAATTACTAATTTTGCACAATTTATTATATTTTTTGTAATAAAAATATATAATGAAAATTAATCTTTATTCGCTCAAGTGAGCACGTCTGAATTTTCTTATAACATTAAAAAATAATTCAAAATTAATTTAAGTGGCATTAATGCGTTAATTTAACTAAACAAAGCACAATAATTTTCATTTCGACAGATGCGAGCCAAACTTTTCAAAGCGAGTCGGCTATTTTTGGAATCGAAATCTAGTACACCTTTTATTTCGACTTCTACAGTTTTTGTCGGAATCAAAATCTAGAACATGCGTGAATATCACAAAACAATTCAAAAATATATATTTATTGGAGTGTAGTTAAAGCTGAAGTTTGCGTATTTTGTAAAACTAGCTTCTCAACTTAACAGCAAGAAAGTATTAGTACACTTGGCTATGGGTTCAGTAAAAGTTGAGTTGAAATCTTTTCAATTTTTCAACTTAACTTTAACATGCAATAAAAATGATTTCTTACATTTTTTTAAACAACTAACTTCAGAGTTTAAAATGTTTTGATGTAGAGCAAGAGTCATAGCCGCCGAGTACTTTTCGAATTGCCTTGACTGAAAAAAATCAATTCCTTGTAAATCCTAATACAAACCAAAACCGATTTGGCTGTTGTACTTAAACTATTTTGTGGCACTGTATGTGCACGTTTCAGCTTGGCCTTGCCACAATTTCCAGAAATATCTTCAACATATTTACATGTATTTGTTATACAAATAAATACGTACAGTAAAGTCGCAAAATCAATGCAAATAAATAACAAAAATAAAGCAAAACACAAAACAAAAATTGAATACGAAATTTCGAAATACAAACATATGTACCTACTTTCCGATTTATATAATATAGGTACATATACATCTAATACATACACAATTAAGCTTATTATATGCTTTTGAAAACTCGAGAGTTTGACACTCAAAATGGCCATTGACTTGCGACATAGATCAAATTTTGATTTTTTTGTTTTGGGCCATTATATAAGCCACTTTGACTTTCTTTGTGGCAATTTTTTTTTGACAGACGCACGTGTGATAGATCGCAGCTGCCGACCTATTTACCTAAAAATAATCCCAACGCCTGAACCCAAATTTTATTGTACAAATACAAAACATAAATTAAAATTTTAATTTACAAACTGTCACAAGTCTTTACTATAAATTTATTAAAATCTGCAAATATTGCCACTGACATATAATTTTGGTTAATTTCGTATCTCTGAGTGTCATAGATGTATTTGAGCTATAGAGCGAGACACATTTGTTTATTTTGCCAGCTGCCGGCTACCAAGCGCAACAGCAGCCGTAACCGACCAAGAGTCGATGTTTGCTCGAATGACGAAAATTGTTGAGCAGGTGAAGGGGGGGATTTTCGGCGCCATGTATATGTTTCTGTATCTATAAGTAGAATTTATAGCGCGACAAAAGTTGCTGTTGTTGTTATTGCTTTGCTCATGTTGCCCACAAATTTTAGCCTTGAACTTTTTCTGGGATTTCTGTTTTTTTTTTGGTTATTGCCAAAATACCAACTGCAGATGCGCTGTATCACATGGTTCACTCTCCCAACCGTGTGTATCTATGTGACCGTAAGCACTGCGTGAGTATGTGTTTGACAAATTGAATTTTAACAATTTGTGTTTTTCACTGACTGCACATGCTTTGCAATTTTTGTGTATTAGAACATAGAATTTTGCATTGTTTTAACAAAAGCCAAAGAGGAAAACGTAATTTTGGGAAACGCAAAATATTTGATACTCTTGGCGTTGCCGCCATAAATAAAGTAAGCTACAAATTTGTATTATTCTGAAATCAGCATTTTGGAGTAAGTAATGAAGGAAGTAAAGATATTTTATTGCCTTTAGTTAAACGATATCGCAACCCTTAACAATCCCACAACAAGCTTAAACATTTAAAAGGCACTGATGATATATTAAAATAAAATGTATTAAAATAAATATATCATTTTCTATTCTGAGCTATTCTGTAATACAGCTGAACTTCTTTAAGAGAACTTTTCTGTAACTAATTTTTACCAAAAAACTAATTTTATTAAGTATGCAGACCAATTTGTGATCCTATAACGATTGAGTAAATTTGCAGTTTACAGTCGAACTTCTTTTAAACGAGCTTTTCTAACTCTTTTCAACGACTATATGGGTAACTGTTACGAAAAAAAAATTGGAGTAGTGGATGAATAATCCGATTTAAGAAACTTTGATTTATTTTGTATTTGAAATCTCTCGAAAAATATTTAGGTCCAGAGCTTAAGCTTTTTCTATGGTTTTATAGAAATTTCTGCCAAATAAAATTTAAATTAAAATTCAGTTGAAATATACTATATAACTAGCATTGCAGAAAATGGTTGCTTGGGTTACAATTCGGTTGAAATCGAAACAGAATTAGCCTTTAAGTGATTTAGTGAAATACAAGTTTTTGGTTGGGTGCTATTAATGAAAGCATTATCAAAGCCAAAAGATAAAAAAAAAATGTACATAATTGCATCTTCTGAGAATTTTACAAAATGATTGCTTTGGATTGCAATTCGGTTGAATCGAAACAGAATTGGCCTTTGAGTGATTAACTTAAATTAAAGTTTTTGGTTTGAGATTAAGAAAATGAGACAAAATTACATCTTCTGAGAATTTCAGAAAATGGTTTATTTGTATAACCATGCCAAGTTGAAATCATAACAAAATTGGCCTTTGAGTGATTTAGTGAATTTAAAGCTTTTGGTTTGAGATAGAAAAAATTAGACAAAATTGCTTCTTCTGAGAATTTCAGAAAACGGTTTTTTTAGATTACCATGCAGTTGAAATCGAAACAGAGTTGGCCTTTGAGTGATTAAGTGAAATGCAAGTTTTTGGTTCGGTCTTTTTAATAAAAGCTTTACCAAAGGCAAAAGATAAAAAAAATTTGGGCAAAATTGCAGCTTCTGAAAATTTTAAACCGAATACCAAACTAAATATACCCCTTAAAACCACATCGGAACATACAACGCATACTATATTATATATTGCTGGGAATCGGGCTGTCATCCAACTAAATTTGCGTTGTCATTTCTTCTGTACTGTGGGTGTTAGGTGCTCGTAAATCTTTGTATAGTTCGAATACATGTTGGCTGTTAATGGCACTACAACAGACCTTACAAATTTATGTCGCATCGTTTTTTAGCCATTGGCTTAGCAATTTTTAAGCTTAATGTGCAAAACAAAAAAGTGTCCAATCGAGTCAAATAACTCAAGGAAACGACTCACAATGTTAAAGGGGGTTTCTGCATTATTCTAGTGAAAGTGTGACTTTGATTTATTTTGTTATCTAGCAATTTATAGTGGAAATAATTAAACTACCCAAAACCCATTCATAAGTAATGGCAAGTAAAATACTTGGACAAAAAGTTAAATATCTATGGAATGTTCCACGCCTGTCTGCTGCGTCAGCGCAGACTCTTGAATGTAATTGCAATCGGACTAAGCCAATCAATTTCTAAGAAGTGACGAGCGCTGACCCAAATAGCTTAACTTCATATTTCATTCACCTCATCCCACCCAAATTAACACGTTTATGTAAAGGTACCCAAAGCGCATTAACCGCAGCAGACTTAACATAAACTCCCGTCGAAACGGTTCGAACCGTCGGGGCGGCGGATTCAGCATTAATGCATTGCCACTAGAGGTGTACGGTAATGGATGTTAGATCATTAGGGCCAGTATATGCAGTGTTGTTTATAAACTGTAAAAGCAAGAACTGGAAATGGAAATTAAAATCGTGCTAGAATTGAAAATGGGCCAAGAAGAAGAACTGCGTAAAAGTTAATTAAGTTAAACGTATGCAAAGATTGTAGCAGAGTTCGGAGCTCTGGATCACGCCGACAGCTGTTCAAATGTTTTGCCTTTCTAATGAAAACACTCTAGTTTGTTTGCAAAACGTGTCCAACCAGTAACATTACAAACAACAACAATAGCAACAGCAACACCGACGTTCAATTGAGCAGCAGCTAAAGCTTATAAAAACAGATAGTAATTTAATATGAGTCAGGTCAGGTCGTCAGGAAGAAGCAGCTATATCAGAAACAACAACACTGAATAAAAGAGCGGACTGCTTTGTTGTGTCAACACAAAGGTTTATGTACTTGCTGCCACTTCCTCGGGAACAACAAAGAGTAGCCAAGTGCTGAGCGGGTTTAAAATGAAGAAAGGCGTAAGACCCACACCCGGCTCGCGCGCCCTCTTTAGCAAGCAACTCTGTCAAGCAAGACTGTGGCTGTGGCTGAATCACGAACCGCCGAACCGAGTAAGATTTTTGCATTTGCCTTTTCATGTTTGCTCAGCGCTTAGACAAAGACAAGACTAGACCCTGTCGGACTCTCTGTAGTCTGGATTGCCAGCAGCAAGTAGTAGCAAAAACCTCTAGCTGCAGCTCAACGTCAACGTGGACGTCAAGTTTGTTGACTTGAGGAGCAGAGCTCCTGGCGGCGGGCAGGCATAGAGTTACTTTAAACTGCTGCTTGAGACAAAAACTAAATCGATTTCCATGGTGCTTCCGTTCATATGTTGCGAGGGTTGGCCTTTATATTTCCCGAAAAGAGAAAAATGAAATACATGTGGTGAGCATGAAAAAAAGTTGTATCTATGGCAGCAAAAGAGTGATATCCTTCTCATAACGCTCTTTCCGTATTTCAAAGGGAATTCTATCAAAATTTGGATATTTTCGTGAAGCATTCAAGTCATGAGAACCGAGAATTTGATTATCTGTAATGATCAATGCACTTTTGTTTTTGTCAATCGAAATAAGACAACATCTAAGTATGCGAACCTAAGCAGTTTTTAAATGCCCTAACAGAAAGAAATCGTTCACTATCAAATCGGATCTTTGCGGCGCATGACGCATCAATACAACAATACTTAATTATTGGCTTGTGTCAACCTAATCATCGGATCATGTGTTGTCATAGTAAAGAAATATATTTTTGCTTAATTTATCGAGATCACCTTTCGAGTTCGAGCGCACTACGAATAAAAGTCTCTATTAAACTAACTGATTTATCAAAATTTGTTGATTGTCACGGTTATAAATGCTTTTGGCTTTTTGAACGAGATCCTTGTTGATGGATCAAAATAACAGCATAATTGACTGTTGACAAAACTTCATGGACAGCCCTCGTTTCTTATAGTTTGGTAGTTAAACTAGCCAAGCAATCAGATTGACAGGCATCTCGACAAGCACAAACTTCTGCTTTTCCCCGGCCAGTCCCATCCCAACAAGCGGATGTGAGTTGCATAAATTTTGCCTTGTCACAAAGTTACACACACTTGTTTGCTCATAAAACTGCAATTTATTAGCATATAAAATTTTGTCTTTTTGAGACAGTTGAGCCAAAGCAAGTCATGACTTTCAAAAAATACAATAATGACTTAAGCTGTTTGTGTTCATAGAGTTCGACAGTGCACTCCGCTTTGAATGCACCAAAAGCTGCAATAAAATTGATACCACTGTCATGTCGATGCAGCATGTTGATGTGTACTAAATGGATAGCATAAGACATAACCAACTAAGAAAAAAAACAGCAACTTGCCTGCCATCACATTTAGTCAGTTTAAAACTGTCAAGTCTGATTAAGACGGCACTGCAAATTGATAGAAATGAATGAATATTAAATCATGCATTTAGATAGAAGGCGAAAAAAAAATTTTGTACATATATAGGAAATATTTTTAGTATTTCAATTCAATAAGTTTTGACAAATCACAATGAACAATATTACTTCAGTAACGCTTCAAAATTTTGAAACTTCGGACAGATCGAATTTACTTTCGCAAACCTATTTGTATAATAACACCCTCTTTTTGCGTCGGGGGTTAATAAAGGAAGTTAGGAAACGTCTCTATACGTTTTAAAATATTTATTTGCCTCATAGTTAACACAATTTTAAAAGCATATTTTTGTTTTTTTTTTAGTGTATCAATAAAGTAGTTTAATAAATGCACGAAAAAAAATTTGGATCATATATAGGGTGTTTCCTTTTGAAGCTTTTCCGATTATACTATACACCCTTACCTAGCTTTATGGCCTAGATACGTTCCACGAAACTTTGCCGCAAAGCGAAGAGCCGTATAAGGAGTCAATTATGGTAATATATTCGTACAAATTTAATGAGATTGTTTCCGAATTAGTTAAATTTGTAACATGGATTATCATTAAAAATTCATTTTATCTTTTTATTTCATTTAAATCAAATATACATACATTTGTTCATAAAATAATGACATACTCTAAAATCCAACAATTATCTATAAACAAAAATGAAGCAACTCATGTTACATAAAATATGTGTATGTATACATAATTTTTTTTTTTAAATGGCTTTGATCTAGAAACGATGATGGCATAGTAACCTGCAGACCACTGTCGTCATCATTTTTCGCTGGTAAGGAAGGGACTGGCTCAAAAAAGGGTCCAACGTTGTTTTTCTTGCCTTCTTGTCTATTTCGTTCTTCAGTGATTTATAATAGCTAACGGCGGATTTAATTCCTCGAGAAACTTTGGCGCTATGTTTATTCCTTGTTCGAATTAGGAAGAAGCTTTTGACAAATTTAATGGATGGATAATTCGTTTGTTTATGAAGATATCGCAACCAAATTTAATATATATAAAAGTTTTTATAGTTTTCAAGCACTGTACCAAATTTAATTAAAATCGGTTGACTATATCATATAGCTCCCATATAATAAAGATATCGTAAGCAGATTTGGTATTCTAAAGTATTTTAGAGTACCCAAGCTTTGTACCGAATTTTATCAAAATCGCTGACTATATCATATATTGTAGCTCCTGTAGGACAAATCACTAAAAAAAAACGGTTTTTAAACAAAATTTGTTGTGTTTCGTTTGTTTGTGAAGATATTGCAGATATTGTGAAGATATAAGCACTGTATCAAATTAAATAAAAATCGGTTGTCAATATCATATAGCTCCCATAGGAACGATCAGTCAAAAAATCATTTTTGTTTCAAAATTCGTCTGATTTTGGTTGTTTATAAGGTAACCTAATTTGGCAATCAAATGTCTTTTGGTGTTTATAAGGGATTTTGATGCAAGCTAGTGGTACAGGGTATCCCAAAGTCGTCCGCACATGACTTTAGAGTACGCCTTTTTTTGTAGTGTACCCATATATTAGTTTAATTGATGTTTGATCCCAAATTAAACAACAACAAATGATATTGAAGCTAACGAGCTGCTAAACGTTCATAACTCATATTCACCTACATGTTGTTGAGAAAGCGATGCCATATGAAAGAAAGCCGGTTTCATATGCAATTCGATACGCGTGGCTATTGAAGATACCAAAAACTATTTGAAAGTGAAAGGCTACCGGGTACCCCGCCATATGCTTTACATATGGCCAAATAAACTGAACATAAACCTCGTTTAACTACTACGACTGGACACAACTGAGCGCCAATGTTGCATTAAATTGCCATTTATGAGTAACAAAAGCCACATTAGAGATAGAGTCTGATAATGACCCCAAATTTTTTTTTTTAATGATTTAGCCAAGTTAACTGGCAGCTTTTGTGCTGCTTTCTAGTGCTTTGGCAATTATGAAATGGTGTCCCAGAGCCAAGAGGGAAGAAGCGCTGTGGTTGTTGGCCTAGAAATGGGGAAAAATCTTTAGCATAGAGTAAAAGTGGCGCTTGACACAGAATTTCTCATGTATGCTGGCTTTTAATACCATGTATATACTATATACTAAAATATAATAAACTTTGGATTAAATAATGTAATGTATTGCCTGCTAACCTTTGCTTGAGAGATTGGCAAGGAGTCATCGAAAGTTGTTGCCTCGCTCTGCAATGGGATATTTTTTTTTTATGCTACGACACAACGAATCGGAATGAAATTGTTCAGTTTGTCGAAAATTTTCAGAATTATTTTGTTAATCTGGTATTTTTAACCAAATAAATAAAGCCCCGCGCAATACCTCGGTTTCTATGCCACTATAGAGCGCTTTTCGTGTTTTCCAGTATTTCCGATTCCACTGCTCCTTATTTGAATCTTCATCGAAGATTAATGAGCTCTTGTTATTTTTATGATATGTTTATTTAAGACATACCGCAAAATGAGTTCAAGCAGCAATTAAATAAAATTACTCAGGTTGGTTTGTTTCAATCACTGAACGGTGGCCACATTCTGTATTAGATATTTCTTGTGCTGGTCATGTAAACAACAACAGACGTTCTTTGTTTATGGCTAAAGTATGGAAATACCCACACTTGGCATCTTGTGTTTAATATCGCATACCATATCTTTAAGCACAAACAAATGTCGAGCATTTATAATTTGAGTCATAAAAAAGCTTTCGAATATATATCTATAAGAGGCGAGTGCGTCGAGGTAAGGGCGTCAAGATTCCTACAAATAGAATGACCAAAGAATTTAAATTTAATTTCACTTGCATTAAAATGCAAAATGGGCATCCATCTGGAGTTCTATGGGTTTTGCGAGTGTATACTATGTATGCAGCCCGGCCATCCTGTGGTGCGAAAACCCGCAGCGTCTCTGGTGGCGATCAAAATTTGAGGCACAGTCAGGCAAAGAGAAAGTTACGTCGGTTTATAGCTTTGTGTGTGTTATTTCCTATAATGGAGACCTTTCGTTGGGAGTGTGCCCTCACTTCTGCCCACAAAAGTGTCAGTCAGTAGTTAATTTTATTAGATGGTTTTACTCCATCCGTTCCTGTGGAGAGCTTTAAGTTATTGGGTAGGACATTGACATCCCTTGCCCTTTGCTGCAATATAAAGCACACCCCAAGTGCTTTCTTAGGGGTTGGTCTATTTTGCTTGCCACAAAGAATTTGTTTTTATTAAACTTTTAAACTGCAAAAAGTCAATCCTATTAGATTTACTATTCATATCAGTAAAGATATGTTTAACGAATTAAATTGAAAAACAGCATGCTTTCTACCATTAAGAAGCAATTTAAAAAAAAAAAAAACGGATTTTGTTTAGTACAATGTCGTATAAGGGGTTTCGCCTCCTGGTAGCTTCGTTTACCAACGAAGGCCAATCTCCTTACTTCCTACTCAAAACACATTTTTTAAATAAATCAATTTGGGTAATTTTACATATTATTCTATAATAAGTCAAATTGTAGAGTTATAAATGTAATTTTTTATGTAATGGTGTAGTGTATGGAAACTTCGTCTTTTCATTATAATTATCATTAGGCTATTTTTTTCAACCTAAATAAATTTGCGTCAATTTTTGATGTGCTGGCAATGTTTTGGGCAGCCGCTCGGTCTACTTATACACTCAATACAAACATATATGCACAAGGCTTATATACCCAAATATATACGTACTTTATATGTGTAAAAGTATGTGTACGAGTATTTGAATTATGTAGTATAATTTTAATACAAAATATTTTTATACGAATTTCTCATGTTCAGTGTCAACAAAATCCAAAACATTTGCGTCAAACAAACAAAGTGGAACCTCCAAATTGGCTACAGCATTTTCAGGCATATATAATATACTAAATAAAGTGTGGCAAATGTAGGGGAGTAGTGTAGTGTTTGTACATTCTTTTTTTCACGACATTTTTTTAGTTTGTCTTATATTTAACGAGCTGGGGGCATGAAATTATTTAAAAATACGTATATTAATTTCATTAATAGAATATAGTATGAGTTTTGCAGCGTATTAGTCATTAAGCTTGCCTAAGCCGAAATCAAAGCCGTTTGTCTCATTTGACTGCGTACAGTCAATTTCAACTCTATATGCACTCCATGGCGTATGAGTAATGTGTTGACAAATTCATGCGGCATTATTATTAGTTATTGTAAAATGTATATGCGCAGTCATATATATTGATATGTGGATAGATAGATGTATATATAGATACACACGAATTTAAGCACGTTTGATTTCCAAGCGGTTGCACATATTGTTAATGACCTATATATCATATAACCACCAAATGGCCATAAAGCATTGTCAGCCGTCCTTCAGACACACCCTCTCGCTTCAACTTTTTAAAGCTGTTCCAAGTACTGATGAGTAGTCCAAGGCATTGTTGTGGCTTCCATTGCTTGCAAAAGTGTTTCATTATTGATGGATGGTGGTTGGATGTTGCGCACACTTGGTTACTGATCTGGCCCACTACTTCATATGACCCATTAAAGTCAGTTGGCGGAATACTTAAACAACACTTAACTGAAGTTGTGTGTTTTGTACAAGCCAAGATTTGCAGTCTATTAAAATGGTTTAAATAACATCAATAATTAATTTTACTGGCTAATTCTGGCTGTATCTATTTAAAAAAGGGCGGACTTTTAATAATCTTTATCAAACATTTTCACATTGTTTTTTTTTTTTTTTTTTTTTTATTGTCCGGCACTTTACCTGTTGGCTATTACAACATTTTTAATTAGCCATCAATTATTGATAGGTGTTAGTCCCAACGGGGGGGTTGGCCTGACGTTGTTGCTCTAGGCAGTGAGTGAATGAACCGCAGTAACCTTTCCTTCACGTGGTTATTGCTGTATTCTCCCATTCGTATAGCAAAAAGTCTCAACCCAAAACAAAAACAAGGGAACACAGTTGTTCCACTTTAAATGATTCTCTAGTTAAATTTTCATAGTTTTTTCATTCCTCTTACCCTTTAAACAAGACAACAATTTTATTGTCTTCGTGTATGACGTTCATATGTCATAAATGTTTGTTTTATTTTACAATATGTGAGCGGGTCTTTGGTGTGTGAAACTTAGAAGTGGTCCGTGAGTTTTTTTTTTATTATTGGAGCTTATCAAAATGCATCAACAAACCCAGAAACAAGAAGCGCTATCTTGTGTTATGCCAGAAAATTCTAACAATCGCGAAAATTGGAATCTTATATATTTACCGATTACCTCAAAAAATATATGGTTTTTGAACCGTAGATTATAAAGAGATTGGTGATTATTTCTAAAGATTTGAAAATACTGCGAATATTAATTATTACAGCCCCTATGAACACATCGAAAAACAAAATTCCGATAACTCCAGTTTAAACGCTTTGATTACTTTATGTTGATGCGCTAAAGAAACCTCTGGTATTTAGTACCACTCTTAAGCACAGATATTTTTCGTGCGTGATTGGATGCACTGCCATCTCTAATGAATGCTTGAATTTTTCGTTCACATTGAAGCTAAACTGCAATTTAGTGGCTAATTGTAGCAAATTACACGCAGTAGTTACATCGATTTTTGTTGTCGCTTTTGTTGTTTTTAGTCATTGTAGAATTTTTTTTATATTGTTAATCCAACTGAATGGATGCACAATTTTGGTACAACTACTCCGTGCCATTGTTCTCCAGCCACATGGCTGTCATTTCCGGACGTAGTTTTCGTAGTCGTGGGACGTAATCTAATCGTCAGCGTCGTCGTCGTTGGCTTACTAGACAGACCATGCGTAGTTTCTTCTATAAATTAACTTGAGGTCTGGCGTATGCATAAATAAAGAGCTACCGGGGCCAGCTTCGCCACTATACAATACAGCGCATACAAAATGCATTTGATCAATAATACAATGACCTAGCCAACAGTTACCACAACAATAATGGAGTTGTGGGTCCTGGGTCAGATCTGTGGGGCTTGGTAACATGGGAGCAGCGGCACAGAAGTCCGACGACGCCTTGCTACAAGTTATGTTTATGTCGATAGCTAATTACAGTTCATCATGTGTTGGCAGTTTGTTGGTCTGGCTTGAAAGCTTTGGCGTCACGAGCACGCTTTCCACAAATCGCCGTCTAATTATATACGCCTCATCGGCCCACGCCCAGGCCCAGACCCATGCCCACTACATAATACCCGACCAAGCGTTACACTTACCCGTACTCACGCCCACCTACACAAGCTGAGGGTATTAGTTAGCGATATGCAAAAACCGGTTTCATGTTTTAAATTCATTAAAACGCTGAAGTGATTCGTTTGGTCGAGCCCAATTGGTAGGCCACTATGAATAATAAATCATGAGTCATGGCAACGCACGAAAACTGGCAAAAATCCTATAATCCTTTGCGCCCCGGTAACAATATCAGGCACTGCAGTCAAATAATGTAAATGGGCCGGGTCTGCCGCCAGCCAAAACTTGAACGAAACCGTTAAAGTCGCCCCAAATAACATAAACAAGTTTTGGACGACAGTTTGGCGTCACGCGTCAATCGACGTTAACTCTCTTTGTTCAAGCTCCTAGTTGTTATTGCTGCTGTTGTTGTTAGCGTATTTGTCTTTGGCTTAGAGCAAATAAATATGTACCAGCAGAACTTAAGCCACTTTACTTAACTTTACATACTCTTTTACACTTGCTTGTCGGCGTAAAGACGTGGGCGCAAGACCCCTCGTGTTAATAGCTAAGTTTGTCCTTGAGTCATTCTGGTCACTTATATAAACACAAGCTTGGGAACACAACTATATATTGCATTTTATATAGGGTGGGCCTTCAGTTGGTTTTCTTATTAAACACTCACACAGAAATTTGAAGCAATGCACACATAACGAATACCCTCACCTTAAGCTATGTGCTTTTTTATTTTGAGAAAACATGTTTGCAAACGCAAATATTTTCAATACTTTGAATACATTTGCAGTTGTATCTTTTGTATAACCAACTCATAAAATTCCGCTCAAAAGCATTTGCAGCACGCAAAGTGCAAAAAATAAAAAACAGCAATTGTAAATTAAAATGTTTACAAAATTACTAGTTAACTATCTCGTTGGGTGTTAACAGACAGCACTCTCAGACTGCTCTAGCCCCCACGGCACACTAATTGACTAATGGTCTAATCAACACGATTTCAAAAGTTAAACATTGAGTACTTAAACTACTGCCTCATATATAGTATATATAAGAGTCATATGGCAGCAAGTTACCCCATTTAAACTAGATGATGACTAGGAACAAACGTTAAACAAATTAAATGGAGCGTGTTTCAGTTGGTTTTGGATGAAAGTTCTTTTGATGCTTAAATAGTGTCAAAAGTGCCAGAAGTAAAAGAAATATACATTACAAAATGATCTACGAAGTTAAAATACTCTTGCTGAATAGACTGATGTTTGTAAGAAATACATATGTGTTTAGTCAGCACATGAAAAAAACTTAAAACTAGTTAGTAGCTTGTAGTAGTAGAAGGTCTTGTGAATTCGCGTTCATTTCATTGTTACATTGCCTTTTATCTTTATACCAGATTTTCAATATTTGATTAATTCCATAATTGAAGAGGGAAATCCAGAATATGGTATTTTATCGTTGAATGCAGAGTTATATGCATGAAGTTTATTTCGAAATTTGCATATACTCTTCCGCAAGTTAACTAATCTTTTGAAGACAACACACCAGATAAATATTTTGAACTTCAAGCAAAAAATAACAGGCACGATGCATGGGCACTTTCTTTAAATTCTGAAAATTTTTCTTTCATCTACAATTTAATTTATTAAAATAGCTCAATCTGTTCAGAAAATATGATTTTTGCAATGATTTTTCGGCTTCGATGCCAATGTGCGTCGTTAATCGAGCATTTTTATGCATTTTTGCCCGACCAAGTGAATACCCCAAAAATTATGCGCTTCATAGGCCAATGAAAAATTAATTTTACAACAATAATTTAATAACCAGTAAAATTTCCAACTATAATTTACTAAGCCAAGTTAATGTATTTTCATAAGTTAAAATAATTTATTTAGTCTAAATCTTAAGTTGATTATGTAAATCTTTCACATTTATTTCGTTGCTAAGCTGAAAACCAATTTCAAACGCGTTTTTGCTGCAAATATAATCGCAATAGAGAGCATTGCTTTGAAGGCCTTAATAAATTTTAATTATAAACTTAATACTGTCATGTGCCCTTAAATCAGTTTTTTGGCTTTTAAAGCAGAAATAATGTCTGAGCTTTTTCAACTTTTAAATTAAAATTATTTTGTAGTTATTAACAACATGCGAAACTATAATACAAAAATTTATTTGGTGAATCTGACTCTGCGATTAAGTTAAGTGTATTTTTAGAATTATGCTTTTAATATCAAGGAATCGGGCTTTATTAGATAGAAAATTTTATGACATTAATGTTTAAATATAAATTTATAAATAACACTTGGAATGTCGATTTTCAGGTGTTCAATTGTCTCTGGCTTATCGACGTAGACAACTGACTCAAATTTTCTGTGCTTGTAAAGTTGTTTCGTCAAAAATTGGCAGCTTTATCTCACTTCAACCAAAACTGGTCTTCATCGGAGAACAAAAGTTTTGAATGTTGATAAAAAATTTAAACAATTTACAAATGTGTTGTTTTGGTATAAGTTTATCCACAATGAAATGTCAAACCAAATCTAAGCAAAAAGCAACGATCATCTGTTAAAGGGGTTGTCAGATAAAGTTGTGTTGCCAACTCAAAGTTGTGAACCTCTAAAAAAAACATGCTTTATAAAATATTTTTGTTCAAATTTTCGACGTGGGTGTCCGAAAGCTCAGCAGCCTTTTCCTCAAACCGCCTTTGTAGCTTCTATATGGTAATTGCACCATTTCAAACTGTTTCAAAGGCACCTCGGAATCTTGCAAACTCAATAGAAAAGTTTTGACAGGCCTAAGTCGTTAAGTGACCACAGTTCGTTCTGCTCGTACCATGCCAAAATCAATGCAACACCCCTCAAAAGAGAATTAAAAAGCGTGGAAATTGTTTGGCAACCAACTCGTCCCCAGCAATAGTGGAGGAATAATGACAACATCGAGAGATAAGCGAACCACCGCTTGGTGGTCAGTGATCGCTCATCATTAAGTGTTCTAGGCAATGCGCCAGTGACACAGTTTCATACGCCGGAAAGTGCTCTTGATTGACGCTTTTGCGGTTTGAATTTATCTGCTGTATGTTTATTATATTGTTCCATATGGTCACTTGCCTCTCCCTCTATCTCTGTTTTATTGTTGTCTGCTATGGTTTTAATGTACGCAATCAACAACAGTAAACTTCCACTAATCAGTTTCAATTTAACGCTTTTCCAATGAGTGTTAGTGGGTGTGTTTACAATTGGAACACACTGTATTCGTACACTCTTTACTTTCAAGTTTAATACAATGCAATGAACAATATCGCCCAGCCTATACTATAGGTCGGGGTACGTTAATGGAAGGAAATATTATATAATTTATACCAAAATATTGTCGTATTGTCTGTTTTTCTAGAGATAAAGGATCGAGAGTATGAAAATTTCCCAATATTCCAGTGGATGTTCGATTATGCTGTGTACCTACTGTATGTGCTTACTACTGCAGCTCTGCTGTTTATCAAGTAAACGTATTGTGGCACATTTGCAATAGTAGGTGCAAAGTAATAAGTCTATAGACATTGACGAGCAATTGCTTGCTTTTTCTGTGTCTTTTTGCTGATTTCTTTTGGCATCATCATTCATCGCTCATCTTTGGGTTTTTTTGTTTATTCTTTTTTCACTATTCATGTCTGCATCTTTGTGTCGCACGTGTTGCCTGGCTGGTGTTTTATTTTGCCTTTAAAACCATTTATCAAAGCAACTAACATAGCCACAAAGGGAAACAATGTGTCAGTACAATGAACTGTGGTTTGGAAGAGAAAAGGAGATGAAAATGCATGAACAAAAAAAGTCATGAGGAAAAGCTTTCCGCAGAAAAACTTTGACGCCTGTCATTCATAAAAATGGATTAAAAGCGCTTAACAGACAAAAAAAAAACTCTGCACAAACTTATTTAAACTTGTTTCAAGCTGGTCAGTTTTCCGATGATAAAACACAGTCTGTCAAGTCATTGACATTATAAGCACGCTTGAAATGAAAAAAAAAATCTCCCAAAGGAGATAAAGGGATTTTGCACCGTCGGAAATATGAAATATTAAAAGAGCGGTTTTTAAAATCAATGCAAAGGCTTTGCATGCATAGTTTACAAATTAAGCGAATTGACGGTTTATGTGCTGACCCACATGTCATTATGGCCATAGGAATGTCTAGACGCGCTTTGGACTGCATTAATTATTAATTAAGTTATTAATTACGTTGACACTTTGGGCCCAGTCCCCCTGGGGCTATCAATCAAGAAAATGCACTTAGCTATTTATACAAAAACGATAAAAGCCTTTGTCAACTTCTTTGCATTTCCATATTCAACAATAATGCCGGAAATTATACAGTAATCGACTCGGTGTCTGAGTGTCATTCACTTTGCTGGACTTTGTTGCTGTTGCAATCGTTTCCTTTTCGTAATTTGCTTACATTTATTTATATTTATATACATATTTTTTTACTATTAAATATTTATTTATCACTTTAAATAA
This sequence comes from Chymomyza amoena, assembly GCA_037043745.1. Classification (NCBI taxonomy): domain Eukaryota; kingdom Metazoa; phylum Arthropoda; class Insecta; order Diptera; family Drosophilidae; genus Chymomyza; species Chymomyza amoena. The sequence goes on along the minus strand of JBAMAX010001685.1, from coordinate 71,034 downwards.
GGTTTAAGTTTAACAACTTGCTTTATGTGTTTTGTTTAATTAATATTAGTTATATATTTTTAAAGTTATAAATTACAATTTGAGGTGTATTGTCGTTTTAAAGTCAAGGTTATAGTCAAAAATATACAAATTTCACCTCCCCTTGCCTATAAACTGCTTCAATATTTGACCTTGCCTTATTATGGTTACAAGTGACCTAAGCTGGTAAGTGGTGCGAACCCCCCACTCTCCACAATCGATTCACCGTTTTTTCTCCCACACGCTTCAACATATCAACTTGAAACTTAGCCCATATACTATAAATAGCTTCTCTGACGTTTCGAGTTTCATCACAATCGGTAAAAATTTATAGAACTTATAGGTATAAATATCGAATTTCACAAAAAAAAAAAATGTAATTCCAACTAGAAAGTGCTTAGTAGAAATATGCAGAAAAAATGTTTTCGAGAGAAAAGGTACAGGGTATTCCACTGTCGGGCACCGCCTCGACTGTACCGCCTTTTAAATTTAAATTCTTTATAGTGTGGTAATCTCTCTCACTAGCATAACAAAGAGCAATTAATCAGGAAATCATTTATTTATAGTGCTGCAATATAATAATATCTTAAATACAACAAAAAAAGCACAATGAAGTTTTTATATTTTTTTTCCCCTAATTAGTTTCCAAGTTTTCAAAAATTATGTTGCTACTACTTCTACGTAGATAAAAATGTATGCCCAATATTTATTATGCACTTTGGTTTTATGGCTGCAAGCCTCGTGATTTTTATATTTATTTCTTTTACGGATTGTCCATCTTTCCAAATACACACACTTTTCCGGCTCGTTGCAATGTTTGGCTTGGCTGCAGCTTGCATTTTATTTCTTGTTTTTTTTTTATCCATTTTTCAATTACAAATTCTCTGTTTTGATTTGCTCTCCAAACGAAAACTCTTTGCGTCAAATTGGTTTTTGGAAGTATCCCACAGTCTAATTGTTGTTGTTTTTGGCTTGTGCTGCTTGAAGAAGTTATAAAAGCGTTTATAGTAGCTTTTTGCAATTGGTTTTACACTATAACAATATTGGGCTATATTAAGTTACTGCAACACAATTTTATGAAATTCGATTTGTTCGAAATCACAATTTTTTCATAAAGAAAACAGCTAGGTCGTGATATTTTGCGTGTTTCTGCCAATCGAATTTTATGATTTAATTCCGTATTTTTCAAGCTGTATTAAAATTTAAAAAAAATATTCATTTTCATTGTCATAATAATGAATAAAAACTACAGGGTGTTTTATAGTCAGGATGTAACTTGCTAAATGTTACGAAGCAGAAAATATGGCATTGATTTTATTTTTCAATTTTTTTAATTTTTGCTAGCTAAAATTGCAATTAAATAAGATTTTCGATTAAGAAACAGTTTAAAACTGTTTGCATATCTTCATCATTGCAGTCATTGTCGGAATTTCTTTTTTGCCCATTACGCATTCGACGGGTGACACATATTCTTAAAAATAAAAATTATTACAAATACATAAATATAAATTGCTTTCAAATTGAAATTGATTGCCAATTTAAAATAATAGATACTAATAATAATAATATTATTTTTGAGAACCTTGTATTTTTAAAAAATTTATAATAAAAAATTGTTATTAGAAAAATTTTATGAGGGGTATATATTATACTTTGTAATATTATATTACTTTGTAATAGCTTAAGCAATCTATATCTGTAATTTTCAGTTGGGAATAATACTGTTTCTATAATCTTATGCCTTGGTTGCAACATTGCGGATGCTTCCTTTTGTCATTGGCAGGTATTAGCTGCTGCTTATTTAAAATTCCCTTAAGTACTCATTACAATATCGATGTCCTACCTATAAATATAATATTATCTAATTATTAATTGCAATTTTTTCATCTCTTTCAGACTCTGCTCACTGACAATAACTCGTCTCTCCATATTGACACCGCTGCCAGGAGACACAAATGCACTCTCACTGGCAGTTAAAATGCAAAGCTCCAAGCGCACATTACGCTCTCATGAGATTCCCATAAATGCCGCAGCCGCCGCTGCTCTTTTGCAACAGAACTCCCTGGCTGCCGCTTCCATGCAGGGCAATTCACCGGTAACTAACTTAGGCGGTGCCGCACTCATTGGTACGCCCGGAAATGTGGGTAATTCTGGTATCGGAACTGGTCAGAGCATTGAAACCGAACTGGACTTGCACTTTAGTCTGCAGTATCCGCACTTTATCAAGAGAGATGGCAACAGGTAACGTTATACATTACAGTGCATAAATTGGTTTTGTCGCTTGACTAAGCAGGATTTCCTCTTTCGGCCCATTTCAGACTGGTGATATTATTGCAACGCCGCAAGAAATATAAATCACGCACCATCTTGGGCTATAAGACGCTTGCCGAGGGCGTAATACGCATGGATGCTGTGCTGCAAAAGTCCATGGATATGACCATCGAGTTGACCGCATCGGGCAAGAATGGCCGGCCGGGCACTGTGGTGGCCTGTTTGCGCGCCGAGCGCGTCTCCTCCATTCCAGTCGACCATGACAATAAGAACAATAACAGCGTGCTGCTGGCAGGTAAGTTTCATTAAAATAAAAATTTTAAAAATGGCTGGTTTGCTTATTAGCATTGGAATTCCAAATATTAGCAAAAACATTATGTGGAGCTCTAAGGAATTTTTTGCCAAGTTCATAACGAACAAATAAATAATAAGAGAGCTAAATTCCATACAAGTAAAAGTGTAAATGACGCACATTTTTGGAGTTGGTGTAATAAATAATTAGTGGGCCACTTGGCAAATGATAACAGCTGTGGTCAAACTGTGTTGTAGATGATGCTGAGTGTTCGTCCCATGGTGGGACTGATGAGCTGTTCCGCTGACTTTACATATGTTATAAATGGTTGTTGTTGCGTTTTTATACGTTGCAAATGCTCCCAATTAAATTTTATGTTTATGTTAATTGTTTGTGAATTATTTGATTATGACGGAGAGTGGGAGAGAGAGTCGCGCATCTGTGTTGATGACGTCAGCAGTCAAACAATGTCAATGCTGCATATTTCAAATACTTACTTTTCTGTTCATCTTCATCAGTTTATTGTTTTAACTACAACAAATTTCCCCATGACAACAACCCAACGACGCACAGTGGCTCGGCAGCCGCAAAAGCGTTGCAAAAATCAAAATTTTGATGTAATCGTTTTATTAAACCAATACATGTATCTTATTTAGAATTTTCCAAGGATCACGAATATATAAATTTTATTCAATTCGGCAGAATAGCTTAGTTCCTACATCCGCTCAAAGATGAGTATATTTACAACTACAAAAAAAATCTTAATTTTTGGAAAAAAATTTAATGTTTAAAGTTGTTTTGTAAAAAAACAATGCAGCCAATTGCTATTTTTTTAATTTCTATAAAAAGGTATATAAAATTTAAACATAAACGAAAAAAAAAACAGTTTCAATCTTTTCTAGTTTTTTTATTATTTCCGTTTGCCTGAACCACTATATTTGGGCCACTTTTTCAACTTTGAAGAAAATAAAAAAAAACCCAATTTTATGTATTTTTGTGTTTTAACGTAAATATGTTTGTTATTAATCTATTTACCTACTCTAAAAAGATTAATTGCGTGCATTTGCGTGTTTGGCTGTAAGACCAGTAAAAGCCTGGAAACCCAACTACAAAATATACTGCCGCAGGTATAAGAAGAAGAATATGCACTAGATGCAGGCACTAAATTGAGAGTTGTTTGCTTATATTTCGACTTTACAAAAAAATAGCCTACCTGTTACATTTGAAAAAAAGGGTTAATCAATCCTTTTTTTGTATTTCCAGGTAGTTGTAAAACATATAATATAATTTAATTTGTACCTGTTACTTTTTCCTGGATAAAGGCTTAATATTTGTATATATTTGCCTGAATACATCAGAAACATAACAGTTTTGTTTTGACTTTAAAAGAACACACATTGCAGTAAAAAGTATTTTTAAATATAATTCGCAAGCAGTGATTTTATAAGTGTAACGATGTCTTTGGAAAACGTAAAATTATTTGAGTTGTTCAGAGAAACTCCATAACTTCGAAGGAGTTCGTTTCGGCAATCGTGAAAGAACTTAACGTTGAGGAAGCAAATATAGATAAGTTTGATGATTTAAAAGCCAAACTTTCTCTTATTTACGCCCAAATAAAAGCAAAGTGGCAAAATTGTAGTCGCTCCAAAGGAAATTTTGTTAGGAGACACGAAAACTGGCTAAAAGGGTTTACGCTTATTGAAATTTTGCCAGAAGAACCTCAAACGTCTACGCACCGAAAGAGAGGAAGACCTGCCAAATGTTTGGACGAGTGCTCAAATTTTACTCGAAAGAGAAAACTTGCCGATGCCACTGCCGATATATCCACGGATCATCTATCGGAGGCTCTATCATTAAAGTACAGGAAGGATGATGAAAATATAAGGTCGCATATAACAAAGGTGGTTGCTGATGCAAGCCCTTTGCGACTTAATAGGATAAAGGAAAGCATCCCCACACCGCCAAATTCCCTACCTATGGACTACATCGCTGAAGAGGCTTTGGCATTGTTTATGGAGTTGAATCTGTGTCCAAGGGAAAATATACTATATTGCGGGATTCGCTAATTCGGCACAATGTCAGTATTCTTCCTGCATACCACAAAATTGGATCGGCTAAACTGAACGCAGTACCACAACCAACGATAGTGACGGAAGTCTCAGCAGAGGTCAAACTTCAAGACCTCATGGATCATACTGCAAAACGCCTCATTGAAAGTTTTTCTGAAAATGAGATGGAGACTCTTCCAGAGAACCTCACACTATTTAGCAAATGGGGCTGCGATGGATCTTCTGGCCAAAGTGCTTACAAGCAAAGAATAGCCACAGATGATGAAGGTATTACAGATGCAAACATGTTTATGGCGTCTGTTGTCCCCCTACGACTAAAAAGTGAAACACTGGAACATTGGAAAAATCCGCGCCCTTCATCTGTTCACTATTGTCGCCCGATATTGTTTAAATACGCCAAAGAATCTTCGGAATTAATCAGGTCTACAGTAACCGACATTAGGAAGCAGATTGAAGATATAAGGCCTGCATTAATTCAAATCAAGAAGGAAAACAACCATTGCTGTGAAATATGAATTTTTTCTAACAATGGTAGACGGTAAGGTTCTTAACGAATTGACAAACACTAAATCAACTTTGACATGTGCTTTTTGTAAAAAAACACAAAAGGATTTTCAAAATTTGGATAATTCTTTTATTGAAGAGGAAAATCTGGAATTTGGTATTTCTCCATTGCATGCCAGAATTAGATGCATGGAGTTTATTTTAAAACTTGCATATACTCTTCCGCAAGTTCACGATTCATTTAAGGACAACACTCCAGATAAAGAAAAACAAAGTTTCAGGAAAAAAAATACAAGAAGATTTTAATAAGAAACTTGGACTGAAAGTCGATTGCCCCAAATATGGATATGGTAATACAACTGATGGAAACTCATCCCGCAAGTTCTTTGAAGAACACAAAACTTCGTCAGAAATAACTGGAGTGGATGAAGATATCATTAAAAGATTGGGTACTATTTTAAATATTCTGAACTGTAAGGAAAAATTAACGGCAGTAAATTTGGTGAATATGCGACTAAGAGACTGCAGAGCTGCTACTGGAAAAATATCCGGGAAAGAAACTAACTCCCACACTTCACAAAATTTTGGCACATGGCCAATCTATAATAGAATATCATTGCCTACCCATTGGGGAGATGTCAGAAGAAGCCCAGGAATCAAGAAACAAGGATTATAAAAAATTCAGAGCCATAAATACTTGTAAAATATCGCGATCAAGGGAAAACCAGGACCTTTTTAATATGTTGGCGGCCACATCAGATCCACTGGTTGCATCCCTTAGATATGTGCGATCCAACACTGAATTGCCAAGTAGTTATTCAAAAGAAATGTTAAGTCTTTTAGATATCCCCTCAAATGTAAATGTTGATGATTATTTTACAAAATATGCTGATATGCGAACAAATATATAATTAAAATTTTCTTCATAAATATGGCGAATATTGCACAGGCAATAAAATCCAACTTCAACAACATATTGCGCAGCTCTCAGACATCGTATCATCACATATGAGTACTTATTTTAAAGCCTGAACATATTCCTTGTAACTACAATATTTATTTCATTAAAATATCTTAATTGGATTAGAAAATATGCAAAAAATATGTACATATTGTTCAAGAGCGAATATTGCACAGTCCACAAAATCCAACTTGAACAACAAATTGCGCAACTCGTAGATATCGTATCACCATGTATGAATACTTATTTAAAAGCCTAAAGATTTTTCTTTCAATTGCAATTTAATTCATAAAAATATCTCAATTTGTTTAGAAGATATGATTTTTGCAACGGATTTTCAGCTTTTGAGCCACTGTGCGACGGCCAAAAAAATGCAGAACAACGATGGAATATTATTAGAAAACAAAATTTTGTTGGCTATTTTTGTATATCAAAGTGCGCCAAAGCACGAATTGTGTAAAATAGCTTAGTCAGCATTTGCAATAGGAAAATTCTTTAGTTGTTAAAGCTATGTTATGTTAAACGCGTGACTAAATGGGAACTGAGTGGTCCCAATACCTTTTCTAGATGGTTGCTCATAGAAGCTCTATAGGATTGATAACAAGGTCTTCTTTTTCGGATCTCCACATTGTGTTGTGTTGACTTATTGTAAAAGGAGGGGAAAGGAATTGGAAGGATCAAAATTATATGGGGCCTCCTTAGTCACCTAAGTCTCTCTTATTGCAAAAATATTGAGGACTCGATAAACGCATTCTGATACGCTATGGGCACATAAGCTAGACTACGCAGGTCGTCAAAGAATAGTTTACCCAGAAACTGGGCTCGTCTTGATTTTAATATTTGGCTCGATACACTCTGATTTGAGCCGCTCATCTGTTTGACGACCAACTAACTGGCTTCAATTACAAAAAAAATCTTTGTCAGTCGTTGTTGATTATATATTCACCGTAGCAGGGATTTTCTTTACAAGAATCCCTTTATCTCAATCGCACTTTGATCATATTCACCGGTACGTCTTGCGCATCAATAATATGTGGATTTTTTTGTTTGGACCCTTCACGTCTAGTCCCTTTCTTGTTACAGGAGCCTTCACAGTATCTTTACCACTTTTTTTGAACAAAACTTTTTTAAAGCCTTCAATATTTTTGCGATTTCGGGGAATTAACAGCAATAAAATTTTTTATGAACAATAAAAAAAAATTCTGACAAATTCGAAAAAATTTATAATTTGTAAGAGTATACATATTTTTAGCGTGTACCAGCTCAAACAGTCTCCTAGACCCTGTGAATGAACAGACACAGCTATGTCAAACCGCCTATTTATAATGATCACAAATACATTTAGTTTGAAGAGGTTACCCTATTTTAGTATACCCTTGAGCTTATAATGTGATATCGTTGTGCTTACTGAGATGCCCTATTTTTCAAACTTTTCGGATGTTTAAAATGTGCTTAAAATTTATTAAAAACAAAAATTACGAAATTTTATAAATGAAAGTTTATTTTAAAATTAACATATGCATTGGGTGCCAACTAAAATCGGCTAGCTCACAAGAGCCACCCATTCCAAAACTTTTAAAAAATCAGTCGCCTGGCTGCTTAATCCAATGCATTTTGCAATTCACACAGCTGTCAACTTTAAGGCACAACTTGGACAAACTTTTTGCTATAAATCTGTTAAGTTGTGGCCATGGTGTTCCTGTCGGGTCATTTTGTCATTACACTAACCTGCAGCTAGGCCATTTGTTACCTTGTCATCGTGCTCAAGGTAAAGGGCATTGGGAATGAATGGCATACGAGGTGTTGGCTGTCATACACACGGCGAATGCGCGTTTTTAATGGCTGCCACTAATTCATTACAGCATGGAGCACTTGAGCAAATTTGGCTAGTGTCACCATTACCAAACTCCCTGTCGAGCGTTGTACAATTTTGGATATCGCCGTCAACACGTGCTCATTGCAAATTGCTTTTCACTTGATTAAACATGCATGAGTTAGACGTTGTATTGGGACGTGTTTTTGTGGCCTTGCCACACCAAATGTTGCAGCAAGCAGCTTGCAACGTGTCGACCCGACCGTGCCTGCATAAATTTCCAAGCGACATACATACATAACCATATAAAGATACATACGGAAAGATATCTGGTGATAGCCTCTTTGCTCTGCGTGCACATCGCATGGCAATGAATAGTAGCACGCCCAGGCATCAGACATACGGATGAACGGACGGACGGATGGATAGCCATGCCAAGCGTCAAATGTCAGCCGCAGTCGCAGCCACCAAACGACCAACAAAATTTTTTAGTAGTTCTCTTGTTTGGTGTTGTGGAAAAACTTTCATCTTCTATTTTTTATTTTTTTGTTTTACTTGGCTCTTGTCCAAGAGGAGACACACTCGTACTAGGACCGAAGGTCAAGTCTCAATAGAAAACATTGCTCACTAAAAAAAAACTAACAAAAATGAATGAGTGGAACGCTCTGGTGTAGCAGAGCGATAGCATTTCATTTGTTTAAATTTGAAATATGTACTTTGAGCTATTTGCTATTTAATACTCTATATAAAGGTATTACAAGTTTTTAAAGCCGTCCGTCAATGTACGAGCCCAAGGAAGGAAGACCTGAGAGCAAGAAATATTTAAACCTTTGTGGAAAATGTGGTACATTCGAGGCGGTGTCCGACAGTTGAATACCCTGTACTTTTTCCATCGAAAATAAATTTTTTCTGCTTATTCTCTTAGTAGGATTTCCAGTTAGAATTAATTTTTTTTGGGTGAAATTCAATATTTATACCTAAGTTACGTTAATTTTTACCGATTGTGATGCAACTTGAAAGTTACCTCAAAGAGCTATTTAAAGTATATAGGGTAAGTTTCAAGTTGATATGTTGAAGCGTGTGGGAGAAAACACGGTAAATCGATTGCGGGGGTGGGGGTTTTTTTGTGGATTCATTATTATCATCATTATTATTATTCGATGTCACTTGTAACCATAATTAGGTAGAGTCAAACATTGACGCAGTTTGTATATTTATACTTTTAATAAAGGACTTGGGGTCTGCCCCGCCTCCTTCTGTCCGTTACATACATTGCAAAAATGTATTGTAACCCTTGTACTTTTAAGTACAGGTTGGAAGCAAAGTTGTACACCTCATATTTTTCTGTTTTTAGTGACTTTAAAGTGTGTGACGATCTAAATGGTAAGCGAATAACGAGCGCAAGCTTGCTTTGGAAAATGTTCGATTTTTTATACCCTGTACCGTATGGTACCAAGGGTATATTAAGTTTGTGCAAGCCGAAAATGTATGTAACATATAGAAGGAGACGTCGGAGACACCCCAAAGTTACCTAAAATATGATCAGGGTGAATAGAGAAGTCGATATACCCATGTCCGTCTGTCCGTCCGTCCGTCTGTCCGTCCGTGTGAACGCCTAGATCTCAGAGATGGTAAGAGCTAGAGTTACCAAACTTTCACATTAGATCCCATATTATTCCATAGGAGGCAAGTTTATTTAATTTTTTGATATTGGGGATAAATTATATAGCTCCCATAGGGGTGTTTGAGACCTCGACAAAAAAAAAGCGTTTTAGATGAATAATTCGTTTGTTTGTGAAGATATCGTAACGAAATTTGGTATTCGAAAGTTTTTTATAGTTCCCAATCACTGTACCAAATTTGAAAAATCGGTTGACTATATCATATAGCTCCCATAGGACCGATCGGCCAAAATAACTTTTTTAAAGAAAAATTCGCTATATTTCGTTTTTTAATAAAGATATCGTAATCAGATTTGGCGTTTTGAAATTTTTTAGACCACTTAAGCAGTGTGCCAAATTTGAACAAAATCGGTTGACTATATCATATAGCCCTCATAGGTCCGATCTTCCAAAAAATCAATTTTTTAACAAAATTTGTTGTGTTTCGTTTGTTTGTTAAGATATTGGGACCAAAGTATTTTATAGTTCCTAAGCACTGTACTAAATTTGATAGGACCAATCGGTCCAAAAACACGTTTTTTATACAAAATTCGATGGGTTTTGTTTGTTTGTAAAGATATTTGAAATAAATTTGGCATTCATATCTTTTTTAAGGTATTTAAGCACTGTGTCAAATTTTATTGAAATCGGTTGACTATATCATATAGCTCCCATAGGAACGATCGGTCAAAAAAAAATTTTTTTGCTTAAAAATTCTTCTGTTTTTGGTTTTTTGTGAAGAAATCGGACTTTATTACAAGCTAGTGGTACAGGGTATCCTAAAGTCGTCCGCGCCCGACTTTACGTCCGCCATTTCTTCAATCTCTGAGCGTTATAGACAGATCAGTTTCTTAACGATTCAAGAGTTATTAGAAAGCTAGTATATTTTACGATATACGCGTAAAACGTTAACTGGTAACGCGGTATCTTTCGCTAGTATCGCTTCAGTTTAAAATTGAGAATTTGCTTGCAAATGAGAAATGAGAAGGAAAAATAAAAGAATACAAATACCTTTTTCCTCAACCTATTTCGTTTATTGATTTTTCGCTTTATGCTGTGCAATGTCCGGCCTCCAAAAAGTAAAAAAAAAAGTATGTTTTTCCCACTGCGGCTGCTTCTGGGGCCGACTCTGAATGTGGCAGTGGCAGGCAGAGTGACGAATGCCAGGCAGCTTGTGGAACACCCGCTCGTTGCTTGCTTGCCACACCCAAAGCGGCAACATTGTGGGAGTTGATATGGATGTGGATGTTGCTGTTGTTGGTTGTCAGATGTGCCTGCCTGTGCTTGGCACCATTAGTCTGGCGCTCCTTTATCATGTGAGTTGCAAAATGTATTGGAACCAAATGAGGTGCACACACACACACACTTTGGGTGGTGCTGCACGCCTTTGGCATTTTGGCCTTTTTTGTATGTACGTGACTCTGTGTGTTTGGTGTTGAAAAATTTTAACTTGTTTGCGTTTGGCATATTTCATGAATTTGCCAGGTCTTCCATCAGTACTAATCAGTATTTGAATTTTTTTTTTCCCACCCATTCCAAATGGTTTGTTCAACTCTCTATTATGATTATTTTGCTTGCTGAAAGTTGGAGGCTTTAAGAGATGCCTCCTGATATAACTAACGCCCACTTGCATTTATGGATACATCTGCTGTTGACGACTGACTGCCACTTTCTATGCCAGCTTCGCCAACGCCACTGCTGTTGCTTCTGGACAAGGACATGAATTAAACCATTTGTCCTTGTGCGCATGAGATAAGCACAAAACAAGTACGACATCTATATATAGTCGTATAATCCCGACTACGGTAAACACTGTGTAGTGAATGTATACTATATACATTCATTACACGATTTCGCAAACACTTATTATTTTTTATTCCTTAGATAAATAAGGGGATTAACAATGATCAAACTTTGGAAGACTATTAAGGTGGTGTGAAGCAGGACTAAAAAATTTGTAACTACATTTATCTGTTGATTACAAATAGTTTGTTGCTTGTAAAACTTTTAGGCAGAAGCTGCTCCAAATCCTTTGGTCCTCGGTCAAGCAGGAAGGAAGGACTTGAGTACTGGGTATATACAAAAGCAACACTTTTGTTGCGCTCTTATACAAGTTTTATTAAAATTGTATGTGTGTATCTATAACTGTATTTGTTGCTGTCCTTCTTACTGTGCATAATATGCAGCCCCCGCAGGCAGACAATCAACACACTCTACAACCCCTGCGCTCCCGGCTCTTCTAATTCGCCTGTCGAGTGTTTAATAGCAAAATGCGTAAATAATACCGAGCACACCTTTGTCGAGCCGCACGCATTGTTCACTTGTAGGGAATGACACTGCTCCCATTGGTAACATTTCCACCAGAGTATTGACAATCTCTTATCGCAATGCTTACAACAAATGCGTCCTTCCTGTCATCTAATGATGCCAACAGGAAAAGCTCCTGAACGGAGTCACTCGCTTTGCCAAGGTCAAATAAAATTTCTGCGTGTTCTACTGTTTTGCACCGTTCCGAAAATGTTTATTTTTATATAATAAAATACAACGTACGTACTCTTGGGGTTTTCTTTCATATGGGCCACAAAACAACAAATTAAATCAATGTCTACTATACGCATTACTCATATGCAGAGTTGATGCTGTTTGGTTAGGTTCACGCATAGCTAATTTTCTTGGAAACTATCGATGTATTTATGTACTTAGCTGTTATATACAGTGTGCCACAAAACTCATGGTACAGCAGGCAATTTTACACTTAAATGCGAATTCCTCCCCAATTGTTTAAATTTTCCAAAAACTAATGATGAGGTTTTCTTAAATATATATTTTTAAACAATAAACAAAAAAAAACAACAATTCAATAACAATTAACAATAACATTCTAAAAAAACTAAAAAATGGCAGTAATTCAGCGCCACAAAAGGTTATGGTACACTTAGATGGTATACCGAATTTACGTTGTTGCAGCTGGTTTGTTTTGGTTTTTGTAACGGGACTTTTTTGTATATGCTTTGCCTTAGTTTTGTATGCGCGTGTGGAAATTTTCCGCTGCCAAAATGTGCATTATTAACTGCAAACGTGACGCGTACGCTCCTTTCAATTGAAGAACGCAAAATATTATTGAATGTACACGTAAAAGATGGAAATTCGTATTCCGCAATTGGAAAAATTTTGTCAAGACCCCGGTCAAGAGTCCAAAAGGCCATAACTCCTTTAAAAAACGAAGATTGGGCTAAAAACAAGCCCAGGAATGGTCATCCGACGAGTATTCAATGCAGTGTGTTTTGGGTCATTGTCTGATAAAAGTGGAAATTTGACCCAAGACCAAGGAGATCGGGACTATGTTGGATGTTTTTTTTAAGAATTTCAATGTATGTTTTATGATCCATAGTGTCATCTATAAATTCCAAGCTCTCGACGCCTGCAGCACCCATACAACCCCAAACCATTTGACCCACCACTACCGTGCTTAACCGTCTTAATTGTGTATTTGGGTTTGTAGGCATCTCCAGGCCGCCGCCGAACCCTGTAGTGCCCATCTGATCTAAAAATGTTATATTTCGACGTATTGGAGAATAAAACTTGGCGTTAGAACGTGGCGGGATAATGCCTGTACGTTTTAGCAAACGCAAGTCGCTTAAGCCTGTTTTTCTTTGTGACATGTGGCTTTTGTCGTGGTGTGTACGAGCAAATTCCGAACTATTTTATGGTACTTCGAATGGTTTCCGGATGCACAGTCTTTTGAAGTGTTGTCGAGATAATCGAACTGATTTTTACATCGCTTTGGAATGGGTCTTTGTCTATAATATGTTTAACGCTACGTTTGTCTCTATTATTTAATTTTGTCGGATGACCATTCCTGGGCTTGTTTTTAACCCAATCTTCGTTTTTTAAAGGAGTTATGACCTTTTGGACTCTTGACCGGGGTCTTGACAAAATTTTTCCAATTGCGGAATACGAATTTCCATCTTTTACGTGTACATTCAATAATATTTTGCGTTCTTCAATTGAAAGGAGCGTACGCGTCACGTTTGCAGTTAATAATGCACATTTTGGCAGCGGAAAATTTCCACACGCGCATACAAAACTAAGGCAAAGCATATACAAAAAAGTCCCGTTACAAAAACCAAAACAAACCAGCTGCAACAACGTAAATTCGGTATACCATCTAAGTGTACTATAACTTTTGTGGCGCTGAATTACTGCCATTTTTTAGTTTTTTTAGAATGTTATTGTTAATTGTTATTGAATTGTTGTTTTTTTTTTTGTTTATTGTTTAAAAATATATATTTAAGAAAACCTCATCATTAGTTTTTGGAAAATTTAAACAATTGGGGAGGAATTCGCATTTAAGTGTAAAATTGCCTGCTGTACCATGAGTTTTGTGGCACACTGTATATAGTACTACTACATATGTGCTGCATACACTTTGAGCTTTTTCGTGGAAATTTAATGAGTTAATTAGAATTTCCCATAGATGAGCACTGACAAGCGACAAGTGTAGGTTAGGTTCTGAAAAGTTGGACAAATGCCAAACACACGTGTGCCAAACAGTCGGAGAGTCGTCTGTAAGCTCTTTAAACGATTTTGTTTGACTTGAATGTAAATTTTCTGCTAAAGTGTCAGCAATTATCGCTTGAATGTATTGGCCTTAGAAACAGATACAAGAGCACATATACTCACACAGCTTCTCCACTCACACATGGCTGGTCATCATTAAGTTGTCCGACGACACGTTAATAATAGCAACAACAAATTATGCTGCCAAGGAATTGACTGGGTTTAACAATGTGATGCAGACAAGACGCTGCCCGATAGTGGGATACTCTGCGCCCGCTCAACTAAAGTCAATATATTCGATCAATTTTCCTTTGAGCATTTGTAGGTAACGAGTTGGAATGTTTTGTGAAAATGTCAACCAATTTTGCGGATGTGACGCAGCTTACAGGGTAGATTGTCTTAAATTGATGCACTATTGCCTACTGGGTGGCTTTTTATATAGCCGCTTAACTAACTAAATCTGACATACCCTTGGATTATAGGGTATTAAAAAGACATGTATGTAATTGCAGTTATTACTCTTGCCGCTGTCATTATTGTAGTGTACAAAAAACAAAGACCAGAAAGCCAGATTCACAAAGATTCCAGTAGGAGTCGTATAAGCCAGAGACGTGGTCAATACAAAGAGACAGACAAAGTTCCAAAGGCGCGGACTGCTGCAGCTCCACTTCACAAACAACTCAAGCAAAACAAAAACTTCAAGTTGGCCAACATGCTTGTTCAACATTTGTGATACTCTATTTGAAGAGTTCATAGCTTTTCCAATGTTGTTTGGAACGTACTGAGACCGCAAAATGAATAAAAGCAAAAGTGAATGTATGAATTTCTTATAAACTAAGTTTTGATGGCAGAACAAATGAAAAATATTCCATGAAAAGTATTCCATGTTCAATTGGTTCAATGAACTTAAAAAGGATATATATTTAAGGGACCCCTTAAGTTCTGTTTTTCTTTTCGTGATTTGGTTGCTTGTAGCATTATTTTTGTTTCGATTGTCTGGTCGTTGACATGCCAATTGCCAACGAAAACAATGAAAAATAATGCCCAAATACGGCCCATTCATGCGTTGGCTTTTGATCCGCTCCGTCATTTAAGAGGCCTTTGGTGAAAAATTCGCCCAACTCACTTCCTCTCTGTCTCTGATGTCTGAACGGTTTCATGTAATCTGTTATTATATCATTTAACAGTATCTTAAATGCTGTCAAAATTTACACTCTCAAAATAACTGTTGAGCATATAAGTTTTCAATTGAACTTTTGTCTTGGTCTGACTTCTTTACGATATCTCTAACATGCATCTACCCAACGACTGAACGATGAACGACACCTCATCCACTCACCCACCAAACATGCCTTGAGGCACATTGTGCACGCGATGCTTTTCAATCAAGTAGAAAAAATACACTATATAGAGTGTTGTGCCCGAAATCGCTTTCAAACAAATTTCAACCTTTGTAATAGAGAAATTAAGGAAGCGGGATGGAAATCTTACGGATCCCGTCAAAATTTACGAGAAGTGTGGGACTTGAATGAGTTAGAAAACATGAGGCTTGCGTGAAATTTTTGGATGATCACTCGAACATAATATTAACTTTTGTCATTATATTTAAAATTGCTGACAATGATCGATCCAAGTAAAGTTTCCGATTACATTTTGTGGAATAAAAAATTATTTCTAAGAAAGTTACTTTAACACAAAAATAAAAATAAAAAAACGCCATAACTTTTTCCAATGAAGTATTATCATTGAATCCTCCTTTTAAAGGACTTTGCTTTTGATATTAAGATCCATGCTGAGAAACTTCCGAATTTGTGAGTCTCAAATATGTTACAAAGAAAATTATAGCTCTGTAAATAATCGTTCTTACTCCAAAACTTACTTCATTTAGCCTGCCAGCAAACAAAGCGAGTAGGTGGCGGAGCTCCCTAGTTTATTATTTTCCAGAAATTTAAAATGAAATTTCTGGCACATGCCCGATGATGTGTATTTGTTTTCGAGTATGTGAAGTGAAAACCGGCCGGTAAATAAAATAAATATGAGATAAGGCGGCAAACAAGCGACAACAAAAACAAAACGAAAAAAATTACACACAACCAACGGAGAGAGATATAGACAGCGATGGTAACGATGACAACCAGTTTACAAGGCTAATTGCCTGACAGGTGGGAGCTGTACCATATCTTATCGGATTACAACCTTCGGCTAAATAAATAATTAAGAGCCAAATATAAACTAGAAATTAATTAATCATCTTGTATAATAATCTCTGTACTATGCACAAAGTCAACTGAAGGAAATGGCGCCTAGTCATAACAAATGTCGAGTGCAATAATAAACATATTTATTTAAAATACTATACATAACATACATATATGTTCTATTCTTGTATACTATATGTGTATGTACAATAACAGCCAATAACCTGGCGACAATTCGATGCCCAACTAGCCATTAATAGGCTGAAACGAACTGTATAAATAGCACTAATGAGTACTTTTTGAAACATGTGCGTGTGCGTTTGTGTATTAGGAGTAGGAGTGTATTCAGTGTGAGTGTTGACACTTTTGAGTGTTTTTCGTTTATACTCGAACTTATAGTTATACTCGAATTTATTTACATATAGGGAGAAAAGGCTAACAGGTGCGCTTGATTCACTATGAAAACGCATAATAATATAACTCGATTTTGGTTGAGACAATTTCCTATTGATTTTAGAAAAAAATTTCACTCATTGCTCACAAGTACGAGGGTAGACACACAAGTATGTGTTTATGAACTTATTGGAAATAATTTACCATATAAGTAAAAATCAAAAGCAACTTTGCTTTTCAAGATGACTTTGAGCAAACTTATAAGAAATTTCATACTCAACGTATACGTATTATATTTGATACAGAGACATCTGAGAAACACTTTCGCCTTCCTATCAAACAAACTAGCTGTAATTATATGTAATTTTGATGACAAATGTGAAAAACACTTTTCTGCACTTTATATGAAGATATTTAATTAATATTTCTATCTTAAAAAACTCGCATTTCTCAAAAATAGGTTAAAACTACTCCTATTGCCAATTTTGGCTTCTCCAATTGATTCGTAGTTTCTTTATCAGCTTTTTGACCCCGCCATTGATTTCAAATATAAACAAAAAATTTCAATGTGACTAAAAACTTTTTAGTAAAAAGTTATCGGATTTTTTAAATAAAACGCAAAATAGTTAATCTTCTTCAATATTTATTTAATCTCCTTCAAAATATGCCCCTTCTGAAGCAATAAAGATATGCCGACGCTTTTTCCAATCTTCGGGACATTTTTTATAGGCGTTGGCCTGGATGGCGTTCAGCTCTCTCGTCGCATTCTATTTTATGGTCGGTATGGAGTGGCAATTTTAGTTTTGGAAAGAGGAAAAAGTCACACGGGCCAAGATCTGGACTGTACGGTGCCTGGTCTACGGTATTTATCAAGTATTTTGCCTTAAATGCGGTCACTTTGGACTGGAGTTCGTTCTAAACGTACTCTTGTGCCGAATAATTCTTCTTCCACTGAAAGTTTACAATAAATCGATTTTCTCAATTTTTTATCCTTTTTCCGAAGATAAACACTTTGGAGGTAAGCTCGTTGAAAAGCCGATACATACTTTTCCACAGGAAGCATAAAAAAAAATCGATTAATTCTAACATAACTATACACTAACTTAGGTGAAACTTATAAATCGATTTTCTGAAGATTTATCAAAGATACTATCTTATAGTTGCCCTATTCAGCCCACTTTGTCTGCTGGGAGCCGCTAAAAGTTCTCTGGAAAAAATACTCTTTAATATAAAAACGATAACTTTTATAGTAACTCTCGGTTGTTTTTATTTTTTTTTTATTTTGGTGAGGTGAGAAAGTGCCTCCGCCAGCAGTGATTGTTAATGCCGCTCACTCACACCCCGCTCTCACGAGATAACGTGAGTATATTTCTGCCGATTCATTGGCGCTGCCAGCGTCGCCGCCGCTTAATACCATACAAAATATATTGAAGAACGTCATTGAGGCCCATTCATTTCGCTCTTGAACATACAACGAAGCGTATCGCGCATACGAAGCAAACAGACAGCAACAGACCCTCGTAGTCGAAATAGTCGCAAATGTCGGGAGCTTTAACTCGGTGCCGCAACAGTAATAATACTTTTTAAAAATTACTTTCCGCGATATCTTGTGATTAATAAACATACTTATTTAAGTATAAACAAGTTTAATAAAAGATTGTCAAACCTTAGTGTTGTGTAGGGGAACGCGTGTGTTTTTTATTTTCATTAATTACGCAGTGGAAAAAATAAATATACATTACTTACTATATAAAAAAAAATAAAACAAAACAAGCTGAATAAGGCAGCTAGCAACAAGCCAGTTTGTTGTACGTGCCTTTTATTCGATCCTAACTATAGTGAAAAGTGTGTCTTTTAAATAACATAGAAAAAACCAAATTCTTTTCAACTACAGATCGCGTTGCTGAGTACTCAGACGAGGACGAAGAGGCTGAATTCAGCTCAGGCGAGTTTCCCGACGAAACCAACGAGCTAGGCATTACTGGCTACGATCCCAAAAGGGACTATAATCCGGCCAAGCATGATATGCGCAAATATCGTAAACTACAACGTTCGGGCATTGAGGATATTGGCTTAGTTGGACATCAGCATCAGTTACAAAACCCTGTAGACAGTGACAGCGAATTCGAGATGAAGGACAAGAGCTCATCGCGCGCCAAATTTAGTCGGGTGAGTCAAAAGAAAAAAATATATATTTTTACAGGGTACACATATAGAAAGTATTATATATGTGGGAATATTGTGAATCTATGCAGCTGTCCATCGAAACTCTTGAACTACATACGTCACTTAGGGGCGGCAGGCAGGCATTAAGATTGACTCACTATGGCCCTAAATGAACATATGCCTTGGAAACTTCAGCGCCTCTTAAAACCACTCAGCGATGCTGTAGCATTGGGGCATGTACTTGTTCCCAGTTGTATACTTTTTTTTTTTTGATAAACTATTTTACGGTTTCAGGGCTAGATAAAAACTCAAAATATCTACTCATTCGAAAATATTGACCAAAGTAGTACTGTACCTATTATTTTGATACTGGTACTAAATGAGAAGTCGGAAACGTTTAGCTTAGGGGAGTAGTTTTAAATCTCTGCTGATATATAAAAATATGAGTATATGAAGAATATGTTTCTTGAATACATACTTATATTGTATGTATTGTCTTTTTATTTCGCTTAATTAAACATTACTTTCGAGTGACAAAGCTTTTGTGTTTGCTTTCGTTTTCTTTTATACATTTATTTTGTATGTCTATAATTATCAGGTGCCTCGAGCTATCTCAAGTTAATACTATATACATACCTGAATACTATACTATGTTATGTCTTATTGCCACACTGACGCAATTTTAGCCAAAAGGCTTGCAATTATTTCCGCAAGCAAAAACAAAATAATTTGTTATTTGCTTGTAAAATTCAAAATAAAAAAATGGCGTACGGAAAGTCGGGCGCGGACGACTTTGGGATACCCTGTACCACTAGCTTGCAATAAAATCCGGTTCCTTCACAAAAAACCAAAAACAGAAGAATTTTTAGCAAAAAATTTTTTTTTGACCTATCGTTCCTATGGGAGCTATATGATATACTCAACCGATTTCAATAAAATTTGACTAAGTGCTTAAATACCTAAAAAAGATCTGAATGCCGAATTTAGTTCAAATATCTTTACAAACAATCCAAACACATCGAATTTTTTATATAAAACGTTTTTTTGGACCGATAGGTCCTATGGGAGCTATATGATATAGTCAACCGATTTGGATTAAATTTAGTTCAGTGCTTAGGAACTATAAAAAACTCACGAATATCAAATTCATATCTTAACAAACAAACGAAACACAACAAATTTTGTTAAAAAATCGATTTTTTGGAAGATCGGACCTATGGGAGCTATATGATATAGTCAACCGATTGCAATAAAATTTGGCACATTGCTTAAGTGGTCTAAAAAATTTCCAAACGCCAAATCTGGTTACGATATCTTTATTAAAAAACGAAATATAGCGAATTTTTCTTAAAAAAAGTTATTTTGGCCGATCGGTCCTATGGGAGCTATATGGTATAATCAACCGATTTCGATCAAATTTAGTACAGTGATTGGGAACTATAAAGAACTTTCGAATACCAAATTTGGTTACGATATCTTCATAAACAAACGAATTATTCATCTAAAACGCTTTTTTTTGTCGAGGTCGTCTCAAACACCCCCATGGGAGCTATATAATTTTTCCCCGATATCAAAAAAATAAAATAATCTTGTCTCCTATGGATTAATATGGGATCTAATGTGAAAGTTTGGTAACTCTAGCTCTTACCATCTCTGAAATCTAGGCGTTCACACGGACAGACGGACATGGGTATATCGACTTCTCTATTCACTCTGATCATATTTTAGGTAATTTTGGGGTGTCTCCGAAGTCTCCTTCTATGTGTTACATACATTTTCGGCTTGCACAAACTTAATATACCCTTGGTACCATACGGTACAGGGTATAAAAACGCCTTGTTTTTAAACATTTTCACCCGCTGCGCGTGGCTCAAGGCATTTCTATATGACATAGTAGAAAATACGAGGTAAAAATATGTTGAAAATTTCTTTGACACGTAAAATGAGATATAGTAAACGGTTGAATAATTCTTAATTGGTGCCCAAAGAGTGAGATGTGAATCCGACGCTACTTGGTCGTAGCAAGTATATAGTATATAGTAATCTATCATTTTATTATTTGTTTATATTTATATAAGTTCCAAAAAAAAACATTCTTTGTATACCCTAACGCGTTTATAAGGTTTGTGCTAGCCGAAATTTTTGTAGCAAACAAGCAGACGTCGAAAACCTTTCCTAAAGTGAAATCAATATTCTTCTGTCTGTCCGTTCGCATATACTCAGTGATGTTAAGAGCAAGATCTACGAAAAATTTCGGACTATAACACGAGAAAAAAAATTAAATTTTTTCTTTTTCGATATAGGGTTTATATTGATCAGCTCCCATATGCATTTTATTTTCCCTCGAAAATAATAGTTTTGAAAAGCATAGTGCGTCGTTTATGTTAATATTATAGCCTATCTTAATCGGTTGAGTATATCATAAAGTCTCTGTATGATTGGTCTAAAATAAGTTTTTAAGTCATAATTCAATTGTTGTTTTTATACCCTGTACCGTATGGTCCAAGGGTATATTAAGTTTGTGCAAGCCGAAAATGTATGTAACATATGAAGAGACGTCGGAGACACCCCAAAGTTACCTAATATATGATCAGGGATGAATGAGAAGTCGATATACCCATGTCCGTCTGTCCGTCCGTGTGAACGCCTAGATCTCAGAGATGGTAAGAGCTAGAGTTACCAAACTTTCCATTAGATCCCATATTATTTGATAGGAGGCAAGTTTATTTTATTTTTTTGATATCGGGGATAAATTATATAGCTCCCATGGGGGTGTTTGAGACGACCTCGACAAAAAAAAGCGTTTTAGATGAATAATTTGTTTGTTTATGAAGATATCGTAACGAAATTTGGTATTCGAAAGTTGTTTATAGTTCCCAATCACTGTACCAAATTTGATCGAAATCGGTTGACTATATCATATAGCTCCCATAGGACCGATCGGCCAAAATAACTTTTTTAAAGAAAAATTCGCTATATTTCGTTGTTTAATAAAGATATCCTAACCAGATTTGGCGTTTGGAAATTTTTTAGACCATTTAAGCAATGTGCCAAATTTGAACAAAATCGGTTGACTATATCATATAGCTCCCATAGGTCCGATCTTCCAAAAATCGATTTTTTAACAAAATTTGTTGTGTTTCGTTTGTTTGTTAAGATATTGGGACCAAATTTGGCATTCGTGAGTATTTTATAGTTCCTAAGCACTGTACTAAATTTAATCCAAATCGTTTGACTAGATCATATAGCTCCCATAGGACCAATCGGTCCAAAAACACGTTTTTATACAAAATTCGATGTGTTTTGTTTGTTTGTAAAGATATTTGAAACAAATTTGGCATTCATATCTTTTTTAAGGTATTTAAGCACTGTGTCAAATTTTATTGAAATCGGTTGACTATATCATATAGCTCCCATAGGAACGATCGGTCAAAAACAAATTTTTTGCTTAAAAATTCTTCTGTTTTTGGTTTTTTGTGAAGAAATCGGACTTTATTACAAGCTAGTGGTACAGGGTATCCTAAAGTCGTCCGCGCCCGACTTTAAGTCCGCCATTTATTTTTTTTTATAACTGTATTAAATTTGATCAAATCATCTTTTCATAGTAATTTTTAATTAAAGAGTCGAGCTAGATAAGGTTCTCGAAACTGCCGATTTTTGAAAAGTAACGTGCAGTTCATTTCTCCGGGTAAAAATAATTTTCCCGT
The DNA here is from genome assembly GCA_037043745.1 of Chymomyza amoena. Classification (NCBI taxonomy): domain Eukaryota; kingdom Metazoa; phylum Arthropoda; class Insecta; order Diptera; family Drosophilidae; genus Chymomyza; species Chymomyza amoena. Next base: position 48,421 of record JBAMAX010001685.1, on the reverse strand, counting down.
AATATCAGTTTTTAAACTTAACGCGATACGGCTAATTTAAAAAACATTTTATTTTTCGTTTAATTATGACTAAACTACAAAATACTTTGATCAATATAAATACCCATTTGCTGGAAATTCTAGAGTTTTAATAATTTACGGCAATTCAGTAAATCACTTTTTGGAAGAAATTACTAAAAATATTCGCTTTGTATTGTTTGCACTGACTGAAAAAGTTTATCCCAGCAAAAAAAAAAAAAATTGAAAAAGTATTCAGCTGTGCTCCGGAAACCGAAAAATCCAAATCGAAGAATTTTTTTCGGATTTTTTTTTTTTATTTTCGATACATTTGTATATTTTCCTCATTTTTATCGATAAATTCACATATGTTGTGTTTTGTGTTTGTGTTGTGTCACATGGTAACGACTGCCTTTTTTTAAAAATTAAAAAATTAACTATGGAATTAATGTGTAAAAGCATCTGAGAACGTATTCGGACGTTTTAATAATTTAAGAGAAACGGAACCTTTAATTTTTTTATTCTGTTTGTTGGCGCGAAACTATTTTTTTATCCATATATTTTATTTTATTTTTATTAAAGTATTATTTAATACGAGTTTTTTTTTAATTTACTTTAAAGGCCATCAGCCAACAAAAGGTGCCACTATATATTTGGACCAATGCACCGCATCATGTTATTGTAACATTAACACAAGTAAATTTTTTTAAATAATTATTTATTTAAACTAAAGAAAAAAAATATTATTAATTTGGAAAAGTTCATTTAAAGACGTTGAGTAGTTTTGTTTTGGGCTAAGGGGACCAAAAAAATTAAGACTTGGCTAAAAAATTAATTGTAAAAACGCATCCTAGGTAGAAGTAGAAATATATTGAAACTTTGAGCTAAACTTATCGCTATTCAAATCTTTAACGCTCATTTGTTTTCGGTGTAACTCTGTCGTTTTGCCAAATGGTTTGATAAGCTGATATAACGACAATTAATTATTATTATAAATACGAAACCTTTGCCATTTTGAAACTTGTGCATTAGCTCTTTAGATTTTTTTCATATATTTTGATTGTAAAAGTCAAAAGGCAGCTTAAACCTAATAATAGCTATCGACACATGTATTGAAATCATCTAAATGTAAAACCATGTACAACCATCGCATCACTCGAGTGCTTACTGTACTAATGAGCTATTTGCTGTGACATTGCATTACTTTTGATAAGTTGACACTGCTTGTATAGTTTTTTCTAGTTAGTCAGCCTTACTTAAAGTATCTCTTTGATACTAATAGTCAACAAAACTGACTAACAAAACAGGCAATGCACCTTACCAAGGCCAAACAAAGGCGTATTTAATGGCTGCATAATTTATACTTTAAATTAATATCGAAATCAACAAACTTTGCTGACGTTAGCAAAAGGGGCTTAGTGCATAATATTTACAAATTCACATAAACATTTGTATGTAGCATATAATATAGTATAGTACTTGTACATAATACATAAGGAAGCAAGTTAACAGGAGGCGCGTGTTTTGTTCTTGGCAATGACATCGCTTCATCTTGGCAGGAAGCAAAGTAAAAACCAGAAAACAACGACAGCTACAAGAACAACAATTACAGAGTCCATTAATCAAAAGACATGTGTGCTGCATGTAATGTATGTCAGAGCTAGCACATGTGAAGGCCATTACAAACTCCTTACTCTCGCTTTTACACCCTGGTTGGGCATATAATAACTTAGTCCTAAATATGAAACCGCTGGAAGGAAAAGAGTAATACAAAAGTTAGGGAGCAGAACGTGCCTCCATGCACTAGGGATCAATTGTGCCCCCATGCTAGCCCAATTTCCAAAACAAACCTAATTAGCTGGCTCGCTTTACACTTCAGTGAGTGGCCCCTATGGTATTTTTAATCTTGGAAATTCACTGCACACCTAAAATACGCATAGTGTATACGATGGTCGGTATGACCTTGTTCCACTATAGTGGCCAGCCCATTTGTTAAGTGCAAAGGTGTTGCAATTTGGGTTCAAGGCAATCAACGCCCACGAACAGCCAGCTGCATCAGCTGTAGAGCTCCTTGAGGTATGCTATACATGCGCCGCCGTGTGTACACGCATTACCTTGATTACAATTAACGAGCAGAAATAGCCGCAATACATAGAAAAACTGACGCAGTACGTCTTTAATTGTATTACATGCTATTTCTGAAACTTTATAAATAGTTTTTACCATCAATTAATTGTTTGTATATTTTTAATTGTTAACGAATTATTACGCATACGCCGAATGTGCAGCTGTCAAAATATATACCTACTAGGGCCGTGTGCAGCTGTCAAAATATATACCTACTAGGGCTGTTTTTTATATTTCGGAATTACACATTTAAATTAGTCATTTGCATGAAGCAACTTTGGGGTCTCTGATTTAGGTATCGACCTCTGAACCAGAGTAGTGGTAAAAGCGCGCTTACTATCACTAAAACTAGGCAAAGTATAGCGGTCTTAAGCTTGGCGTGAGTAAGGAAATGTTTAAGTGCATAGGTGTAAGTGAAGAGTTAGTGATAGGGATAGTGTTAGTATTTGTTGTTTTTTTGTGTTCGTGACCTATATAGGGTGGATCAATTACCAAATGAGGAGAGTTTTGGTCAGTGGGTGAAGTAAAGATCAAATTAAAAGGCGTTATGCGAATGGAGAACTATTATAAATCCTTCTTTATAATCAGGATAGCAAGGAATTTTTTTTTATTAATAGCTTACCGGTTGCGATCGCCCTGGAGCTTACACGATAGCATTGAATTTTAAAGACTTCAAGAAAGTTATATCCTAGTCGAACATTGGTTTACGTAGTTCCGTAGTTTCGTACTAAACGCTAAATTTTGTATTCCTCATAGTTTTAAAACAACCCTTATTGAAGTAGCTCCGGCACAAAGTTATAACAACAATTAAAGCTGTTTATGCTGCTCAGCCTTGGCTTTAATACCACAGTCTGGGTACTTGAAGTGGCAGCACTTGGGGGTAATACTAATTTGCCAGCATGTTTAGCCAGTTTGTGTCCGTACAAAGTATCCCCATTGCTTCACTCTAGCCAGTTTCCAACATTGTTTTTGTATCTGGTTGCCTGCTTTGTCAACATCCATACAGGTGTAATATAAGCCTGAGGCGCTTATTATTATTGTTCTCGTTGTTGTTATTTTTGTCGCTGCTAATGTTGTTTAATGTGTTCGTTTTTATCGCAGGATCATTTAAATGTTTACCGTAGATTAAAAAAAAAAAGTTTAATGACAGTGAAGCCCAGATGCGCAATTAAAAATGTTTTTCAACGCTTGTTTTGCTTATTTTTTGATGTCGATTTTGTCTTTTTCTCTTTAAGCCATCAGAAGATGTATACTAGAGAGCCATAAATTTTGCAAGTTATCCTTAAGATTTGGTTAATGGCATGCACTGAAATGGCAAGCGTTTATGTACGTATTTACATACTATATACAAGTTTGGTTGTTTTATCTGTAACAATTTAATGTCAAAACTATAAATAGTGTTTATAGCTAGCAATATGAATGATAATAATTTTATGGCCTTTATGTGTCTTGTGAGAGAATTAACATTACTAGCTTATGATAAGCTGATAAGTAGCTATGTACATAACCACTTAATTAGTTATAGGCCGTTCAGGCGATTTTTTTCCAAAAAAAAGCAGAACAAATTTTAAGAACTCCCAAAAAGTGTTTTTTTTCAACTCTTTACTTGGAAGGTGAATCTGTTCTGTTGGTACGGCACTACGTTTTTTCTTTGGTTTCTTTTTTAATCTGTTGAAAGGGGAAAATCAATATATATACATATATCACAAAAAATCAATAAAGTCCACCTTACCTTTATTATTTAATTGGGCTTATGTTATAAGTTTAACTGTTGGCCATAATTAGTTAGATCTTAGGGGACTTTCGTTGCAGTTCTTGAACAGGTTGCTTTGAGTCTAGGGTTACCAGTGAAATAAGCGGACATTCCCCAACCGAATAAAATTTTAAAGTGAATAAGTCCATTTCTCCAAGTACGTAATTGCTTATTAACAAGCTCTTGAAATCTTAACAAACGTTGAAATCTTAACAAACGTTGAAATCTTAACAAACGTTGAAATCTTGTTTTTCAAAATGATCACATTCAGCATCTTGGCCTTCACTTCTGTTGTTCACTTCTGTTGTTCGAATCTGTTGCGCAAAAACTTGAAATCAGAATCAATAAATTTTAAAGTCTCCAAAATGCGGTTAGATTCTTCTTCTAACGTTTTATCATTGAATAGAAACATATAATATAAGAGAGGACGAAATACAAAAAAACATTCAGAGGTTTTCTTGGGACAGAAAATATAATTTTAAACCTGCCAAAATTTTCACTTAAAAGTGGGTAATACTATTTGAGTCTCAATAGTAAAATGATTGGAAAAATGTCCATAAATGCTTTTGTGCTGATTGAGTTGAGCAGGGTTTTTAAATTTTTATCAAAATTTCAAGGCTGTCATCACATTATTTTTATTCAAGAATTGTTTTACTCCATACAATAACTAAAATGGCAAAATTTATCAATTTATTTTCCATCGTGCAATGCAGGTTGACATTTTTTTTTGTATTTCCGAACGTATAAGACTTTGGCTTTCAGTATGTCCGATATGTTAAATGTCGTGCTTTTTCACTTAGATAGATCACTTTTATTCGTATTTGTCTCTATAAATGCGTGAATCTGAGGTAGTAAAATATTTGGTATGCAGCTTTTGGTAAAATATTTGGTATGCAGCTTTTGGGAAAACTCTCAAAAATAATTCATTCCTCAAAGTATGTATGCTAATTGTATTGTACTTATGCTTTTTGGTTCCATACCAACATAGAAAAAGGGAATAGATATAAAGATTATATCAAATTATTCTGAAATTCTTGCTTGCCGGAAGGAAGTATATAAACATTGTATATGTATATACTCAATTATATTATTTTCTTTAACTCCGTTTGAAGCATAGGGCCAGATAACCATTAAGTTTATGCTTTATTCCTGATACAGACTTGAGTAGTTTTTAAGCAGCTCTCACAAGTTTGCTGCTTGATACGTTTCTCAGTTCTACAACTTAAACTTAACTAAAATATGCAAACACAACAATAGTTTGAAAGGTAGTCGCTATCCCAAGATTTGACAGCCTGCTTTTTTTCCCTAATGACAGCCAATCATAATGTGGGCTTATGGTGCACCTACTGTGCTATTAAATGTCCTCACAACTTGTGCGCTAATTGGCCAGAATAAAGTGGAGCAGGCACTCGAAAGTTTAGAGGGATGGTGGGAGGACTCAAGTGGCGCACATAGTTCAATGTTGGGCCAATTAGCATAAGCATTTAAGTGCTCGAATGGAACTTCATGACTGACTGTATGTTTTTACATTTTTCAGACGATTTCGCTGCAACAGCGCAACTTTAAGCAGAAAATTGTTGCTCTTCTGAAGCGCTTCAAGGCCAGCGAGGAGCTTGAGTGCGAATCGCATCGTGGAAATGCCGCTTTGCGTGGTGAACGGGATCTGGATGCGCTTTTCCAGGAACTAGAGTCGCTATCCTGCTGTGAGGGCGATGATTCCGGTCCAGACATGGACAGCATATCGATTGGTTCGACGCCAAAACCATCGCTGCGACCATTCTTTACCAATTCGAGAATAATGCTGCACGATAGCGCTATGGGCAATGGCAGTGGTGGAGTTGGTGCTGCCGCTGGCGTACCAGGTAAGCCTCTTAAGGAAATATATAAATATTGATTGTTTGGGTAGCTTGTATACTACTATATAGAGTAATTATTTCGCAGCATTTTTTTTAATGTTGTTAATTGAGACTGTGCTGCTAAGCGATTTGTCTACTTCATTTATAACATACGTAATTCTTAATGATTATATTCATATATAAATATTTTTTTTAATTTGCTGATGTAGACAGATAGATGACTTACGTTGCGTTACATTACCTTACGTGTTGGGTAGTTTGTACACAACACGATAATTAAAGGGGTGGTATGATGTTTTATCACGTAACGTAAGGCAGCACTTAGACAACAAGTTGGAGAGGGGGAGCTGACACAGTTTCCGTTGAACAAAAAACTATGTTAAAAAAATGTTTTATGTTAACATGTTTTGCTAGTCCATTTGGGGGTCAGTACAACGGCAGCCATTGTTACCGGCACGTCCTCAGTTGGGTCAAGGTTGTCAAGTTGCTAAAATGTCGCACATTTTTTGTGCATGCTCGGACACACTCATATAGGCAGACGCATGGACATACGGATGGACGGAAACAAGGCCATTGCCAAGTGGGACAAAGTACTTTATGCGCAGACCAGTCCAAAGTTGGGCCACCTCATAAATTATGCTTGGGATAATTTGCATACACAAATCACGGTCGTTCAGGGGGTTAGAATTAAATATAACTTTGTCTATCAAGAAATCATTTAACTAAACCTATTTGCATATGACATGAGCTGCTTATTATATACATGTTTTTTTTTTTTGTATGTATATCAAACAGCTGTAATTTTTATGTTTGTTATTTTTTAAGCTTTAAGAGTTAAGTGTTATATACATATATTTTGAGATACAAAAACCAAGCAATACAAAATATACCTATAAACCAAATACAAACAATATCAACAAAGAAACATTTGCATGGCTTGAACAATTTCTTTTGCAGGAAACTCTGAGCGCAGATCATCGGATAAAAGCGACCAATTGACCAATTCATCTTACAATATTGAAAATAACAAAAACCAAAAATGCATTCATTTAACAAACAATAACAATTCGGCAACAACACCAGGTCTGTGTAAATTACACCATTTCCAAAAAAAAAAATCTAAATCCAAGACAAAATCCAACCCTTAAAGACAATCCAAATTTAGTACAAAACATGCAAGCTTTAACATCTTACTTTTAACTATGTTTATGTATTTATCACGTAATTCCTATGCATATATCATTTCATGTGTCCCTCAAAATCAGAGAATATTATAAAACAAATGACCACCACCCGATCAGTGTTGTCAAAATAGATATTACTGTCTGCGTCTAAGTATCGTTTACCACTTATCGATAGTGTCTCAATTTTGAAAAAGATCCTTGGAATAGATTATAAAATATTAACTGATTTATCGATAAAATAGAATAGCTAAAAAGAGTTTAATATTTTGAGGTTAGAACTCGGCAAGTACTCAACTCCTTAACACATCGTGTCAGTTTATTTATTTAAGAATATAAAAATAATGTGCATCACATAAATGCGCTAACCATTAAAGTGCGCTTCTTGGTTTAAAAGATATTTAAAACAAAGGGTCTAGCTGGATAAGGTACTGGAAGCTGCCCCCAGCTATTTTTGAAAAGTAATAACGCAATTCGATGCAGAATGGGAAAATAAAATTTTAGACCAAATTTCAGTTTTTAAACTTAACGCGTTGCGGCTTAATTTAAAAAAACTTGTTTTTCACGTGTATATAATTGTGACTAAGCTACTGAAGATTTTGGAGCCATTTTTTTTTTTAATCGAAGTTAGCACTAAAGATGTTTAAAAAAATATATTTTATTTTTTTAACCAACACATTTTCTTAAAAAAAAAAATTTTTTCTTATTTTGTTTTAAGTATGTGTTCCTTAAATATGTCAATTACCATTTTTTTTAAACACGTGTTTTTATACGTTCTTTAAATTTACACTATATAAAGAACGTATAAAAACACGTGTTTAGTCGCAATTATATTATATATATTAAATTAAGCCGCAACGCGTTCTGTTTAAAAACTGAAATTTGGTCTACAAGTTTATTTTCCCATTCTGCATCGAATTGCATCATTACTTTTCAAAAATCGGTGGGGCAGTTTCAAGTACCTTATCCAGCTAGACCCTTTTCATTTCATAATTTTTAAAAGAAAAATTGCTCAATAACTCATTTTTATCAATTTGTAAAAATTAAAAAATAATTCTTTTTAAGATTTTAAAAGAATAATTTGAAATTATATTCAAATAAATATTATTTTATACTTTTTTTTTGTATTAAAATGGCAATTTATTAAAAAAAATATAATTTTAAATATCATTTCATAATTTTCCTTTTTTTTAAGTCAAAATATGTGAGTTATGCAATTTTTATGCAAAAAATAATTATTTCAAGATTTTTTTTCAAAAAAATTTAAGTTTTGCATTCCCTGATAAAAAAAAAACATTCAAAAAAAGGTTGAAGAAGTAATTTTATCCTAAAATAAAAACTTTCTCAAACCATCATTGCAGAGAAGTGAGCGACTTAGAATAGATACTTCTTAGCTTTTTTCAAAAAATTATAAGTTTGGCATTCCCTGATAAAAAAACTGTATTCAAAAAAAAAGGTTGAAGAAGTAATGTTATCCTAAAATAAAAACTTTCTCAAACCATCATTGCAGAGAAGTGAGCGACTTAGAATAGATACTTCTTAGCTTTTTTCAAAAAATTATAAGTTTGGCATTCCCTGATAAATAAAACTGTATTCAAAAAAAGGTTGAAGAAATAATTTTATCCTAAAATAAAAACTTTCTCAAACCAGCATTGCAGAGAAGTTAGCTATTTAAAACAGATATTTCTTAGCTAAATTTTATGATCGATCTATACATTAGGTATACCATAAATTAATATCATAAAATCTTTTCTGAAGCGTATAATTGAGAAACTATCAATAAGTGCTTCCTGCTTTGGACACCTTTTCCTGCTTCACACTCACGCACACATGACCACTAACATGAAACACACACTCACACATACACTCAGATGTTTAGTGTACTGTAGCAGTTATAATTGCATCGTGTTTTTAGCTTGCCTTTCTTTTATAAGTATTTATTATGTATTCAGAAGTAACTTATTAGTTAATTAATTTCTTAGCTTTAGCCCAACCTATTCCAACATTGCATGCACAATCCGTATTCCGTAAATTTGACCCTTAATTATTTAAATATGCGTGTTCCGCGTTGGCCTCTTTTATAAAAGAAAACAAAGAAAATACTACGCACTTGAAAAGTTTTCCATGTGCTTGGAAAATTCTTAAGTAGTTCACCAAATACGTCAATCCAGCTTCATACCCCAAAAAATTTGTATTGCAACTTTAATCATACGTAGACGGCGATCCCAATCTGGCGTGTTTGCTTTGGAAAATTTAAACGAAGCACGCTAAAATCATTTCTATGTACGACACTCTTAATTTCACCGTACCCCTAAAGCCGACCCATACGGTCAGCCATCTGTATCTGTAGGTGTCGACAATAAAAATAAAACAAAATCTGTCGAAAAAGCTTTATTAAATTTTTTCGACTATTGTAACCGGCATTTTGATTATTTATTTATTTATATCGCCCTGCGGTAAACATGTGAGTACCACCGACCTACGCACGCTGACGCCTTGAAGCACAATCGTCTTGGTTGTCGGTCACCGGTTCCACATCTATTTTAGGTTTTGTTTTGACTCACTTGACATTGTTGCGCCCTTACATGCAAGTCGACAAGTGGGTGAGTGTGTGTGCGTCTGTAATTTGGAGGTGGAAACGAATCGCGACAAGGGCTTTAGGGCTGGGACTAGAAACGTAGAAAAAAAAGCTTGAACGGAAAAGTTTGACGTATCCAATTATTTGTTAGTATGATCAAGTTCTCATAAAAAAGGCAAGACGGAGGATAAGAAAGACACGATATGAAATTTCAAATGTGTCGTCAGTCCTACTCTTTGGATGTGCCAAAGGTACGCCTTTATGGAATGTCTTTTCCCATTTCCCATGCATTTTGTGAGTCGTTCGGAGCCGCTAGGAGTCATATTTGCCAGACTTGCACTTCCTGAAAACACTGGCCAACTAATAATACAAGTTCTACAAAAATATTCCTCAAGCTTTGCTCCCTAGAGCCTTCGCGGACATTAATCAAAATCGGATGCTGCAATTTTATCCCTAAACCTAAGTGATTCATGTTCGGAAAGTCCAACTGCTATCTCTAGCTAGCCGTACACATGCACTTGAACAATGTATGTAACTATCTTCCCTTTTCTCACTATTTCGCTCTCTTTTTTTCCTACTAACTCTCGTAAGCATGTCCAGTTTTAAATGTCTTTAGTTTATTGTCCAATTTAGAGTCTCTCTAGCTAAGGCCCCAGCACTCATCTTGCGAAGATTGAAAAAAAAAACTCAGAATTGGCTTTGTATTCTCCAACAGATCGCTTGGATTACCGCAACGATAGCTCTGGCAATGAAGGTAATGCCGGTAACACAGATGGACAAACATCCGATCCACAAAATAGTCCGCCACGTGATAAGGACTATATGCGCATGCAACATCAATTGACCCCAGTGAGCTCCGTGGGCGGTAACCTGTCCAACACTGTGACACCCGATAAGACGGAGAAACGCTCGCGTCTCTTTCGTACATCAAGCAATACACCAGCAAGCGGTGGTGCCGGCTGTGGCCTGAATCTTGTTGGTGGCAGCAGTGGAGCTGGTGGCAAGAAGAAGCAGACGCTTAGTCTTAGCGCAGAGCCGCGCTCAGTATTAGAGACATGTCTGTCTCCAACCAATGTGGAACCGCGCAAGTTGCTGCTTGATCAGCTGAGCCGTGTTTTCGCTGGCGAGGACAATGCCATACCCGAGGTGGTGACTATAATTAGTCCACCAGAGGCGTTAGGTGGCAGCTCGCTGCTTTTTAAATTGGTCAATCTATTTGCCAACTCCTTTAAACCGGCCTTTGTGCCACAAAACACCGCCGAGGTGAAGGCTGTGCTGCAGGCGCTCATGGCCAAGATACAGAAGTAGTAAGTATTGTCTAGCGCACAGCCATTTAACACCTTTAATGAACATTCAATCTCTGTCTGTGTTACAGTTGCAACTCCAATGCCAAGCCACCGCATACGGTCAAGGTGCTGCTTATAGGCGGCGATTGGCTGCAGGGCGCAACTTTGCGTCACTATGTGGAGCTGCTAGGCGTTCGACCGCCAGACTGGCTGAATCACTTGCGTTTCTACTTGGTGCCCATAGGCGGTAGCAGTACTGGCAGCGTAGCGCGTCATCTGAGTCAAATGGATCAGGCTTATGCAGCTATGTTTGGCTCCGATAATTGGTCGCAGCTGTGCGAACGTGCCGCGGCCACTGCAGCCGCCGTCAGCGCGGTAACCACGGTCAATGCCACCGCGCTGACTTCGAGCCTTGGCGATGCGGCAGGAGTTGGCAAATCTGACATTGCAGAGCTCGTGCAGCGCATACATCGTTATTTGCATGCTGCAGGACCCTGCACACAAATACCTATTGCCGAGGCTATGGTTAACTACAAGGATGAGGACTCCTGTCAGATATTTGTACCCTTTGTCAGTGTAAGTATGCAAAGTTAATGGGTGTAGGTCAATTAAATAATTTCCTACATTTTAGGACGTACGCATTGGCTATTTGGATGCTCAGGCTTCATTGGATCTCGAAGAGAACGCTGCCCTGCTTTCGTCAGCGAGCACAGTTGGTGGCTCTGGACAACCCACCAGCTCGGCCATACCCATAGGCAATCAGAGCTCACCTAATATACACGGCGGCATCTCTGGCTCGCCACCACAGCAGCAGCAGAATATTGGACGCATATCACCACCATTGCAGACGCCGCCATCGTCGGCATCATCGTATCGTGAGCGTATATCTAGTGAAACACTATGCACGCCGTCCTCACAGCAGCAGCAAAGCTTGAGTGGTGTATTGGCAGCTGCGGCTGCCGAGGCTGTGGAACTGCAAGTGGACTACTGGCCGCTTGTGCGACCTGGCGAATCACATAGCAGGGAGTCAAAGGGTGGCATGTCACGGGGCAGCGATGCCGGTGGCAAGAATAGCATTAAGAGTACGTTTAGGAATCTGCAAGTGTGGCGTCTGCCACAGAATGCACAGCAACTGGGTGATATGTCCAACGGACTGACTGTTAGTTTTGCCACCAAGGAGAAGAAGCAGAAGCAAAGTAATTGCTAAAATTTGATAAGCTTTTACACTATGCTAATGTGTTATTGTGCTTAATTTGCAGTTATGCGTTTGGGCAAGAAGAAGGACAAAGAACGTGATCTTGAAAAGGAGCAGTGTGTAGAGGGCGTTGCCCGGTTGATATGCTCACCAAAGCAGTCGCATCCAGTACCGCTGCGAGGTAAGTTTCAAAAGTCTTTATTAAAAGTGCCAACTAAGCGTGTTTTTTTTTATTTTGCAGTGTATATCGATGGCACTGAGTGGACTGGTGTTAAGTTCTTCCAGCTTTCCTCGCAATGGCAAACGCATGTCAAGAATTTTCCAATAGCGCTCATTGGTTGCACGCCAATGTCTTGTGCTGAATTATCCTAGTCATTTTAAACCCAAGCGAGTAACATCTACATCTAGAAGAACACAAGTTACATCCATAAAGCAAGACATAGACTTGCTCAGCAATAAATAATATACGATAACGCAAAAGAATGATAATTTATTGTATTAAAACCTAATTGTAAATTTTTAGTTCGTAAACGTTTAGATTGTATGGCAAATTTAATGTTTAATTGAAAAAAAAAAATGAATTTATTATTTGCAAGCATCACAGAAACACACACACCCATATATACACTCCATAACCGAACTAGACATACGTTACAAATCATACATAGAAATCAAAAGGCTTTCAAGTTAATAATCCCCCCAAAAAAAAAACTATTTGTACTCGTTGCAGTTTAAAAACAATATTTAAAGAAAACTTTGCTCTTGCAGTTTAAAACTTACTTATGTGTGTGCAATCACGCTCTAAATATCTAAAATATATATATATATTGTATATGAATGCTATAAATCAAATGAAATTAAAAGTTTGCACGCGCGCATAGGAATTGTTGCTGAATTACAAGGAACTAGAAATGGTACAGTTTCGAATTGGCCTAAAGCGGTTACTAGTTGACGCAGTTGGCGTGCTACTCATCCATATCCCACTAGAAGTCTTAAACAAGGCAGCATAGGCTTTATATGTAGAGCGTCCCATAAGGGAACTTTTAAACCGAATGATCTCAACTCTGCTCACATAAGTCAGGCGGCCAAGCTAGGACTATAAATACATATAACATACTACATATATATTAAAAAAACTAAATATCCAACTACAATAACAATACTTGGCAAATAGCTACATATTTAAACAACCCGTCGTGTATACACTATTGTAAACATATTATAAACATATTAAGTGTATGTAAACTATATACAATATATATATAAATATAACTATGTATATTCTTATTATATATATGTGTGTATACAAGAAAAGTGTATACTACTCTTATTGTTGTGATTTTTTGAAATTTCAATTTGTGAACAGTTTATGGCAGAACGTGTATGTTAGTAAAGTTCAATAATATTTATAATTAAATATATATAGATATATATGTTCGTATATGTATATATCATACTATATATATACATATGCAGAAGACATTATAAACCTAAAACCCAGTCTTAAATATCGAACGTAGCAGTTGCAAACCATTTCAAAGTTTAATAATACTCTGTGTAAATGTTCTACGTGTTTTTTCCATTTGAACTGAAGGGCGAGCGTTGAAAGCAGTCTGGCAAAACGAAGGAAATTGCATTATATAAGCTGTGTAATTTATAAATTTACTATTAAATATATTACAGTTAAAGAAAAAACTAAAACAAAAAAATCACTTTTTGTTCAAAGCGTTTAAACGAGATCTCACTGTAGGTTTTTTTATGTCCCTATAATTTCTGCAAATGCGATAATTTTCTTTTGCTACGAGATTGATTGAAACTAAATACCAGACGCACAGAAAGTGCCAGCTACATTCTTCTACAAAAAAGAAAATAAATATAGCATACTTTTAGTTGCCAAATTTGCTTACTAATTAATTCTGTTTGCCTGGTAGCTAGTTTCCGAGCGCACAGTCAATTTTGCTTGATTTTTGTACTGAAATGCTTCGGACCGTTATATGACGTCACATGCATAAAATATATCGGAATATAGCAGTTTTAAAATGGACTATCCCTGCAGATTGTGAAACAATAGAATAATACACTTTTTTAGTTGATTTATATTTTTTTTTGTTTATAAAAAAATCAAAAACAAAATTCAACAAATGTTAGTACAAATGGGAGTACGGCATTTAGCGAATCAGGGCTATTTCGTGCTGAAGTCCATTGATAAGAATTGCGCGTTCATTGAGGCCCAAAGGTCCGCCAATGCCGCCAGATGGTAGTAGAAATTTACAATCCGGATAACCCTTTGGTTGAGCATATTCCTCCAGATTAGCATTACTATCGCTTAGCGTTGCCAGCGACCAAACAGACAAGTTGCGGGATTTGCCATGGCGAGCAAGAACATAAAACTTTTGGAAAATATAAGAAATGCTTGTTTATTATAACTAACCCACCTTATCTTGTGCATCAATGAGATATCCCAGAATAAGCGCCCAGTGTGCTTTGTGTCCCGACTTCAAACAAGGCGCATGGTTGACATCCGCATCGTAGCTAATATAGGTTAATTTAAGGATTTTGTCAAACCAAGCAAATATTTTTGTGGAATATGACTTATTTTACACAGAATGTTGTTACTTTATTTACCAAATTTATGAATAAAATCTACATAAGAATCAAACTAATTTAGGTCATAAAAGCAATGGCAGTTCTTGACGAACTAACCCACCCGCATGGGTGGTGACACTAGAATAACACCGTCTCCTCGCACAAACAGCATGGGTATTGTACGTTTTGTGGTCTTATAGACTTCTTCATAGGTTTCCTCATCGATTTCAACAGTTGTGACAGTCTCTTCGGCATCACCCAGCACCATATTTAAATGCTGGTCAAAGGCCTAAATATTAAAAAAAAAAGTAAGTTATAAGATAATATTTGAAAAAAATAATATTGACTTACATGCAATCGTCCACGAAGCTCACGCTCATTGCGCATCTTAACATAGACTTTTTCATCCAAGCTCAAACGTATGAGATCCAGAGGCTCCTTTACCGGCAGTATAACCTGACTAAGCTGCAAGCACGCTAGTTAATAAAAATATATTATTATTAAACTTATTTGCATACCTGCTCTTCTTCGGTGGCCATTTCGAAAACACTATTTACTATTTATCACTATTATTTACAGCGCTTAAAAACAAATCAGGCTACAATTTGCAATGCTTGTACGCGTTTTTACTGCCCAAACCGATATACCGATAAATATAGACGATAGTGTTGAGAGCAAAATATGAAATGCTGGGCAGCACTGCGTAAGTGCTGTCCATAAACGGTTTGATTACAAACTTTCAAATACAAAATATTAAAATAGATTTTATTTTTAATGGCTTTAAAAAGGATACGGCACTAGTAGACAACCACCCGTTTGCAGGCATTCCTTGACTTTGAAGCAGTTCAAAGGTTCCGTGTGTAAATGACAAGCGCCAGCAGTGTTAACTAAATGTTTCGACGTTAACTCATACAAAAACTGCGCACTAAACATTTCTCCGTTTATGGTAAAGTTTTGGCACACAGCCTCTGCATAAAGTTGATCCGCAGTTGTTTTTTTATTGTTGAGCAACATGCTGAGCGCTACTAAGCCACATGTAGGTCCAATCTGTAGCATGCTGGGTATATTATTGTACTGACACTTTTTTGGTGGTTCTTGTTGACATACACGGCTTAGGTAGCAGCCTTTTTGCAGCTCCGGATAATCTGAAGCCCAGCAGCACTCATTATTTAGATAAGCTACTGGCTGAACTGCACGATCAGCATTTTGTAAATTTTCCTTTCGAAGCTGCTTTGAAAAAGCAGGCGGTGGGGGTGGCGGCTTAGGTGCCACTGATAAAGATTCCGACATTTATAAACTACTTTAAGATTAACAAAAAAATTCAATAATTGCAACGAAATTGTTTTCCAACAAGTTGTGGGCACTTTTATACATACAGAACAGCTGATGACACTGCCAACTTGCTTGAATAAAATGTTTTACAGTTTAGAAAGCACGGCCAATTTCCATACAAATGTGTCCACAAAACTGTAACTTGTCTACGTTATTCAAAATGTAATAATTTTATTCATAATTTTAGTTTTAGCCTAGTTTTATATTTTTTTATCTCATGTACTATTATCTTTTGTTTTAAACTTTATTCATACAAATTAAACATTTAAATTTCAAATATATATACGGTAATTAGTGGAAAACGTGCACAACATAAATAAATGGCTTATTAATTTTAAACAAAATTACCAAAAATTAGTTATACATTGAAAAATACGCACATCAAATAATTATACTAAACAAAAATTTACGCTTGAGTGTTTTACACAAAAAAAATCTGCAAAGTTCAGCTAAGCCTTAAATTTTAATTACATATATGTATAGCCAAAGTTAGCATTAAAATAAATGAGCAGAATATTTCATATGTATTGTATATGTATACATAAATATATATTTAAAGAAAAAGTGTGTTTTATTTTTATTAAATTTACAATCACAAGATTTTTTGTTTTGTTTTCAGATATTTATGCTTGGAGTTTCTGTTTTGCGTGCAAAAATTTGACTAATTAATGACAAAAATAGTTCTAGGAGGGCATGCAGAATAAATGTATGTAAAAAAATTTTTTATGTGGATATATACGACAGACCATAAGTTGATACAGTAAAGTTTAGCATTATTATAGTAAACATTTGCGTAGGTTCTAGATCGAGTTTGTAAGTTCTCTTGAAGCCTGCTTATAAGTCATTTTGCGGATTTGAATCTATGCTGCTGGGTTGCTTTATGCTGATTTTTTTTTAATTTTGTATCTTATAGTTAATATAAGTATTTTATTTACTGAAATTCCGTTTACTTAAAAATGTAACACTCGCTGTCATTTTTAATATTTCTTTTCACTTTGCTGCAATACTTTATTATAAGTTGTATAATTCTGCACTCTGCGTTGTTGTTGGTGTTGTTCTGGCTGCAATTGCTTTTCGAGTTTAATTACATATTAGCATTGACAGTTGTCAGCATTGCCAGGACGATTAGTTCTATCGGGGCTCAAGCGTATCTGACCGGGGAACTCTTGGCAAAGATCAACCTGGTGAAGTTAACAATGCAAATGATTAGTGCACTCTTGTATACACATTTTCAAGCCTTTATGCTCACCTCTCCTTCTTGTTCAAGAGCGTTTTTGGCTATAGTTTGGAACGCCATCTCAACATTTATACCCTCTTTTGCTGAAGTCTCATAATATGGTATATCATTTTTCGATTGGCACCATTGCTGTGCACGTCGCGTGGAAACCTGATTAGCAAAAAAGATAATTCTATTAATATAGTTGCTTTCGAGTATTGAGTATCCTTATTTTTTTTTAATATATATCATTTTTTAAGCTATAAAGTGTTACTGGAAAAACATAAGCTACAGCTACTGCAAAATCATTAAAATTGATCTGAGTTCTGAAAGTTGTTGACGCTCAGGTTTTTAAAAATAGTATATTTTAAGCTTACAACTTATTTATAAATAAAACTACGGAAGTATATCTGTGTATTTAAAAAATGTTACACATTAAAATCATGGTTTGCAGACCATTTCGTGATTAAAATCTCCACTTGCCTGACGATTGTCCAAGTCCACCTTATTGCCTAGCACAACAAATGGAAAATGCTCAGGATCTCGCGGGCTTGCCTGTATTAAAAATTCATCACGCCACGAGTCTAGATTCTTGAACGAGTTTGGTGCTGTAACATCGTATACAAGCGCACAACAGTCCGCGCCACGGTAAAAAGCCATGCCAAGTGACTGGAATCTCTCTTGGCCAGCCGTGTCCCAAATCTATTTAACATACAACAATATAATGCAATTGTAAAAAATAAAGTTAACTAAGTTTGGCTCACCTGCATTGTGACAACACGATCGTCTACAACGACTTCCTTTGTGCAAAAATCTGCACCGATCGTTGCTTTATACTGATTGGAAAAACGTTTGTTCACATATTGATTCATTAAAGATGTTTTGCCGACGCTGCTGTCACCCAATATGATGACTTTTAGCAAAGATTTCTTGCGGGTGGCCATAGTGTCGTCGTTGTTTCTGTTTTTTGTTGTTGCAGTTGTAGTTCTTAGTATTTTTTGCTTGTTTGTTATGTCTTCCTTAAGCTTGTAGCTGCTGCAAAATAAACCAAACGAAAATAGACTTAGCACTAGAAATAAGAACTGCAGCGTTAGCTTTAATTTGATTAAGGCATGTTAATAATAGCTGAACGACGGACGAAACATCACAAAGGGTAACTGCTTTAGGGACATATAAATAAACATTACTGAGCAACCGCTGCTATAAACAAAAAAGATTTTTTGTTTAAATAGTTGCTTAATAAGAAGACGAAGACATTCCTTTGCAGGAGGGCTATGGTGTACTAAGCTCCAATGTATGGATCGTATAATTATTAAATATGACTATATTTTTATTCAAAAGAAAAAAAATTGCAAATCCTCAGAAACTAAAATTGTGTGGTGCTTTTTGAAATGGCTCTTAAATCTTATTTGAAACCAGGAGTTTCTGTACTCTATGAGTGCTACATTTTTGTAAATAAGATTAACTGAATCTCACAAATTAAATGTACTTTTAGTCACTATAAATGTTTTCCTGTCGCATTGTATAGTTGGAATCACTGGCGTCTTCTGAAAAAAGAGTTTCCTTGCCTGTCTCATGCGATGAAGTTGCTCCTATGTCTATGCATCTATTAAAATATTATTAGGCGCTAATTGGAGTCATGTCATCTTTAAGTAAAATCTTTCCTAGTCTCGTGTAATTGGTTAATCAAATGACTAAGTCGTTGGAGTCACTGTAATGTTTTTTTTATTCTCGTAGTCTTCATGTCTTGTAGAGTTTCAAGTGCGTGAAGGACTATAGAGTGGTAGATAAAACGAGCTGAATCTCAAAATTTAACAACTTGAGGCGTTGTTGGAACTTCAAAACATTTAAAGACTTAGTGTTTTTTCTGTTGCTTGATAAGACTACCTAAATCACATCTGGCTTATTGTATTAAAACATCAGGGCTAAACTGAGTCAATCTATCACCAACAACAGAGTATAATTTGATACTTGACAACAAACAGATAAACAGAGGGCGGGTTGTTGCACGTATTTTGATATAAAAACATTTATACAAAATTGCAGCGTAGCTTAAACAAATTGTAAAGCTGATGAGTCATGGCACCATTTTTTTCACCCGAACAATGACTGACCATTGAGTTGCGGCCTATGGAGTACGTAATATGCTATCAAAAGCGTCCGATGAAGCGGGGTGCGGACGGACTGGTACTCGCCCGCATTGTTTGCGATAATATTTTGATGACTGTTAATTAGTGGAGAAAGTATCCGAAAGCGAAGGCAACAATGGAAAAATCATTTCTAGTATGAGCAAGGCCAATGGCCAAACGTACTACAATCAAAACACAAAGTTTTTTTCTGTTGTTATATAGTCAAAGAAAACGCCCTTTGTTGTTGGCACGACTTCTAATATGCACAGATTAGTTTTTGTTTGCATATTAAAAAATCAAGAAAAACAAAGGCTACGGAAGCGAAAAAATAGAAGGAAAAATTTGCAAACTTGGCGTCGCACTTGCACTCGCCCCTCTGGCCCACAAACGACTTGTTTTTTTCACTGCCTTTTTCCACACACTACTGCGTAACACAATTTTTAAGTTTCATTTGATTTTCTTACAGGCTTTTAATACCAGATTGATTATTGCGCATTTATTGGTAAATTGCATATATGTGGCACTTACGGTAGAACTATAAGACGGATATTTCAAGCACTTAAATTTGTTAAATTACGCAGTCAATTTAGACAATCGCATTCGTTTTTACTAAATGTGTTATCGGAAGTGAACTGCCAAGTTGTTTTATTTATGCACAATGTACTTATCGATTCTCGTGCGTATCGATGTGCAGCTTAGCGATGTGCTCCAAATTTGCAACCAAAATTAGAAAGAGATATATTAAAAAGACGGAGCAGTTTTTATTTGGCAACAAAATCTGAAAAAATTAATTAAATGAGCGTCTAAGTGAGTGCAATTTAATTCAGGTGCAAGTGAATTTCAAATGTTTACCTATTGTAGAAAACAAATCGGACAACGCAGCAAGCTTTGGTAAAGCCTGCTATTAAATATTCGGCTGATACGTTAAGGGTTCGGCTAGAAGATGGCAACATTACCGCCGCGTAAGAATCAGACGCCAACTCGCATATCCAAGCAGCATCTGACTCCGTTGCAGACACTGCTCCAAATGGGCTTCCAGAAGCATAGAGCGTAAGTTAAGTCAACGCAGGAAAACGGAAAACAATATACTTAACAAAAAAGTGCAGCGCCATTTATTGATTATTTTGTTTGCCGCCCACACAGTGAAAAAGCTTTGGCTTCAACGGGTAACAGAGGGGTGCAAATTGCATCTGACTGGCTGCTGGCGCATGTTAATGATGCCACTTTAGACGAATGTGCACCACGTGAATATATTATTTATGCCTGTCCAACGGGCCCATTTCTGCAGCAGCTTGAAGATTTCTGGGCGAAATCTCGACTCATGTGCGGCTGGAATGGTGCACACAATTATGTACCACACATAACGCTTGTGTCTTTCTTCAAGGTAAGTGTAGTAAATTTTGAGCTTCATAAATTTAACCTATTACTTGATTTACAGGCGCCCGATGAGTGCTCCTTGCAGTTATCCAAGGCTCTCAAACAAGTTGTAGACATGACAGGTGCTTTGCTAGATCGCCCCATCAAATTAGAACCCTATATGAGCCAGAACTTTATGGGCTTTTTTGTGGCTGAAGAGGACGCCAACTATTTAAAGCGCCTTGCCTTGCAATACGTCAAGGAAGTCTCCAATTCAAGTATGCACGTGCATCCGAACTGCTTATTTTTGGTTGCATAAACTTTTTTGGTTTTCCGTACCATTTGGCTTCTTCCTTTTACTTTTATTTTGTACGGTTCAGTTTGGCGTGGTTCTCTTCTTATATACATTTATATATATATATATATATATATCTCTGCCTGCTACCACTAATCTCTGGCAATGGAATGATAACGAACTTCAGTAATTAGCGATACTTATGAACAGCTGGATGCCATTGTAGCCTGCTTTCCCTGGTGTGGTGCTGTATCCTCGGGCACACGCTGCATTCCGCGCAGTAGTCGATGTAAGCGGGTTTGCTTATAACATACATAGATATTTTAATATTACATCAACTGCATGCCAATCACTAGCTTAAGTTTATTAAACAACTAGGCGTACGGAAAAACTACGGAAATTTTTAAATTTTCCTATTATTCCCTGCACATATTCTATGGAAGCTGATGTCTCAGTTTATACAACTAACAATGAAATGACATGAATTCTCACCATACAATATAGTTGTCACTTAGTTGTCATAATGATTCATACATGACTTGTGAAATTGCAATCAGCACACCAAATTACACATAAATAATCCGACAGTTCGTACTTCTCGTCAGTACTATTTGAACTCTACTAATAGCCACTTCTATTATCCGTAGCTATATCACTCGAACCACACGTTAAAAGCCTGCACCTGACGCTCGCCTATCAGTTTCCACAGGCACAGTTCAATGCACTCAAAGCACTAGTGGAAACGCTTGACGCCAGCTGTGCATCCAATTGGGAATTGCGCTTATATTCACGAGATCCGCGACTTGCCACCAAACAAGTGAGCACCCCTTGCACTGCTTAACTCTTTACATAAGCATCAATTTATTTAACTACTTTATTTCAGGTCCAAAAAGTAGTGTATCCACACAGCCCACATGAGACGGATGAGCTGGAACTGCGCATAGGCGACTTTATTTATTTGAACAGCGATGCCGTTGACAGTTCCAGTGACGGTTGGGCTGACGGCATTTCTTGGCTGACAGGCAGCACTGGACACTTGCCCGTAAATTATACGGAACGCACGGCTGAGTCAGATGCCTGGACGCTACATCGCGTAGTGCAGCTTTCGAAGAGCATTACACCCTCGCTGACTTCAGCTGAGGAGCTGGATATTGTGGATGGTCGTAGCTTGTCTACCGAGCCGGAGGATCGTCTGCGCGACCAACGTCAAAGTATAAACTTGTTTTTCGTTTATATATTCTAAATTCTAATTTGATTTTGTTTGTTAAGGCATTATACATTCAGATATTATAGAAGGCTCTTCCTTTACCGAAGAGTCCGAACAAAGCGTTGAGAAATACTTGCGTCAAACGCTTAAACCTTGTCTGGAGTTACCCTCCGTGCAGCTGCTGAATAGCCAAAATTTGGCACATCAACACAATCCTAATACTCCCACAATTGAAATAACTACCAATATGTCTTCATGCTCCACTTCAATGTCTAAGCATGCCGAGGACGATATTATGGTGGAGCCAACGCCACCGCAGGCGCCGCGACTGGATGACACCCTGAGTGTGCACTCAGATCATTCGCATTCATTGTCGCTGCAACAGAGCTCATCAGCGGATGCTAAAAACATGCACGCCCAGAATAGAAAGGTTTATTCTAAAATATTAATTACTTCTGTGAATATGTGCAATGAGTGTTTTAATCTTTCAGATTTACATCATGCGACATGGAGAACGCGTAGATTTCACCTTTGGTACTTGGATACCCTACTGTTTTGATGAGTTTGGCAATTATATGCGCAAAGACTTGAACATGCCTAAACAGCTACCACGACGCAAGAACTCACCCGAGGGCTGGCAAAATGATTCGCCACTAACCAATGTGGGCCTGTATCAGGCACGTTTAACCGGTGAGGCTTTGCTGGATGCGCAGGTGCAAATCGATCATGTCTACTGCTCACCTTCTTACCGTTGCGTGCAAACCTGCACGAGCGCCTTGGAAGGTCTCAAATTAAACGGTAAACACAAAATCAAACTGGAGCCAGGACTTTTTGAATGGATGGCTTGGTATCCCAATGGAGTTCCAGATTGGCTTAACAAAACCGAACTCGCAGAGGCTAACTACAACATTGATACAAACTATGAGCCAGTGCAAAGAGCTGGCGAGCTAACAGCTCAGCTCAAGGAGTCTACAGAACAGTTCTACACACGTAACCATGAGGTTCTCTTGGAAATACTTGAACGAACTAGTAAGAAGTCACTCTTGGGGTGTATCGTGTATATGTTTGAACACGCTCGCTTCTCTTGCAGATGGAAATATTTTGCTTGTTGCCCATGCCACAACTTTGGATACTTGTTCGCGTCAACTGACTGGTGGAGCAGCACGCAGCACCAATGAATTGCGTCAGGTTATTCATCAAATACCTTACTGCAGCTTGGTCACAGTAGAGCAAGTTGATGGCGTTTGGAAGCTAGTTGAGCCTGATTGTTTGCCTATAACGCATTCAAAAAATCCACGTTTCGAGTGGAATGCATTGTCGGCCACATAGTGCCAGTGTTTGGAGCAGTTTCTTTGTGCGCATTGAGACTGTGTGCGTGGGAAACTACCGGCACTAACTCACCTACTAAAAAGCATTTGTGCACTGCATCAGACACAGCCACACACATACGTAATTGGTTAAGTTTTAAAAGCAAACACGCTGCCAACATGATGTGTATTTTAAATACGAAGCAGAGTTCTGTAAAAGTGGATATGGAATAGCTTAAGGATTCTAAAAAGCAAAAATTTCTTTGACAGCAATGCTTAGATTTGCAGCTAACAAAACAAATTGAGTTTACGTTTGATTTGAAACTATAACGAGGCAAAGCATTTTTAATTCCAAACGACGATTAAGGCGATTTCTTCTTAAATATTTCAAAATATTGCTTAATCTGATCTGAAATTAAGCATTACAAACCATTCTCTATGATATTAAACTAAGCTGAAGAAATGTAATCACACAACTCGAACTCCAAATGATTTAATGCCATGATTTCGAATATGCAATGGAAATAGATTTAGATGAGTTGAAGTCACATAATCAGATGGAAGTATAGCCTTATGAGTTGATGAATCACTTGGTATAACCAATTTTATCTTGTTTTTAGTTTTACTCAAATCGAGTTGGGTTGTTACACCAACCTACACCTACACCAATAAACTTACTAACAACTGTGGGATTCTTAATAAAACTGCCAACTGCATCGAATTTTTTGTGCAAAATAGAAATTCCCAGTCCAAAGATAAAAAATCCCAGTTATAAAGCACTTGCATGTGTTCAGTTTAGTCAACAATAACAATATACTCGCATTTGTGTAGTTTGAATATATGTTGGCTATATACGATTTTGTATGTATTATTAAACAATAATGATAATGGCATAATAACAATAACGCTTTCTGCTTTGAAATTAGCTGCTAGTATATACACATGTATTTGAGCTCTCAGCGATACTTTTTCTAATGAAATGCTTTAAATGCAACAAACGCTATTAATCGACATATATATATTGACTATTATATACAATGCATATGAAACTATAAACAAGCGTTTAAACACATATACCATATTATATGAGTCTTGTAGCCTTAACTTTACTTTAGCTTGGCCTGTTATTAGATTAGTTGTTGATCATTTTTATTAGCCTGGCTTTGTAGCGCCGGTTTTTTTTAGAGCGAAGCCTTTTTAATAATTAATAGGCACGAGGGTAAGAGTGTAGTGAAAATCCCATACGTAAACTACTTATATACAATATAAAGGAAGTGGCATATGGTAAATAGCCACGTAGATTTAGATAATTCATATTTATGTAGTTTGTAAAAAACGCACATTTTGAACCATTAATAAAAATAAATATACTATAAAACAATTTTAAAGAGTTTCAATCCGAATTACTTTGTACGACTCTAGAGAAGCCGACAATTTATTTATTGCGCATAGAATTAGTAGTATTGGTAATTTGTTATAATTGTTAAAACTATTTAATATAATTGTTAAACTTGTTCTTGAATTATTTTTTGTATTGGTATTTTTAATATGCTTGTCATCAAAATTTTTTTGTTTTGTTTTTCTTGTTTTTTTGTAATTGTTAAATTTGTAATTAATAGTAGAAACCAGCAAAGGTTATTGTAAAATACATTGAACAAACTTAAATGTACTAAAAATGAATAAATTTTTTTTTTTTTGTATTTTTTTCCTATAAAATGATAAATTGATTTGTAGCTCAAAGACAATTATAATAATAAGCTTGTTTTCCGCTCTACTTATCGACAGTCGTAGCTTATAAACCGCACTAAACGACGAAAAGACAAAAATATAATTATTAAAAAAAATTTAAGAGGTTTGCTTTTACGTTTGGTTCAAGTGATAACCAAACTACAAAGCAGCAGCACAAACAAGACGAGCACTAGGCCCGCCTTGAGCCAGGATCAGTGCCGCCAAGCCGCCGGTTTGTCTAATTGTTAGCACTGCACCTTGCCAAACTGGTTACCGCGTCGCTCCAAGTGCTCACGGTACTCCTTGTAGTGCATTTGTATTTCCTGCGAGCGATAGCGCGTCAACTTAATGGACCTGCGCAATTCCTGGGTAATAGCAGCACGATAGCCACCCTTTCGTAGCAGCGAGTCGATGGTCTGCGTCTGATCCCAGCCCTGTTCGGTAGCCACCTGTGGTAAATAGGTGGCTGTGCGTTTGCAGCCGCGTTCGGTCAAGAACTCTATGCGTATACCATGCACGCCTAGCTGCCAGTCCAAATGTCCCTGTGCCTCCTCAAAGTTTTGCAATATGGACACTGAAACTGTTAATCTAGGCAGTTCTTCTCGTGAGATAGGCGCAAAGCGCGAGTCCTTGAAGGCGCTAGTAAGCGCATATTCGCGCAGTCCCAGATGCAATTGCATGGCGCTAAAGGTTCCAATGCAGCCACGTAAACGCTTGTCACGCCCAATCTTCCAGGTGACAAACAGAGGATAGGCATCATTACTAAATATAGGCACACCCGGACCGTCTATATTGTTCAGCTCACAGTCAAGCACCTCAAAGCAGAACAGGCACATGTCCGGTACAGCAATACGATCCAATGGTTTCAAGCTATGGCCATTCATATAACGATGCTGGTGATGACCATAGTCATTGCCATGCCGATCGTCACCATTACTATTTGAGTGATGCGGCTGCTGCTGCTGATTCTGGTAGTTGTTGTGGTGTTGTTGCTGGTGGTTACTGTAGTGGGAGTTGGACATTGTAAGCGTGTTGCAGTGGCCGCTAATTTCGTCTAGTTAAATATTCTATTACAATATTTTTAATTATATACGTATTTATATATATATATATATATATGTTTATTATAGTTAATGGCAGTGCACGTTGATGATCTAAGTTCAATTAACCAAACCAATCCAGAAAATAAAAAGAACAACGCAAACCAAAAGACTCATTCACTTTGCTAATAACATGCAAGAGAAGTCCAAACGCCAGCTAAGCGTATCTGCATGAAGTCCAGCGGGTTCACGTGTTACTGCAAATATTTGCGTGCTTAATTTGGGGAAAGATGGGCCTTTTTCTTTCTCACTTACCTAGATGAGGACACAACTTGGTCTCAACTCAAAAGACGATACTTTGCGCTGCTACGATTTGCTGCTACTTGCATTTAATAGCTTACACCTAAGTCTTCGGCGTCGTCGTTGTTGCTGCTTTTGCTGAGGTTTGCGCCTGGACATTGGCTTTCCTTGGCTGCCACTTATGTTATTTCAATTAGCTCACACACTGCATCGAAATAGCCTTTTCCCTTTAATGCTTTAGCCTTTAGCGTGGGCGACTTGTTCTTCTTCGTCGTCTTCTGCTGCTGCTATTAACGTTTAGTTTTCATTAACTTTTAAATTTTTCTTTAATGCTATTCACCTTTGCTTCTTCACATGCAGTTACTTATTGCATTCTCATTGCGCTAGCTATGGTTGGAAGACGGAAGAGAAGGAGAAAGTAAATCGAGTAATGCATTTATTTCGTTGCGTTTCTTGTTTTTTTTTTGTGCACTATCTTTTTAATTGCTCTTTGTTCAACACATTGTGTTTGCTTTTGCTATTCTAATCACGCACGTCCCAACGATTGTTCGAAAATATATAATATAACTTTTACTAAAACACAACAGAGGTAGCATTTTATTCTAAAGTGCTTAGTATTTTACCTTTTAAATGTTGCTCCTAAATGTAAACAAAATTTATAATTTTTTTACGAGCAAAACGAAACTAGAGACTAGCGCTGGAGATAGTCCACCGATAGCGCGATAGATTTTCTTTACTTTCACTATCGACGTACCACCGATTATATCCATAACAGTTATTTTTTATAATTTAATTGTTTGCATGATAAAGATAACTCTAAGCTCCGACTTTTACAATAATATGACACGCGTAATTTTATTTAGGATCACAAATATCGATTATTCATACATATTATACCGATTATCACATACAGCGAAGCGTACTAGAGTTTACGCCTTGAATCTAAATTTAAAATGCAACTACCTTATAGGTTTTATAGAACGTATCTACATAAAAAATTAATATTATAATAATTAATAGATAAGTAATTCTTAAAACAGCCTACCAAAGCTATGTTTGCAAAAATCATAATTGTCACCATCGATAGTCTTAAAATATAATAAAATTTCTTTAGTATCCAATGCATGTTTTTAAACATGGTCTCACTGAAAAAAAACAGCTGCTTGGCTTGCTGCATCTTTGTTCAGTTTTCGTTCAATGCAAACAATATTAGTGTAAAATTCGTTAGACTATAAAAAAGGGCGTGTAAAAATGGCTCTGGCAAACATGTTGTTGTTAAGCCAAATTGCTGGACATGTTATACTGTTTATACTCTCACTTTGCATTGTGCTGCCGCTCACAATCAATTTAAAAGAGTTTTGGTATGCAATACATATTTCCTATGCAAATGCGTAGTTTCAATTTTGATTGTGGATAAGCTATGTATGACTAATTTGGCATTTTCTCTTAAACTGCAGTGGTCATTGCTTGCTTTTCACAACTGGCAAATGGCGCGAGGAGGATGGCATGCTCGATGTGAGCTGGGCTTCGTCTGGGTTCTGCAACTTTCCAATTTTTACAGGTGTAACGCTGCTCATTATATCTAGTGTACAGATCTACCGGTTAGAAACACAACTTATCCATAAATTGCACATATGTCATTGTTTTATTTGTTATTTTTATAGTTATGCACGCATGAAGGATGAGGAATCTTTCTTGGCGCTTTTTATTGATGTAGTTCTGGGCATTTGGATGCTGGCCATGTCTATTTTATCTGCAATATTCATTACCTTGGGATTCATAGTTTGGTGCGATGCTCTAACCGAGCGTTTTCCATCTTGCGAGACTTCAGCTGGTCAGAATATTGTGCGCGGAGATACTGATAAAATAGACACATCAGGCTTTTACATTGAAATGGGCACAGCTCAGGTAAAACTCTTATTCAAATTGTGGTGTTTAAGACTAACAGGTAACCATTGAGTTATAAAACTCATCCTACAATAAGTGACTTAAAACTTGTACGCTAATTTCTCAATTTCTATTGTTTTTGAAAAAAAATCTAACTTTTTCTTAATTTTTTGCAGTTCGGCGCCTGGGGCTCGTTTGCCATATCTGTGGGAGTAGCCGTTATTGCTCTGTTAAAACTTATTAACAATCATCAAGTTCGCAATATAAAGGTGTCCATGTATTTGGAACGCCAACGTTTAGTTAATCAACAACAGGGCCAATTTGACGGACGATCCACGCCGCCGCTCGCTTCAGGCGCTTCATCCGATGGGGAGCAGAACAAATAGTTGGAAACTGTAGTGGAGCAGCAGTTTATAGTACTATATGTATTTCTTGTAATGTGTATGTTAATTTTGATATGTCATTTAATTCTAATTGTCATGATGGAAGTTGAAATGCGACAGCGCGCCCAATTTATTTAGTGCAATTTCAGCAAATGTGAATTTCATGTATGTTATGTTCTCTCACTGTTATTAAGCCTATTACATAAGATATTTACGTGATATATAATATATTCATATGGGTATTCCGATTTAACCTAATCGATCAATGTTATACAGTTTAAACAATTTATTTGTATTTTTATACCCTGTGTACCGTATGGTACAAAGGGTATATTGATAGTATATATACAATACAATAAATTAATAAATAACTTTCAAAACATTTTCAATAATAATCAAATACGAAAGCGTGGCCGCATCGTGTGGACAAGTTAATATCTCAAAAGGAATATGAGACCGCCACTGCAAAAATCCATTAGCAAAGACGTCTTCCCTAAAAGATACACTAAATTTAATAACAATTTTTCGAAACATTTGCAATAATAATCAATTATATTAGTCAGATGGTGATGCATGTTAAAAGATTACAACATAATTGCTCTGAATTATGTATAAACTTAGCATCAGTTTTGTGTTTTTAAAATGTTAAGATTTAACAAATACATAATTACAATTTTAAGATGACCTCCTTGAAATCAGTAAATTAAGAAATATGCCAGGATATTACTATGCATATTAGTTCTTCAAGTTCATTCAGTTTACCAACTACCATTTTTATTGATGTCAATTACTTTCAATCATTCATCAAGTGCTTTAACTTGCAAACGCCAATTTGAAGTACCCACAATCAATGCATTAACTGTTTGTTTAAAATTATAATTACACATCTTCGTTTGTTTAATATTTGTTGGCAAAGTATTTTTAGGGCTGCATGTGGTAACCAGTAGAGCGCCAAAATTTAAAGAGCCCATTTTCCAGCAGTCTTAATAGTGCTGAAAATTATTACACTGTCATTTTGGGGGCTGCCATATCTCTTTATAGTTTATTTTTGTACACTGTATTTTATCAGCTGGCCATACTGCAGGCAATGGCGAGTTGCCCAGGCACGCTGAATTGGCGCCATTTTAAAATTTGGCTAAACAAAAATAAAATAAAGAGCAGCAAAACGACACCACTGCTTTGCATATATATTTGTTGAAGCAAACGTTTAAGGTAAAGACGAGGTTATATACATATTGAAGACTTGGTAACTCCCACTAAAAGGATAAGCATGAGCGTAAGTGCACCGAATGTCAATCGCATTAATGATTTGTATTTTGTAGAGTAAAAATTACTACTCCGCTGCAAACACGCCTGGCTCTTGCTGAAATACCTGATAGACTAGAGCCCTTGCGGATGGCCAACACTCCAAGAAATGGCAATCGTCGCACACCCGACGGACCCACTCCTGCCACATTTGGTAATGCCGCTAATATAGCACAGTCGTCGCTTTTCTACAACATTCTCACCGGACACAGCCAATGGTGGCTTAAGGCAAGGTATTTATACAGTTTGTGCTATTAGTATTTCTAATTATATGCAGTCTTGAGTCGACCATGAGTATACTGTGTCAAAAGATAGTTGTGTAGACGCCTACAAATTACATTTGATTGCGATTAAATTCTCATTTAACCATCGGAGAATGTTATGTTACCTTTTTGGTTTGCTCTGGTATTACCCCATGCTGGGTGTTTACTGTTCAAGTCACCTGCTACTACAAAATAGTTTTCGTTGCAATATAATTTGAGTATATTAAAAAGTGTATTTAGTTCTTGTTCAAATATATTGTTGTTGTTGTTGTCACTGGGGTAACAAACTGATACAATATGAATACAAGAATTGTCTACGGTTTGACATTTTAATAATGGATGTTTCTTGGTACTGAAATAACTTCTTTTTTTTTTTTTGTTGGTGTTCTGCACTAAACTATATGTATGTGGTTTTTAATTAGAATAGCTGTGCCAATGCCTCTTTAGCTGAATTTACTCTATCTATTCTTCTAAGATTGTAATTTGTGTTTGTGATTAAGTTTCATTCTGTCTGGTTGTGGCCATCTAACAAGTTTTGTACATCTATTCTTATAATTTTAAGGGAGTTTACATTAAGGGCTACTACTTCTTTTGTAAAGCTTGTCTACTTGAGAACTCATGGTGTTGTTTTTTATTTTCTTCCTTCACTTTCAGTTTGTTTTAAAATTGATGGCGAAGTGCAAGTTAAATGGATCATGTGAGCATGCTACTCTAGCATTAATTTCATGTTTTAATTGTCTTTAATACTTTTTGGATGATTTGTTTAGGCTTCATAGGGTTTAGGGTTTAATGACCCGAAAAGAGAATAATAGTAATCGTTTTCCTTAACACGTCAGTAATTGGATATCCATTTTCGTATGTCCCAATCGTAGTCTTATAAATTTTATTTGATCGATCCTAGCTATATTTTGTTGAGCAATTGCTTAAGGCGTGGCCGTCGGTGGCGTAAGTGGTAGCGTACCTGCCTCTAAAACCGAAGGTCGGTGGTTCGATTCCCCGCAGTAGCACTGGTGCATTTGCCTAACACTGGCATCGCTAGCTCAAAGACCCTATTTGCCATGAAAGTCTCTATTAATTAAAGACACCGCCGTTCGGATTCGGCTATAAGCTGTAGGTCCCTGTTCTGTTCGAACAGTTATTAATAGAGATCCCCTATGCCCCTCCTCCAAGGGGTCTAACAGGGAATTGTTTTTTTTTTTAATTGCTTAAGGCAGCTAGATATATTTAAGTTGTTAACATTTATGCCCTGGTACCATTGTAGTAATTGTTGTTGCCTTATCTTAAGGATATTTTTAAGGAATTCGCGTATATCGTTGCTGTTATGGTTTTGTGTCTTTGTTAGTGGTAATTATTTTGGAAAATCCAAGGCTAATTTGGATCGATGTTTTTATACGGAGTGCAGGATTTTATGATATGCAAAGGTCATTTGCTCATTGTATAACTGATGGAACTGTTTTGTTTTTCTATTAATAATGTACTAATTGATGTTTATGTTCGGAGTGTTGTGAGAACTAATAATATTTTTCGGTTTTATTTTCTATTTCTCTACTTTGGTAGGAGTTGTGCGAAAAGCGCCCAGAAACATTCAGTGGTGTTTTTATTTTATTAAGATTTGATTTCTGAATATGAGCATATATGGAAAGTGCAAAATCTATTTTTGAAATAATGATGGGTTTAACTGTGTTAACTAGGGCGTATGTGTTACAGTTGAATTTTACTGTTGCTAAGCATTTATTAATGTCCAGTCTTTTTGAAAGGGATTCTTTTAAATATTCAATGTGAGTATTGCAATATATCTATTTTTAAATATAAAGCCAAGTATTTTGAGAGAACGTGCTTCAGGGATCTGTATAGCATTGGATATTTTGGTACATAAACAGTTTTGTTTTTTACATTTGCAATTGTTTGCTTTTATTTAAAGATAGGACGGTGCCTGAGTACTGGCACCAGGTTTCCATGTTTGTGAATAGCGTATTAATTATTAATTAATTAAATTAAATTATTAATTATGATTTTCTTTTAGGTGTTTATTTTCGGAGTGTTGTGAAAACTAATAATATTTTTCGGTTTTATTTTCTATTTCTCTACTTTGGTAGGAGTTGTGCGAAAAGCGCCCAGAAACATTCAGTGGTGTTTTTATTTTATTAAGATTTGATTTCTGAATATGAGCATATATGGAAAGTGCAAAATCTATTTTTGAAATAATGATGGGTTTAACTGTGTTAACTAGGGCGTATGTGTTACAGTTGAATTTTACTGTTGCTAAGCATTTATTAATGTCCAGTCTTTTTGAAAGGGATTCTTTTAAATATTCAATGTGAGTATTGCAATATATCTATTTTTAAATATAAAGCCAAGTATTTTGAGAGAACGTACTTCAGGGATCTGTATAGCATTGGATATTGTGGTACATAAACAGTTTTGTTTTTTACATTTGCAATTGTTTGCTTTTATTTAAAGATAGGACGGTGCCTGAGTACTGGAACCAGGTTTCCATGTTTGTGAATAGCGTATTAATTATTAATTAATTAAATTAAATTATTAATTATGATGTTCTTTTAGGTGCGCTTAGAATTTATAAATAATTGGGAGTCATCGGCGTATGCACAAAATTTAATATTTTTTTTGAAGAGAAATTGTGTTGGCGAGTTTATTGTAACCTATAAGAAAAAAGTATAACTGACAGAGGGAATCCCTGTGTTGCTAGTGGATAAAAAAATACACTCACTAGTTTTTAGTTTTTAAGTTAAGGTGAGTTATTAAATATTTGTTCGCTATATATATATGGATATTATATGGAATGATAGATATGAGTGGTATTGAGAAATCGAATGGTTTTTTGTGTATTAATGAAGGATGTTATTTCGTTTATTGTAGCTTTAAGGAATTTGGATCTTTCACGTTGCAAATGGAGACAGTCTAGGAGTATGTGGGTCAGAGTTAGGAAGATGTCGCAATAGGTGCATTTTGGTGGCGGTTTTTTATTTAGTATGTGGCTATGTGTAAGATTAGTTTGTTCAAGTCTTAATCTTGCGAATTTAGTTAAGTCGTCCGTGTTGAGTTGGTTGCAGCTGATGCGTTATTTATTATTTGTTTTATATGTAAATTTGCCACTCTTATTGCTGGTGTAGTTGCAGGCTGTAAGTACGGCTGGTATTTCCGCTGTGAAGATAGATGTATTATCGGGTAGAATTTGGCGATAAATTAGATCTTTTTGTGTTGTAACGCTGACTGACACACCGTCTCTTGATTTGGAGCCATTAATGTATGAAAATATGAATTTTTGTGTCTTTTTTTGTAATTTAGGAAGCTTTATGTTGATTTTTGCGGTTTGAGAGAGGCAGGGAGAGACATATTCGATTTTAAAGTTAATAGGGGATATTTTTATGTTTAGGGTTTTCCATTGCTCTATTGTTTCTTGTAATGAGAGATTAGTTTTGGTTTTCTTTTGGATTTGGTTATGTTATTGCAAATTTTTTTTATTGGCGAGTCGTTGGAATAAATTATGAGTTTAAAATTACGTTGGATGGCATATGCAGTTCTGCATTCTATGGGTAGTAGATTTGATTCGTATAGTAGATTGTGTATTGGAGTAGTAGGAAAGGCGTTAATGGCGAATCCCATTGCGGAGTGGTGCTTTGCCAAATAGGTAATTGCCGTAATTAAATTTTTGACATTATAATCGATTTAATGGCATATATGATAGTGTTGGTATTGCTGTTGAATTTGTGGCCTGATAAACATTTAAATATGGATAGTCTTTTGGAAAGTAGTATAGCAAGGTTATCTATATGTTGGTTTCATCTGTAATTTTTGGAGAAGGTGATGCCTAGAGTTTTGAGTGTGTCTACGTTTTGTAAATTGAGGTAGTTAGATTGTTGGGTAAGGGGGATGTTTTTTTTTTTTCGGCCGACGTGCAGATATTCACACTTGCTAATTGACAGTGATGCACTGGAATAGTTGCACCACCAGTTTTTTTTTGAGTTGCTGTAAGGCTGGATCCCACCATGGGGCATCTCTTATTCTTAGTTATGGATTGAAAATTGGGCTATTGACGTGTTGGCTGATTGCTTGATTATTTTGATCATGTTGGCTGCTTCTTTATTCATATTTTGACTGGGGGATCTGGAATTGGAGTACTTTTCTGTAAGTTTCTGGTAAAGATGCCAGTTGGCTTTGTTTAAGTTAAATTTTGGTCTTCTGGTAGGGTTTTTGCTTGTATCTAAGTCAAAAAGTGGATTGGAAAATTATCGATACCTTTCAGGTAGTCATCTGGTTTCTAATAGGAGTGCATGGCAATATTGGGTGATGCTAGTGAGAGGTCTAAGTGTGCCATTTTTGAGAGTTATTAATGCATATTGATTAGTAAATTTAAAAAGAGTGTTGCCTCTGCTGTTGCGTTGTGCCCCCAACTTAAAAGCCAACTATTAAAGCCGTCTGTGTTTAGTAAAGGTGTTTTTTGTTATTGAAAGTGTTTGTGAGATTTTGTATAGTAAAATGTTTGTTAGGAGGAATGTGAGAAGAATCAATGGTAAATTTGGTTTTGAAGTGTATTGTCGCTGCTATTGTGTCAAGGTCAAAGGCATTGAGGTTTGTTCTTTGTTGTTGCATAGAGTTGTGGATTATTAGTGCCATGGTGGATGTGTGGATGTGTTTACATTGCAGATGGTGTAGTATTTTGGTATAGGTACGTTTTTTTTTTTTTTTTTTGGCGTTGAGCGAGGTAGCACTTGTACTTTGATTTTTTTTTAATTGTTGTAGGTCCTTATTATTGAGATACGTGCACTGGGTTGAGAATAGAGACTATGTCATTGACGGCGTCGTAACTTATTATGCTGTGATGAGGAATATCGACAGGGGGATTAATAGTGAACTGCTCTGCCGGTTTTGGATCAGGCTGAGTTGTTTTTGTTGCTTCCCAGTAAGTTGGACGTTCAGTTTAGCGCTTTTGCTTGTATAAATCGTGTGGAATTTTGTTGTCGACTTGTTGGTTGATTTTAATTGGTATTATTTCTGGCTATATTAAAACCTATTGACATTTGCTGTGATGTTTTAATGTTACAACATTGTTTGCCATAATTAGAGTACCTTATTTTATTTGTTCGAATTTTGGTATGGCCTAGTCGTAATCTATTTATTTTTAATTGATAATTTCTAGGGATTGTCTTATGATCAATACCTTTTATGAATGTATAAGGAGGGCTCGTGTCTTTATTGATAAGTTGCAACCAGGTAGAGGTTTGGTTTGATCCATTAAGTTTTACTTTTAAGAGGTCAACTTTAATGGTCTTGTTGGTGTCGGTTATGTTGTAATTAGGTGTGAAGACTAAACTAAAGTTAGATCCTAATCAGCAGGTTCATTTCCCTTGATGCCTTTGTGGCCAGGGATTTAGTTTGTATTGCTTCGTAAATTGCTATAATCTCAGCTGAATAAATCGATTGTAACATAGTTTGGTAGTAAAGCCATTTTTAGGATGTCTTGTTCAGTTGTATTTGAAAAAGAGGTATAGTATTGAGTTTTAGATCCGTCAGTTTAGATGAAGGTGTCCTTTGGTGAATTATTTTGAATATTCTGAAATTTTTGCAAGAATATGTTCGGGTGTGTTTCGTGTATTGGCAACAGTTAAGTGGACTACATAGTTTTATTGAGTTTCGTATGGCAGATGAAAGTTGGTTGCTGCAATGAGAGTGCATTTTAGGTTTTTTTGATATTGTACAAAGCGGTGAGTTTTTAGATACATAGATGTTTTTAGTAAGTTGAGTTTGCAAGTAATCATGTCGTTCGACTATAGTGTTAAAATATGCAAGTTTTGGTCAACCAAGGGTCGTTTTAGAGGGTTTGTTTTGAGGTCTGTGGTATGGTGAGGTGAGCGCTTGTAGGATATTTTTATTTAAGTTAGCGATTTCTTTATTTCTATTTTAAGAAGAGGGAACTTAGGTATTAAAGTCGCTTGTTTTCTTTTTGAAATTGGCCAATTAGCTGATTTATTCTGCTGTGTGCTGCTGGTATTATTGAAAAGGGTAATAAGTATAGGGAAGTGCTCGCATCCATGTAGGTCATTAATGATTTGCCAGTGTGTGTACGGTGTTAAATCGGAAGAAGAATTGTGAGTAAGATTTATCGCTTAGTATTGTAAAAGAGAGTTGTTAATAAATTTATTAAGTGTATTTCCTATTTGGTTATTTTTTGAGGTACCCCATGCATTGATTTGTGTATTAATATTGCTGCGCCACCATATCGGTGGGAATAGTTATTTGAGAAGGACAAGTTTGTTTGGATGGGACTGTTGTTGATCGAGTGCAAATGTGTTTCTTGCAGTCCAATTGTTTGTGGTTTATACTTTTCGATTATTCTTTGCAGAGCACGGTGTAGCCACGTATGTTCCATTGAATAATAGTAAGGGTCATTGCGAATTTATAACAGGGATATTAATTTAGATAATCTAATTGCAATATGTGACATATAGTATTACAGTAATTGTGTATATGTACTTAGAGGCAGAGGAGGTTATAAACACTTCATGTTATCGGAGCTGTCTACAAAATGCTCTTCTTGCAAAACAACATTTTTTTACTTTGGACTTTTAGTTTTCTAGCCGTTTGTTTTTTTTTTTTGGCGTTGAGCGAGGTAGCACTTGTACTTTGAGTAATGTAGGTCATTAGAGATACGTGCACTGGGTTGAGATATAGAGACTATGTCATTGACGGCGTCGTAACTTATTATGCTGTGAAGAGGAATTTCGACAGGGGGATTAATAGTGAACTGTTCTGCCGGTTTTGGATCAGGCTGAGTTGTTTTTGTTGCTTCCCAGTAAGTTGGACGTTCAGATTAGCGCTTTTGCTTGTATAAATCGTATGGAATTTTGTTGCCGACTTGTTGGTTGATTTTAATTGGTATTATTTCTGGCTATATTAAAACCTATTGACATTTGCTGTGATGTTTTAATGTAACAATATTGTTTGCCATAATTAGAGTACCTTATTTTATTTGTTCGAATTTTGGTATGGCCTAGTCGTAATCTATTTATTTTTAATTGATAATTTCTAGGGATTGCCTTATGATCAATACCTTTTATGAATGTATAAGGAGGGCTCGTGTCTTTATTGATAAGTTGCAACCAGGTAGAGGTTTGGTTTGATCCATTAAGTTTTACTTTTAAGAGGTCAACTTTAATGGTCTTGTTGGTGTCGGTTATGTTG
This sequence comes from Chymomyza amoena, assembly GCA_037043745.1. Taxonomy (NCBI): domain Eukaryota; kingdom Metazoa; phylum Arthropoda; class Insecta; order Diptera; family Drosophilidae; genus Chymomyza; species Chymomyza amoena. The sequence continues at coordinate 10,914 of JBAMAX010001685.1, read as the reverse complement.
TAATTAGGTGTGAAGACTAAACTAAAGTTAGATCCTAATCAGCAGGTTCATTTCCCTTGATGCCTTTGTGGCCAGGGATTTAGTTTGTATTGCTTCGTAAATTGCTATAATCTCAGCTGAATAAATCGATTGTAACATAGTTTGGTAGTAAAGCCATTTTTAGGATGTCTTGTTCAGTTGTATTTGAAAAAGAGGTATAGTATTGAGTTTTAGATCCGTCAGTTTAGATGAAGGTGTCCTTTGGTGAATTATTTTGAATATTCTGAAATTTTTGCAAGAATATGTTCGGGTGTGTTTCGTGTATTGGCAACAGTTAAGTGGACTACATAGTTTTATTGAGTTTCGTATGGCAGATGAAAGTTGGTTGCTGCAATGAGAGTGCATTTTAGGTTTTTTTGATATTGTACAAAGCGGTGAGTTTTTAGATACATAGATGTTTTTAGTAAGTTGAGTTTGCAAGTAATCATGTCGTTCGACTATAGTGTTAAAATATGCAAGTTTTGGTTCCACCAAGGGTCGTTTTTAGAGGGTTTGTTTTGAGGTCTGTGGTATGGTGAGGTGAGCGCTTCGTAGGATAATTTTATTTAAGTTAGCGATTTCTTTATTTCTATTTTAAGAAGAGGGAACTTAGGTATTAAAGTCGCTTGTTTTCTTTTTGAAATTGGCCAATTAGCTGATTTATTCTGCTGTTGTTGCTGCTGGTTATTATTGAAAAGGGTAATAAGTATAGGGAAGTGCTCGCATCCATGTAGGTCATTAATGATTTGCCAGTGTGTGTACGGTGTTAAACGGAAGAAAAGAATTGTGAGTAAGATTTATCGCTTAGTATTGTAAAATGAGAGTTGTTAATAAATTTATTAAGTGTATTTCCTATTTGGTTATTTTTTGAGGTACCCCATGCATTGATTTGTGTATTAATATTGCTGCGCCACCATATCGGTGGGAATAGTTATTTGAGAAGGACAAGTTTGTTTGGATGGGACTGTTGTTGATCGAGTGCAAATGTGTTTCTTGCAGTCCAATTGTTTGTGGTTTATACTTTTCGATTATTCTTTGCAGAGCACGGTGTAGCCACGTATGTTCCATTGAATAATAGTAAGGGTCATTGCGAATTTATAACAGGGATATTAATTTAGATAATCTAATTGCAATATGTGACATATAGTATTACAGTAATTGTGTATATGTACTTAGGAGGCAGAGGTGGTTATAAACACTTCATGTTATCGGAGCTGTCTACAGAATGCTCTTCTTGCATAACAACATTTTTTACTTTGGACTTTTAGTTTGCTAGCCGTTTTTTTTTTTTTTGGCGTTGAGCGAGGTAGCACTTGTACTTTAATTTTTTTTTAATTGTTGTAGGTCCTTATTATTGAGATACGTGCACTGGGTTGAGATATAGAGACTATGTCATTGACGGCGTCGTAACTTATTATGCTGTGAAGAGGAATTTCGACAGGGGGATTAAATAGTGAACTGTTCTGCCGGTTTTGGATCAGGCTGAGTTGTTTTTGTTGCTTCCCAGTAAGTTGGACGTTCAGATTAGCGCTTTTGCTTGTATAAATCGTATGGAATTTTGTTGCCGACTTGTTGGTTGATTTTAATTGGTATTATTTCTGGCTATATTAAAACCTATTGACATTTGCTGTGATGTTTTAATGTAACAATATTGTTTGCCAAAATTAGGGTACCTTATTTTATTTGTTCGAATTTTGGTATGGCCTAGTCGTAATCTATTTATTTTTAATTGATAATTTCTAGGGATTGCCTTATGATCAATACCTTTTATGAATGTATAAGGAGGGCTCGTGTCTTTATTGATAAGTTGCAACCAGGTAGAGGTTTGGTTTGATCCATTAAGTTTTACTTTTAAGAGGTCAACTTTAATGGTCTTGTTGGTGTCGGTTATGTTGTAATTAGGTGTGAAGACTAAACTAAAGTTAGATCCTAATCAACAGGTTCATTTCCCTTGATGCCTTTGTGGCCAGGGATTTAGTTTGTATTGCTTCGTAAATTGCTATAATCTCAGCTGAATAAATCGATTGTAACATAGTTTGGTAGTAAAGCCATTTTTAGGATGTCTTGTTCAGTTGTATTTGAAAAAGAGGTATAGTATTGAGTTTTAGATCCGTCAGTTTAGATGAAGGTGTCCTTTGGTGAATTATTTTGAATATTCTGAAATTTTTGCAAGAATATGTTCGGGTGTGTTTCGTGTATTGGCAACAGTTAAGTGGACTACATAGTTTTATTGAGTTTCGTATGGCAGATGAAAGTTGGTTCCCATAGGAACGATCGGTCAAAAAATTGTTGCTTAAAAATTCTTCTGTTTTTGGTTTTTGTGAAGAAATCGGACTTTATTACAAGCTAGTGGTACAGGGTATCCTAAAGTCGTCCGCGCCCGACTTTACGTCCGCCATTTTTTTTTCTTGCTTACTGCTGCTGCATTTGCTTTGCTCGCTCAAATGGTATTTATGTCCCATATTGGTAGAAAACTTTTTAAAGGTAGATTAACAAGCTAGGCAAGACCTTATTTAGGTTTTTTAAATAAAAACGTATTTGACAGCAAGATCACACTCATCGTTCCTAGAAATTGCATTTTGCCCATGCCCATACTTCATTTTTGACTACATTGACACTGATTTAATTTCATGCCAAACTGTCAGGTTAAATTGTAACAGCGGTTACTCACCGACATACATAAGTAAAAGATAATGAAATCACATGTAAAATAAAATGCGTGCAGTCGGCTCAACAAATTACGGCATTTAACACTTTTGAAAGCAAGCTCGGGTACTCTCCTTGCTCAAAAGGACTGTATGGAAGTAAGGTTACTTTTCACACTTACGGTCCTAAAATATGCTTACAAAATGTTGCTTTATAAGAAGTCGTGGTCCGCCTAAGCATGTGCATGCGTGGCTGCATTTATGAGTACGCACATACATGTGTGGGCAGTCATGAGCAGTATTGCTGGAAGTAACATTAATGATGGATCGATATTTTTTTTCTGATCATCGATATTTTTATTTCCTGCAACATCCACAGAAAGCAAGCGCTTGTTTAGCAAGGTGGGCAATCTAGTGAGCGACAAGCGGAGTTCGTTATAACTCATAGGCTCAAAAAAAAAAGTGATGTAAACTTTACATGTGACAGAGGAGAGTCCCTTATGGACTTTGGGAAGCTGAATCCGAAGTCCAAAAAGCCCCAATCCAATACACCTATACCTAGCTATACGGCCGCTTTTTATACGGCATTTCGCCATAACGGCCCTCTACAATAAAGGCATGGTTTCGATTTACGGCCTAAAATGTTTCGCTATAACGACCACAAAAACTTTTTTTATTTATTTATTTTTTTCAAAATGTCTCGAAACACGCCAAAGAAACTCGATTATTGAAAAAATGGAAGAACTTTTGATTATATGGATTGAGGACAATAACAAACGGAGGATGTCAATGAGTCAAATGTGTATCCAGAAAAAGCTTTAAGTAATTTCGAAAATTTAAAGAATGAGAATATCGATAAATCTGCTGAAGTCATAACATTCTAAGCAAGCCGAGGATGGTTTAAAAAATTAATAAATAGTTGTAATTTGCATAATTTGAAAATTAAAGGTGAAGAAACTAGCACCTATGAGGCCGCATCTAAGGAATATCCCAACATTTTAAAAGAAATTATTGAAAGAGGTGGTTATTAACCTGAAATGTTTAATGTAGATGAAACAGGGCTTTATTGGAAGCGAATGCCTGATCGCACGTACATATCAAAAACCGAAAAATCTGCGCCTAGCCATACGGTGTCTAAGGAACGATTAACTTTACTACTTGGTGCAAATGCCGCGGATGATTTTAAGCTAAAACCACTTTTAATTTATTTGTCCGAAAATCCAAGGCCCCTTAAAGGACTAAATAAAAATCCAACAGGAAATTCTTGGATGACTAAAGCTACTTTTGAGGATTGGTTCAAAAATCTCTTTTGTACAGAAGTGAAAAAGCATTTGCGAGACAATAGCTTAAGCAACAAAGCTTTGCTAATTTTGGATAATACACCAGGAAATCCTACTAATTTATCCGATTATTTTGGAAAAACTAAACATCAAGAATGCTGTTGACAGCATCAGTAAATTATGGAAAGAATTAACATTTACAACAATGAATCATGTTTGAAAAACAAAAATGGCCAGAATGTATAAAATGTTCTGATTCCTCATATGAAAAAACAAAACAAACACGGCTTTGAAGGTTTGAACGAACGTGATATGATTGATCTACTTGAAGCTGATAAGGAACTTCTTTCATATGAGGAATTCATTCAGTTGCAGTCAGAATCGGTATTTGATGAAGAGACAGAGCTTGTTGTATCCAAACAACTCACATCAAAAAATTTGTCGAAAGCTCTTTCCTATTTGGAAGAAGGAATAAACATCCTCATTGAAAACGATCCTGACGTGGAACTCAGCGCAAAAGTTCCTCGAATAATTAACTCAAGCATAAGCTGTTACAAATCAATGAAGAACGAAATGGACAAAAACAAACAACGTTGGACAATTTTTTAAGCCAGGCCCGTCCTTACCTGCGAAAAATGATGACATTGATCTGCATGTTACCATTTTATATAACATGAAGTTGTTTCATTTTGGCTTATTATTTTGTATTATTATGATATTATATTACTATTATTGTTGTAATCTGTTATTATTATATATACAAATGAATATTTGTTTTTGTTTTTGATTTAAAATAAATAAAAAGTTATGTTACATATTTAAAAGATTTGGAATCGATCCTATTGAGTTTGTATGAATTTGTATTAGAATAATTGATTCGTTGTACGGCTTTTCCCTTTACGGCCAAGTTTCGTGGAACGTATCTAAAATTATCTCGTTTTATAGGTTTTTTTGTGGCTATTCATAAACCATGTGTAAAGGAGTTTTTTGGACTTGGGATTCGGCTGCTCAAAATTCATGATTAATTCAATTTTATTATTTAAAAATACTAATATAACAAAACCAACAGATGGCCAACTCTGAATTAGTTCAAGCATTCAAAAAATTGCCGCCACATGAACATCGATGTGTCAAAACATCAATGTATCTAAGTAAAAAAATATCAAAATGGGCGCTTCGACAAATCTAGGAAAACAAACATGAAACTTATCTCGCTAGTGATTACTATTTTTAAAAGTGTGTATCCATGTGAAACTTGTATTGAAATAACAACATAAAAATACAATGGGCGTTCATGATCGGACAGTGACCCTGTACTTTTTTTGAAATTTTTGGTGAAATTCGATATTTATCCTATAAGTTTCCGTAAATTTTGCCAATAATGAAACTCGAAAATCTCTGGGGGAACGGGTGAAGATATTGACATGATTCAACAAACTTAACCTTCTGGTAAAGTTTGGTATTTCTAGCTCTTCTAGTCTCCGAGATCAAGGCGTTCATTCGAACGGACGGATGGACACAATCGCTACCAGAGGTTTTGATAAGCATATAAAGGACTTGGGGTCTGCTGCGCCTCCTTCAGTCCGTTACATACATTGCACAAATCTAGTATACTCTTTGTACTTTTAAGTACAGGTATAATAAGTAAAATGATGTCTGTTATATTGCTAAAAATTGCTGTTCCAATGCATTGTCTTTTTCGAGTGAAAAAGTTCGCCGTACTTACAGAACACAATGATTCATGGCAATGGCGTAATAGAGTGGTGGTACATTTTCCCCATCGGTCCCGTATTTTCATCTCTACGGCCCCAGCTTATACCTACAATTTTAAAATTTCCATTTGTATTAGCAAATTAGGGTAATGGGCAACCAGTACATTATTACCAGATGTACTGCTCAATGCAATTACTCTTAAAAACTTATGTGTACCTTTTAATCATTTAATTATCATTGTTACATTTCTTTAAAAATTCGAAATAACAATCTTTGCCATAAGCATTCGACCAGAGAATGTGATATTATTATGATACCGCTACATTTCTTTATAAATGTTTATACCAAAAGAAGGAACGTGACAAAAAAAAAAAAGATGCACTGCAAATCACAAAGCAACTTATCACAATTTTCGGTAGTAATGCAATTTGTTTTTTACCAAAACTTTTTTGTTTTTATGCTTATTGTAGCATCAGCTAATGCTCGCCGTGTACGCGCTCTCATATAATAGAATGTGTTTACTTTTTTGCACCGATTATTTTTTGTCATGTAATCTCATATCAGCGTTCTGTTTATGCGCTGCCTAGGTGTTAACGTATTGATTATGAACATTTTTTAGTGTATCTTAACACATATCAGCAACTATTGTTATTAGGCTAAATTCAAACCAATTTTAATAATACAATACGAACTGCGCGTAACAAGCTAAAATTTTTAATGGGCTTTTAAAATTTTATGCCATCGGCATGCATTTTTCTATATACTTTCTATCTCAAACCGCAAAATATATTACTCAAATAATATTCAAAATATGAATATTAAATTCTTTAAAAAGCTTTCTTTCCATTGTTTTTGCGTCGTCTATGCACTCCTTGTACTGTGCATAAAATTAGGGTGTTTGCTGCTGTTGACTACATTCCAATTACTACTACAGTTGTTGTGTACGTTGAAATAATAAACAACGTGACTTATCACATTGCGTAACTTGTGATTTAATTGGATTTATACACACATGTATGTATATTCGCACAAATTTACAACAAAATACAGCAACAAACAATTCCACGGCCTTTCTCTGTCGTCCAGTTAAATCTCTGTGGGTCTTGCCTAGCGCCGCAGGCAGTGCGGCTAGTACCACATTGCAAAGCATTGCGATGCATTGCATCGATTGTGGTTGCGTAAATTTTTAATTATGTTTGTGGTTACCAATTGGATTCTCGAACAACAGGCAAGTGCAGAAAGAAAATGACCCACACATAAGTTGTTGTTACTAATTATGTATATAATAATAAAAAAATTGCACAACAATAAAATCCAGCGACTTGGCCTCCGTTTTTTCCCAACGCAAACATTTTGCAACTTAAGATACTATGAAATTTTGATGCACCTTTTATTTGTTATTGTCTACGGGTTGAGTATGTGGCACTTAGGTTGACAACTGCAAAAGTTATTTGGCCAAAAAACAAAATTTAACCCAAATTTCAAGATATGATTTTGTATGTATGTATGGATGGAGCCACGTGATTCAAAACATATGTACATACTTTTGTGGCCTTTTGAGCTTAAGCCAATTAATTTTTTCATTTTATAGCTGCAAAATACTTTTTTTAATTAGCGCTTGCATATGGTACTTGTTCTATGAAATATTAGACAATAACAATCAAGATATTATACAAAAATGTTGTAGTTAAATGTACAGCGATTTGTTTTGCAATATGAAACTATTTTACAATGGTAGCGCAAGCACCCTTCTTTTTACGCCACTGCCTTTCGTCTTATTCTTTGCCCATTCGTTGCAGAGTTGCCGAATGCACTGTTTGCAATAAGAAAAAGTATTTTGCTTGTGGCTTAAGGAAAAGTGCGTATATTAGGCAACACTAGAAACTCAACGGTTTTTTCGTTTTATTCTTTGGCTATTCGTTGCAGAGTTGCCGAATGCGCTGTTTTCAATAAAAAAAATGATTTTGCATTTTGCCTATGGAAGAGTGCGTATATTTGACAGCCCCACAGAGCACACACAAGCAAACAAAACTGAGAGAGAGACGATCGTGCATGAGCGTTAGATTTTGTCGACTGCCCACTGCCCTACACCCAAGGATAAATTGATTCATGTGCACTGTTTGTCATAGGCCGCTGTATTGAGGTTTTCGATTGCTCACTAAATAGTGTACTCTATGTAAAAATTTACGTGTTCACTATACCGGCTGTACACTATAACCAACCACGACTGTATATTTATATTATATATTTGTGTCATTTAAAATCTATTATATTACTTTATATATATTAGCAAAGAATATGGAACTACTATAGTTCTATATTCTTTGATATTAGTTAGTCTTAAAAAGAAAATGACATCACTTATAAAGAGTCTAGCTGCAGAGTGTACAAAAACCTGCACGCAATGACGAGCAATAATATATTACACAAACTAGGCTGCAGTGCATTTTACAGTCGACCAGCCTCGAACTTCTTACACTTTTTTGTTTCTCTCTTCCATTTCGTCAACGGTTAGTGACAGCGCTGTAACAACGCTGCCATTCGCTTTGCTTTCAATCAGAACAACAACGTTTGGCAGTAGAAAACAAAATGGCGCCAAATTCGTGTTAGCTGCGTTAAAAAATATGATTAATGAATTTATTTGCGTGTTGCAGAAAGTATAAATTGTTTAAATAAATAAATTTATAAATTATTATATTAAACAAAAGTGCGTGTTGAAGTTAAAAGTGCAAGTCTTTGTTTTTTAAGTGCAAGTGCAAGTTGATTTAATAAAGCCATCGAGTGTGTCCCGGGAAGTCTCAAAGACTCCAGCGGGCAAGTGTTTTTTTGTTTTGTTTTTTAAGTGCAATGTATGTTAATTAAGTCAATGAAGAGTTGCAACAAGTGTTAAATCTTAAAAATGCTTTCAATTTGGTTTACAAAAAACATTAGTGAAAAATTCACAATTTAATTAGAAATATTATATTAGGCCAGTACAAAAATGCATTCTAACGCTTATTTGCTTATTCGGCTTTCACCATAAACCATCAAAAGCTAACAGAAACAAACATTGCTATGCCTCATTAGTGACGAAAATTTGGTTACTCTAACGTAAGCATTGAGAAGAAGTACATACATATTTGTGACTTTATGAGAAAATAATGAATGCTATTAATTGACACTTAACACTTGGTGTGGCCCATGATGCGAAATCTCACACAAATTTTGCAGGTTGATTGTCTAAGGGACGACTATTTTCAAGGTATTAAGTCCATAAATTCATTGGTGTTATGTTTTACCCAAAAAAGTGTGCTAGATTACAATCGATATTATTATTATATTTACTTGTATGTTTAATAAAAACTAAACAGATTTTCAAATTTTTTTACAGCCTGGATTTAACGTGTGTCATTTGTTGCAGCCTTGCCTTTGTTCTGTATATTAACACTTTACACGCGGGCTTTGTCTATGACGACAGGTAACTAGATCAAAAATTTCTGAAATATAAGTTCATACATGCCAAGATTTTTGCATCAATTAATTATTTTAGTTTACCGCCATATGCTTCACCTATGGGTGACTACTCATAAGCGCATAAGCTATACGGTAGTCTAAAAACAAATATATATGTATAGGTATATAAAACTTTTAAACTACTGTTTTAATTTCAAGGGGTAGGCTCTGGAAGTAACGTTATTTAAATCTACGAATTTATTGATTTTGGGATTTTGATATATTTTTAAGTTGGCAACACATTAACACTTCTAACAAATATTTGTAGGGTCAAGTTTACTTGAAAAGCAATTTGTCTATTATTGAGGACAAAATTCTAATCCAAATTTGTATACCCTGTACCTATAGGAACAAAGGGTATATTAGATATATGCAGAATATGTAACGTTCAGAAGGAGGCGTGGCAGACTCCAAGTCTTTTATACCAAAATGCTTACAATAACCTCGGGTAGCGATTAAGCCATGTGCGTCTATCCGTCCATCCGTATGAACGCCTAGAGCTAGATACCAAGCTTTACCACTTGGTGCGCATATTCCCTCAGAAGGCGAAGTTGGTTGAATCATGTCAATATCTTTCCCCGATCGCCCGTAATACATTTTCGCGGTTTAATATTTTCATCTGAAATGTAACAGAGTGATACGTTAAGGTTCCACGTATCGTGTATCAAAAATGAGCAAAATCGGACAAATTACACCTCGCCCAATAACAGCGCCAATATTTGACTCTACCTAATTATGGTTACAAGTAAGCTGATTGATATTAATATCGACTTTCACAAAAAAAAATTTATTCGAATTGGAAAGCTCTTAGTAGGAATATGCAGGGTATTTCACTGTCTGGAACCAGCCTCGACTGTACCACATTTTTTATATTTATTTTATTGTAGACAAATGCATTGAGAATGAATGTAAGAATTGTCCGATTTGTTATAGACAGCATTTAAAATAGAAATTCCTAAGTTAAGAAAGACTACACTACAGTACTATATTTAAATTCATACTAATATTTATATTTAAATAAAAAAGTAAAATGGTTAACTTTATATTATTTTCATGTTTCATTTAATTCTGACTAGGCGAGCGATACTTACTAATGCCGACGTCTCAGGCAATGCGCCCTTGTTTCGAAGTTTCATCAATGACTTTTGGGGTACACCACTAAATGACAACGGGTCACACGGATCATGGCGACCATTGTGCGTACTGAGTTTTCGACTTAACTATATTCTCGGCGGCGGGTATTCACCGTGGGGCTTCCACTTCCTTAATATTCTTCTGCATTGTGTAGCCACAGCTCTTGTGGTTCGGGTGGCACGTACAATACTCGTTTCTGCTTGGGGTGTTTCGACGGCTGGAGCACTCTTTGCTGTTCATCCTATTCATACAGAAGCAGTCGCCGGCGTCGTAGGCCGCGCCGACGTAGCTGCCTGGGTTTGCTTTTTACTTACGTACCTCTGCTATCTTCGCCATATACGCTGACGAGAGTTCGGAGATAGACGACAGTGGCTAGCTTTTGCCGCGACCATATTTTTTTCGGTGGCTGCGTTGCTTTGCAAGGAAACTTCCATTACTGCGCTACTCATTTGTGCGCTCTTTGATACGATTCGTGGTCTTAGCGGCCTGGTAGATAAGGTAAGAAAATTAAATAATTTTAACACAACTCTCAAATTAATAATAATCTTTTTCCGTAATTTGCTAGCAACGAACCAGATCGGTTTGTCTTCTTCTTGCCGCTCTTTTTTGTACCGTCTATTGCCGTTTGGTCG